>JAKOOJ010000007.1:24041819-24660361 GCA_022577455.1 Arizona elegans
TGACAGTTTGACACACAAGCATAAAATGGGTTGTCTGAAACATTTTGATATTCTACCATGAAGATAAATTTATAAGGCCTGGTTAGTGAATACATTGCAAGGTAGGATAAATGAGATCCCAAATAATATTCTATACTCTTCTGGGATCAAATGGAAAATTAATAATACAGATAAAAGGCCAAGAGGCTGTGGGGTGAAACACATAAATTTCATTTTGTTCATGACAGCATATATTAACATCTTTCAGTGAAAGCCAAAGGGATATATTTTGACCATTTTTCTTCTTTATATTGAATAAATATTAATTAAAACTTATTCTAAGATCTTGAATGTACACAAGTAGAAAACTTGTGAGAAGACTTCTATTCACCTATTTAATTATATTAATACTAATAACTATTCTAAATAAAATTAAGTTTAAATATGTTCTTTAATTTAATAGTACATTACTAAGAATCTGTTTACAAAGAACAAGTTTATTTGTATCTTTATTAAAGTTCTTTAGGACATTGATAAGTATAACATTTTGAAAAACTTTACTGAAAAGTGCTTTAGTCCACCTAGTATTTTCTGGCCAATAAGATCCGCTATCTGTCCCTGCACTTTATACCTATATTGTTTCAGTTTGCAAATTGTACATTTAGTGGTCGCTCATCTCATAGAATCATAAAGAAACCTCTAAATTAGTGGCGCAGCAGACTAAAGTGCTATTAAGTAGCACCAGTTGCCTGCAATTACTGCAAGTTCAAATCTCACCTGGCTCAAGGTTGACTCAGCCTTCCATCCTTTCGAGGTAGGTAAAATGAGGACCCGGATTGTGGGGGCAATAAGCTGACTTTGTATAAAATAGAACACCGCTTGTGGGGGGCCAAAAGCCCTACTAAGCAGGTATATACAAAAGTATGAAGGCTATTGCTTAACACATTGTAAGCCGCCCTGAGTCTCCGGAAAAGGGCGGCATATAAATCAAATAAATAAATAAATAAACAAACAAATAATAAATAAAAAAATAAATAAATTTTGCATTCAATTTTGCTATTTGTCCAGCCTGGGATCACTACCCTTAATGATAGGTATGGCCCATTTGGTTGCCACTTCTTTCAGCAAACTCAACATAACAAATACTTCTGCATAATATAAACTCTGCTGGCTGACCTGCCATAAAAATTCACACACAGTTGTGAAGGTTAGGTATCCTCCAGACTTCTTTTGTAAATTCCCATGAGAATGCAGAAATACCATCTGTCCTGCAGGCTGCTCTGCTGCTGATGGTAAAGTAAATTCTGTTCCAACTGTTGTCTTAATTGCATGGTAACATTTTGTTATAAATTATTTATACATTTGTGGATTTACAAATTACTTGTAAATTCACAAGTTGTTGGTTTTGCAAAAAAGCTTCACCAAGGTATTCTGTAGACAGTGGAGTGCCTTCAGGTTGGAGAACTTCTCCACTAACAAATATGAGATCTTCAGCTTTTCTTTTCCTTCTTTTTTTTAAAAAAGAGACTTCTTGTCAGCCCCACTGTGTAAACCTGACCAGAAAATCAGTTGCACAGGAAAACTTGAACAATAAATTGGGATAAGGTATAATGACTGAATTTAACAAGTCTAATTATACTTTTGCTTCCTCACTATTATATATCAGCGAATCAGGGAAGTGTTTGTCTGAGCCACTTCTCAGTATTATATTGCTTCTCAGGACATAAAGAATATTTCAGCTCTATTTACTTGAGTAATGGTGCTTATATATTTCTTGCAAGACAATCTCCCTTACTTTGTAAAACACAGTTATGGAAAAGGCTCACTTCATAGTTCTTGCCAGATAACACTTGGATTTGAAGTTAGCCCACCATATCTAATCTAATGGAATGGGTAGATATTCTCAGAGAGAGCTGGTCCCTCAAATAATCTGATCCTTGCCATATAGAGCTTTAATGGGGATAACCAGGGATGAAATCCAGCAGGTTCTGACAGGTTCTGGAGAACCGGTAGCGGAAATTTTGAGTAGTTCAGAGAACTGGCAAGTACCACCTCTGGCTGGTCCCAGAGTGGGGTGGGAATGGGGATTTTGCAGTATCCTTCCCCTGCCACGCCCACCAAGCCACGCCCACCAAGCCACACCACACCTACCAAGTCACGCCCACAGAACCTGCAGTAAAAAAAATTGGATTTCACCACTGGGGATAGCCAATATCTTGAACTGCATCTGGAAAGAAAGTGGAATTCAATGCTAACACAGCAGTGATGTGATATGAAATGCAAGGTCCCCCAAACTATGCATACTATGCACACTGAATTCTGGACCAATTGAAATTTCTGGATGATTTACTTGTTCAGTTTTGTATGAATCCAGCCACTGTGAATTGTAAACCACAGATTATGACTTGATATTATATGTGAATGGTTTTTTTTTTGTTTACAAATCACATTGAATATGATTTGGTATCTTTTAAACCATTTTTGTCTGTGTAATTTTGCTTCTATATTGAATGTATATATTTAGAGGGCTGCTTTTGAGAGCATACAGATGTTATATTTATTTGATAGAGCATCTACAAAACAGTACAGAACAAAACAGGACACAAATTTGATCTAACCAGAACCACTTTTGTAACCCAGGCAAAATCAAGGAGAAAAAGAGAATTCCTCAAAGCCTAGTTTTCCACCAATAAGTCAAGAAACAGACATTTTGACATCGATCCAGTCTACCAATCACTGAGAACGAAAGAAGTGCATCAATTGCAATCCTGAAGATAGCATTTCAAGTGAACAACAGGCACCTCACTACGCAACAACAAAAATCATAACCCATCAGCTCACAAGAAATTGGATCATGTCTCAGTAACAATAACCAGCCATTCAAACAGACCGAAACCAGATCATGACTCAGCAGTATCATAACAAACAACACTAATTTACATCACACAGATGGTACTTAAACCAAAGACCATGCCTAAGTAACAGCCAGCCAAACAGTCCAAAGTCAGACCAAGACTCAAAAGTAGCCGAACAAACAACATCCACACTAATTTGCATGACATAAAAAGGTATTTAAAGACCAATGCTCTGACAGACTAGCACAATTCAAAGCGCACCAACAATGTTTCCTTGAATGGTGATGAAACATTTGCAACCAAATTGCCAAGCTTGGAGCTGAGACCAACAACCCTACTACCAACCTGAGCTACTTATATTCAAATACATTTCAACAGTGTTACTATAAGAAAAATGTTATCAGCAAATATGTTAATTCGGTTGCTGGTGACTCATTTAAAAAAGAGTCATATTTAACTTTTATATAGCAGTTTTAAAATGGGAATTATTATAAAAAGTTTACTTGTAAGGTCCAGCCCTACTGAGAAGATAAGCCTCACACCTACTCTTATTAATGCGAGCTGGAATGACAAAGAATATAAAGATTACAGTCTAACATTTAAGAGCCATCATTTATTTGTACCTATTGTAGGATGATATCTGAAACTCTATTAACAAAGACTATCATGGGACGGAAGCTCCAAATCATGACAGAAAGTTTATATTTAGATTCTTGGAGTAGTAGCTTAATACTGCTAATGTAATGGTTTTCCACATTTCAACAATTATTGAAATAATAGACATTAATATTCTTCAACAACACTAAGTACTAATTATGGAGTAAGAGATGATATTTTAAAAATTAAATCATTATGGGAGCATTGTCATCAGGCCAGAGCTACTGGATAATACACTGGTGCTTTGTGATGTCACTGCTACCATAGAAACGATTAGTCTACACTGGGCATACCCTAGATATGAGCAGGAGAGCTTAGAAAGCTGAGAGAAGAGACAACATCTTGAGTCTGGCAGGGTCATCAGAAAAGCTCAGCTTCAAAACAGCATAATGTATACCCGTAATAATGGACAGGAAAAGAGAAATCGACAAGCAGAGCCTTATCCTTGTGGAAGCAAAAGTTTAGAACAAATCATTTCAATGGATGACTGTGCCAAACTTATTATTGACAGTGCGTTAATGAAGATTCAGCAGCAGCTAATGAAAAAAGCAAAGCAAGGTGGACCATGTATATCAAATAATCCTTCACTTGGCTACAAACGTCAGGATTCCAGTTACGAGAGGACAGGGATGACCATGGGTGTCACTATCCCTAATTTTAGCCCTTCAAAACGAGGAGGGGGGTGGCAGGAAGCTCAGTACCAAGAATCAAGAAAAGAAGATATTTCAAGTATCCTCACATCAACCATCCAGAAGGTCATGCGTGAAGCTGTTTCTAATGTAGACAACAATAGCAACAACATGAATAGAAGTCTTCGGCAAGCCCCTCCTCCTGAAAGCAAGCCTCAGAGAATAAAGGCTACCTCAAAACTACCCAGTAGACCACTGGATATGTGTGGCAACGTGGACCATATGAACATGCTAGACATTGACCAGTTGGTGAAATCTATGACTAAATTGTGTCTTTTAGAGACTGGAAGCAATGGTTCAAATTTAGGCAGTGGAGATACATCACACAAACAATATAATGGTTCATCTCAAAATTTAGGAGGACCAAGAACAGCTGCTTTAGTCAGATCTAATATGAGACAAGGTGGCACAAATGGAGTTATAGTAACTAATCAGAATGGTGAAAATGGCTCTTTGAACAAAGAACTCCAGGCTGTCCTCCAGTGGATGGTGGCTTCTCATTTCAATGTTCCCAACCTGACATTCTTAAATGACAGAGAAGGAGAACTGGCTGATCTTCCACAAGTGGCTCAGAAAGCAACCCAAAAGGGCTACAGTGTGGGAGAAATTCTTCAGAAAGTAATGAGGTACCTTGAAAGAACAGAGATGGAGGAGGCAATGGGGAAAAGGCCTCAGTGTGGACTGATCCGCTGGCTCCATGCCAACTTGTAAAAGCCAATTCTTCCCTCTCACAGTGATGCAACACAGTACAGGCACCTTCAACCGCATTTACCTAGTGGATCTGATAACCACAGTATGGCTGCCAGCAACAGCATATTGATTTCAACATGGCAGCTCAGCAAGATCACCAATAAAAAAACATTTTTTTTAAAATGTGAATTTAGGAGAAAGAGTCTTATTTTATTATTAGTCCAACAACATTAAGAAATAAGAATCTGGAAATTTATATTTGTAAAGTTGTATATATTCTTGATTTGTTACTTTGATCTTTGTGATTATAGTCTAATACTGCAGAAGCCATTAACTTCATGCTTACTATTGCATGTAAGTGCAATATAGCAACCTAAAACAATTTAGTAGATTTATGCTAAGAAAAGCTGAAGTGCATAGGTAAAGTGACACCTGTTAAAAAAATCAAAGTGGCAGCTATATCTAGAGTTTCCACTCTCTTTTTTTTAAGTATCGCATATATGGGCTATATAAAAAAGAGGTGGAGTTTTTGATTGCGCCCTTGCAGGTACCATCTTGCCTCAGAAGCCATTGTAGACATTTTTCTGAAGAAAACAAAAGGTAGAGCTATTTTTTCAAAGCCCCAATCTTTTTTAGAGAGGCAACATAGGTGCAGGTTGTTCAATTCATTCCAAATTGAATATCTATCCAAATAATCAAGATTACATGCATGTAAAAGACAGGCACAGATTGAATGACCAAGAATTTAGCTGGACTTCCTAACTATAACCTTATGTGTGTATGAAGAAACTTTAAATAAATAATAGGCTTGTTCTGAAGGTTAGAGAAGCTAGACATTTGTGTCATTGACATCATTGAAAATTATGGATCTGTTTGTTAAAAACACAAGCTATAGTCATCAAATGCTCCAACACTCTGTTTCTCAACCTGGGTAGCTTGAAGATACATGGATTTCAACTCTCATAATTGCCTAGTCAGCATGTCCATGCATTTTCAAGTTGCCAAGTTTGAGAAATACCATTCTAAACAATGGCATCGATAGGTTCTGATTATGAGATTTATATTTAAGCATAAATGGAACCTGGCTGTGTGTGCAAGAGAAAGACCATATCTGGACTATCACTCTCAGCAAGATTGGAAAATGAATCTATAGTAGACTACGTAGCAGTGGTGAAATCCATTTTTTTTTACTACTGGTTCTGTGGGCGTGGCTTGGTGAGTGTGGTGTGGCTTGGTGGGTGTGACAGGGGAAGGATACTATAAAATCTCCATTCCCATCCCACTCCAGGGGAAGTATACTGCAAAACCTCCATTCTCACCCCACACCAGTGGAAGGCTATTGCAAAATCTCCATTCCCACCCCACTCTGGGGCCAGCCAGAGGTGGTATTTGCCGGTGCTCAAAATTTCCGCTACCGGTTCTCCAGAACCTGTCGGAACCTCCTGGATTTCACCCCTGGTATGTAGTGAGGCAATATTAGTAATATCTGGAATCTTACATAGCTTACCCGCCCCCCCGCAATCGTTTTTGTCATCCCAATATCACAAATTAGAAGTAAATACATTTTATATTTTAAAAAATGATAAAAATAAACATCCTTTTTCAAAAACAGCAATGCAAAGTCACTTTTAGGGCTGAATATAATTGTAGTAAGAAGCAGAGAGTGCTTAACATTTTCCCATTCATTCTTCCTCCATTCCTACATACTTTGAAGAAGGATAAAGATACTTTTTCTATCTTCTATTCATCTGTTTTTCTGCTTTCTTCCCCCACTTGCCATACTCCATCAATAATTTTGTTTTGATTTTCCTCTTCCAAAACCTTGTTTTAAAAATAGCATCAAAATCAGTTTTAGCTCAGGTACAAAAGTTTGCTGATGACAAATAATTATTTCTTCAAATGGATACAAAGGAAAAGCAGATTTTCTAAAGGCGTAGAACTACAAAAGAAATTCAGGAGAATTCTCTGGGTGGCTGCCATCTGCCTTTCATAGCATCTGATGTGATTATCTCATGGTGCTTAAACTAAGCCTTGGCCTTTGGTTACTTAGTGGTAAAGATAGGGTCCTCCCAAGTACTCAGAGGGCTCTTTGATTTTACTCATACTTTAGATGACCCTACTGTTTGTAATAATTGCTATACCTCAGCCATCAAAGATATTAGCAATGAAAAATTATGAGAAATGAATGGATGTGAGAAAAAGCATGTATTGTATCTTTGTTCAATTATAGAAAGTATGCGATAAACTGAATGGGCTTGAATTATGGATTACCTGGCATGAATACGGAGTTGATGGTTTGTTTAAATATGGCAAGAATGGTTATGATGTAAGTAAGGCTGTATGAGAGTAAATGGAATATACTGTAGGTAGTTCTCACTTACTAACCACAATTCGCAGCAGCAACATGGTTTTTAAGTATGGCATCACAGGTCCACACTGACTTATGTCAGTTCTGGCTAAGTTATTCGCAGCAGCAACATGGTTTTTAAGTATGGCATCACAGGTCCACACTGACTTATGTCAATTCTGGCTAAGTTATTAAGCAAATCACAGCAGGCTGTTAAGTGCAACATCATGTTTCTACGACTTGCGACTTCCTGCCAGCTTCCCCACTGCTTGTCAAAAGCCAGCAGGAAGGTTGCAAGTGGTGATCATGTGAGCACAGGATGCTGTAATTGCTGTAAATGTACACCAGTTGCCAAGTACCTGAATTGTGATCACATGATCTTGGAAACACTATGATGGCTGCAGCTGATCCTAAATCTCATTTTGCAGTACCATTTTATCTTTGAACAGTCCCTGAATGAGGGGTTGGTAAGTGTGGACTACTTGTATGTAATGGTAAATGTTTCAACAAATTGAGCAGGGAATAACACAGGGAATGTGATATCCCTTAGTTATTTTATATGTTTATACATATGTTTATGTATAAATGTTGATTTTTGAGTTATGTTTGTTGGAGATGTGAATATGGGTGGATTTATACTTTCATATAAAAATGATACTGTGTTTAGGAGTCAAATGTTTCACAGTAGACGGCAATGAGAAATGTGGATCTGAAAATTAATGTCTCAAAGACCAAAATACTTGTGCCTGAGAAAATAATTGGGTGAATCGTTACAAGTTATACATCTTCTTGAAGAGGGAGATTGGTTGGTATAGTTTAATATAGCATCTTGACTGGGGAATCCTGGGAACCTACACATCTTTAAGTTGACAAGGTTGAGAAACACTGCCTTAAAATAGAATGCTTACCAAAGATGGGAAAATGAATGAAGAGATTTTACGAAAATGTTCCGTGAGGGCAAAGGCAGAAGCACAGGGCCTGAGAGCAGGCTGATCCATTGCAAAAACAATGCATCACTGTCAACTGTTTCTCCCACCCAAGAACAAATGGCCCTCAGCTTGTCACGACAAATGGGCAGGATAAAGAAATGTCAGAGTTGAACGTTGGTCCTATATATATAAAGCTTGAGTCTCAGAGTCTGCCTTTATACAATCTCAGATTTTCCTAGAAATAAAATTAACTTATCAAGAGCTGGGTGTCTTCTATTTCCACATTGGGTGACAGTTGACATCCTGATGGAAAGGCTATTAACGTATGGTCTGTTGCAAGGAATTAATGTTTCTTAAAGGAAGCAAAAATAACTATGTAAGAGGTTTCATGTCTACTTTTTAATATGGAAGTAAGAGCCAGGTATGGCAGACAAAAATATAAAAATATTCTGAATACAATGGGAATGAAATACTTACACCAGGGTCCCCCACCCCTGAGCTGTGACCCACTACCGGGCTGTGCGAACAATGGGCAAGTGTGTGTGTGTGTGTGTGTGTGTGTGTGTGTGTGTGTGTGTAACTCCGCTCGTGCAAGTGGAGTGCGCTTGCATGCGAAGTTCCATTCACACAATTGGAGCTTCACACACAAGCATCTCTACTCACGCGAGTGGAGCTTCATGTGCAAGCACAAGCACCCTCCTCTTGTGCAAGTGGAGCTTTGTGTGTGAGTGTAAGTGCTCATTGCTTGTGCGAGCGAAGCTTTGTGCACGAGTGCAAGCATCTTCTGCTCACACATGAAGCTCCATTTGTGTGAGAGGCGGGCACATGCTTCTCACACCAATGGAGCTGTAGGTGCACTTGGGTGCCTGCCACTCACATGCCCCCTCCTGTGCCGAGCCAGGCCACCAAGATGGAAAGGTTGGGGACCCCTAACTTAAGCAGTGTATGTGTTAAAAACAAGAAAAGATAGGGTCAAAAACAAATGTGTATTAAGTATATGTGTATTAAATGGAATGAATGACCAATCATAAATGAGAAAAACCAGAATTCATTTGGCCCTAAATATAAATACATTTGTAGCTAAGAATCCAATAATTAGATTAAACTATTTTATTAATTGATTTTAACAGTTTTACTAGTGCTTTAAGGCAGCAAGTGGAGCTTTGTGCATGAGTAGAGGGTGCTTGTCCTCACATGCAAAGCTCCACTCGTGCAAGCAGAGAGTGCTTGTGCGTGAAGCTCCATTTGTGCAAATTGAGCTTTGCACGGGAGTGCCCTCTGCTCAAGCAAGTGGAGCTTTGTGCATGAGCACAAGCGCTCTCCACTCAAGCACCCTCTGATCGTGCAAGTAGAGATTCACACATATGCTTGCCCATCACTTGCGAGGGCAGTTTGAAACTGCCCATCAGTTTCAAACAAGCCACAACCTAGTAGCGGGCTGCAGCCTGGGGGTTGAGGACCCCTGCTTTAAGGACTTGACTTGTCTTGAAGAGTAGAGAAGGGTATAGAATGGCTAGTTAGATGGTATGCAACTGTCTATTTTGTGGAATGTGAGAGTTGGAAGATCAGTGCCCAGCTCCATCAAATTCAAATGCCCCAGACAGATAGTTGTCTAGTTTCTATGTGAACATACATGGAGCAGAGCCCATGCCCATCACCTCTTGGGGTAATTAGAATCACTGTCAAATAACTTTTACAGTTAAGAAAGTTTCTCTGTCCTCCCACCAATTTGGAATCCACATTCCTGTAATATAAATACATTATTCCATGTCCGGTACTTTGAAACAATTAATTGGATGGAGGTGAATTTAGGACACAGTGTTCTTGATATTCCTTTCAAGGCACGTCTACATAATTGTAAGGCTTCAAAATAGCAAATGTTTCTTGGATTATAGTGCAAATAACAAATCTCCAGCAATATCTCACTATTCTTATGGCTGTCATAGCAATCAACATTCTGTATTTTTCAAGAGCAATCAAAATAGGAAGTATTTGTATTTGATATTCTTTGCATCCTTCCAAAGAAATAAATAACTCTGGATGTACTCCTCTACAGTTGCTCTTATATTTCCAACCATTTCTGAGCACCACAATAGTCCAAGGATCAAACATTTTCAGCAGTTGCATATATAAATATACTTTACAAGTACTGTAGGATATATTGGTTCACAAGCAATACATATCCCCACCCAAACCCCTAGATATCTAGTTAATGAGAAAATAGTGGAATATGCAGTAGTTTTATGCCTAAAGGCATTGGGGATAATTGATCTATACCATTACATTTCCATGCCATAACAAATACTTTTGGCAATGTTACTACAATGCCTTACCCAGGGGTGTATGCCTTGTGTCACATGTCATGAAAGATAGTAGTGAATGTTCAACACTGTGTTAGGTTCACTTATAGCTATAGAGAAAAAAAAATATGCACAGCTAGACAGGAAAGCATTATGTTTGGTTTGCAAAATTTGCTTATTTTTTAAATATTTGCTGTCATTAATTTAGCATAAAAAAACAAGGAGAAAAGAAAAGTAGAAAGAAGAAAATAAAACTAAAAAAGAAGCAAAATCAAATAGGGCATATATTCACAACCTTTTTGAAGCCAGGCAAGCATGGTAGCAAATCTCTACCATGCTTGCCATGGTAGCAAATCTCAAATTTTAATTACACATGCTGTAATTAACACATACTGAAGTTAAAAAAAAGTGCTAGAAGTGAATACATCACGAGAGTAGAAAAGATCTCAAAATATTAACATTCAAATTCCATGGAGAAATATCATCAAAGCAAGTAATACCTGGGCAGTTCCGGATACACACCTGGAATAGTGGACAGGGCTCAAGTAGAACTAAAAGCCTTGGATAGGAAGATCAGAAAAATAATGACAATAAATCATGTCCTTCTTCCACTCACTGATGTTGACAGGGTACTTACCATGGAACGCAGGTGGCCATGAAATGATACAAGTACGCCAGAGAATTGAAGAAGAAAAAAGGACATTGGAAGAATATCTGAAAGATGGGGGAAAAGATGCAGTGAAGCTAGTATATCATGAAGATTTACTGAATACTAAATTGACTAAAGTAGCCTGTAAGAAAGACCAAATGAAGAAGACATGTGGCAAGACAAAGCATAACATGGGCAATACCTAAAAAGAAAAATAGCAGGCAAAGCAGGGAACAAAAAGACCTGGCAATGGCTAAGAGCAGGAAAGTTGAAGAAAGAGATATAGGGACTAATTGTGGCTGCATAAGACCAAGCCTTAAGAATAAATGCATACAAAGACAGTATTGAGAAGGCAGCAACAGACACCAAATGGAGACTGAAGAAATAGTGGATCAGCCAAATAGCTGCTTGCAAGAAGATTGCACAGACTGACTAAAAACAATGGGTTGAGAAAGTAGCAACAATGGTGCATTGAGAGATCTGCAAGAAATATCATTACAAGCAAGAACTGGGAGGACTGCAAAATAGACAAAATAATAGAAAACGAAGAAGCTAAATTGCTCTGGACTTTAGAATTCAAATAGATAAGCACTTGTCACGTGATATTCCAGAATTAACAATTGTTAGTAAGAAAGACTAAAGTCAGAATAGTGGACGTTGTACCCTGTTTCCTCCAAAATAAGACATCCCCTGATAATAAGCCCAATTGGGCTTTTGAGCACATGGCAATAAGGCCAAGCACTTATTTTAAGGTTCAAAAAAATATAAGACAGGGTCTTATTTTTGGGGAAACACGGTACAACCTGGAGACAGCAGAATAGAGGAGAAAGAACTGGAGAAAATCACAAAATACAAAGACCTGCAAATAGAAGTAGAAGACTGTGGCAAAAGAAAGCAATGATAGTACCAATAATAATAGGTTCCTTGAGTGCAATCCCAAAATAACTGGAGTACCACTTGAACAACATTGGCATGACAAAATCACCATCAGTCATATTCAAAAGGCAGCTTTACTCAGAACAGCTTACATCCTGCAGCAATACTTTTAACACCACCTTGAGAAGGACTCAATAGGGAATAAAAATGCTAAATCCAGTCTAAACATGTGGTTGACAATGGAACCAACCATAATAATTATAAATTGAGCCCCTGTAGACAAAGTGGACTATGTTGGTAGGTTCAAACTAACAACTGTTAAGATCACATTCAATGGAAACAAGCTGCTATTTCACTCCTAATGAAATCAGTTGTGAGGATATATAATGTATTATTACTCAAATTGGACTAGCGGGAGGAGATTGGTATATTTGCATACAATTGTGCAATTATGTTAAGCATAATATCTAGCTACGAAATAAAGAGACAGTGAAACACTATTGGGCTGTTTCTCCTAAATAGGTAGAAGTTGTGCTTTTAAACTGGTGTCATCATACAGTATGCAACACAAACATTGCAAGAATAAACAGCCCAGCCTAGAAAGCAAACTCAACTGAACTCAGTGGAATATATTAGATGGGTTCAAATATCATACTAAGATACTTAAACACATGCTTTGTTTAATAAATCACAGTGGCCTTCTGCTTAGCGATACACTTTTGCATCTAAAAGTCTTTTGATAATTTTAAAAAGTTGGATTCATACAGTGTAAGAACTTTTAAAGATACCACAAGATTTGAATTGCAATCTAAAAGGTGCAGTGGTAGGTTCCTCCCGGTTCGGCCCGGTTCCGCTGAGCCGGTAGTGGTGACAATATGACGTCACCGAACCGATTCTGGCCCCCCACCCCCCGCATTATTCTTACCTTTTATTTGGCCCCACCCCCAATCTATTGCTGTCTCCTGAGTCCCAGCTGATGGCTAGAGGGGGAAAAACTGTTTAAACTTTTGCCGCGGGGCTTCAAAGGGCCGCCCTACAACTGATCAGTGTTAAAAGAAAACAAATGAGTAGACCGGTGCCTGCAAAAATACATGAGTAGATCAGTGCCTGCAAAAATACATGAGTAGACCAGTGCCTGCAAAAATAAATGGGTAGATCGGTACAGCTCTGCAAGCAGTTAAAAGCCTGGTAGACCAGTACCTCTGCTAAATCCTAAATAATTGTCACATGACCATCAAGCAACACCCACAAAATAAGCCACATCCACAGAACCGGTAGTAAAAAATGTTAGAACCCACCCCTGATGGACTGGCATGTATCACATCAAAATTACATTGTTTGGAATATCATATGTCATTCATATCTATATATACATGAATGTTTCAAAAGCTCTTTAAATATCACTTGTGACTATGTGTTATATATTGCCAATTACTGACTTAGTTTGATTTTGGGTGCTTTTGAAAATTGTATGCCAAGAAGGAATGAGTTGTTGAGTTTTTTTCAATTACTACTGCTTTCCAATGGTTCCAGAGAAACTACTATATCAGATATGCTCTTCTAGGCACAATGTAGACTTACCGTATTTTTTGCTCCATAAGACACACTTTTTTGTTTCTCAAAAGTGGGTGGAAATGTTTGTGTGTCTTATGGAGCGAATACCTTTTTTTTTTAATTGAAAATTTTTACAAAAAAGAAATACAAAATTTCCCCCCCCCTGTTCCCCCCACCCTTTCCCCCCTTCATCCCACCCTCCCCCCGACTTCCCAGAGCAAAATACAAGGTATTTCATTTAATCAAACATAAACTAGATTAATCTACTTATCCTCAAAGCACTGCCTCCCCCACTGAAACCTTAACTCCACTACAGATAACCAAATACTTCTAATACTAACATTCATTCATAAGCTATTTGATATATTCTTGTCTGATATTTATTTTGAATATAATCAATCCATCTTCTCCATTCCAATACGTATCTTTCTTGCGTGTGGTCCTTCAAGTACGCCGAGATTTTCACCATTTCTGCTAGGTTTGTTACTTTCAATATCCACTCTTCAATAGTAGGCAGAGTCCTTCTTCCAATATTGAGCTACCAGCAGTCTAGCTGCTGATATTAAGTTCAAAATCAGTTTAGTCTCTGAAACTGTACAGTCCATAGTTATACCCAATAGAAACAATTAAGGAGTAAATTTCAACCTTCTTTTCAAAATGTTCTGCATCACCCACCAAATTTTTATCCAAAATGCCTTGATTTTCTTACAAGTCCACCATATATGATAATATTTATTTATTTATTTATTAAATGTATTTATATGCCGCCATTCTCCCAAAGGACTCAGGACGGCGAACACAAGTTAAGAAACAAGTACAATAAAATCATAATTTAATCCAAATAATTAATTAGTAGTAAATAATAAAGCCTGGAATCAGTCTCAGCCTATTTGTTTGAAAAGCTAAGTCTTCAAGTCCCGACGGAAGGAGCGGAGATAAGGAGCCATCTGGAGCTCAGTAGGCAATTCATTCCAGAGGGTGGGAGCACCCACAGAGAACGCCCTACCCCTGGGCACAGCAAGGTGACATTGGCTCGCCGTTGGAACCCTGAGGAGAGCGGCCCTATGTGAGCGAACAGGACGGTGAGAGGCAGGCAGGAGAAGGTCATGCAAATATCCCGGACCTAAATCATGAAGGGCCTTATAGGTGAGGACTAGCACCTTGAAGCGGACCCGGAGAACCACTGGTAACCAGTGCAGCTCATGCAGGAGGGGTGTTATATGGGAGTAACGAGGGGCTCCCATAACAACCCGTGCAGCTGCATTCTGGATCAGCTGGAGTCTCCAGGTGCATCTCAGGGGCAGGCCCATGTAGAGGGAATTGCAGTAATCCAATAATAGGTTGTGTCATTACATTCACATCTCCAACATTTAGCTTGCAAATTCGAGTACATACATGATAATTTCTTAGGATCTAAGTGCCATCTATAAAACATTTTATAAAAATTTTCTCTGAAATTTTGTGCTTGCGTAAATTTAACATTTCTGACCCAAATCTTTTCCCACGTTTCCAACATCACTGGTTCCTGAAAGTTTTGTGCCCATTTAATCATACAGTCCTTAACCAATTCAGTTTCTGAGTCTATTTCCAGTAATGCATTATACAACCTTTTAATATGCATCTGACTTTGATCTCTAATCTGTTTCACCAAATTTTCCTCATTTTGCATAACCCCAATTTTTTGATCCTCCCTCCATCTAGCTTGGAGCTGACCATACTGAAACCAAGTATAAATTATCCCTTCTTCTTTTAATTCATCTAGAGATTTCAATTGCGACTTGCCCCTTTCCAAAAGAAGAAGCTCTTTATAATAATCACCTGTATTTTTTGCTCTGTACTTATATTTTCTATTACATGTCTGGGGTTTGCCCATATAGGTATCTTATAGTTCAGCTTATATTGGTACTTTTTCCAAACCCTCAACAAGGCATTTCTAAGTATATGACCCTTAAACACTTTATCCACTTTTTTTTCATACAACAAATAAGCATGCCATCCATATAACAAATCATATCCTTCTATGTTTAACATTCTTTCTTCAGTTAAGTTAAACCAGTCACTAATTTGTGATAAAGCTGCTGCTTCATAATACAATCTTAAATTAGGCATTTTAAGACCTCCTCTCTCACGTATATCCTTTATAATTTTCAGTTTCACTCTTGGCTTCTTCCCAGCCCAAATAAAAGTATTAACCCCTTTCTGCCATTCCAACAGATTTCCATCTTTTTTAAGCACTGGTATCATTTGAAACAAAAATAAAAACCTAGGTAATACATTCATTTTTATTGCTGCTATCCTTCCCAGTAGTGATAGTTGTAACTTTTTCCAATTTTCCATTTCTTTCTGTACTTTTTGCCAAAGAATTTCATAGTTATTTTTTTACAATTTCGTATTTGAGGCTGCAATATATACTCCTAGATACTTAACCTTTTTAACTACTTCAAACCCCGTTATCCTCCCTAACTCTTCTCTTTGAGTTATAGATAAATTGTTAGTTATCATCTTTGTCTTGTGTAGATTTACTTTGAATCCAGATACTTTACCATATTCAGCTACTATATCCAACATATAGGGAGCCACTTCTATAGGTTGAGATAAGGTAAGAACCAGGTCGTCTGCAAACGCTCTTAATCTATAATCCTGCTGTCTAATTACAATTTCTTTTATTTTGTCAGAATCATGTAGCTTATTCAACAAGACTTCTAAAGTTAAAATAAACAACAATGGCGACAATGGACAACCCTGCCTCGTACCTTTCTCAATTTTAAATACATCTGTTAAACCTCCATTAATTATTATTTGTGCTGTTTGTTCCTGATATATTGCTCTAATTGAGTGTATGAAATACTCCCCAAAGTGCATTTTTTCTACTATTTTAAACAAAAATTGCCAGTTCAGTCGATCAAATGCTTTCTCTGCATCCACAAATATAAATGCTGCAGGAACCTGATTATTTTTCTCCAAATATTCCAATAAGTTTATAATTTGCCTAACATTATATTTCATCTGTCTCCCTTTTATAAAACCTGATTGATCATTGTGAATAACTTGTTGCATAACTGGCATTAGTCTATTCGATAGTATCTTAGCAAAAAATTTGTAATCCGTGTTCAAAAGTGAAATTGGTCTAAAATTTTCAGGTTTGATACAGTTTTGATCTTCCTTCGGAATCAATGAAACAAAAGCTGTTCTCCAAGAGGGTGGAACTCCTCCCCCTAATTGAATTTTACAAAATAGAATTCTAAGCGGCTCTACCATTTCAAGCTGTAAGTTCTTATAATAAACAGCTGTTAGTCCATCTGTTCCTGGAGCTTTCCCTATTTTCAACTGCTTGATTGCCGCAACAATCTCCTCAGAAGTTATTGGTTGATTCAATCCTTCCCTCTGTTCCAACGTTAGTTCCAAAATATTCCCATCCTTTAGATATCTATCTATATCTATACCTTGCATTGAGTCACTAGCATATAGCTTTGTATAAAATTTCAAAAAAGCCTTTTTAATCAAATTCTGTTGGTAAACTTCCTTACCTCTATATTCTATCTTACTAATGACTCGTGCTTTCTGTTTTTTCCTCAACATGTAGGCCAACCACCTACCTGGTTTATTGGAATTACAAAATGTATTATGTTTAGCATATTGTAAACTAGTTGCCACCTGATCAGCCATTAACATTAACAGCTTTGGAACCCAGAGAGGTGGCATGTCACGAAGAGGGGGTTGAGGGTTTTTTTATATAAAGTTTTAGCGAATATTTTAAGGGGTTCGGGGGGGAGGGTTGGATCAGAAGTAGGGCCGTGAGTATGGGGCATAACCCACTAAGGGGAGGGCCAGGTATGGCTGTGGAGCACAGCATGGGGGGTGGGGGGCCTGGGGTCGAGGCGGGGGGCTAAAGTTCATCCAGATAAAGTTTTTACCATCAGTACTGTGGGTGGGAAGAGTAGATATGGTGGGAGTAGGGGGCCATATCGTGTTAGGGAGCGCGCACCCACTGTCTTCGAGTGGTGGCGCGCTCCGGCCCCCAAAGCTCCACTCGTTCTCCAGGTGGCGCAGATCCTCAGGGCCTTGGCCTCTGTCTGATGTTATGCAATGCCACGTCTGTAGTAAATAAAGCCCCCCTCATTTGTGATCTTGTTCAGGAGGGGGGAGCGGACCTGGCAGGTATTACGGAAACCTGGTTGGGCCAAGAGGGGGGGTCCCTCTCGTTGAAATGTGCCCACAAGGTTTCCGCACATTCCATTGGCCGAGGTTGCAGGATAGGGGCGGGGGGGTAGCGGTTATTATTAATGAAGGTCTGAGACCGAGGGAGGCCACTGTTCCTCAGACGGCCGGCTATGAATTCCTCCTTGTGAAATGGGGTCACGGGGTTCAGATGGGTTTGCTGATCACGTACCTGGCTCCCTGCCGTGTGGCAGCAGCCCTGCCCGAGCTACTCAGCGTGGCGGTTGAGACCCCTAGGCTTATGGTCATGGGGGATTTCAACTTGCTGTCCGTGGGTGAGGTGTCTGAGGTGGCTCGGGAGTTCATGGCTTCCATGACAGCCATGGACCTGACCCAGTTAATTCATGGCCCTACCCACACGGGGGGAAACACGCTGGATCTGGTTTTTGTCTCTGGACAGTGGTTGAGTGATCTTGAGATAGGGGATATAGTTACCGAGCCCTTGTCATGGTCAGATCACTCTCTCCTTCGTCTTGACCTCCGAACCACTGCACCCCCCGCAGGGAGGCAGAGCCGGTAAGATGGTTCCGCCCCAGGCACCTGATGGCACCTGATAGGTTCCAGATGGAGCTTGGGCCATTTCCTGAGGCTCTGGCAAACACCTCGGCTGGAGACCTAGTGGCCGCCTGGGATAGGGCGGCCGCTGGAGCTCTGGACCGGGTCGTGCCTTTGCGGCCTCTGACCCAGCGCCGATCTCATTTGGCTCCTTGGTTTATTGAGGAGCTAAGGGAGTTGAAGCGCCAGAAAAGATGCCTAGAGAGTAGTTGGAGGGCCAGTTTTTCAGAATCGGACCGGACACTGGTAAGATCTCATATTAGGAATTACCTAGTGGCAATAAAAGCAGTGAAATGTAGCTATTTTGCTGCTCTTATTGCATCATCAGATAACCGCCCGGCCACCCTGTTTAGGGTGACCCGCTCCCTGCTCCACCAGGAAGCGCGGGAGGACCCCTTGGAGGGTAGAGCTGAGGATTTTGTTCAGTATCTGCATGACAAAATCACTCAGATCCGGGAAGATTTGGACTCCGACTGGGTAATCTCAGGGGGAGGGACTGGGGCAGGTCTTGAGAATGTTATCTGGGATGAGTTTGATCCTGTGACCCCTGAGGACGTGGACAGGATTCTGGGTAGACTGAATGCGACCACTTGTTTATTGGACCCGTGCCCTTCCTGGTTAGTGCTGGCTTCCCGGGAGGTGACGCGAGGCTGGCTCCAGGGGATTATAAATGCTTCGTTGGGTAAGGGTGACTTCCCCGCCGCCTTGAAAGAGACGGTGGTGAGGCCTCTCCTCAAGAAGCCTTCCCTGGACCCAGCAGTGTTGGCTAATTATCATCTGGTCTCCAACCTTTGTTTTGTGGTGAAGGTTGTTGAGAGTATGGTTGCGCGACAGCTCCCCCAGTACCTGGATGAAACAACGTATCTGAATCCGTTCCAGTCAGACTTCAGGCCTGGGTACAGCACAGAAACGGCATTGGTCGCGTTGGTTGATGATCTCTGGAGGGCTCGGGACAGGGGTTGCTCCTCTGTCCTGGTCCTATTAGATCTCTCAGTCGCTTTTGATACCATCGACCATGGTATCATGCTGCACTGGCTGGAAGAGTTAGGGGTGGGGGGCACTGTTCTACAGTGGTTCTCCTCCTTTCTCTCTGACCCGTTGCAGTCTGTGTTGGCAGGGGGGCAGAGGTCAACCCCGAGGCCCCTCGAATGTGGGGTGCCACAAGGGTCGGTCCTCTTGCCCCTTCTGTTCAACATTTATGTAAAGCCGCTGGGCGAGATCATCCGTGGTTTCGGGGTGAAGTTCCATCAGTACGCTGATGATACTCAGTTGTACATCTCCACCCCGGACCACCCCAACGATGCCCTTGAAGTGATGTCCCGGTGTCTGGAGGCCGTGCGGATCTAGATGGGGAGGAACAGGCTCAGGCTCAACCCATCCAAGACCGAGTGGCTGTGGTTTCTGACGTCCCGATATAGTCAGTTGATGCCATCGCTGACTATTGGGGGCGAATCGCTGGCCCCCACGGAGAGGGCTCGCAACTTGGGTGTCCTCCTGGATTCACAGCTGTCTTTAGAAGAGCACTTGACGGCTGTGACCAGGGGGGATTTTTCATCAGGTTCGCCTGATCCGCCAGTTGTGTCCCTTTCTGGATCGGGACTCCCTACACACAGTCACTCATGCCCTCGTCACCTCCCACCTGGACTATTGTAATGCTCTCTACATGGGGCTCCCCTTGAGGAGCACGTGGAGGCTCCAACTGGCGCAGAGTGTGGCCGCGTGGGAGGTTATGGGAGCAACATGGTGCTCCCATGTAACACCTCTCCTGCGTGAGCTGCACTGGCTCCCGGTGGTCTTCCGTGTGCACTTCAAGGTTTTGGTTACCACCTTTAAAGCGCTCCATGGCTTAGGACCTGGTTATTTACGGGACTGCCTACTACCGCCTACGACCGCCTACTACCACAAATAGCCTCCCACCGGCCAGTACGCTCTCATAGAGAGGGGCTCCTCCGGGTGCCATCAGCCAAGCAGTGTCGACTGGTGGCCCCCAGGGGGAGGGCCCCCACTGTGGGGGCACCCACTATCTGGAACGAGCTCCCCCCGGAGATACGGAGGATCCCGGATCTGCGCACCTTCCGCCGTGCTCTTAAGACCCTCTTATTCCAGCAAGCTGGCCTGGCCTAATTTTTCTCCCCTTTCTTTTAAATGTTAAATTGAAATTTTAATTTGTTTTAAATTTATTGGGATTTTAATTGTCGTGGGCCAAATTATTTAATTTGGTTTTAAATTGTTTTTAACTTTTGTATTTCTGTATTTTATCCTGTGCCTGTTCACCGCCCTGAGTCCTTCGGGAGTAGGGCGGTATACAAATTTAATAAAACCTAAAAACCTAAACATATTGAATTGCCCTCGTAGTATGTTTATTGTTTCTTTTACTTTCTTATCACCTGGATTAGATATCAGTAATTGTTCTTTCTTTTTTATTTCTTCCTCTATCTCTTTACGCTTCTTCTGTTGTTTTAGTCTGTATTTATTATTCATATGTATTAAGATACCCCTCATATAAGCCTTACTAGCATCCCAGACCATTTCCATAGGAGTACCCTTATTCATGTTAATAACAAAAAATTCTCTTATTTGTTTTTTAAGCTCCTTTACATTTTCTTCATATCTAAATAAATTTTCATTCAACCTCCAAGACCTCCTTTCTCCCCTCTCCTGTTCAAATTCAATCCAGACCGGACTATGATCAGTTAAAGTTCTTGTACATATCTTCGTCTTCTTCACCCTGGAAATAAAATCATTTGTGATTAGTATAAAATCAATCCTGGAGAAGGATTGATGTCTATCAGAAAAAAAAGTAAAATCTTTTTCCTCCAGGTTACGTTCTCTCCAGATATCTCTCAATTCTATATCTTCCATCATATCAAAAAAAGATTTAGGTAGTTTTGCACGTGCTGAAGTCTTTGATAAGCTTTTTTTATCTTTCTGCATATCAATTACTCCATTCCAATCACCTATTAGTATAAAGGATTTATAGTCCCACTGTATTATTTTAGTATGTAAAAAATTATAAAACTTGTCTTGTTGCTGGTTAGGGGCATTCCAATAAGAAGCATTTTTCCAGACTGTGTCAATAATTCAATTGCAATATATCTTCCTTGATTATCTGCCTCAATTAGATTAGCTGATAGTCCTTTCCTTACATATATAACTAGTCCATTTTTCTTCTCTGGCGCCGGTGCCACAAAATTTGTACCTAATCTTGAATTTATCAAATATTTTTGGTCTGAGAATCTAATATGTGTTTCTTGTAAACAAATAACATCGTTGTTAAATTGTTTTAGGTAGTGAAATACTTTCTTTCTTTTTTGTGGTGAGTTTAGGCCATTAACATTCCAAGATAGAAATTTAGTTGCCATCTTTAGCCTTTCGAAGCCTTGTAAGCATCAGCTGAAGCTCCTCCTCCACCTTACTCTTCGGCCTAGCTCCCCCCACTGCTTCTGTTTTTTGTACTTCTTGAGATGAATCTTGAAATTGTTGCTCTTTTGGTTGTTGTTGTTGCAATTTATAAGTTGATCGGGTCAGTCGTTGTGCTTTTGGCTCTCCCTTCTTAGGTGGTTCCAAAGTTGGGGGTAAACCCCCAAGATCCAAATCTTCTTCCATAATAATTCCTCCAGCTGCAACTTCAGTGTAGGTTTGTATCTGTTTTCCATCTTTTTCTTGTTGTAACATCTCCATTTTCTTCCTCCCCCCACCCCCGGTGAGAGTGGGTATCCAGCCTGTAACACATTTACATAAAAATCTTTTGCCTTCCAAACTGTATTTAACCGGTATCTTTCTCCTTTATAAGTCACTATTAAAACAATTGGAACATCCCATCTATATGCCACCTGTTGATTTCTCAACTCATTTACCAGAAAGCCAAAGTCTTTCCTTGGAGCAAATACTGTTGAAGCCTTGCCCACCTGCCGGTCCCCACCCTTTGGCCATTTTTGGCCTCCGCGGGCCCCATTTTTGGCCTCTGTGGGCCCCATTTTTGGCCACCGCGCACCCCATTTTCAGCCTCTGCACAGATGCCTGCCGCTGCCTATCGCTGTCATTCGCTGCCACCGCCTATCGGCGGTTGGATCAGCCTCCTGGATTACCACCAATCAACTGTTCCAGGCAGTGGGGATTGCTGCTGCCCATCACTGCCGCCTGTTGCCACCACCGCCAGTGAACGGCGATGGCAACAGGCAGCAGTGACAGGCGGCGGTAATCCCCACCACCTGGAACAGCTGTTTGGTGGTATTCTCGGAGGCCAATCCAACCTCCGATAGGCCATTGTAGTGAATGGTGGCAGTGGTGAGCAGCAGCGATAGGCAGCAGTGAGCAGTGGCAGTGCTGGCAAGCGGCAGCGATAGCTGGGGAATGCTGGTGAAGGCTCCAGCATTCCCTGGCGGAGGCAGCAGACACAGAGGAGGCAGCAATAGTGCTGTTTCTGGTCGGCCAACCTGCTGATTTATGGGGCTACGGGAGGCCAGGATCCAGCTGTCGCTCAGCTGACTGGTAGTGGACACAATGGAGTGGAGCCCTGATGAGCCACGTGCTGGGGTTGGGAGGCAGAGACAGCTTTTTTGTTTTCTTGTTTCCTTCCCCAAAAGCTAGGTGTGTCTTATGTTCCGGAGCGTCTTATGGAGCAAAAAATACGGTATATCTTTTTAAAAATGTTGGTGCAGAATTTGACAGATAGAAGTTCTCATATCCTGATCTCTCACACACATATTTAGTCACCTTCTTTTTTTATCTTACACCTCTATACAGAATTTTAAATCCTGTCCT
Source organism: Arizona elegans (assembly GCA_022577455.1). Taxonomy (NCBI): domain Eukaryota; kingdom Metazoa; phylum Chordata; class Lepidosauria; order Squamata; family Colubridae; genus Arizona; species Arizona elegans. The sequence continues at coordinate 24,064,882 of JAKOOJ010000007.1, forward strand.
GTTTGCTTCCTGTGTTCCCAACATATTCTTGTGAAGTAGTATCTGCAAATGTAATTAAAATTCTGTTTACTCTATTCTCTTAATATACAACTGCAGATTAGCAATCATGCAGTGAAGATCACCAAAATTTAATAATTTTCACATCTTTTTCATATTGCCATTTCATTACGGAATAGTTGTGGTTTGTATGCAAATATATAGATTTTGCATTGTTTCACTGTGCATTTAAAACATAGAAAGGGAACACACCCAGAATTTAAAAGCATCTGACTGATTTCATGTCTGTGCAAGCTCTATTTTATTTCTGGGAAATTCATCAATAAGAGTATCATGAGCTGAATCAAAAGATCATTTTTTCCCTAGTAATAATACATTTATTCTTGTTCCCTACAGAGCTCAGAGTGTTATTCTGACACTAATTTACAATTTTGGAAGACCAGAGTTGTTTAGAATTAATGAAAGGAGGTTGATAATCTCTTCCTGCATCTGATCCAAATGTACACAGATAATTTGTACCTTGTATGAATTCCAGAAAGGAATCCCGTGTACAATAGCAACTATGATTCACCCTAACTTTAAAGTTTAGCAAGGAACTATCCCCCTTTTAAAGACTTTTGGGGAAGTAATGAAAAGTCTCAATAAAATGCCTGCTTTCAACCTCATTCTAGTCCATTCTGAGCAAACAGAACTAAAGCCAGCTTTCCAGCAAACACAAAATGACTGTTTTGGAGCAAAAAGTAAGCATAGCTCATAGTTTAGCATAAACATTCTGAACAGTGTAGTCTTTCATGTAACAATTCAAATATTTCATTATTAGCATTGTCCATCAATTGGATGAAAGAATTCTTTTTTTGACATGGGTTTTATCATAAGTTGTTTATTCAATTTAGAAAAAGCATGAATACTTTATTTTATTCATTTCATTTCCATGCAGCCCATTCCCAGAGGCTAAGATACTTTAACATAAGAAAGGACATGGAAGGAAAATGGTTCTATCTCTTCAGCTTTGGATCTTTGGATCCAATGGAAAAACTTCTCATAAATGCCTTAAGAGCCTTTTGAACAAAACCACAGAGAAATATGTGTAATATTTACAAAACTGCATGCAATTATTTTATTTTTAAGAATTGAACTGGATCTGTACTAAGTGCTCTACAATATTAATCACAAATGTTTGCACCTGTTTACATAATCCCAGTCCTGTGATTATTGGGAGAAACACAATACAGTGAGGAAAAAAGGGCAAATATGAACTCAATAGGAAATAATTGATCATAACCTGAGGAATGGTCTTTTTCTAAGAGTCTCTACCCACCCAATTTGATCCAGCAGATTGGGCATGCTGCACATCGCGACAGCTAAAGACTGTAAACTGGCAGGAACTAGAAGAGCTTTCTCTGCTATAGCTTTGTAGAATACAGTATTCTCCCCTCAGATTAGAATGGCTCCAATCATGTTGGCCTTTCGCAAGGTTTCAGAATTTGGTTATGTACTCAAGCCTGAGGCTTGGAATATGTTAAGGGCCATTTCTTGACTTAAGTGATAGTTGGCTAACTATCTCAGTTACCGTATGTATTTATTTTTGGATGTTTTATTTTTTGGGAATAACTGACTATAGTTTTATAATTGTTAACCGCCAGAGCACTTTGCTGAGATAGATGGCTATAAAAATTGACTAAATGAATAAATGAATTTATTTTAGCATGCAGAGTTAAATTTTGCCTGGCTTTAAATTTGAAAAAAGGCTCAATTGTTTTCAACAAGCAGATGCTATTTTGAAACTCTGTAAAGCTCATCATGTTTAAAAATAGGATAGTGGTCAAAGTATTATAGTTTCTAAACTATCCACAAAATGAAACTCCATTCAATGCAGTTTACTACCTGAGACAAAGCAGTTAATAAATAATGGATAATTTTTTATTCCATATTTACTATGTTAGCTCAAAACAGGATACAGGGTATCTTTCCAAATGTTACTTATTCAGCCAAAGGTATGTGTCAGGCTGGCAGTTACAATTACAATCTTTTGTATTTGCATATGATATTGCACAAGGGGCTGGACTTGGATCCATGTTGGTGGTCACGGCTGCCATCTTGATTTTATTTTTAACCTCCCCATAGATGTCTCTGTCTACAACAATTCTATGGGTAAGTTTGGAATAAGGGAGAATAATTGGTCCAATGAGTTCTGTGATTAAAAAGTATCTTTAATCCAAATCCAATCCCTTAAGAACTATACTGCTCAAAAAAATAAAGGGAACATAAGAGAAGACATCCGAGATCTGAATGAATGAAATAGCCTTATTAAATACTTCGTTTTTTACATACAGTAGTTTATACACTGCTCAAACAACTAAAGGGAACACAAAACTACTGTATGTAATGAACAAAGTATTTAATATGGCTATTTCATTCATTCAGATCTCGGATGTCTTCTGCTTGTGTTCTCTTTATTTTTTTGAGCAGTGTATATACACCACACAGACCTTCAAACAGTGCCTCAATTCCAAGTTAAGTTCCTTAGTAGGCATTGTCAGACTTTAAACCTGAACAGTCATGGGTTTAATAGAACATTTATTGCAGGTCAGTGACCATGGCAAACATAGCCAAACAACTATCCTCAGACAGCTTCCCAAAGCAAGAGATTTGTGATGGATCCTACAGATTAATATTTGTTGTGACTGTACAATTTCTCCATCTCTGCTATCCAAAGTATCATTTACTTTGCTTAATGATAAGGCTGAATCAGGATTGAAATGATGCTTAATGGTCCTCTGCAAACATTTCTCCAGTTTTATCTTTACTAGCTATCATTTGTCTTTCAGATCAAAACATACAACTAAGTATAAGATAAATAACAGCTTTATGGGAAAGGGAGAGGGAGGTAGGGGTTAATCAAGAAAACTACATAAGAACAAGGGTTAGAATATCAAATTATTTTTTAAAAAGCCTACTCAGGATGATTCAGACTCTGTTTTTATCAGTACTTTCAGCTGCTATTAAAGCATAGCAACTGTGGAAGATCTGTTTCACAATCTCTTTAGTCAGAGAAGAAAACACTTTAGTCAGAGAAGAAAACACTTTAGTCAGAGAAGAAATACATAGTTACCAAAGAAACAATCTTCTTACAGCTGGGAATAATTAATGTATCTGTTAAAATATTGTTTCCTTGCCAAAAAAGGAGCAATTTCAGTATGTATGGTAGTGTGTGTATGCATGTGGGGAACAGACTCGTGAATTTTGTGTTTGGGAATTGATGAGGGTTTGTTATTGTCTCTAGTCTATATTGTCTCCTGTTGCTGTCGTGCTGATGCTGGGTTTAAAGGGGAGTGGGGATGAAAATAGCACAGATGCCAGCAATGGTCTGGGCAGCCTGCTCTCCCACATACTGTAAGTATCAAGAGTATCATTGGAATTAGTTCCAAGATGCAGCTGGCAACTACTTGGCTGGCAACTGAGTTATTATTTGTTGAGCAGTTCTATAGGTGATTGGGTCTCTTTTGATCGGATGGAACGTTATTGTTTGCATCAAGAAAACAATATACGGTATAGGAAAATAGGCAGCTTCTTAAATTCTCCCAACTCTTTAATTAACAGTGGTCATATGAAGTATTTATATTTTCTTCTCGTAACAAAGATATATGTTGTGCATACATGTAAGTTGAATACTGTGTGCACATGTGCAATACAATGCAAAGTACAGGCTGGGCAAGATATGCTCTTTTTACTGCTATTTTTTTAAGCGAGTCACCATGGTTGTTAATTGAATCTGAGTTTCCTTATGACTTTGCTTGGCAGAACCTCCCTGGGAAATTGGTGATCACATGACCCTGGAATCCTGCAACCATTGTAAAACCATATTGGTTGCCAAGTGCCAAGTGCCTGAATTTTAACATATAACACACTGCAACAGTTGTAAGTACAAGAATTAGTTGTAAATCACTTTTTTCAGCACTGTCATAATTTTGAAAGCTTGTTAAACAATTGGTTGTAAATTGAGGATTAGCTGTACTACACCATCAAGACACAGGCTCCACTCCTTTCATATATGCATGTTCATCTGCTGTAGGACAACATTGAATGTATTGTATGGCTATTCTGGACTCCCTGCATCATGCTGCTTTGAATTGTCTCTTGTTTCTAAGTGATACTTTGAAAACAAGGTCTCATAATAACTAGAGAGGGTTTTAAATTAATGTAAGCAAAGGAGAACTTTTGAATTTTGACTCCGGTTAGTAGGCCAGTGATAAGAGATTATGTGAGTTCTAGACTAAAACACACTAAGAACACCCATTTGTCGGTTCTCCCCCACCATTTTAAACAAATACACACCAATGCATGGGCATAAATTCTGATATAAATCTGTTCCGAAATGCAATAAAACAGGAAAATAAACTGCACTGCACAAAACCTGTACCTTATTCATACCTAGGACTAATGCATCTAGGCTGTACAAACCCAAACTGCAATAGATGACAGCAAGGAGTTAAGAGTTTGGGGTATTACTTTTTAATGGTTATTGGGCACATAATTGGAACATTTGCAAATGACTTTTTTCTCCTGTGACTTCCACAGCATAGATTTATTAGGTAGCAGCAACGCACTGTTACTGCTTATTCAGCATGGGCTTGATCATAATAGGTTGATAAGCTGACAGTGCATCTTCTATTCTATTTCATTTGGCCATGTGATTCCCTCTGGATAACTTTGGGCCAGTCACTCAGTCTCAGTCCTTGATGAGAAGGCTGAAAAATATTTATTTACTAACCCACAATATTGATTTTGCCCCCTAACTTTAACTAAAGAGACCTTCAACTTGCAGTGGTTTAATCAGGATCATCATCATGTATACGTTTATAGTGCTACTCTTTTCTTTTTCAGAATTATTGAGACTCAGGCAGTATACAATTATTTAATTAATTAAATAAATTATCTATTGTTGCAAATAGAGTTCAGTACAGAAGAGAGTAACCACAGAAGAGGTAGGTTTCAAAGTTATTTCCTGAATGCTGATTGCATTGATTGTGAAAATAGTCTGATGTGGAATCACATACATAGAGAGATGGTTAATTCTGTTTATTGTATGTTTAAGCAAATGCCGGATGGCTATCAGTTTGGGATGCATTGATGCAACCCAATGGGAAAATCCTCCATGGGTTCCACCAGTTCTCTGCTCACACATGCATGGTGCATGCCAAATGTGCGCCGCATCCAAATATGTGCTTCACACAGAAAAAGGAGCCTTTTGAAGGTAAGTAGAACAGCGAGGGGGGGGAACAGCTGTGCTGCGCGATTTAGATTCGCTAGAAAGCAGGATTTCTGGAATAGCGCTCCTGTCAGGGTTCCAAGTAATAAATCCATTGGTTTTCACCTAATTAAAAGTAAAAGTTTTCTCCCCAGTACCAAACAAACAGTCACATGGCCCAATCAATGCAGCGTCTGCTGGTCTGGTGACATCACATTTCTCCTTCTCCTGGCCAGGTGTGAGAATGTCCTTAGTTCCCAGGAGAAAGTATTTTATTTTGACTACACATCCCCAGCTATCTCTAATCCCCCCTCCTTATCCCTTGCTCCAGTGTGGGAACACTGAAGCTCCAAGATGGCTTCAGCCAGGTCAGCTTCAGAGTTGACAGCTCCATTGAAAGCTACAAAGATCTGGTTCTGTCCCAGCATTGGGCTAGGAGAGGTTTAACCATGGAGGCCATTTGGCCTGGTGAGAAGAGTATTGTTTTTACCTCTATTTTAGATAGCTGTGAGCTACTTAGGAAGATCAGATAGGCGGCCATATAGATAATATAAATAAATAAACTTTGCTATCTTGCTAAACTTTATTATATGTTAGCTGGTTTGGCTATATGCAGATATATATATATATATATATATATATATATATATATATATATATATATATATATATATATATATATATATAGTTAATATTTCGGGTTTCTTCCCGTGTAATTGTGGATATATCCCTAAAAGGGTAGAAGCGACGTTTCGACAGAATCCCATCTGCCATCATCAGGCTTATGTCAGCAGTCATTTTGTACTAACTGCCATTGGTATTTCAAATCTGGTGCTGGTATTCTGGGATGGCTCCACCTTTTCATTCTGATTGGTTGGGAGTCCCAGTATGTGTTTATTGGCACCAGATTTGAAATACCAACGGCAGTTAGTACAAAATGACTGCTGACATAAGCCTGATGATGGCAGATGGGATTCTGTCGAAACGTCGCTTCTACCCTTTTAGGGATATATCCACAATTACACGGGAAGAAACCCGAAATATTAACTATACACACATACATACCTGTGAAAACTTACATATATATATATATATATATATATATATATATATATATATATATATATATATATATATATGAATATAATATGCATTATATATTCCTCAATCCAGGGGTGCTTCAGTCAGTTATTTAAGCCTTGGTCAGCTCACAATTGGATTATTGCAATGTGCTCTACATGGGGCTGCCCTTGACCACTACTTAGAAGCTACAGTTCAAAATGTAGTGGTGTGAACAGTAACGGGTACCTCTTGGTATGCCCATGTGTCATCACTACTACGTGAGTTACATTGGTTCCCAGTCAGCTTCTGAGTGCAATTCAACTAGCTGATTCTTGCCTATAAAGCCCTGTATTGTTCAGGGCCTGGACATCTGAGAGACTGCTTGTCTCCAGCTGTTTCTGCTCACCCAGTATGTTCCAGCAGAATGGACGTACTGCAGGTCCTCTCCATTAAAGATTGACATTTTGTGGGACCTAGGAAGCATGCCTTTTCTATGCACTCCCCAGCTTCAGAAATAGCATCCACACAGAAGAGTAATAAAGATAACAAAAATCTCATCGCGAACCTCCAGGACATTATAAAAGATAGCGGAGCAGCGAGAGAAAAACACATCAACACACCGGAACCTAAAGAACACAAAATGGTGAGCAAATTACCTACAGATGAAAACATAACCAAGAGAAAGACTATCGGTCCCGTGCAAAATTTTGAATGGCAGCCATCTTGGTTTAGCCAGTCTGCCAAAATGGCTAGCTCAGAACCAATCAAAGGACAGAGTTCAAAATGGCTGGCGTGAAAGACTTTACCCAGCATAAAGAATAAAAAGGAAAAATCCTATTTTTCAGAAGAATCTGATACAGACACCGAAGAAATGTCAACTGAACTACAAATCGAAACAGCTATGAAAACACTCTTTGCAGCCTTCGGCCCGAATCTAAAAATCACAAAGAAATCAGCGAAAGTACCAAAGACTGTAAATCAAATAACAAAGAAAGAGCAAACTACACAATTCAAGGACACAGAAGCAAGCGGACAAGCGTCCCTACTTCCATCCACTCCAGCCCAAACGGCGAGAGCGCTAACGCCCGAACCCAGAGGACCCTGCAAGTACTCGCCCACACTGCAAACGATCCCGGGAGCCAGTGGCCTCAACCGAGACGACTACGATAGAATGAAGCAAGCCCCGATCTCCACCTGGACACCTAAAGCCGAGCCAGAGAGCGATTCATCAGAAGAAGAGCACTACGAGGGAGCTACAGCGACGAGAACCTCTCCCGACAGCTTCAGGGACAAAATGAGCAACGCGCATGCGCGAACACACGCAGACGAGTATAGAGACAGTGAAGAACAGAGAGAACCATTCAGACTGATCGCAAGCATACCTACACCATTCTGCAATTATCAACATTTACAAGTTCATGGACAGCCTCCAGTTGTAAGTAATGCAACAAATAACATTGGAAACTTGCCTAGTGATTTTCCAAAATTGAGAATAGACGGTATTAATTTACAGGAATGGAGTCAACAGCTCCAGGTTGTTTTCTTAAAAGAGAATTTATTATTTTTCATAACTAACCCTCCCAAAAGACCATGGACTCTAAAATTGGACTGCCTGCACCACAGAGCATTCTATTTACTAATATCTAGTATATCTCCTGCTATCTATCATAGTATTAAGCATAATCTGACTGTCTCAGAAATAATTCATTGTATGTTTAAATTGTTTCATAGTGAAAGTGTAGCAACCACAACAAGAATGTCTAAAAATTTCTTCTCAGCCAGGATAAAACCTGGAACCACTGTAAGTGAGCATTTACTATCACTAAACACAACTAGAGCAGAGCTTCATTTAAGGGGAGAAATAATATCTGATCAATGAAAAGTGTTATCATTAATTCATTAGACTCATCATGGGATAATTACATATCACATTTGGACACAATTAATTTAGGATATCTATCTATAGAGAGTTTATCAAATAGACTAATAGCTGAAGATAATTTGAGAAGAAGCCGCTACAGCACACACAAAGAACACAGACAGACCAAAAGAGTAGTATTTCAAGACAGGCATAAAGAACCAATTGAATGTTATAATTGTGGATCCAAAGAACACTATAGAAGAGATTGTCCAAAATTCCTTAGAGAAAGACAAAACCATAACAGACAATCATCTATTGACAGATACAGGTATAGAAATTCACCAAATTTTAGAGAACGTAGAGGGGGCAGAGATAACTCAAGAGAGAGAAAGTCTGGATCATTAAATGGATTAGATAAGTATACCATAACCAAAAATCAAAACTCAGAAGGTAATGCCTGGTTCATTGATTCTGGGGCAACAAATCATACAACACATGATAAGAAAATATTATCTTCTTTCGTAGAAGATAAATTTGTAATTAAAGTAGCCAATCAAGAAGAAGTTCAAGTCATTGGAAGAGGAAATGTAAATTTACCCGGTCTAGGGAAAATAGAGGGGGTTTTATTAATACCCGAAATACCCCATAACATTCTTAGTGCAATAAAGTTGAGCAGAGACTCTAACATAAATATAGTGTTCTCAAAGGGAAAAGCAATTCTAGAGAAAAACAAAACAAACTTAGGTAATATAGTTATCAAAGGAGATCTACCATACTTAGTCACAGAAGAAAAATGGCTACACAACATTGATTCAAACATGGAAAATGACACTAGCATAGAAAATGAAAATGACAGTGACAGTGACAATGAGGAACATGAAACAAATCATAACCATAAAACCACATCTGTTAAAGATACACATAATAACAAAAGACCAATAATTGGAAAACCAATTCATGATAAATGTGCACATATATTACACAGAAAATTAGGACATGCTAGTTTTCCTGTAATACAAAAAATGGTTGAACATGCTGAAGGTGTTAAAATAAAAGATTGTAAAAATTATTTGGAATGTTCAGTATGCAAGTCCTCAAAACTCAGAACTAAACCCAGACCAAAAAAGGCAACAAGATCATCAAATCATATCTTTAACCTAGTACATATGGACCTAGTTGGCCCATTGACCCCATCAATTACATACAAAAAACGATATTTCCTTACTATTGTAGACGACTATAGTCGTTATGGATTTGTCTATACTATGAAACACAAAGATGAAACATTTCAAAAGTTTAAAGAATTTTATAAACGTGTAGAAACACAACACAATGTAAAGATAAAGCAAATCATGACAGACAGGGGATCTGAATTCATGTCAAAAGAATTCTCCCAATGGCTAAAAGACAAAGGAATGTTACACTTCACCTCTAGCCCTTTCTCTGCATTTCAAAATGGAGTAGTAGAATGAAAGAACTCGACACTACAAACCATGATTAGATGCACATTAGAAGATGCTGGTTTAGGCAAACAATTCTGGTCAGAAGCTCTATTATATTCCAACTATACCCTAAACAGAGTTTGGTCTAGTGTCATAAATAAAACACCATATGAATTGGTGTATTATAAAAAACCCAAGATAGCCCACATGCATGTATTTGGTGTTACAGCAGACATACATATACCAAAACAATTGAGACGTAAGGGGGATAATGTATCTAGAAGGCTCAGATTCATGGGATATGAAACAGGCACAAAAGGATACAGATTTATTGACAATAACAATAAATTTATAATTTCTAGAACAGCTTTATTTCACGAACAGGCCAATTGGTCTAAGATACATCTTAATGAGATTTTTCCAACTACAAAACCAGACATTGAAAATCAAGATAAGACAGAAAGAGAAGAACATGACCACAATACACAAAAGAGCAACAATAGAACATGGATAGGAAATTGTCCCAAAATCAAAACAGATTCATTAACAAAAAAGGAAGCAAGATATTTACACGATAACGATAGCAGACCAGAGAGAACAATTAGATGTAACAGGAACCAAATGCCAAATAAATATAAGGATTATATAATGCACATAAATGATGATACATCAACACCCAATACATATGAGGAAGTATTAAAACTCCCCATAGAAGAAAGAAAAAAATGGGAATTAGCCATGGCCAAAGAAATGGACAGTTTGCGAGAACTAAACGTATTCACCCCAACACCAGCCCCAAAAGACGAAACAATTATTGGCACTAGGTGGATATTTAAAATTAAAAATCTGGAAGAAGGCAACACATTATATAAAGCAAGACTAGTTGCACAGGGCTACGCTCAAAAGTATCCCGAGGATTATACCGACACATATTCCCCCACTGTAAGAACTGAAAGTGTCAAGACAGCTTTAGTAATAGCATCAGCCCTTAATCTTGAAGTCTTTCAATATGATATACAAACTGCATACTTACATGCAAAACTTGATAAAGAAATATATGTAAGAGCCCCTCATAGCCAAAGCACAAATAAGAATGAAACTTGGTTACTGAACAAAAGTTTGTATGGATTAAAGCAATCCGGCAAACGCTGGTATGAATGTTTGGTCAACATTTTCAAAGCTATGAACTTCAGTGCCACAACTGCAGATAATTGTTTCTTTGCTAGAAAGGATGGTGATTCAATAGAATTTGTGTTAATTTATGTGGATGACATTTTGTATATTGGCAAACATAGAGAAAAAAGGGATACATTTGTAACAAAATTAAATGAACGTTTTTCTTTGAAATCATTAGGGAAAGTAAATAAATATCTTGGAGTTCAAATTAGTAAGACTAAAAAAGGATTTAGATTGTCTCAGAAAGATAAAATTATAGAACTCTTGAACAAATGTAATATGAGTGATGCAAAGCCTTGTGATACTCCAATGCAAACTGACTTTTTAAGAAACATGAATGAATCATCTCCTGAGTTTACTGATAATACACTTTACAGATCAGTTATTGGTTCCCTTTTGTATATTTCTAATTGGACCAGGCCAGATATCGCTCTACCCCTTAATTTATTATCCAGATATGTCAGTAAACCTTTAATGTATCATTGGGAAGCCATTAAATGAGTACTAAGGTATTTGAAGCACAGCTTAGATTTCTGCCTACTATTAGAACCCAACGATGTTAAAGAGCCTATTCTCACTTGTTACGCTGATGCAGATTGGGCAGGTGATACTAAGTGCAGAAAAAGCACTTCCGGCTATGTATTCTTTCTTAACAACTGTCCAGTCTATTGGTATACTGGAAAGCAGGATCTTGTAGCTACATCAACGACTGAGGCAGAATATGTTTGTTTATCAAAAGCCTCCAATAATCTTATATGGTTCAATGATTTATTATCAGACGTTTGGAAGAGCCCTTCATTGCCATTTGTTATACATGAAGATAACAAGGCTGCGATAGAGATATCTAGATCAGATGCTATTGGTCAGAGATCTAGACATATAGATATCAAATTCAAACATGTAAGACAATTATCCCAAAATGGATTTATTAAAGCTATTCATTGCGAAACCACAGAACAAATAGCTGATATATTGACTAAGCCTTTGCAATCTAAACAACATAAATATTTGACTTCAAAATTACAAGTTTTATATTGTTCTGAATCTGAATGTAATTACTGTTGTATGTCGAATCGGCATTTAGAGGGGGATTTGTCACAGGTAAATGCCTTATTCTTAAATAGAGGAAATGTATGTACATAGAATATCAAGGGTTAATTTATTCTTCCTTTCTTAATGTATTCATATGTAACCACTCCTACCTCTAACCCCGCCTTATTGATATAAAAGAGCAAACATGCTCCTCCTCCTTGCTTCTATCTGCAATCATCCAGAGAATATAGAATGCCTACTGTAAATAAATAATACTCTGTTTGAATACTACTTTTCTGAATCCTTTATTGAGTCCGATCCTCTAATTATTGCAACAGTGCTAAGCCAAGGATGATGGATAGGGATGTTATCCTGCAAAACAGGATAAAGAGACAGAAAACAATACAGAATCATGGTTAGATATGGAAGCTATTTTGGTTTATCAGGATATTGGTTATGAAAGTGTTTAATGAACCTCATCACTTTATGTGCTTAAGGTTTACCCATTCAGTTTCCAAGGGAGGAAAGTCTTTCCATGCAACTAAATACTAGAGTTTTCTTCAGTGTTTACAAGAATCTAGAATGTCTTTAATTAAGTGTTGCTCCCCCTCAGTCCTGAGCGACTCTGGTAGTGGTGACAGTATCGGGTGTAGTGGGGACAGATTTTTGGGTTTCAAGAGGCTCAATGGGGACTATCACTGGGGTGACCAGGCCACTTACCATGGGGTCATTGTCAGAATCAGTGTTGCTCTCCCCTGGGCCCTCTGCTGGTCTGGTTGGAGTTCTCTCACCATCCTTGGGGGGATAGGTTGAACTCTATAACTCCCAGTCCTTCCAGGGCTGTCTCGCAGGCTTTTGGTGGTGGCTTGGCAGGCTTCTTGGTAGGGTCCGGGGTAGCTTTCTGGGTAGATTGGTTGGATTTGCACTCAGCTGCCCAGTACCCCTTTTTTTCACATTTGAAATAGGCAGTGGAACATCATTGAGGGCTCTGGGTGCATGCCTACGCTTTTGGGATTTCTTTCTTTTCCAGGAAGGATTTCTGCCACCCCTTCCCTGGGCAATGCTTGTTTCAAGCTAGATCGATTTCTATCTCTTCCCCCAGCATGCACCAGCCATGAAGGGTACGGGGGCCCTCCTAGAGATGCAGGTGTTATACTATATGTAGACTTTGTTGCTTAGCCTGTCTTTGAAAAGCCAATGAGGATGTTTTGTGGCCAGTCAGTGAGCCTGCAAGCCAGGTCACAGAACTCTTGACTGTACTCAACCACATTCTTCCGTCCTTGGCTGATGGTCTTGCAGTCAGCCAGTGGGTCTTTGAATCATTTGTGGAGTGCCACCATGAACCGATTTAAGTTCCTCAGCTCTCAGCTGTCATTATGGAGGGTGACCATCCACTGCTGCAACTCTTTCTAGGGCCATGGTGAAGCATCTCATCTTGCTGCCTTCTGTAGCTATTTTGGGACCAAATTCCTGCATGTAGATCCAAACCTGGGCTAAAAAGAATCCCAGCTGCTGGGGATCTCCGTCAAACGTCATGCCCAGTGGAGGGGTCTTGTGGTTCCTCCTTCTTACTGATGTCAGCCCCACAGGGGGGGCTGTGCTGATTTGCCCCCCTAGGTATGGGGGTAATGGAGATCACTGCTGCTGCTGACCCAGCTCTGTGCTGCCCACTACAGTGGATGCTGTCACCCTGTCAGTCGTTGTGTCTGGAAGTAGCTGGTCATTGGGTTGTGCACCTTGGGCAAGGGTTTTGCGTGCCTTGTGGTTCTCAAAAGCTCCCCACATAAACCTTATAACTTGCTTCATCACACAGTCGGCCTAGCCATGCTCTCCACTCATCTCCTCTTCCTCCTCCAGCTCCATTTGCTGTTCCCATTGGTGGCTGCCACAGCTCCATTTGCTGTTCTCATCGGTGGCTGCACAGCTTCCACAAGTAAAGGTCATCCCCATAGCTGTCTTTTCCCAATCCTACTTCCTCCTGACACCTGGGTCTGAGCAGATTACTGCAGTTTTGCATTTGCAGTTCCTCCCGGTTCCGCCCGGTTCTGCCAAGCCGGTAGCGGTGACGGTATGACATCACCGAACCAGTTCTGCCAATCTGCCCCAATCTTATCCCTTAGGGAAGAAAAACTTTTGACTCCGTTTAACTGAACTGAAAGATGCTTTTACTAAGAGATGCTGGTTGCAGTAAAGTGAGATGGAATCTAAAAGTTCCCATGCAACAATACAGAACTATTCCTCTGGTTTCCCAACCCTCCCACCATGACCAGTCTGTCTTTAGCCAATCTGACATTGCCGAAATGTTTTGGGAAACACTGAGGTGTTTAGACTGAAATTCCACATTCAGGGAAAATGACCTTTAAGATGCCTGACACGAACCGAATATGCTCTCCTCTTCTTCAACTGCCATTCCCCCTCCTGAATTCCCATTACAGAACCATACAATTTTATTGCCCATTTGTTCCTCCCTCCCTTTGGTGCTTTGATGGCAAGATGCCAGCGAGGTGCCAAGCCTAACATAGTGGATCTGACAGGTAGTTTGATCTTGACAAATAGACTGAACTGACTTAAAACTTTTATTTGAATTCAGTTTCTTTTAAAGATATTCTTCTTATATATGAAATATCAAAATCTTTGCTTTTATGCTGGAAATAATACTATAACATAGAGTCATACAGACCACCTTCATTCCTCTGTCATTAATTTAATCAATATACATCATCTTCAAATAGTAACATTCAACATAAAATATGTAATGTAATACTGTATGTATGTAATATTTTATGTGGATTTTTTAAATCTGAAGTGACATTGGTGATTAATTAGATTTTTATACATACATATATGTACACTGATTTTATCTGACAATGTAAACGAACATGGTATTAATGATGTTGTATAAATGCATCATTTATATTTCAGTATGTTTTGTTTTTCAGTAAGCTGGTATTTGGTATATATTGTAAAAAGTGTTGCAAAAAACTTTTTTGTCAAATGATTCTATAGTTACACTGTGTTTTCCCGAAAATAAGACCCTGTCTTATATTTTTCTGATCCCAGAAATAAGTGCTTGGCCTTATTTTCGGGGAGTTCTTATTATTTTAGGGCATGTCAAGGAAACCAGAGGAAATGGCGGGGACCGGCTGCGCATGCATTTAAATATTTTTTTTTTGGGGGGTGTTATTTTAGCGCATGCGCTCAAAAGCTCAATTGGGCTTATTATCAGGGGATGTCTTATTTTTGGGGAAACAGGGTAGTTTATAAATAAAATTTGCTATTTCATTTATTTAAAATATCATCTAGTATTTGCTCTAAAGAGGTATTTTACTGAAAGATATTGAAAGTTATTAGATCATTTTTTCTGGTTTCATTAAAAAGTTTCTTAACATTCACTGAATGCACACCCTTTTGTTTTTCCTGTTCATTGGTAGAGCCTTCCATTCACTTAACATAAACTGCTGTCTTCCAGATGTTGATCCAAGGAATGGCCACATCAAGAACAGGAAGCATAACAGGAAATTATCTCAAAGAAGCAGTACTTCCTGTTGTGTGGTGCTGATTCAAACTAGAATGACCTGCAAAGCCACGTGTCTGGAAGTTCTTAAATCACCTTGAAATATTCCAAGGAATGGAGAAAATAATTTTTATCTTTCCAAGTGAATAGGATCATAAAGATAACGTGTAAACTGATTGGAAAATTGGAAAGTTATTTATTCCTTTTATCACATGTTACACATGATTATAATAAGCAGGTATTAATTTTCATTAAATGTAATATTTTGGAGGTGAAATTTCTGTTATAAATTTGCCATGGAAGCAATTAATCATCCTCCAGGACTAGAGATCTGCTTAAATGTTATCTTATAGATATATTTAGTAGTTGTATTGCTTTTAATAAACATGTTATCAGAGAACTCAGCAGTAGAAGGATGAACTAGATTGTCAGGTGTACTCAGTACTCAAGAAAGAAAACCCCCGACTCCATTTTCATAGAGAAAAGTACTTTTACTGAGTATGAACTGAATGCAATTCAAGAAAAGCAAGGTCTGAGGCAATAGGTGTGAAAATCACATATAGAAAGCATCCTTAAAACCCTGACCCCCCAGTCAGGATTATCCAATCCACATCCCCCCCAGGGGTCATGTGGGGTGCAGCTTCCGATGGTGCCATTCTCCTGGTATGCCATGACAGTTGACCTTGAGGGGTTATCAGCATTCTTCCCAGGTGCATAGAAAATGCTGAGGAAAACTTTACCCCCTCTTCTCCACCAGCTCACTTCCCCCCTCCCAGACATTCAAACAGCTCCCCCCCCCAGTTACAATGGCAGCTGAGCAATCAAGCAATCAAGCAATAAGAAGGCAGAGGCTGCCTTAGATTTTTGAAAGGACACCAATGTATTATCATTAATCTGCTAATTCTAATGACACAGGGAAGGAGGAGGAGGAGATTTTGCTATTCCTTTAAACTATTTCAATAAATCTAAATTACAAGGAGGGGATGCGATGGCTCAGCAGTTAAACACGCTGAGCTTGTCAGATGGAAAACTGACAGCCCGGTTCGAGGCCTGAGTGCTACATAACAGGGTAAGTTTCTCTTCCTGCCCTAGCTCCTGATAACCTAGCAATTTGAAAGCATGCAAATACTAGTAGATTAGTGGGAAGGTAATGACATTCTGGCCAGCATAAAGTCATCCTGGCCAGATGACTACAGAAAATGTCTTCGGACAAAGCTGGCTCCCTTGGCCAAAAAAAATGGAAATGAGCATTGAACCTTAAAATTAGACATGACTGGACAGAGAAATATTTATCTTTACCAAATTACAAGGAAAACATTTCATATATTATTTCTGGTATTTCTGTTTTGTTAAAATATCAAATAACATTTGTTGTTGTTATTGTTATTATTATATCTTTTATTCATTAAACATGAAACTCAATCAACTGAACATTTTAAAATGTGTCACAAATACCATTGACTGGTGCTAATGGTTGATATGGGTTGCTGCCAGCGTCCTAGGTATCAACCAAGTTATCTTCTTAAAATATACGATGTTCCGAGTAGCAGTTTTTTGCAATTTGGCTGGCGTTATTGCAGGAAGCTGCAATTTCTTGATGTGTTTTGTAAAATTCTTGGACATGGTACCAAGTGCCCCGATGACATTGGGTATCACTGTGACATGTTTCATCCATAACCGTGTAGTTTCGATGGCCAGGTTGTGATATTTCGTGATTTTTTCCAGTTCTTTTTCTTCGACTCTGGTGTCTCCTCGTACAGCGATGTCAATAAACTGTATGCTTTGGCCCTCGACAACCGTGATATTGGGTGTGTTATGTTCCAAATGATGATCCATCTGTATTTGAAAGTCCCACAAGATCTTCACTATCTCATTTTTTTTAATTGAAAAAGTTTTTCAAATACAGATTCCCCCCCCTTTTTCCCCCTTCCTCCCTAACCCCCCCTCCCCCTCCCCTCCCCCTGTGGCTTCTCCAGAATAAAACCCAAATTAATAACAGATTATATAATACTTTACCATCCTTTTTGCTCCACCCCCCCATATGCTTACCCTTTCTTTCTAACAATACTATTATATCCCCCTATACTATACATTTCAAAGCAACATTCAGCTGTAAAATTATATAACAAATCCTAATTTGACAATTTCAGCTCATAATCTATCCATTTCCTCCTCCCCCATACATATATCTCTTAATTCAAATCTTTTATGTATATTAATATAGCATAACATCCCTTTTCCTAAACTAAACAATCAGTAAGCTAACCTATCTCCACCCTTCTAACAATATTATTATATCTCCCTTATACTATACATTTCAAAGCAACATTCAGCTGTAAAATTATATAATAAATCCTAATTTAGCAATTTCAACTCATAATCTATCCATTTCCTCCTCCCCCATGCATATTAATTCAAATCTTTTACGTATATTAATATAACATAACTTCCCTTTACCTAAACTAAACAATTAGTAAGCTAACCTATCTCCACCCACTTTCCTACAGGTCTACCATACATAATATTTTCAATATCTTTGTTCTTCTGCCCACACCACTAAAAAGTATTTCCATATATAAATAAAATTCTCAAATGACTTTAAGCTTGTAATCCATATAATATCTTCTGTGATGTCTTTCAACTGGATTGTTAATTTCATCACCCATGTTAGGGTAACATCAAATTCTAGTTCCAACAGTATGTTCAGTATCTTCAATTACCATCTGCCCCCAACAATAGTAAGTATTTTCGTATAACAAGAAACCACCCGAGTGACTTTATATTTGTATTCCATATAGTGTCTTTTGTAATGTCTTTCATCTAGATTATTCATTCCAACCACCGTGTTAGGGTAACAACCAGATTTTCTGCATGCCCCAATCCCATAATTCTCTTGCATTATAGCTCAGCATAAATGTAATCCATTTGTCAAAGAGTCCAATTAGAAAGTTCCAATCCACTCAATTTAAGGCCATCTTCCACATCCCAAAAGTACAGCACTGCAGAGATCTGTCACTCTCCTCAAGATATTATAAACCAATACTTTTCCTCAATATATTTTCATATATTCAATCGTCTCTTAAGTAACTGGCATTACACTGTTGTTTAGTCTAAAAATTTTTATTTTTGTAGGACCTGCTTCTTCTTTTCTTAACTTTTTGTGGCTTAGATCTCCATCCTGGTTTCCTTTCTATGAGTTGTATATCAACTGTTTGATTTCCATGCTGGTCTGTAGCTTGATAAGTCATCACATTAGAATCCAAAGCCGCCTCTCTTGTATTTATAGGTAATCCAACTATAACCTCTGAAGGAGAATCCAAAAGTGGCTCGTCCACAAAGGCCTCTGTAGCTTGTTGTTTTTCCATTACCTCCACCACCATCTGCTTAGCCTGAATTTCAATCTCTTGTTGATTTTGCTTTTCTTTATTCCCTTCGTGTGTTATACATGGAGATGTTGAACCCATTTTAAAAAACCTTATAGTAAAATTCTTCCGCTTTTTCAACAGTATTTAGTTGATATCTTTCTCCTTGATATCTCAATATATACCAACTGGAACATCCCACCTAAATGGGATGTTTTGTTTTTTTAGCTCAGTCACCAAAAATCCAAAATCCTTTCTATCTTTTAACATCTTGGGTGGTAGCTCTTTAAATATCCAAATCTTCCTTCCATGCATTTCAAGAGTGGAGTTAAAAGACTTTTGCACTATATCATTTCTTATTTCTTTATCAGTAAAGTAGATCACCACATCTCTAGGCAGCTGCCTTTGCTTTGGCACCCAAGAATTAACTCTGTAGGCTTTATCAATCTTGCAGGATACCTCTTTAGGACTAACCTTTAAAATCCCAGCCAGAACTTCAGCAGACATCTTTCTCAAATCTTCTCTTTTATCTTCCTATATTCCCCTAATTCTGACCGCAAATTCCATAAATCTGAATTGCATCATTATGACTTCATTTTCAATCCTTTGTTTTATATTATCTGCATTGTAAGTCTTGTAGTCAGCTTCCTTTATTTTTGGCTCTACTTCTGAGCTATTTTCTTGAATCAATGTTAAATCATTTTCAATTCTTTGTATTTTATTATCCAAATTATAAATCTTGTAATCAACTTCCTTCATATTAGACTCTATTTCTGAATTAAACTTTTCATCCATCTTTATCATTGCATCTAAGAAACTTATCATATGTTGCTTGAATTTATCATACTTTTGTTGAACCAACTTTTTAATTTCCTGTCTACATTTTTCAAGGTTCTGGTTCACAATCTCATCATGTCTTGCCATCTCCTCCATTACAAATTGCGTTAGATCTTTAAAGCTATTCCTCTGCATCTGCAAACTCAAAACTTGTTCATGTGGTTTATGAATGGGGGAGCCCCCCCCCACAGCTTGGTTGTCTGGCTTTGTGAGTGTTAACGCCATCCTGCCACGCAAGCAGATTTTTTTTCTTTTTTTCCCCCTTTAAAGAAGAAGACTTCTCTCCAAGCAATATCAATATCAAGTCTCTAAGAAGGAAGAAGCATGAAATAAGAATTTTTCTCTTCACTTCTAGCCAGCAGTGTTATCTCAGTTACTTTGTAACATATTAAACTAGTCAAACGGAAGGATTTTCGCTTTCAGCTCTTCTCAAGCCTCAGCCAGTCGCCATTTTAAACTTTCTTTTTTTCCCCTTTCCACTCTTCTTTGCTTTTAAAGTCAGTCTTAGGGTTGTTAGAAGTACTTGCGATTTAGGGTCCCAGGTCCAGATTTCATCCTTCTTATTCAGAGAGTCTGTTAGTTCTCGTTGATTGGTCTGGTCCTATCGCCTGGCTCTGCAAAGCGCAGAGTTCACCCGAAGCCCGGAGCAGTGGCAAGGAAAATAGGGAGCCACATCCTGCTTCCTCCCCAGAGGTAAAAAAGAACTCTGGGGACTTCGCAGAGGGCTTTACCTGCCCTCGCCAGCTCTGTCTCATGTTTCCTTACGGAAACGGACTTTTTCAAGCCACCTTTCAGGTGTAAAGGCGGCTCTTTACGGGCGACGGGGCTGGTGGTCTCAAAGGACCGTCTGGCGGCGACGGAAGGCAGACCAGAAGCCACTATCTCATTTTTGATAATTTTTACCACTTTGTGCTCCCATGATTTTTCGGATATAGGTATGTCATATTTTTTACATAATGACCAGTGGACTTGTTTAGCAATTCGATCATGTTTAGCTTTGTAATCAGTTTGCGCGATTTTGCTGCACTAACATATTAAGTGTGAAACAGTTTCATTGCAAAGTCGGCAGTTTGGATTGTCAGTGGTTTTTTGTGTCTTTGCTTTCATGGCATTAGTTTGTAGTGCTTGTTCTTGAGTATCGAGTATTAAACCTCCCGTTTCTTTCTTAATGGTTCCTCTCTTAAGCCATGCCCATGTCAAGTTGTTATCACATTTTCCTTCAATGTTTTTCAAGTGCTTTCCATGCAAAGCTTTGGTTTTCCATCCATTTAATCTGTCATCCAGCTGTTTTCCTTATATTCTGCTTTTGTTTCTGTTGTTTTTATAATGTTCTCCATTTTCACAGCCTGCAGCAATTTTCCAATTTTGGTTCACATAATCATTCAAAATTCATTTTTCTTCTTCTACAGTTTGATGGATTTGCAATAGCCCTCTGCCCCCTATTTTTCTTGGCAGGTACAATCTGTCAATGTCATTTCGTGGATGTAAAGCATGGTACATATTCAAAAGTTTACGCGTTTTACAGTCCAGGTTTTCCAGTTCAGCCACAGTCCAGTTCACTGGAACTGCCCATGTGTTAATGGCTTTATTTATTGTTTATTGGTTTGATTTATATGCCACCCTTCTCCGGAGACTCAGGGCGGCTTACAATGCGTTAAGCAATAGCCTTCATACTTTTGTATATACCTGCTTAGTAAGGCTTTTGCCTCCTCCCCCAAGTGGTGCTTTTTTATACAAAGTCAGCTTATTGCCCCCACAATCCGGGTCCTCATTTTACCTACCTTGAAAGATGGAAGGCTGAGTCAACCTTGAGCCTTGTGAGATTTGAACTTGCAGTAATTGCTGGCAGCTGGTGTTACTTAACAGCACTTTAGTCTGCTGCGCCACCAAGGCTCTTTTCTTTAATTATTTTTCCAATATTCAGTTTTGATTTTAATATTTTGTGGACCCTCCTGATGTATTCCTTTTGCGTTGACTCTTTGACTTTTCCATTTAAGATGTTATCTGCTTCCAATATGCCTATGTATTTGTAACCATCATCCTTTGCTAATGCTTTCATGATGCTTTCATTTCCCAGTTCTTATTATTATAATTATTATTATTCTTGTTATAATTATTATTGATTTAATCTTCAATTCAATTCACAGTCTGGGACTGGTAAAAACTTAACAGTTCAAGTCCTAACCTAAGAGCTCTTAAGGTAACGTCTGAGTATATAGGCAGTTCTGAGTAAGGTGAGTTTTTGCAAAGTCAGAATATTCAGGTCTGATAACTTCAAAAATTTCTATGTATCTAGGCAGCCCTTTGGGTATTGTTCCAAGGGCTCCTATTACTATTGGTACAACCATTGATTTTTTGTCCACAATCTCTCAATGTCAATCTGCAGATCATGATATTTTGTTATTTTTTCCAGTTGTTTCTCTTCAAATCGTGAATCACCTGGTATTGCAATCTCAATGAGCCAGACTTTTTTCTTTTTCACAATAGAGATGTCAGGCATGTTATGGGCAAGATGTCTATCCATTTGGATGCGAAAGTCTTGACCTGTTCATTTTCAAGAACTTTTGTCAGTTTGGTGTTCCCAGTAATTTTTGCTGCATTCAAACCCAAATTTCTGACAAAGTTTTGACAATGTATGATTTTGGCAACTTGATCATGACATTATTATTGTTATTATTATTATTGTTATTTCCAATTTATTGTTGATTCCTACTACTATTAATAGTACACTAACTTGCAAAACATTCCAAAGATGGTCTAAACTAACATTTTTCAGTTTGCTACTTCCATATATATTAAAGTTATCTTATTCCCCTATAACAGGAGGTGTAAAACGCATGTCATCATGGCATCGTCATGTGATGTATTGCAACTTCCCCCCTTTGCTAAACCTGGTGTGGGCGTGGCCAGCGCATGACACATCTGGCCCATGGGCCATGAGTTTGACACCCCTGCCCTATAACATTGCCTTGGAATGCTGAGTAGGCTTTATGAGAGTTATAATCTGATATATATGCAAGTTTGTAAACGCAGCTTTGCAAGCGTATTTGCAGAGTTTGGCATCAAAGGCTAAGTTGGTGGCAAGGACTAGACAATAAAAGCTCCATCCTTGTTTTACATATGTAGCATGTGCTAGTTTGTAAAAAGCAGATTCAAATATTAAAAGGCTGTGTGACTACGACAGAATGGAGCAGATTGGAGTGAGAGAATGGAGCAGAGATTCACAGAGCAATATGTAATATGTAATCCTCACTTAATGACCACTTACCACAAAAGGTATTTATGACTCAGTTCTGGAATCTGACAGGGGCACACACACCCTCACATAATCATATTTTGGGCACTTGGCAACTTGCCTTTATAGCTAGTTGCAGCATTTCCTGGTCACATAATGCAATTCAGGTTTTTTGGGGGTTTTTTGGCCAGAAACTCCCATAAGAATGTATTGATTCATTTAACAACCATGGCATTTGCTTTAAGATCGCAGCGTTTGCTTAATGACCACTGTAAAAAAGTTCATAAAATTGGGTTGTTTATGTGTGTTCCTTGAGTTATGACCATCATGACTTGTTTGAAATTCTGAGCTCTCTTACGGTTGTAAGTCAAGGATTACCTGTACTTATGAGTAAGCTTTTTTTGTTCATTGGAATCTTTTACCTAATTGTCCTTCATTCTTTGCAAAGTGTAAGAAACTTACTTTCAAACCTGAGCACCACTGTGCTACTTAAAAGCTGATGTTGTAATCTGAGTATTGCTATGTGAGCCAGAGTCAAGATTTGCATTATAGTAGAAGTGGGTAGAGGGTCAGACTGAAAGAGTGCATGCCAATTGGAACAAAAAGCTTACATATCAATTTAAAAATGCAACACAGATTTCAAGGCTCTATTTTAACAATTGTTTTCTGGATAATCATTTATATAACTGAGGTTTATAAAGTTATACACATAGCCTGGTTAATTTCCCCAGTAGTTTGAAATCTAATGTCCTTGAGTCTCTATAAGCATGGCCAAGATCTTGTTTCCGTGGCAGAGGAAGTCTCCAAGACATTGATTTGCTTGTATCAGTAGTAGGAAAAAACCTTTTTTCTTCCTTTTTTCTTTTTCAGTCTAGAATCTTGAACCATACCATTAAGAGCCCTGGTGGTGCAGCAGACTAAAGCACTGTTATTAACATCAGCTGCCTGCAATTACTGCAAGTTCAAATCTCACTAGGCTCAAGGTTGACTCAGCCTTCCATCCTTTCTAAGATAGGTAAAATGAGGACCCAGATTGTGGGGGCAATAAGCTGACTTTGTATAAATATACAAAAGTATGAAGGCTATTGCTTAACGCATTGTAAGCTGCCCTGAGTCTCCAGAGAAGGACGGCATATAAATCAAACCAAAAAAAAAAAAGTTGACAGTCAAGGCAGACAAGAGGAGATGCTTCACAGCCAACACATTCCATTAAAAAAATACGGAATTTGAGAGGTGTTAGCAACAGATAAAATGTATTAGTGTAAATGAAACACACAGACCCTCTTAAAGAAAATCAACCATGTTCACCAGAAGGCTTGACTAGCTGTTTTGTTGGCAGCTTCTGTGGAAGTTAATCTATGCATGAAAACAACCTGGCAAAGCCTTCAAAGAAGTTATGAAGAGTGTATGAGAGAAGATAGCTATTTAATGCTTTCAAAAGGTGCATTTAGCACAGACTAGTACTTGTGAAACACTCATTTAAAATATTTTGTACAGCCCTAGAATTTGCTATACAAAGTAAAAGTGAAAGATGTGATTTTTCCCATGACCCAGCTTCTGATACTCCCCTAGTAACTAGATGGCCGATATGGAAAACTTGATGCTGGACTCAATTTGCCTTTTGTCTAATTCATTATCATACTTTGGGAGTGGGGCGGCTATAACAAATCTAACAACAACAATTATAGAAACAATATAATTCTTACTTCTTAAATATATTTTTGGATTGCCTGAAGATATGTTCTAAAGATTAGATTTGAAATATAGACCAGTTTATGCAACTTAAAATATTTGCTCTTTTGTGTTGATATAGTTAATGGAAGTAATTACCTATTTCTAATTTGATTTTGGCAAACAATTAGATGCTTAGTGGAGAACTTTTAAAAATGATAATTTCAAACCTAAATTTCTGCTTTGAGGAGGATTTTACTGTATCATGCTTCCATCTTAACATTTTCCTAGAGAAAATTCAGATGAGCTCAGTTCACATACAACAGAAACAAATCTATTCCTTTGTATAACTTTGATCATAGCAGTGACCCACAGGATCATTTATGTCAGCAAAAGGCATAAAGCAGAGAACTTCTCTTAAATTGAAACTCTGGATTATTTACCTGCAACTCATCTTATTTGACTGCAGGACTTCTTAATAAACATGTATAAATTTATTCTGTAAAAAACAATTGGAATACAATTCAGGTAGTCAATGTGCAATCACAATTAAGCCCAACATTTATGTTGCTAACTGAGACATTTGTTAAATGAGTTTTGCCCCATTTTACATCCTTTCTTGCCACAGTTATTTGTGAATCATTGCATTTGTGAATCATTGTTATTAAATTAGTAACCCAGTTGTTAAGTGAATCTGGTTTCCCCATTGATTTTACTGTCAGAAGGTTGCAAAAACTGATGCAACCATCATGAATATGGACCAATTACCAAGCATTTGAATTTTGATTACATGACCATTGGGCTGCTGCAACAGTCATAAGTGTGAAAAACAGCCATAAGTCACTTTTTTCAGTGCTGTTGTAACTTTGAACTGTGACTAAATGAACTGTTGTCGAGGACTACCTGTAAATTAAGAATCCTAAGAAAAGCTTTTGAACTTACTCATGTTCAGGGCAGACCTATTGAAATCAACTCTAAACATGTCTCACTGGAGTTGACATAGCTTTGCTGTCTGGGGGCAGGGGTGGTGGTGTCTTTCATCCCCAACAAGTTGGATCTGTACAGATAAAGTATGTTTAGTTGCAGGAACAAAGGTTAAAGCAATCTTAATAGAAGCACATTTGTTCTAATTCCTTTTATGTGTTGCTCAGACTCAGACCAAAATTTCTACATCAAGTCCTAAGAGGAGTCTAATTTCAAAATATGACTGTTGGTATCCAATTTGGCTTTTACCCATCTTTCCAGAGCAGTTATCGCCAAGAATGCTGTTTCTTATAAAATTTAAGAAGAGGGGGGGAAAGAATAGTCTGTTGGGAACCAAGCCTTAACACCTGACTATTCTGAACTTCAGGAATCAAACAGCTTCTTTTAAAGGACACTAAGCACAGTCTGTAACAAGAAATCGAAAACTTCACCTAAAGCTCTGTAAAACCATCAAAGAAATAAATGGGAGTTTCCTCTGTATAGCATGTTAGTGGTAAACATGATAAGAAACAAGTTTATATTATAAATAAATACCGCATTCTTGTTTCCTTGCCAAACAATGTCCTCCTACTTAATTTTTAGAACCTAAAAATTAAGAATAAAGAATAAAATATTCTTTATTCTTAATATTAAAAAGAGGCAGAATAGAATATATTCCCTGAAAGAGAAGAGGAGAGACATCTTTTAAATGCAGAAAGCATCCCCAGCCTTCCTGCTATAGAAAAACAGCTTCAAGCGGAAACCTGCAGAAGAATGGATATTTTGTATCCATCCAGAAAGCTGGGCCACTCTATTCATAAGCAAAGAGCAGCCAGAATCTCCAAACAAGCAACAAATAGGCAAGGAGCAAAAGTGGACAAGATCAGCTAAGGCAAACAAAATACCTAGGATTTGCACTCCTCCTTTTGCCTGTAGAGCCAGCCATGACCCCTACATGACCCCATAGGAATCTGGCAATGGCCATTAAAATATTAAAGGACATATTCTTGCACAGGAACAGGCATCTCAATCACAAAGACCCAAAGAATGTATAAAAGCCCACCTATTCTCAATCCCATTTTGTCAGCTCCCACAGAAACATGCTGCTGTCACTAGTTTCTGGCTACCAAATAAGCAGAGACTCCTTTCTTGCAGCTTGCCTCCATTTTATTTCCAGTATCTTTCTCCTGGCTTGGACCTGGATCGGATTTTACCTCTGACACAAATTTACTGGCTTTTGTTCTTTTGTGAAACATGTACTCTGATGTCAAAACATACGATCAATCCATTCATGATGTACAGAGCAGGCATGTCATATCATATATTGTGTAAAGATGAAAAATAAATGTGTAACTTGAACCAGTTTAACTTACTCTTTCGTCCTCTCATCATATATATGTTAGAGATGATGGATGAGTAAATTATAACTATGAATGAAAACTTGAATGAGTATCTTTATTACTTGCAGAGCAGAATATAAAACATACAAATAGTAAGAAGCAGGTTTTTTGCATCAGTGTATTGTCTCTCTCAGCTAATAAATATTCAATATAAGATTCATCTGGGTAGCCTGAAATACTTTTAAATAAAGACTGGATTATAGTTATTGTAGGAATGCAATAGAATGTCATAATGCTGTGAACCACTGCATCTATGAAACTTAAGCAGGTGTGTTAATGTATACAAGAATCTATGTAGATCACCATGCAGTTGTGGGCTGCAAATTTTTTAACAACCTGTTCTTTGCCCTAATGACAGGCTGGGTGGGCGTGGCTAGGTGGGCGTGGCTAGGTGGGCATGGCCAGGGGTGTGTCAGGGGGTATGACAGCACTCTGCCTCCTGCAGCACTCTGCCAGTCAAAATGGGGCACGGGGGTTAATTACAAAATGTAGGCTTTGCTTTGTGACATCCAGATCCAGCGAGCAAGGGGTGTGAATTGCACAGAAAATACACTTTTGTTTGGTTATGAAGAAATATTTCCAAAGTCAGTGTTCCAAAGTACACTAAATGTAGACTGACTTTTAGCTCCCCCCCCCCCCCCCCAGTAACAGCAAATTTTGAAGCTCCAGGTAAAGAGGATTCATTTTAGGATGATAACCACAGTTTGCATGTTGAAGGTTTCTAAAGGAATGCTGGGAAACTCTGTATTTTAAAGAACATTTGAGGGAGGGGTGCAGAATAGCCCTTCTCTGCCTGAGGCTATAGAGACCTGGCTCCAATCAAAACACTGTGAAGCAACTGATCAACACTGACAGGGTAAAACTAGTATATGAAAATAAGAACAAACTCCACTCTCTTCTAGTACTGATGATGTTACCTAGTTTGGTGATGAAACATCTGCAAGAAAACCATCAAGCTCAGAGAGCACCAAAGACCCCACAGTTCAACCCTGACCTACAAATATTCTCTTCTATCGATAACCACTTTTTGGTTACTCAGAGCCTGCCTTATATGAGATGGCTCCCAGTGGATTTCATTCTAAATTTTGATACGATTTCTGTAAATAAGGAATGTAGAATTATAATGGCTGAATATTTGATCCTTCATATATCAAAAAAATACAAAGCTAAGGGATAAACAAATAAAAAACATATTTGAAAAAAGAAAAGGCTCAGGAAAGAGAAAGAGTGAAAGTGTAAGAAAGAAAGAGGACAAGAAGGAAAACTAAAAAAGAATGACTTCCTACTTTTTTTGGTACAGATATAAGTAAAAATATATCAAATTCTTACTCTAAGATTAACATTTGTCTACATTATTTCCATAATCTCATATCTAATCATCAAAGCCTAGACAAACTTTTAATTTCAGTTTCTCAAAAAAAGTCCAGTAATGGTTCATATTGCTTTAATCACTATTTGTTAGGGAAACTACAACTGATTTATTTAATTGCACCAAACACTAAATAAAACAGGAATGAAAAATCCTAAACTGTAGTGTAGACCCATGCTTCTCAACTTTGGCAATTTTAAGATGCATGGACTTCAATTTCCAGAATTCCCCAGGCAACATGAAGTTCGCCCATCTTAAACTTGCCAAGACTGAAAAAAACTGATCTACAGATAAGGATTTTTCCATTCCTCTTTTACTGATTCTTACTTACTTATGAGCAATCATAATGCAAAATCTTCACTTCCACCCCATTCCAGACCAATGATAATGCAAAATCCTGACTTCCACCCTATCCCATTCCCTGACTAACCTGCCTTCCAGCTCTGTTCTCCTGTGTGCAGGGCAACAAAAGAAGACCATGTGACTTCCAGTTTAAAAAAAGGGAAAAAAAGATCTCGCGAAGTTGGCAGTTCTGACTGAACTTTTTTTAAAACTGGTGGTCACATGGTCTTCTTTTGGGCTGCAAGGTGGGTGGCAGCCTCCCAGCTGATCGCCACTGCAGGTTCATTCAGAGCTTCCCAGATGATCAGTGCAGCTCCCAGTCAGGCCCCTGCAGCTTCCCCACCTGAATGGCAACCCCAGAGGGGCGGGACTGGGGGGGGACACAGGGATGTGGGGGGCAGCCAGTGGTGGAATTTACTGGTTCATCGAACTAAGCAGAATCTTAACAACCGGTTCGCCTGAACCGGTGCAAACCGGCTGCAGCCCACCTCTGTCACTATGTCATGTGTTCAATAGTACTGGGGCTATGGGCTCGACTATGAATTAAATAAGAAGGCAACATTCATTCTTGTATGGGGATTGTATTTTTCAAAATAAAAAGTGATCTCTGAAGGGCATTGGTGGTATAGTTAATAATGTTATAAAGTCACTAGAGTGACTTTGTAACTACAGGTAGTTGTCCACATGACCATAATGGAGCCTGCCCATTACAGTTGTATATCATAATAGCTAGAAAATGTAAAAAAATGATTTTACAATCTTTTTCTGTGGTGATTGTTAAGAGATTGTGATGATTGTAAAACAGCCGCAGCAATGGTTAAGCAAACACAGCAGTCATTAAATGAACCAGTGGTTTGCTGCTGGTTTTCAGCAAAACTGTTGTAAAACTCAGTCATGTGATCATGGGCGTAAATGTGGTCATGTGGTTTGGTTGGTCAGAATTTCAAATCCAGATAAGACCCCTTTTGAGTTGGTCATGACTTTGAATAGTCATTAATTGATCAATCATAAGTCAAGGATTACCTCTAATCAGCCTCTTGGTGAGTCTGAAGGGGGCAAAATGGGAGCTTTAAACCTCTGTAAGGTTTAACATATTGTACTGTTTTTGTCTCTTAACCCTCCCTGACTCTGTAAAACAGATGGCCCCAGTCAGGTGGGGAACACAGGCTCTGGGGAATGCAAAGGTGATGCTGTGAGCAATATGTTGTTTACCCCTATATTATATTCTTGACTTTTAGTATATAAACCGAGAATGCAGATGAACAATATTTTTCCGGATCTGAGTCCTCACATCTGGCCTTTTGCTTGTCTCTTGTGTTACTCCTCTACCTATGACTTTGCTTTGTTTTCTGTATAATTGTCTTGATTAAAAAAAAGTTAAGAACTGGAGATAAAAGGAAATTTTAGGAAGCTCCTTTATGATAATGAAACAAAACTCTGAAACTGGAGATGGTGTTGTTAATTTTTACTGTAATCTCCAAGGATTCCTCTTCTTTAAGTTGAAGTTGGTCAACCTGTTTCAGCTTTGGGACAACACTTCCTCCTTCTATTTTGCCTAGGAGCAATAAAGAATTATTGCTGAGGGTTTATATTGCCACAATCTGGGCAGTCCCATTTGTTTTTAACTACCTTAACAAGAGTAATTGGTTTCACTTTTCAAGGTTTTTTTAAAAGAGGTGTAATGGGTGCTCTATCTCCCTACAAGGCTTAAGTGACCATTTTCCCCTTCAAAGGCTACCCCAAACACCAAAACCAAAGAAGCACCTAAGATTTCAATTTACTCACTCTGAGAGGCTCTGGGAGGCTCTGAAACTCATAAGGGTTACCCATCTTTGCTCTCAGGCATCTAAACTGCAATTTACAGTATTACAAAAACCCAAACTTTATAATAACAAAAGCCTGTCTAACTTCACCCTTGCACCATAGCATGGAGGAAATGGTGATTACAATAAAGACAATGGATGTTCTTCTATTTATATCAGTTACATATACTTTTTCTCCCACCTTAAGGATAGGAGGAAAGAGCATTAACATGATTATAAGAAAAAGCTCTTTGAATTCACAGCAAAATCTCACTCTTTATATCAAAATTATAGCTAGAACTTGACATGAACCTACTGCCACTGAAAATGGCAACTCAGTGTCAAATTTCCTCATCTGTAGAACTTTTATGCAGATTTATTGCATTTATGTAATTTTTCCACATTTCTCCCTGGTAGCAGACAATTATGTACATAGACGTAAGAAAACAGAGGATGTTGAAAGATTGCAACATGGATAAGTCTGATAAACTTTATTGGGAGAGAGAATTCTGCAATACAGGACTTCCATTTTATGGAGCAGATCTCCCAAGGTTGGGAGATATGCTTCCAAGTTCCACTTTGATTTTATTAAAGAGCTGCGGTGGCACAGTGGTTAGACTGTAGTACTTCAGGCTACTTCTGCTGATCACCGGCTGCTGGCAGTTTGGCAGATCGAATCTCGCCAGGCTCTAGTCAATATGCTGACTCTGTAAACTGCTTAGAGAGGACTGTAAAGCATTGTGAGATGGTATATAAGTCTAAGTGCTATTAATGAACAGAATTATATTTACCAATGATTTTGTTAATGATTTCTTTCTATAAGCGCAGGCTTGGTTGTGCATTGTATTTCTCTGGAAAACCTGGTCAAAATGACTTTATCTGGGCTTTAAAAATAATGATGCTGAAAGTATCCAGGGCAAAATCTCCCAAACCCTTTCCAATTTCTCATACAATAGTTTTTGTTATAGTACTGTATTCCAAACAGAGATGCACATTCATGTAGTGGGTCTCAAAATTGCTGTATGTTTTGGAATTCAGACTTTTGAGTGTTAAAGACACAAGTTTAGAACACTCCAAGTTCACAGAAAGACTCCCCTGGAAACAGCAGGAAAATACATGTTTCCATCCTCCCAGGGAGATCCAGGATTAACAAGCTTTTGCTGCTTTTTTGGATTTTACAGAGATTCTCTCACGTTATGCTATTTCACATCAAAACACTTAAGGCAAATATGATGTACATTATTTCCTTTTTTTTTTATTGCAAAAGTTTTACAATTACATTTTCACCCCTTTTTTTCCCCCCTCATCCCACCCCCAACTTCCCAACCTCCCTAACCCACCCTAACCCTCCCCTCTCCCCCAGACTTCCACACAGTATACTCATATCAAGTAGAAGGAAAAACCCTCATTTGTATATAAAACTTGAACCCCTCCCTCCCCCTTTTAAATTTTCATCTTCATTACATTAACCTATTTCTATCTTATTTCTATCTTAATATAACATTTTCAAATAAATTTTCATCCTCATTACCTTAAAAATATTTCTATCTTAATTTTAATATAACATTTTCAAATAAAAGCTATTTGATACTTCCTAGTTTGATATTTGTTCTGAACATAATCTATCCACCTCTTCCATTCCCATTCATAAGTCTCTTGTGAACAATCTTTTAGATATGCTGAAATCTTCGCCATCTCTGCAAAACTAGCCATCTTCAAAATCCATTCCTCAATCGTGGGCAAAGCTTCATTTTTCCAGTATTTACCTATCAACAGTCTTGCTGCTGTTATCATGTACAATATCAATTTTGTTTCACCCAATGTAAAACCCTTAACTATACCCAGTAAAAACAATTGTGGAGAAAATTGAATTTTTTTCTTCAAAACATTCTGCATGACCCACCAAATTTTTATCCAAAAAGCCTTGACTTTCCTACAGGTCCACCAAACATGATAATATGTAGCATCTTGACAATCACATCTCCAACATTTAGGCTGCACATTAGGGTACATACACGACAATTTTTTGGGGTCTAAATGCCATCTGTAAAACATTTTATAAAAATTTTCCCTCAAATTCTGCGACTGTGTAAATTTAACATTCTGAACCCAAATTTTTTCCCATGTTTCCAACATCACTGGTTCCTCAAAATTTTGTGCCCACTTAATCATACAATCTTTAACTAGTTCAGTTTCTGAATCCCTTTCTAACAAAACATTATAAAGTCTTTTAATATGCATTGGACCTTTCTCTTTTATGTGTCTGACCAATTCTTCCTCATACATCATAATACCAGTTTTTTGGTCCTCTTTCCATCTCAATTGCAATTGATTATATTGTAACCAAGTTAGATTAATCCCTTCAGCCAACAATGTCTGTAATGTCTTCAGCTGCCATCTGCCCGCATCTGTAAAAAGAACCTCTTTATATAAAAACCCCCCGAGTGACATTATATTTGTATTCCACAAAGTATGACCAAGATCCAGCCATAGCGGTATTTTATAATCCCAATTGGTTCGGTGCTTCTTCCAAACTCTCAACAAAGAATCTCTGAGTATGTGGCTTTTGAATACTTTGTCCACTTTACTGTCATAAAATAAGTAAGCGTGCCATCCAAATTCCAAATCGAAACTTTCTGCATTTAATATTCCAGTCTTTTTTCCTCCAAACCAATCACTTGCTAAAGTCAAAGCTGCTGCATCATAATATAACTGTAGGTTTGGAAGTTTAAGACCTCCCCTTTCTGGAACATCTTGCATAATTTTCATTTTTACTCTTGGTTTTTTCTCGTTCCAGACAAACTTGTTCACTCCAGTTTGCCATACTTTTAGTTGTTTATCATTTTTGAGCACCGGAATCATTTGAAACAAAAAAAGAAATCTTGGCAAAATATTCATCTTAACTGCTGCTATTCTTCCAAGTAAAGACAGCTGCAGTTTTTTCCAAGTCTCCATGTCTTTTTGCACCTCTCGCCACAACACCTCATAATTATTTTGAAACAATTTCATATTTGATTCTGCAACCTGAACTCCTAGATATTTTACCTTTGGTACAGTCTCAAAACCTGCCCTCCTTTCAAGCTCAAGTTTACGATCTTGTGTCATATTTTTGACTACCATCTTAGTTTTTTTCTGGTTCAATCTAAAACCTGAAACTTTACCATAGTCTTGTATAATGTCCTTCATCTGGATTATTGATTCCATTGGCTGTGATAGGGTAACAACCAGATCATCTGCAAATGCCTTTATTCTGTAATCCTCTTGCCTTATCATTATACCTTTCAAAGTATTAGAGTCCCTTATTGTATTTAACAAGACTTCTAGTGTTAAAATAAACAACAATGGGGACAGCGGACATCCCTGTCTTGTTCCTTTTTCGATTTTAAACTCTGTTGTCAAACTTCCATTAATAATAATCTGTGCCTTTTGATCTTGATAAATTGCTGAGACCGCCTGTACAAATTGGTCCCCAAAGTCCATCCTTTTTAAAGTCTTTAATAGAAAATTCCAGTCCACTTTATCAAAGGCCTTCTCTGCATCCAGAAAAACCAGCACTGCAGGGATCTGTTTATTCTTCTCAAGATATTCCAATAAATCTATTACTTGCCTTACATTGTCATTCATGTGCCTACCCTCAATAAATCCCGCTTGATCATCATGAATCACCTTTTGAATTACTGGCATCAATCTGTTGGCTAATACTTTTGCATAAATTTTGTAATCCGTATTCAAAAGAGATATTGGTCTGTAGTTCTCTGGTTTTTTGGGACCTGCTTGTTCTTTTGGTATCAAAGAAATATAAGCTGTAGTCCATGATGGGGGTACTTTTCCCCCTTGTTGTATATTACAAAATAAGTCTCTAAGTTGTTCCACCATTTCTGCCTGCAAAGTTTTATAATACACTGCAGTCAGACCATCCGTTCCAGGAGCTTTAGCTGTTTTTAATTGTTTTATTGCTACTATTATCTCCTCCTCTGTTATAGGATAATTCATTCTTTCCTTTTGTTGCTCAGTGATTTTTGTAACTCTTTTGTTGTCTAAGTATTTTTCTATAAGTCCATTCTGCACCTCCTCTCTGGCATATAGTTTAGTGTAATATTCAAGAAAGGCTTCTTTTATTAATTTCTGTTGAAAAATTTCTTTCCCTCCAATATCAATACTATCAATAGTCCGTATGCTCTGTTTCTTCCTTAATGTGTAGGCCAACCACCTGCCTGGTTTATTGGTGTTGCAGAATGTATTATGCTGCGCGTATTGTAAATTTGTTGCAACTTGTTCCGCTATAAGCATTTGGAATTGATCTTTCAAAAGTTTTATGACACCACGTATTCTTTCATCTGTTGGGTTTTTAATAAGTAACTGTTCTTTGTTCTTTATTTCTGCTTCCAATTCAAGTCTTTTCTTTTGTCGGGTCAACCTATGTTTAGAGTTCATATAAATAAGCACCCCTCTCATATAAGCTTTGCTTGCGTCCCACACAATTTCCATTGGGGTGCCTTTGTTCAAATTCATTTCAAAAAACTCTTTCAAATACTTTTTAAATTCTATTATATTTTTTTCATATCTGAACAAGTTTTCATTTAATCTCCAAGAGCGTCTCTCAGTCTTGCATGTCTCAATTTCTATCCACACTGGGCTATGATCAGTCAAAGTTCTTGGCAGAATCTTTGTTCTTTTTGTCCTAACAAGTAAATCATCTGACAACAAAATGAAATCAATCCTAGAGAAGGATCTATGTCTGTCAGAAAAGAAAGTATAATCCAGTTCTTTTGGGTTATGTATTCTCCAAATATCTTTTAATTCCAGGTCTTCTTTCATATCAAAAAAGGTCTGTGGTAATCTAATCCTTGACTTCGCCAAAGTCTTTTTGTCTAATTTAGAGTCAATTACTCCATTCCAATCTCCCATAATTAAAATAGATCTATAATCCCATTGAAGTATTTTAGTATGTAGCATTTTATAAAAATAGTCCTGTTGTTGATTAGGAGCATAAATTCCTATCAAAAGAATTTGATTATTAGCAGAAAGTAATTCAATTGCTACAAACCTGCCGTCTTGATCAGCTTCTATAAGTTTGGCTGTTAATTTTTTATTTACATAAATAACCACACCATTCTTTTTTTGATTAGTTGAAGATATAAAATGTGTTCCTAATTTGGAATTTTTCAAATAGTTTTGATCTTGAGCTGTAATATGCGTTTCTTGTAAGCAAATTATATCATTATTATGTTGTTTTAAATATGCAAATACTTTCTTCCTTTTCTGTGTTGCATTCAACCCATTCACATTCCAAGATAAACATTTAATCATCATTATTCTCTTTCTGGAGCAGAGAACAGAATATTCGGATTTCATCCGAGATCTTCTGTCCTACATTCCCCACGGCCCCAGCCTTTTCCTCTTGTCTTTCCTGCTGTAACTTTTCTTTAAGTTGCTTGGATTTTGCTCGAGTTATACGCTGGTCCTTGACTTCAGCCACCCAAGCTGGCTCCAAGATTGGAGAAGGTTCCAGCAAAGGCTCATCCAGAAAACCTCCTTCAGCGCCCTTCAACTTCTCTGGTTCCTGCTTAGATTGTTGTTGCGGTTCTTGAGGTTGCTTCTTATCACTCTCCTTAATCTCCAAAACTGTAGATGTACGTGGGGATGGTGTTCTTTCTTTAAAAATTCTCTCACGTTATGCTATTTCACATCAAAACACTTAAGGCAAATATGATGTACATTATTTCCTAATTAGGCCTGAAATTGGAATATAACAGATTACTTAACTGGTTCCAGTGTTCCAAGGCAGAGCCTTGTGCAGAAATTAAATACACTATTTTCAACTGAGACTTGCAGAATTCTAAGGATTTCATAGGAGTAGAAGACTGGAAGAACAGTCGCTGTGATTCAGGCCAAGAATCCATTGAGTCTAGCAGTTAATGTCTGCCAATGTTTAGTGGCAATATAGATGCAATAGGAAATATGGTCTGTGTTTTAGACAGTCAACCTCCATCAAAAATAGCAATCATGGGTAACATATATTCCATTAATATGTTTCTCCCTTTGAGACATCCTAAATTGGTGGATGTTCCCATATCCTGCTTGAAATGTATTGGCTTGATCAATGACGATGGACAATGCGAAGATCATGTAATTAACTGTTCATTAACAACAGCTGTGCTAACTGCTACAGCTATAACTGAAACTGCTTGGAACTCTGCCTGACAGCTCTTATCTAGCCAGCTGTCAGGCGGCTTAACCAATCAACGAACAGAACGTTACTTTAACCAATCAATGAACAGGATGTTACTTCCTACTTCAGCAGACTTAATACATTGCACCCCTTTCCACCTGGATGGTGCATGTGTAGTCCTGGAAGTATGCCGGTTGGCGCCAGCTTCTGATCGAACGTCTTAACCCTGCCTCACTCACAGACTCCTGCAAGGAATTACTTTCTCCAGTAGTTCTAATAACTACAGGTACGTTACTGCTTTCGACCTGGGTTTCAATTTCTCCCTCGGGGTTTGTCTTGTCCGAAGTAATCTGTCGGCTCAAAATCTGCTGCTCAGCGTCTGGTAGCTTCTCAGCTTCTGGTATGCCCCTTAACCCCTGGCTGAAACTTTCTCCTGCCTGGTTCTCTCTTTCTGTTATATCATGTTCAGTACCCCATCTGACCCGTAGCTGGTCTTGGTGATGTCTCCAAACCTTGTCTTGTCCCATATCAACCTTATATGAGCATGGACCTGTAATATCCACCACCTTACCTGGTAACCATAACGGCTGACCCCCATAATTCCTGGCGTACACGTTATCACCCACACCAAAAGGTTTAGATGTCCTACTTGAATCCAAAGGCTTGGCAGGGGCGTAATGGGGGTGTAACCTATCCAAAATTGTACGCAGCCGGCGACCCATCAGTAATTCTGCCGGACTCCGATTGGTAACCTGACAAGGGGTGGTGTGTTGCACTAACATATACTCCGCTATACGGTCATGCCATTTCCCTGGTCCCATGCGGCCTAATGCTCCTTTGCGGATCTCACAGCCCTTTCTACAAGGCCATTACTGGCCGGGTGGTAAGGAGAGATAAGGGCATGCCTGATACCTAATTGGGCAAGGAACAACTCAAATGTGGTAGAAGTTAATTGGGGCCCATTACCTGACACCAATAGGTCGGGCAACCTGTGGGTTAAGAATAGTGTACGAATGGCCTTTATGATGGCCTCTGAGGATGTTGAGTGCATAAGTATCAGTTCAATCCATTTAGAGTACGCGTCAATCACCACTAAAAAAATTTGACCATGAAATGGCCCTGCAAAGTCTATATGAAGGCGGGACCACGGGCCAGCGGGGTCTTCCCATTCCCTGGGCTTACCCTTAGGGGGCATTGGCCGAGACTCTTGACAAGGGTGGCAAGTGGCCACCCAGTCGGTGATACATTGATCAAGAGTAGGCCACCAGAGATAGGCTCTAGCTAGAGCCTTCATTTGGACTATTCCTGGATATCCGGAATGCAATGATTTTAACACAGAATCCCGTAAAGATTTTGGAATCACCACCCTGTGTCCCCACAGTAAACAACTCCCCATGTTAGATAATTTCATTTTAAGGATAGTGTACGGTTTCCACTTCATGTCCACGGGCCCTTGTGGCCACCCCCTTAGCACCCAGTCCATGACTGTGGAGATCTCTGGATCGCGGGATGAAACTCAAGCGATGTCAGCCACGGTCAAAACGAAAGGTGAGTCTTCAATCATCAGTACTGACGAGGCGGGAGCTGGGTCAGAGAGCAACATTGGCACGGGGCATCGGCTGAGGGCATCAGCATGGGCCAGATTCTTGCCTGGCATGTACAGGAGTGTGTAGTCATAGGCGGATAAAAACACAGACCACCTGGTGAATCTCAGGGATAGGAATTGCGGTGTTTGACGGTCAGCTGCTAGTAGACCAAGCAGAGGCTTATGATCTGTCACTAGTGTAAAAGGTCGACCTATATGGCTACCAATGCTAGTGCCTCCTTGTCTAGCTTTGAATAATTTCGCTCCGCTGAAGCCAAAGTCTGGGAGAAAAATGCAACGGGGGCTTCACGGCCATCAGAGAAACGGTGATTTAAGACTGCTCCCACCCCATAAGGAGAAGCATCACATGCTAGTATGAGGGGTAGGGACTCGCAGTAGTGAGCGAGGACAGAGTTTGAAATGAGTATACGTTTGACATTAGTAAATGCAGCGGCTGCAGTTGAATCCCAGTTCCAAAGTGTCCCCCGGTTCAGCAAACGATGCAAAGGTTCCGCAATAGATGCCTTGTGTGGTATGAAAATTGCATAAAAGTTTAAAAGGCCCAAGAAGGCTTGAAGTTCAGCCTTGTTGGGGGGAGCAGGGGCATGTAAAATAGTGTTCGTCTTAGACTCTGTAGGGTATATACCCTTACCATCAATTAGGAAACCCAAGAACTCGATTTTGGAAGCAGCTACAATACATTTGCTTTGCTTAACTTTGAGCCCCACTCTCTGGAATTCAGTTAGAACTGATCTGAGTCTTTTAAGGAGTTCGGTGGTGCTGGTGGCCGATACTAATACGTCGTCAAAGTATGGTACAACCCCGGGAATTCCATTAAGTAAACGCTCCATCATGCTCTGGAAGATTCCTGGGGCGACTCGGCTAGTGACAATGCTGCCAGTTCTGCAGTACACGCCTCATCCAATGCCATTTGAAATGTGAGGTCGTGATTCGCAATCAGACGCCTTTTAAGACTTTGGTCCCTGACCCCACTGACAAGTCTATCTAGGAGATAATCTTCTAAATCAAAGAATTCACAATGCCTGGCCGCCCTCCTCAGAGCCGCAACATATTGATTAATAGTCTCTCCAGGGGCCTGATCATGATGGTAAAAGTGTTGGCGGTGGGCTATTCTTGAGGGGGCTGGTGCGTAATGTTTTTTAAATTTTTTTATAAAGTCTTCCCATGTTCCTGACTGTACAGATTGTGGGGCCATTAATGTCATTGCAGTATCAAAAATTTCAGTACCACAGAAATTTAGGAAATAAGCGTGTTTGCGCTCAGGCGTCAGCTTTGTATAATCATTTGCAATGAAGAAACATTCAAAATGTGCCAAATAAGCCTCCCACGTCTCTGCACTGGGATTGAAAGGAGGAAAGGTCTGTGCGGACGCCATTTCCTCTTCTTCTTCTTCTTCTTCTTCTTCTTCTTCTTCTTCTTCTTCTTCTTCTTCTTCTTCTTCTTCTTCTTCTTCTTCTTCTTCTTCTTCTTTTTCCCTAACTGACTCACATTTTGCTTCTTCAGTTTAAATCATTTTTCTCTTTTTTCCTTATTATTATGACCGGTAGATCGATCAGTTGATCCTCGTTGCCAGTTGAAATGTATTGGCTTGATCAATGACGATGGACAATGCGAAGATCATGTAATTAACGGTTTATCAACAACAGCTGTGCTAACTGCCACAGCTATAACTGAAACTGCTTGGAACTCTGCCTGACAGTTCTTATCTAGCCAGCTGTCAGGCGGCTTAACCAACCAACGAACAGAACGTTACTTTAACCAATCAACGAACAGAATGTTACTTCCTACTTCAGCAGACTTAATACATTGCACCGCGGCAGCAAATTCCCCACTTAACTATTATAAAAAATGCTTGAAGAAGTTCTTTCTCTTGTTATTTTGTATCACCTGCTTTTGATTTTAATGGATAATCTCAAATTTTAATGCTGTACAGGTAGTCCTTGCTTCTTCTTCTTCCTAGCATTATTCCCAGGGTCTGCTTGTCGGCAAAGCCACCTCCATTTGGGTCGATCCAGGGCATCTTCAGGGGCGATGCCCACAAATTTCATGTCCTCCTGGATGTGATCCATCACTTTTTCATGGGTCTGCCATGGGGTCGCTGGCCATCACAGTCCAGACCAGCAGTGAAATCCACTTACCTTCGCTACCGGTTTGGGAACGGGAGTGCATGTGAGCATGTGCGTGTTATGTGCATGTGCAGAGGGTCAAAAACAGGACATAATGACATCCCAGCGGGTGGGTGGAGCCTCCCGCCACCAGCGCTACCAGTTTGCACAAGCCAGGTAGATCCCGCCGGATTTGTTCTATCCCAGCTACGGATCTCAAAGAACACAGCACACACCAACTCTGAACAAAACTTAGTTTACTCAAATAATGCAGTTTTAGCAAATGCCGGCTGTTAATAAGTGTTCTTTACAGCCTGCCAGAATTCCACAGATAAGATAGTCAGAGTCTTACTGGAGTTGGCCAAAAGCCCAGAAGCAAGGTTGCAGAGAAATCGCAATGCAATGATTAGCGAACTAAAGTTGTTTCCTGCAGCTTGTTGCAAGCTGCGTTCTTTCTTAAATAGGCTAAGGGAGTGGCCAATTAGCCCCAAGCCTTACTCTCGAGGAGACCTCCTCCTGAGGAACCACTCCTGCCTTTTGGCAGCTCTGCGTGCCCGTGCATTGAGAAGAGGCTCCTCCTCTTCACCCTCTTCACTTAAAGGAGGCTCTGGAGGTCTGAAGACCCTGACTGGATCTCTGCCTCTGGCATCATATCTTCTTCAGCCTCCTAGCTGTCCGACTCGAGCGCCGGCTGCACAGGCTGCTGGCGCAGCACCACACCAGCCTCCTCGTCGTTGGGATCACCAACAATCCGTGCAGGCCACTGGCGGGCCACAACAGGATTTCACTGCTGGTCCAGATGCATGGCTGTCCTTGCCACTGAGTCTTCTTTACCAAGTACAGTGTGTCTGTACCAACTATGTCCATACGTGCATTTTTACTGGGATTGGTACCAGTCAATGTTGGATATCATCATTCATAGCGTGGTTGAATCACGTTAGTCCAAGGCACCATGGGAGCATTCACATTTCCATCACATGTATGGCCTGTTCATGCTTTGCTGTCGCTGGCTGGCACTCCAATCCATAGAGAGTGACTGAGTGCATTATCATTCTGTAGATCTTTGAGTTTAAAGTAGGGGCAATGTAGGATCACACAGGACTCTAGTCACGTGGTGCCACTTCATCCAGGCGGTGTGGGCATCCAGAAAACTATTGCCATTGCTGCATATAAGGGAGCTGAGGTACTTGAATTGTTCTACTTTCTTAAGATAATCTCCACCAATGCTGATGGTTCCATCAGTTTGGGGGCCACATTCCATATTCTCGGTTTTCTTGATGTTCAGTCAAAGTCCAATTGCTGAGCCATTCATTCCATTGCCGAGTTTGCTCTTGGAGGTCTTCACATTGCTTATTCGCCAAGAAGATATTGTTGGCATTGACGAGTGACCACGGATGGGGCAATTGGAGATCAAGCATCACAGTGTCCATACAGAGGAGGAATAGTAGGCGCAAAAGTGCCGATTGATGTACTTTGATGTTGCTGGTGAAGGGAGGTGATGTTTCCACTGCACATCGGGCCATGCTAGTGACACGATGGTACAGTAGTTGAATTCACCAGACATAGGTTTCCAGGACATTATGGGATCAAAGGGTGAACCAAATGAGTTTGTGTGGGATGCAGTCAAACACCTTTTCCAGGTCAAGGAATGCCATGTAGACGGGCTTGGTCTTCTCATGGTGCTTCTCCAAAAGCAACCAAGTAACATGAATGGCATCCATTATTCCACTTCCTTTCACAAAGCCACATTGGTTTGGAGTGATGGAGATAATCTTGCAGAGTTTAATATCGATAACCCATTCAAATATTTTCATGGTGTGACACAGGAGTCAGATCAGGCGATAATTGGAGCATTCTGACACGTCACCCTTGCCCTTCTAAATTGGCACTGTGTTACTGGTTCCTAGGCTGCTGAGGCTGCACCCTCCTTGATGATTCGGTTAAAGAGGGCAGCAAGAATCTTGGCACTTTGGTGGATGCCACATTGGCTAGGATGTCATCAGAGCTGGTTGCCTTCTTATTTTTCATCTTCTTCATTGCTTCTTTGGTCTCCTTGATGGTAATTAGTGGCACATGTCCAGAGACTGGATCGACACTTTGGATTGAAGGATGGTTAAATTCCTCATTGCTAATTTTCAAGAAATAATTGCTCCATTGGCGGAGAATGGTGGGCGGATCTCAAAGGAGTCATTGGTCCTCATCCTTTATGTGCTTGACTTGGTCAGTATCCTGGGTGGTTTAACAATGTGCATTGGCCAACTGGTAGATTTTATTTTCTCCTTTGGGGGTGTCTAGTTTGTCATATAAGCAGCCTTGGCTGCTGCTATTGCTCTCTTGGCAGCTGATTTTTGTACCTTGTAATGCCGGAGATTTTCATTGGTATGGGACTGGAAGCATGCTTTTAACACCTTCTTCTTCTCCTTCATAGCTATTTGCACTTCTTCATTCCACCACCAAAATTGCTTATCGATGGCCCATTTCCCTGGCTTCATCTTCCCAAGTACAGCAGTTGCTGCAGCGTGGATTTGTCTGACCAATTTTTCACGCATGCTGATGCTGGCTGGTCCATGTCCCATACTGAGCTTTGTGCTCCAATAAGCGCCAACATTTTATCAGCTCCACTCCAGTGATCCAGGATTGCTTTTGGCCTAGAATGTCCAACTGGGGAGTGCGTGTGAATGGCAGGTCACAAATGCATGCTCTGCTCCATTGGCGTGAGCCTCAAGTGCCTACTTATCATGCAAATGGAGCTTTGCATGTGAGCAAAAGGCATTTGAACTCGCAAGTGAAGTTCCACTCACATGAGTGGCGGTTACTTATGCTCACATGTGAAGCTCCACTCGTGCAAGTAGAGGGTGCTTGAGAGAGGGCACTTGCTCACACATGAAGCTCCATTTGTGCTAATACAAACAGCCTCCACTTCACATGCAGCTTGCCCTTCTCGCGGCCCGGTTTCAAACAGGCTGTGGCCTGATAGTGTGCTGCAGCCCTGGGTTGGGGAGCCTGCCTTACTGATCCCATTCTTATTGTGCAACAGATAGAATTAAAGGCATAACTTCTGTTGTCCTGATTCTGTTTGGGTTTTGTTTTTGGCTAGCCTTTTGTAATAAATAAATGGACATGGCTAGGATCCCTCTATAAAAATATCAAGTCAAATTCAGTTCCGGTGACTCATGGACTCCCCATGCAATTTTCTTGGCAAAAATATGGAGTTTGTCATTATCTTCTTTGGGAATGTTTTGTGACTTCCCTGCCCAGCCTGTGTTCCTGGGATATCCTTATAGTCCTGCATCCAAGTACAAAATAGGTCCAACACTGTTAAGCTCAGATAAGATCAGCCAGGTATGGAGGTGGGTGTGCCAGATTGCAATCCTCTGAACCTTTAATAGTATAATTCTGAATAGGTTCCTAATGTAAGTTCCAGTGAATTCTTTAGGACTTAACTGCCAAACAAAGGTGTGCTTTTCTGAGTGTTTTGAGTTATTGCTAGCTGTTTGCTGTTATAAACAAATTTCAGACAGAGTAACACAGAGGAAGAAATGTTATAAACTGTCTTACTTTGTGAATTCTTGAAAATAAAAGTTTAGTAATCCTGAATCTACACAATGCAAACAACGTATTGTCTGGTTCCTTATTCTCTATTGGTGTTTAAAATTTTAAGTTTTACATTTTTTAATGGTGCTTTTAATGATTGTACACCAAACTGAATCATTTTGATTAGGCAGATTCATAAATCTAGTATTATTATTACTATGATTTGAAAAAAATAAGGTTCTACATTTAGGTAAGAAAAACCAAATGCATAGGTATAGTATAGGTCCGTGATGGCGAACCTATGGCACGGGTGCCACAGGTGGCACGTGGAGCCATATCTGTGGGCACGTGAGCATTGTCCTAGCTCAGCTCCAGCGCACATGTGCATGCCAGCTAGCTGATTTTTGGGCCTTCTGGTCCCACCGGAAGTCGGGAAATGGGCTCTTTCCGACCTCCGAAGGGCCTCCGGGGCTATGGGGAAGGCTGTTTTTGCCCTCCCCAGGCTCCAAGAAAGGCTCTGGAGCCTCACGAGGGTGAAAATTGGGCCTACCGGGCCCACAGTGCCATCATGTGCCAAAAGCAGGGGGAGTGGGGGGTGTCACACGTGCATTGAATTATGGGTGTGGGCACGCGCACACGCGACCC
Organism: Arizona elegans; assembly: GCA_022577455.1. Taxonomy (NCBI): domain Eukaryota; kingdom Metazoa; phylum Chordata; class Lepidosauria; order Squamata; family Colubridae; genus Arizona; species Arizona elegans. Next base: position 24,109,257 of record JAKOOJ010000007.1, read on the forward strand.
CACTGTGCTCCCCCCACTTTTGGCACACGACAACAAAAAGGTTAGCCATCACTGGTATAGGTGGTACCTGGCTCAATAGTAGTAACTGCAAGAGGGATCTTGGAGTCCTAATGGATAATAAATATGAGCCATCAGTGTGCTGCAGCTGCCAAAAAAGCCAACACAGGCTGCATTAACAGAGGGACAGAATCAAGATCAAGATCATGTGAAGTGTTAATACCACTTTATAATGCCTTGGTAAGTCATACTTGGAATACTGCATCCAGTTTTGGTCACTATAATGCAAAAAAGATGTTGAGAGTCTGGAAAGAGTACCGAGTAGAGCAACCAAGATGATAAGGGGCAGTGGTGGGATTCAAGTAATTTAATAACCAGTTCTTTGCCCTAATGCTTTCTTCCAACAACCAGTTTGCCAAACTGCTCAGAAAGTTAACAACCGGTTCTCCCGAAGTGGTGTGAATTAGCTGAATCCCACCACTGATTAGGGGACAGGAGACTAAAAGATATAAAGAACGGTTGATGGAATTTGGTATGTCTAGTATGAAAAGAAGGATTACAGGTGACGTGATAGCAGTGTTCTAATATCTAAGGGGTTGCCACAAAGAAGATGATGTCCAAAGCACCTGAAGGCAGGACAAGAAGCAATGGATGGAAACTAATGAGGGAGAGAAGCAACCTAGAACTAAGAAGAAATTTACTGAGTTAGAACAATTAATCAGTGGAACAACTTGCCTCCAGAAGTTGTAAATGCTCCAACACTAGAAGTTTTTAAGAAGAGATTGGACAACCATTTGTCTGAAATGGTCTAGGATTTCCTGCCACAGGGGGTTGGACTAGAAGACCTCCAAGGTCCCTTCAAACTCTGTTATTCTGTTCTGTTACTTATTTATTAAATTTATATCTCACATTTATTTTTATAACTCATGGTAGCATATACAATACCTAGCCGGCTTCTGTGCCTAAGTGAGAATTTAGATACTAGAACTCACAGTCTCCCAGTTTTCAATCCAGCTCCTTAACCACTGTTATTCCTAGTTTAACAATATATAATAGATAGGTCGAGTAAAAGAATTGTAGGATAATTTAATTTTAAAAATGAAGGAATTGAAGGGAACACATGTTCTTTGTCACTACTTCTCTTTACTTTATTCTATTTTTTTAAAAAAATATTTTCTATTAACTGTACATATATTTTATTTAATAAAAATATTTTGAAAATCAGAATAAAAAAGTCTCTCATTCCATTCCTGTATTTTTTCTTAAATGACAAGTAATTTGGAGAAAGCAATCAACAATATCTAGGGAGGTCACTGTTCCTCAGGTTGGCGGGTGTGAATCCCTCCTTTTGAAATGGGACCCTGGAGTTCAGTCTGGGCTGTTGATCATGTACCTCTCCCCCAGCTGCGTGGCCTCAGCCCTGTCCGCACTACTAGATGTCTTAGCCGAATTGATGGTGGAACTCCCCAACCTTTTGGTGGTGGGAGATTTCAATTTGCCATCGGCCGGTGAGTCATCTGAGTTGGTGCGGGAGTTCATGACCTCCATGACGGCCATGGACCTGACTCAGATTGTACAGGGCCCAACTCATATTGGAGGACACACACTCGACCTTATTTTTCTCTCTGGACAGTGGATAAATGATCGTGGGGAGGGGACTCTATCTATTGACCCTCTGTCATGGACTGATCATTCCCTCCTTAGACTCGACTTTTCCTCCGCCATCCCCCGTTGCAGGGGTGCAGAACCAGTAAGATGGTTCCGCCCCAGGCGCCTGATGGAACCCGAAAGTTTCCTGATGGAGCTTGGGTCATTTCCCGCCTCCTTAGCCCATGATTCATCTGAGACCCTTGTCACAGCCTGGGAACAGGCTGCGGTGGGGGCCTTGGATCGAATCGCGCCTTTGCGGCCTCTGATCCAATGCAGATCCCGGGCGGCTCCTTGGTTTACCGCAGAGCTCAGGGAAATGAAGCGTCGGAAAAGACGCCTGGAGGGTGGTTGGAGATCCTCCCGATCCGAGTCCGACCGAACACAACTAAGAACCCATATTAGGTCTTATCTTGTGGCGATGGAAGTGGCAAAACGTAACTATTTCGCCACTCTCATTGCATCTGCAGAAAATCGCCCAGCAGCCCTGTTTAGAGTGACCCGCTCCCTCCTTAATCAGGGAGCGAGGGAGGACCCCTTACAGGGCCGTGCTGAGGACTTTGCACAGTTTCTGCAAGATAAAATCACTCAGATTCGGACCGGGTTGGACTCCGACTGGACAGAGTCCGTTGAGGTGACAGGGCCTAGTCTCGGTGGAGACATCTGGGTTGAGTTTGAGCCTGTTTCATTGGATGACGTGGACAGGATTATGGGTAGGCTGGGGTCTTCCACATGTTTACTGGACCCTTGTCCCTCCTGGCTTGTTTTGGCAGCCAGGGAGGTGACTGGAGACTGGATCCAGGCTATTGTCAACGCTTCATTAAAGGAAGGGGTCTTTCCCGCTGCGCTTAAAGAGGCGGTGGTTCGACCCCTCCTTAAGAAGCCTAACCTGGATCCTGACGTACTTAACAACTACCGTCCAGTCTCCAACCTTCGCTTTTTAGCGAAGGTTGTTGAGTCCGTGGTGGCACAGCAATTCCCTCAATTCCTGGAGGAAACTGACTACCTGGATCCTTACCAATCTGGTTTCAGGCGTGGCCACAGCACGGAAACGGCATTGGTCGCCCTAGTAAATGATCTCTGGCGGGCCAGGGATGGGGGTTGCTCCTCCATCCTGGTCCTTCTTGACCTCTCAGCGGCATTCGATACCATCGACCATGGTATCCTGCTGCAGCGGCTCAGGGGGATGGGGTTAGGAGGCACCATTTTACGGTGGTTCTCCTCCTATCTCTTGGGCCGTCTGCAGTCTGTTTGGGCAGGGGGTCAGGGATCCTCCCGGAGGCCTCTCACTTGTGGGGTGCCTCAGGGCTCGGTTCTCTCTCCTCTGCTCTTTAACATCTATATGAAACCGCTGGGTGAGATCATCCGTGGTTTTGGGGTGAGGTATCATCAATATGCTGATGATACCCAGCTCTACATCTCCACCCCTGACCACCCTAGGGATGCCCTTTCTGTGATGTCCCACTGCCTGGAAGCGGTGCGGGTTTGCATGGGGAGGAACAGGCTTAGACTCAACCCTTCCAAGACTGAGTGGCTGTGGATGCCGGCATCCCGGGATCTGGAGGTTCCATCCTTAATGATCGGAGGTGAAACCCTTGCTCCCTCCGATAGGGTCTGCAACTTGGGTGTCCTCCTGGATTCTCGGCTGTCTTTAGATGACCATCTGACAGCCGTAACCAGGGGGGCCTTCGCACAGGTCCGTCTTGTGCGCCAGTTGCGCCCGTTCCTAGAGCGGGATGCCCTCGCCACGGTCACTCACGCCCTTGTTACCTCTAGGTTGGACTATTGTAACAACCTCTACATGGGGCTGCCCTTGGGATGTGTCCGGAGGCTTCAGCTAGTCCAAAATGCAGCCGCGCGGGTAGTTACGGGGGCGTCTAGATACTCCCGTGTAACACCTCTCCTGCGTGAGCTGCATTGGCTACCGGTGGCACTGCGGATACGTTTCAAGGTGCTGGTGCTCACCTATAAAGCCCTTCATGGCTTAGGCCCAGGGTACTTGCAGGACCATCTCCAGCCGTTCTCCCATCGTCCTGTGCGCTCTCACAGAGTCGGCCTCCTCAGGGTGCCGTCGGCCAAACAATGTAGGCTGACGACCCCCAGGGGGAGGGCGTTCTCTGTGGGAGCCCCGACCCTCTGGAATGGATTGCCCACTGAGCTCAGGACAGCCCCCGACCTTCTTTCCTTCCGTCGTGAGCTGAAGACGTGGCTCTTCCGCCAATTAAACTGATCCGTTTGGGGTACACTGGGATAATTTTAAATTGTTTTTTAATTGGGTTACTGATTTTAATTTGGTATTGTATTGTGATTTGTATTGAAGTTGTCATTTTGTAAGCCGCCTTGAGTCCCTAGGGAGAAAGGCGGCATATAAATCGCAATAAATAAATAAATAAATAAAATTAATATCTGAATTAATTTGTTTTCATTCATTATTAATGGTAATGAACCTTCATCTTGACAATCTTCTTTGACTAATATTATCAATTTTATGTATTGTGGATTCTGTCTGATTTTTTTGATCCAAAGAAGGCCCTGTGATTTTTTTTTCTGGGATCCAATTATGCTAGATTTTTGCATTCTCTATGGATATACCAGCTGTGATGTTCACAATGGTTCTGGGATCTTTTTGCTTCCTGGGAAAATTGATGTTCCATTCTGCTCATTGTTAGATCATAAATTGACAGATGTTAAGCAGCTCTTATAATTTGTCTTAAAAAAGAGTTCAGGAATTACCCAAGGCCTGAAAAACAGAATATGAGATCCCTTTTTCATGCAAGTTGGCAGATTTGAAGAATCACATATTGCCAGGATAGGCTTAGGAATGGAGGGCAGCTGCATTTGATTTGGGAAATGTTAGTCAATATACATTTTTTCCCTCTGTGTGTCCTGAGGAAAAGGTTACACACATAAGGAATTTGTCATTAACCAACTAGCTAAAACGAATGCAAGGGGAAGATTTAGTTTACTGTACTAATGCTGGGTGACTCAGGGATTCCACTGTCTCTTCCTGCCAAGTTAAGGCATAATTAACTGAAAGGCTTTTTTGTGTTGATTTTTTCCCCTTTGCTTTGCTGAAATGCCACATGATTTTATGGAATTTAAGGGTTGGTGTGGGGAATAGGTAGGATATAATAGAAAATGAAAAGCAATTATCCTAATCTTTTAGGCATTATCTTCTGTGCTGATTCAGACTTTTGATGAATTGCCTTTAACTCATTATTATTATATTGACTTTGGAATATAGTTTGAACAAAGACACATAATTTTTCTGTTCAGACATTCTCCAATGGGAGAGAAGCATAGTTATCATTTAAAGAATGTAGCTCCCATAATGACAACGTATTACAGTACAGAAATGCCAGATTTCAGGTGCATGAATCCAGACTACCTCTGGATAGTGCAAAGGATAAGATTTTTTCTTTATCTCTTTGCTGCCATCTCGTGGTTAACTAGGTTTTTTGTCACACAGATATGCTAACACTAAATAGCATAAATGTTATTCAGAAACTTTGATTTAAGCAACTTTTTTGTTATTAATTTCAAGGCATATTTTTCAAGGCTTATAGTGTATATATTTATGAAAATATATATTTGAGAAACATTTCAGAACACATATTTACTAATACTTGCCTTTATAAATTAAGCAATGTGAGAATATATTCAAATTAAAAGAAAACTCAGCATCAAATTTCATATAAAGTCATGTCTCTTTATGAAGATCAATGTGATCAATGTTGATAATATAATGCATGAATAATTAACAGAATAACTCTTTATAGGAGTTTACCATTTGATAGAAATATGCAGAATATTTTGAATATGTAACATTTTATATTTCAAAAGAGGGTATTCTCGCTGTTCTAAGAGTGTTTTGATGCTATATCAAATACTGTACTTGCGGCTATAGCACATTTGAAAGCCTCCCAGAATGGTCAGAACAACCTGTCACAGACTTAAAGTAACTGTTCAGAACTTGAAAAAAAGCACTTGGAGCTCTATTTCAAGTTCCAAATCTGAAATGTACATAGCACTAATTACAGCCTATTGGCAATTCATTATCCTAACTCAAGTTGTTTGGTTGTTAAAGAAACAGAGGGATTGAAATCATTACAGTTGCTTCAGAGTTGTCCAGTATGAGTTGTCATCTGAAGAGTTACTTATCTGAAAGCACTCATTCGGGTAGGTAATAAGCCATTAGCTGATATGTATTCCACTCCTAGATTTCAAAATCCACTCATTCTCTTTTAGAATTTCCATTCCGAAAACTAGAAAAAAAAAACCTGAGTTCATACATTGCACTAAGCACTGGGTTCTTTAAATGTGATTTTACTAAGTCCCAATTGCTTGGGTTTGGCAAAATCAAATAAACCATAAATATTGCAATGCAAAGCACTGGCCTTCAATTAATCACTATCTTTTCTTGAAAAAGCAGTTTTGGGACTTATTCATTCTGGGAAATGAAGGTGGCAGGTAGATAAAGGGTAGTAAAAATAAAATAAAATAAATCAAATACAGGGAAATGTGGAGTCAGGAACCATACTATCTTCTGCCTTCTCTTCCGCCTTATTCATATCTAATACCACAATGAAATGGATCACTAAAATGTTGCCAACTATGATATACCTTTATTTGTGATGATTAAACCATCCATTGGATTCCGTTTTATTTCAGTTACAAACTCATATGGAAATCTGAGGTAAATTAGGGTCAGGGCTCATAAAGCATATCAAGACAGTTCTGCTAACAGTTGAAAACCACAATTGATAGCATTTTCACAATACATAAACAATGCTTTATATAGTTTGTTTCAGTCTTCCATCTGCAATACAGCTACCATCTCAGCTGCCAGCATCTAGCCCACCTCTAGAAGCCAAAAAAAAAAAAAAAAAGACATAGAAGTCTCTCTTTGTTTCCACCTAGTGGTTTTCTGAATTTTGGAAGCTCAGATCTGATACACAGACATTAACAAAAGCAATACTGTGTAGGAGAAGAGTGGCAGAACCTGGGGGCAGAGTTAAAAGAGGTATCAGCCTTAAAATCCCTACATAGCTACAAACAGACCAAGTCCAACTCCCCCTGAATTTTGTTGACTCTTATCTAACTCCAAGCAGGTTCTAACCAATAGTTGAGAAGGTTCCTGTGCATAGGCTTTTTAGTAATAAATCAATTCAAGTGGACCTTCACATGTGAAACTGGTCTTTTGTGCCTGCCATACTGGCATGTCTTAGCAGCTTATTGTAATGATACTTTAGTTAATGTATGTATTGGGAACACATTAAATGTATTGCATCATTGTTAATTATTAACGAACAGCTGATCAGATTACACCATAAACCACTTAACATGTAGTGACCATGATTTACATACAGAGTTTGGATAGTTAGATGAGTCAGAAACCTGAGAAATAAACACTGTAGCAAGGGAAATTTTAATAGGTATAGCATTGTGGAAAGCAAAGAATAACAATAACAATCAATCAATCAGTCAGTCAGAATAGAGCTGGAAGGGACCTTTTAGTCCCATCCCTGCTAAAGCAGGAGACCCTAGACCATTTCAGCTAGGTGGCTATCCAGTCTTTTCTTAAAACCTCCAGTGATGTAGCCCCTACAACTTCTGAAGGCAAACCTTCATCTGGTTAATTGTCCTCACTGTTAGAAGTTTCTCCTTAGTTCCAGGTTGCTCCTTGATTAGTTTCTTGTCTTGCCTTCTGGTGCTTTGGAAAAAGAGTTGATCCCCTCTTCTTGTGGCAGCCCCTCAAATACTGGAACACTGCTATCATGTCACCCCAAGTCCGTCTTTTCTCTAGACTGGACATACCCCATTCCTGCAAATGTTCATCATATGTTTTTGTCTCCAGGCCTTTAATCATCTTAGTTGCTCTTCTTTGCACTTTTCCCAAAATCTCAACATCCTTTTTGTAATGTGGTGACCAAAACTGGATACAACATTCCAGATGTGGCCTTACTAAGGTTTTATAAAGTGGTACTAATACTTCATGTGATTTTGATTCTATGCCTCTGTTTATACAACCAAGGGTTGTATCAGCTTTTTTTGGCTGCTGTCACATACTGTGGGCTCATGTTTAAGTGATCGTCCACTAGGACTCCAAGATCCCTCTCACTGTTACTATTTTTAAGCCAGGTTTCGCCTATTTTGTACTTGTGTTTTTGGATTTTCCTGCCTAGGGGTAAAACCTTGCTTTTCTCCATTAAATTTCATATTGTTGGATAGGGCTGTCCAACAATATGAAATTTAAGTCTGTCAAGATCTTTTTGGATCCTGAGTTTGTCTTCTGGGGTGTTGGCTATTCCTGCAAGCTTAGTGTCATCTACAAATTTGATGAGCTCCCCTTCTATTCCTTCATCCAAGTCATTTACGAAGATATTGAAGAGTACTGGCCCTAAGACGGAACCTTGTGGTACCCCACTGCTTACTTTCTTCCATGTAGATGTAGTACCATTAAGGACTACTTATTGAGTACGGTTTGTCAGTCAATTACAAATCCATCTGGTGGTAATGCTGTCTATCCCACATTTTTCTAGTTTATCAAGAAGTAGGTTGTGGTTTACTTTATCAAATGCCTTGTTGAAGTCTAAGTATACTATGTCCACAGCATTTCACTGATCTATTAATTTAGCCATTTTGTCAAAGAATGAAATAAGATCGGTTTGACATGATCTGTTTCTAACAAACACCTGCTGGCTCCTAGTTATAACTTTTTTTTTATTTCTAGATGTTCGCAGATCTATTTTTTGATTATTTTTTCCAGTATGTTCCCAGATATTGATGTTAGTTTGATTGGTCTGTAGTTTCCTGGATCTGGATTTTTTTTTCCTTTTCCTTTTTTGAATATGAGAATCACATCAGCTCTTTTCCAATCCTCTGGTAGTTCCCTGGTGCTCCAGGATTTTTTTTTAAGATATGGTAATTGACAATTCATGGTCAAGTTGTAGGTTTCCCACAGGGATTTGATTGGTTACTTTATGATATATTCATAGAAATAGGCTAGTTCATGGTTTATCACTAAAATACAAAAAATAGGTATTAGTCTATTATAAATCTAGAGTAATTTTGAACCTCTTTTGTGTATATTAATATGACATTTCAAAGCAGCCTGCCCCATGAATTCTAATTTTACATTTGTTCTACTCTATCTATTTCCTCCACTCCCATAAATATATCCCTTAAACATCCCTTTTCTTAATCTATACAATCAATACACTAGCCTATCTCCACCCACTTTCCTACAAAATTACCATACACAACAATTCTTAATATCTTTGTTCTTCTGCCCATCCTACTAAAAAATATTCCCTTATATAAACAAAATCAATAACTTTAAACTTATAAGACATATAATATCTTCTTTGATATCTTTCCACTGGATTGCTGACTCCATCATCCGGATTAGGGTAACATAACATCCCAGTTGCAACAGAATATTCAAACTCCTCAGTTATCATCTGCCCCCATCAATAATGAATATCTTCATATATATATAAAAAAAGAAAACAACCACCTGAGTGACTTTATAATTGTAATCCATATAATATCTGTAATAGTGGCTTTCTTCAGGATTATTATTTCCCATTCTCATAATGGGGTAACAACCAGATCTTCTGCATGCCCCAGCATAACTCTCTTGCCTTATGGCTCAGCATAAATATAATACGTTGATCAATAAAAAGAAAACCAAAATAGATAATTCCAATCCAACAATTCAAGGCCCTTTTCACATCCCAAAATTACGGCATTACAGAGGTCTGTCACTCTCCTCAGGATGATATTAACCACATAACTGGCTTCGCTGTTGCTTAATTTAAAAAAATTTATTTTTGTGAGACCTGTTTCTTTTTTTCCTTTATTTTTGTGGGTTTGATCTCCATCCTGATTTCCTTTCTGCAAGTTGTGTATCAACTGATCGGTTTTCATTCTGGTTTATAACTTGATCTTGTTGGTTTTGTTTTTGTGACTCATATTTCTTTTCTGTAAGTTGCATATCAATTAGTTGATTTCCATGGTTATCTGTAACTTGGTGAGTCGTCACGTTAGAATCCAATGCCACTTCTCTCTTATTTATAAATAATCCAGCTGAGATATCTGGAGAATCCAAAGGCAATTCATCTGCAAAGGCCTCTGTAACTCGATATTTTTCCTTTATTTCTAACTCCTTCTGGTTGTCTTGTGTTGTGCATAAAGATGTTAAATTCATTTTTAAAATTTTTTGATAAAATTCTTCCGCTTTTTCAACAGTATTTAATTGATATCTTTCTCCTTGATATCTCAATATTATACCAACTGGAGCATTCCATCTGAATAAAATATTTCTTTTTTTAAGCTCAGCCACCAGGAAACCAAATTTCTTTCTTTCCAATAATATCTTAGGCGGGAGCTCTTTATAAATCCAAATCTTTCTTCCAAAGAGTTGCAAAGTAGACTTAAAAGATTTCTGCACAATATTATTTCTTATTTCTTTATCTGTAAAATAAATCACCACGTCTCTAGGCAATTGCCTTTGCTTTGCAATCCAGGAGTTTATTCTATAAACTCTATCGATCCTACAAAATACCTCCTCAGGTTGAACCTTTAAAATCCCAGCCAGAACTTCAGAAGATATTTTTCTTAAATCCTCTCTGTTATTTTCCTGTAATCCTCTCAGTCTGATCGCATATTCAGTAAAATTATATTGCATCATTAAAACTTCCTTTTCAATACGTTGCTGTATATTTTCTACATTGCAATCAGCTTCCATTTCAGGTTTTTCTTCTAAACTATTGTCTTGAATATTTATCAAATCATTTTCAATTTTTTGTATTTTATTTTCCAAATTGTCCTCAATTTCCTCCACTTTAGACTCTAATAGATTAGTATTTGTATCCAACCTGATCATAAATTCTGAGAAACCATTAGCCATTTTTATAATCTTTTGATGCAAAATATCAAACTTTGATTGCACCAATTCTTTAGTTTCGTGCTTGAATTTCTCAAAGTTCTGATTCATAATCTCATCCCTTCTTACAATCTCCTCCAGAAGAAATTCAATTATATTAAAATCAGTTTTCTGAGACTGTAAGTTAAGAACTTGTTCATATAGTTTGTGGATGGGGGAATCCCCTCCCCCTGCTTGTTTGTCTGGCTTTGTAAGCCTAAACGCCATATTTCGACACAAGCAAACTTTTTTAGAAAAGAAAAAAAAACAAAGCTTCTTTCCAAACAAGATCAGTATCAAATCAAATCTCCAGGAAGGAGAAAACACAAAAGTGGAGCTTTTTCTTCAAATGTAGCCAGGAGCATTTATTCTGCTACTTTGTGGCTTAGTAAGAAACGGAAGAACTTTTCCTTTTCAGCTTCCCTGCTCCAGTTTCGGCAGTCGCCATTTTAAAAGATCTTTTTTACTTTATTCAATATCCTTTGCAAAGTAAGTATTAATACTTGCAATTTAGAGTCACAGGTCCAGATCCAGATCTCATCCTCTTTGATTAATCTGTTAATTGTCTTGAAAAGCTTGTTTTCGTAGCCTTGCTCTGCAAAAAAGCAGAGGTCTCCCAACGCCTGGAGCAAATGGCGAGTGATATAGGGAGCCTCATCCGCTCGCCCACAAGAGTAAAAAAAAAACTCTGGGGGCTGCGCGGAGATCTCTACCTACACTCACCTGCTCTATCTCACATTTCCTCCTGGAAATGGAGTTTTTCGAGCCACCTTTTGCTGTAAAGGCGGCTCTTTACAGGCAAAGGGGCTGGCGGTCCCAAGGGACCATCTGGTGGCTACGAAAAGCAAACCAGAAGCCCGCCTAGCTGGAGCTCTTGATGTGGGTGGTCCTCTCAAGTGTGGCATGGCTAACATGAGTGCTTCTTCTTCAATTAAAAGTCTGCATACATTATCCACTGTGCGTTGAGCAATAAGGATTTGGTTAATCTTTGTAGTGGCATCTTTCCATTCATAATTCAAAGAGTTAATTATAATGCTAATCATTTGAATATCATCAATATTATAGCCTCTTTCTCTCAATTCTCTTCTCAGTCCTTTCAGTTTGGTCAAATGTCCACCAATTTGTTCACCAGGTTTCAATCTCGAACCATGGAATTGAGACATGAGCAAACATGAAGATTCAATTGAAACAGACCTATAGCAATTTTCCAATTGGCCCCAAATTTGTTGGGCTGTTGCATCAGGCGAAAATGTAACCTGCAGTTCAGTATCCATGGACATCAATAATGTTGTGCAAGCTTTAGTCTCTAAGTCTCTTATTGCAGGAGACCAAGGCTGAGCTTGGGGGTTAAAAACCATACAGTGAGTGCCTTCTCTATGAAGTAGCAATCCAATCTCACTGACCCAGGCCTTATAATTCTGTCCTGACATCTTTAATTTTGACTCACCAGCTAGTGGAGCAACAGAAGATGCCTGTTGAAGAACGTGCATTTGAGGTGCTGGCTGTGGAAGTAAAGGTACTTGTTGCACTGGAGGTGGACCAGGAGCTGGCCCTGGTTGTACAGCTGGAGGCATGTGTGCATGCATTTGTGGCTGCTGTGGCTGTTGACTGGAATCTGCTGTGTTCCAGCTGCCATCTGTGCTTGAGCTGCAATATTAGCATGACCTGCTGGAGATGCAGTCATTTGCCTTTGCTGCATTAAGCTTTGTTGTGTTCCATCTAAAAAGACACCAGCACCACCAGGGGGTGCTTGAGTTTGGGCCTGTGGAGACACTTGTTGCATTGCAGCTTTCTCTAGTAAATTACTTTCGCCAGCAGATGGTGCTGCACCTTTTGTTTTGGGCAGCTCACCTAATCTCTGCATATGTGGCATTGTATGTAATTTGATGAGAGAGAACACCATGTGACAAATGTGACGTGTGCACTGCTCTCTGTTCTGATTGGCCTGACACAAAATCCACCAGGGGGAGTGTCTTTGGCTCCGAAGAAGAAGCCAAAATGGCGCTTTTTGAGAATTTGAAGTCACGAGATTCTCCCTTATCTTGCTCAAGCATAGATATAGCCATTTTTGCCTGGGATAGCTCCTGTTCATAGAATTTTATACGGTCACGATAGGCTTTCATAGCCAGCTCATCCAGGGTGAGCTCAAGGGTGCGAGGAGAATAATGAATTATTTCTCTCTGCGTGGGAGTAAAAAGGCTTTGCCGTTTGTGGGGAATCTGGCTCTGCACCAAGCGTTACAAATTAGAAGGTTCTGAGAAGACAGTTTGAGAGCTTGCATAATTAGAAGGAGACGCTACTGACCTCAGTTGTAGCACATTATCTTCAAAAGCAGTTTCTCTCTTATCTCTCTCCTGATGCCTTTTTAAGAGCATTTCATCTGTTACTTCTCCCACGGCTTCTAATTCTAGGCGTGTGGCTGTAGCAAGGGGCTGAAATCTTGAGGGTCTTTCTATCTCCTGCTCTTCATCCGAAGAGGATAAAGCTCTGGGCTTCATTTTGCCCTTTTTTTTCTTTCTCGGCATTTTTGCAAAAAATAATTAGTGTACCTCAGTAACTAAAAACTAATTGCCTATGCGCTTATCATCAAAAGTAACAGACAAGGAAAAAGCCATAAATTTCAACTATCCTCTGATACCAGTGTCAGGGCATTGATTAATCCCATTCTGCTTTTGGGATAATCGCACCTGATTACGAGGAGTGGATCGAGACCTTTCCTTGCAAGTATACTTTAAGAAAACAAAACCCGAAGATATTTCTTCTAAGAAAACTCATTTATTTGTTATAAAGAAAATAAAACACCTCACTAACTAAGAAAATTAATTGTTACATTTTGAAAATAAAGTTCGTGCCAGCTGCTTCTCAGCAGCCAGACTTCTGGCAAGAGAACAAAGGAAAACGTGTGAAGCAAGTGAAAGAATGTGGGGTAGACATGCGCAGTTTAGCTTACTGATAACAATTCTTGGCAAGCTACGGAAAGTCTGATAGTCCAGAAATAATGAGCTCAGCTGGTAAATACAAAAACGCAGTGACAGTTGACTCAGCCTTCCATCCTTTCTAAGGTGGGTAAATTGAGGACCCAGTTTGTGGGGGCAATAAGCTGACTTTGTATAAAATATACAAAAGTATGAAGGCTATTGCTTAATGCATTGTAAGCTGCCCTGAGTCTCCGGAGAAGGGCGGCATATAAATCAAAATTAAAAATAAAAATTGAATATTAATTGTTCTTTATAATTGATATTCTTATTATACTGATTGTCAAAGGTTAATGATTGAATATTGATCTGATTTTAATACATTTAAAATTCCAAATTGGTATAAGAACATTTTATATGCAGAATTAATGTAATGTTATCTCAAAAATTCTTATTCCACTTTATTTGGTTGATAAATGCCTTTTTTGTTTCATTTCTGCTTTTGAAAATTTCATTTCCTGCTCTTTTTGCTTCTTTTGGTGCTCTCAAATATCTATTAAATTAATTTTTTGAAAATCTAGGCTGGAGATTTAATATTGCCAGGAATGATTTATGTGCAGTGCTGGATACAAAGTTCTAGGAATGCACGCTATACAAGTTCTTGCTCTCTAAATCAAAGCAAACTTTTCATTTTTTTAAAATCTTAAGCTTAGTTTGTAGAGTTAATGTTTAAAAAGAAAAGGATCCATGCCAGAACAGACATTGGCAGGCACTCTGAATTTTATCTCTCTCTAAGTCTGTAATACTTCGAGAACATCTCTTGCCTCCCTCAATTTTTCCCCAGGGTGTTACAAAAGATGTATCATGGGAACTTGTTTAATACACCTTGTGATTTACCCATATCATATATTGTAACTGCATGGTTTTTTTCCCCTACTCTGAACATGCCTTCCAGATATATCCACTTCACCTGAAATTTTCAAAGCCTTCCCTGTGTGTTTTTTATTGCAATTTCTCACACCCACACAAACCACATATGAAGACATTAGTAAATGATCCCAGAAGAAAACAAAGCAAGTAATGTTTCTAGACACCCTTCAAAGGGTTTCTTGAAACACAAGAAACAGAATGTCTCATTTTTATAACAATGTATATGTGAGTTCCAAATTGATCCTCACAAGGACACTGGGTTGAGTATAGAACCCAGATTTTTCAGGGTTTATATACAAGTTATCTAAGATTTTCTGTCTTTAAAAGTGAGGGAGTTGTAATTTATCTTAACAGAGTTTCCAGTTATTATTGGGATTGTGCAAAAGAAAGAGGGAGTTGTCATTCCCCTCTCTCAAGGTCTCTATTTACTTAAAAAGGAGTTATATAGCTTAATTTTATTATAAATAATGTCACACTTACAGTATTTTGGTCTTATATATTTCATATGTGATAGATTGTTGAAGTTTGCCATTTTTAAAGTTGTGACCCATTTTGTGGCTTATTGGTAGGCATACACACTGACTTTGGAATCACTTTAAAATAAGCAAATTACAAATACACTTCTCAGGATTAAATATAGTTGCTTGTGAAACAGATTTCTCAATCTAGATTGCCTCACCAATGCCTCACCAATGCCTCACCAATGCTTTGGGCATTTTGAGATGCACCCCAGTTTACAGACAGATATGTTATTAAAATAATAATAACCAAGACTAAGTTAAAGTATTGCCCATATTATGGTTAATGTGGGCCACATAATGTACATTACAACCTGATGCCCTACAGACATTTTGGGAATTGAAGCTGATAACAATTGGAAGTACTTAACTACTCATACTCCAGTGAAAAATATATAAAGCTTATTTTGATGCAATTTCTATATACCATGAAAACTAAATTATTGTTTAAAAATGTGTTGCTTATTTCCACCATCTGAAGGAAAGAAGATACAACTTGATACCCATAGAGGTACAGACAATGTTCCAAAGTCACAAGGGGAATATCTTTAAGATCTTTATTATTTATTTAAAGAACAATTTGCTTACACAGTGATGATCTTATAAGTAAAAGAAACAGTAAATGCAATCCAATGAAGATGGCTTTGAAAATGATGGAAACACTTGAAGAATATATGCATAGACACACCTTCCACTGGAATGTGAAATTGCCTAGGTTATTTCTGTTTAGCATAGCCTTCTCTCCTAAAATCTCCATTTAGTAAGCCAAATATTTATTAAATGTTTCTTTAGAAATATTTGGGGAACTCTGGCTTTTAGAAAAATGAATGATAGGTTTTTTTCAAAGCTAAAACTGGCCCCACAATGACAGTTATGTTTAAATAGCGAAATGTTCTTCCAAGCAGAGTCAGTACCACACTCTCATAAAATGGAAACTGAAAATAAATAAGACTAAGCAATGTGCTGAAAAAAATATTCAAAAGCTAAAAATAAGTTGAAGTAATGCATAGCAGAACAA
This sequence comes from Arizona elegans, assembly GCA_022577455.1. NCBI lineage: Eukaryota > Metazoa > Chordata > Lepidosauria > Squamata > Colubridae > Arizona > Arizona elegans. The sequence continues at coordinate 24,125,211 of JAKOOJ010000007.1, forward strand.
ATGAAAAAATACTTATTACTTATCCCCAGCAGGAAAATGGGATATTTCATATTACTATACTATCAGAGTGGAATTGAATAACACTTGACTGTGAAGCCAAGACTAATTAGATACCTAGCTCAAATATGGTCTAAAAAGTAATTCAGAATGTAACACCATAAACAATGCCTTCTGAGTAATAGATCTCATCTAATAGGGTCACTTTAATGCAGTGGTTCTCAACCTGTGGGTCGCGACCCCTTTGGGGGTCAAACAACCCTTTCACAGGGGTCGCCTAAGACCATTGCAAAACACATATTTTCAATGGTTTTAGGAATAATTTTATGGTTCGGGGTCACCACAACATGAGGAACTGTATTAAAGGGTCGCGGCATTAGGAAGGTTGAGAACCACTGCTTTAGTGAGATGGGCAGCATAGTAGTTTAACAATAAATTAATAACTCAAGATATTGAGTTAAGATACACCTGCACATATGAACCTCTACATAATTCCTAGTCTGTATCATCAGTTGTGAACCAGGATAGTGGTATTTCACCTTTCTTTTTCTTTGCATCTACTTTTCTGTTTTCACAGATCCACAAAATGTGTGCTTGTAATCAGAGCATAAAGGAAAGGAGAGTAGAAATTGAAGCAAATCTCATAATCTTGGGCTACAATTTTCTTCCTACAGAATTCCTCCATGTAGAAATCATCTGGAAAGTTTTATAATCTAGTAAACTTGGCATTACATTAAATATTAATGCCAATGAGAATCAGGGCCACATATAATGGCTCAGTCTGAATATTACAGTTTTCACCATATTTTCCTTTATATCAGCCTCCACTTGATAATCAGAAATGTAGATTTTTATATTTGACTTCATATGATTCATTGGCTACATCATCAGCTTATTCTCATGTGTACTAGAATTGAAATACAACATGTGCAAAGAAGACCAAGTTGGGGAAATGTTTTCATAACTGCCATTTTTCAGAAATTGAGCAATGTGATAACCTTTGTTCAAATGGAGCATTGTTCCAGAGATGTACAGTTTATTAAGTAGTAAAACACATATTTCAACATGCCTGAAAAATCTGTGAAATCACAATTCATTGGTCCAGCTGCTAGCATGTCCAAGACAACTGGAACTAAATTGCACACTTACTAAAATCACTAGAGGACTGAAGTAATTGCAGCAATTCCTTCATGTTGGCATAAAGCAGGAGGACATGGCTCCCTATTTTTCACTGGTCAAAGGAATTTGTTTTCCTGTGATTTAAGCCTGGTACTTTTGCCAATGGCAATTTAAGAATGTGTATCTGGCTTTAATTTCAGCTGAACTAATTAGCAAAACGTAGACTTGGATGACAATATTTGTTAAGCAGCAAAGTGAATACCAAAGACTCTTTTAAAAAGTGCAACTGTCTATATGCAATAGATCTGGACTTGCATATGCATGTAAAATAAAAATTAATGCAGATATTTATAAGAAGTTAGACTATAAGTGGACCTCTTCAATATTTGGAACTATTTCCTGCAGAATATTATTGGCAGTGTTTGACTCAGCAAGAGGAATATAATTTTCTTCTATAGGAGACATGATGCAAATGCTATAATTGAACCTTCAGTTGCATTGACATAAGACCACACTTGGAATACTACATCTAGTTCTAGTCATCACAATACAAAACAGATGCTAAGATTAAAAACATTCAGAGGAGAGCAACAAAGATGATTAGGGAGTGGAAGCTAAACCATATGATGAAAGGTTGCAGGAACTAGGTATGTCTACTCCAGGGCTCTCCAAACTTTTCAATCTGAGACCACATTGGACATTTTATAAACATTTAAAGGCCAGGAAAAAAAAAGAATCAATTTTATAAATGAGTAAAAAAAAATTAATTGAATGAATGTTTTATTTTCCTCAATGTGATTTGGTTCACAACAAGGAAGCAACCCTCCAGTTGGCTCAAAGCCAGCACACATTTTAAAGGGAAGATGCTTCCCCTTCCTTGTCCAGCAACCCTCTATCTGGCTTGCACCCTCCCATTGGAGAAATTGGGGGAATCCGACCTTCCTTTCCAAACAGTGGTGAATACAATCCTGCTTTCTTTCTGTGTGCTGTTTGGAAAGGATCAGATCACAGAATAAGAGCTGATGGGCCAGAAGGAACTTTCTGGAGTGCTAGATGTATGGCCTGTGGATCATAGTTTGAAAAGGACTAGGGGTGGAATGATAGCAATCTTTCTGTATTTGAAGGGCTGTCGTAGAAAAGAAGGGGTCAACCTATTCTCCAAAGCACTTGAGGATAAGACAAGAAATAATTGATGGAAGATTATCAAAGAGAGAGCCAACCTAGAATTAAGGAGAAATTTCCCAAGAGAATAATTCATCAGTGGAATGGCTTGCCTCCAAAAGTTGTGGGTGCTCCATTGTTGAAGGTTTTTAAGAAGAAATTGGACAGCCATTTTTCCAGGATGTTCAAGCAAGGGGTTGGAGTAGAAGATCTCCTAGCTCTTTTCCAAATCTGTTATTCTGAAGTTCTGATATTTTGAACTCTTTAATAAACTTTTCAAATGTTTGCTTGAATACTTCTCATATTTTTGTAGCATAATTTCAAACGTATATATTTGTCTGTGTACATGTTCAGTATGTGTATATATATTCTACATGCTGTTTAAAACAAATCTGCTATTCATCCCAGAAAAAAGTGCATCTGTGTATATTGTTCCCATCGACTTAATAGTGACATGCTGGCACTGAATATAGGCACTGCTAGCATTAGCCTATATATTGAACATATTGAATAAAGCAGACAGTAAGGTATTGAAAATCCTATTTCACATACGTGTGAATTATTACAGGTCGAAAGTTGGTTATGAAAATTATGTTTAAATATCACTATAGGCTACAATTTGTTTAGTACCTCATAAGAAACAAGAGTTTCAATTACTGTGAGGACAACTCATTCTTGCCTATTTGCACTGCAGATTAAACAAACCACTAAACCAGTGGTAATTGATTAACAGAACACATGCAGACTAGTTTTATCCAACTCATCCACAACCACAACCAACTAGTCCCGTTGTTTTAACTTGTAGTCAAGGCGTAAAGTTGTAATACATAGTTAATGATCTCAAAAAGCTATGCAAAGTTTTGACTGGTTAGTACTTTGGAAGTGAGATTTAAATGATGTCACTGGACAATAAGTTGATCAGGGCTCTCAAACTTGCTGCCCACGGGCCGGATGCGTCACGCGCTGGCCACGCCCATGTCTGGTTTAGGGAAGGGAGAAATAGTCACAATATGTCACATGACGCCGCTGTAACAACACAAGTTTGACACCCCTGAGTTAGATCATTAAATGATTAATTTAATTATCATTGTCCTAGAAGAAGACAATTGGAAACCATTTTATGTAATTGCCAAGAAAGCCACATGGATCAATCTAAGAGATGAGCTTAACCTAAAGGAAACTTTATTTCATACCATAATATGGCTTAGTATTATATGTAAATGAGACTAGTGGAATATTAATTTTGTAAGCACATTAAAGTAAAATATGCCCTTTGTAACTGTTCACTTCTTAAAGGAAAAGGGTGACTTCCCTTGATCTCAGCATTTACCATTTTTACTAATTAAAGGAGTATAAGACATTGCTGAAATATGAATCTAATAAAAGTAAATGAACAAAGCAAATAAACTTGGAAATAAATATAATGCAAAGTTTAATCCATATAAGGCAAATGTAGTCCTTTTCTTTTTAAAAAAACTTTAGTTTACTAGGGAAAAGAGGATAGAGTTTGATTGGTAAATATACAACATCTGGGAAGAGATTTATGCCAAGTCTTATTTTAGATTATTTTTGGAAAATAATAGCTTGATAGCTGTTGCTTCAAGTCCCAAGTGACATCAGGGTTTCTCTTTTTTTCTAATGGAGAATTCACTGCATGGAGTTATTTGTAAAAATAATAAAGGCAGGATAAAAATATATTAAATGAATAATTTTATGTCAGTATTTAATAGCAATAAGAACCTACACTGATTTCACGGGTCTACAAGGAGAAAGCTTTGAAATGAAAGCAGCTTAATTCTACCAGAATTGGGTCACTAATAAAGGAAAATTAAGTCCTGAGTATTAATTGGCTCCAGTTTCCAAGATACAGCTTCAGGTCAAAATTGCATCAAAATAATTCAAAATTACAAGCGGGATGTGTGATTATGCTCCATAACTTTTCTGCAAAATGTGATATAGCAATGAGAATGGTGCCACAACAATCATTATAAATTTATCTTTTTATTGATATCAATAACATAACTTTCCATTCATTTATTGGTTTTTCATGTAACATTTTCATGCTGTCAGCGTTCCAGAAAACCCTGCATGAAAAACTGACAAGCTCTAACATCAGATTCCATCTTTATTTGGTATCTAAACTGCGCTTTTTGGCTTTTCTCTTGTGAACTGCAGAAGATCATCCCTGGGGAGATTCCAGCAATAATTGGCAAGCATGAACAGACTCCATTTCCTTTGGTTTCATTTCTCCATGCCTGCGATATCCTGGTGGAATCTTTCCCCATGCTCATCATTCACTGCCCCACAGTTCAAAAGGAAATAGCCTAAATGTGAGTGTAAAAAGTGAATTTTCAGTGACATGTTTGCACCAAGTGCTTTATAAAACCTAAGCAAATTTTCCACATGTTTTTCATAGCCATCCGCCTTGCTATTCTCAAAGTGAAGAAATTTGTGTAAATTTATACACTTCCATGTGGTATCAGTTTCATTGTTCTACCATACTTTGTTGAGATGTTATGAGGCATCATGATCATTAGATACCTCCCTCCCTTGTAGGCAAATATACTCACCCATGTATAAATATTTATTGTAAAATATCTTGAAAACTTTACCCAACCAGCACCTTTATCACCTCTTTTCTAATTCATCTAATCAAATATGTAAAATTAACACATTTTATCTCAGAGGTCAAAATTTCCCAAAATTTGTAGACCAGTGTGTTCTACAAATTTTCCCCTGTTTTAGTAAATTTCTGGAAGGGAAGGCTTAAGAGAAGCAGTCCAGGGAGCAAGAAAATGAATCAAAGTTAAAATATGAAATAAAAAGAACATTTAGAACAGCCTAAGAAGGCAGAGAGACCTTCCCATCATTCTTTGGATGCATTCCTTGACCAGTTGTTTATATTAGGAAAATCTCATTAGTCATAATGTGACTCAGAGAAAGAATTTTGGGACTCTAGCAACAGTGAACGTGCTTGATGATGAGAATAAACAGTTTGAGTATGTGAATGTTATACATATCTACCCACTACATACATACACATACATACATTCATATCTATACATAAATGTGTGTGTATGTGTATGTGTGTGTGTGTGTGTCTATAACATACACACACATATATAAACTAAATCCAAACTTATTAATACATCAACATCAATTTGAAGTTCTCTCGGTAATTCTTCTCTTCTGCTGACTCTGTCACCTTATCACTTTCTTGGAACTCTTGCATCCCACTTCCCTGTTGTAACTCATTTTGTCAGCTGCTTTCGTTCAAGCTTGCTGCCTACTGCCATGGAAACAGTGGGCGGGGGGGGGGAGCACTGGGTATCTGGGAGGGGAAGTGTACTGGAGGTGGAAACAGAATTTCAGTGAAGCTTGGACTCAAAGAGCTGTTTAACATTTCCAAGGCCAGATCTGTAATCAAACATTTCCAAAAAGTCAGTAATTTATGTTATCGACCAACAGGTCTTTTGTCTTTGTGTCCCAATAGTTCTCAGCCACTGTTAAGGCTGGGCAGACTAATTGTAATTCAGCGTTTGTGGGCAGTTCCTGCCTGGGTTGATGTCCACTCACCCGGCATGCAAACTCCCGGCTCCGCTCTCTACTTCTCCTCTTCTCCTCCTGCGCATTCTTGTATCCCGGTTGTTGCGGTCTCAGGGCAGCCGCCATGGCCGTTGTTCCACCGCTGCCGGTGCAGAGGGCAAGCTCCGGCCCCAAGGAACCTGCCCATTCCTCTCGGCCATCTGAGGGGTCCCTCTCTATCCCCCTGCCCCTACAGGACAGGGTAGGTCCAAAGACCTACCGGCGGGGGCTTAACAGATGGGGTTTTCGCAGGGCTCCAAAGAGCCCACTAATTCCCCGTCTGTATCCCCATGGCGCCAACTTTACTTTTTGGTGGATAAATGAGATTGGACTATGTTTGGGAGAGAGGAAATAATTATGCCTTCAAAAGCAAAGGAAAAAGACAAATGGAGACGGAAAAAATGGTTGCCAGCTGAAAAGTGAAAGTCTAAATTCCAGGCTGCTTGTTACTTGAAAAGAGAAACTTTGTTGCTTGTTATTTAAACTTGACTATTTTGAGGAAAAGAGAACTTGACTTAGGATACATAATCTGTTCACTGGAGGATTTATTGAAGATTAGAAAGAAGAAATTAAGTGGAACAATGAAAACTGAACTAATAAATGTGGCAACAAAAGAAGGGTGTGGCAATAGAAGAAGGATATGATGATACCATATATGGAATAGCTTCAGAATTAACTTTGTAGTACTCATAACTTTGATGACATTGAAATGGACAAGATACATATTTGGACAGACTGGAGAAAGGAATAATGGAATATATTATGTAACAAGACAAAAAAAATATTATATTTTGATTTAAATCAATGTAACGGTTTCTGGGTGGTTGAATAATGCTAGGAAATACTTTCTTTTTCTTTTTCTTCTCTATGCTCTCTATTTCTTTCTTTTCTTTGTTTCTTTTCCCCTCTCTATTTTCTTTTTTAATCTATTTGACTTCTTTTGTTATATTTCTACTCTCTTCCTTTTTTCTTTTTTAGTGTTGCCTTATTTTTTTATATTTCTTTTATTGTAATTATTATTATTATTGCTATTACTCTCTCCTTTTTTTCTATTATTATTCTCATATAAATATATAAACAATTTGATTAAGAAATAAGAGCATAAATGATTGAAGAAAAACATGATTTTTGGATGTTCTAATGCCTTTTTTAAACTTTGAATTTTTAACTAGCACTACCTACAGATTTAATAATCTGGAAGAAAATGTTTACCTTTAAAGGCGTTGGATGTTAAAAAGAATTATTTATAGAATTAAGAGCCATAAAAAATGATTTTAAAGTGTTTCAAATGTTTCCTATTGAAAATAAGAAATAAGCATGGAATGGGAGAAAACTTAAGAGAGAATAGGAGATAAGATATTTATTGAAATATACTTTTATCTTAAATTGGTAAGAGATATGGAGGAGAATAGATTGGAAAACAATATTGGTAACATATTCCAAAGTAATTTGGAGCTAAATAACTGAATAAGAGATAAATGTTATGAATTAGTTAAATAAATGCATTTAGGAATGGAGGAAAGCATGTTTCTGGAGATCAGTGAAAGCAAAGCTGTGACCCAGTTTTACAAATAAGGTAGGAGTGGAGGAAAGCATCATACTGGAGAACAGTTAAAGTAAATTAGGAACCAGTTAAAAATAAAAATAAGAGTTAGGAGTGGAGGAAAGCATGTGCTGGAAAACAGTTAAAGCAAAGCTGTGAACCAGCCAAAATACTGAGTTAGGAGTGGAGGAAAGCATACGCTGGGTAACAGTTAAAGCAAAACTGTGAACTAGCCAAAAATAAAAAGTTAGGAGTGGAGGAGACCTGGGGATCAATTGAAATAAAGTTGTGAACCAGTTAAAAATAGGGGTAGGAGTGGAGGAAAGCATTGCTGGAAGGCAACTACTTGAGTTGCGAACCAGTTTTATAATAGATTTAGGAGGAGTTAAGGAGAAGGTTGGTGTGCAGTTAAAATTATACTGTGAACCAGCTAAAATAATTAAGGTAAGGAGTGGAGGAAAGCATTGCTGGAAAGCAGCTGATTAAGATGCGAACCAGCTAAAAAATAAATTTAGGAGGAAGTGGAAGACATTTTACTGGAGAATAGTAGCTAAACTGTGAACCAGTTTAAATAAATACAGACAGGAGTATTGGAAAATACAGCTGGGAAATAGATATTTAAACTATGAACCAGTTAAAAATTAGATTCAATAAAATATGAGAATGAACTTGAAGTAAAAAAAAATAAAGTATTGTGGAAGTAACAAATTATAGAAGGAAATGTTGATTATTTATGAAATGACTTTAAGAGAGGAGGAAAATACTTTTTGTTAAGATTATGGATATTAGATGTCATTTAAGAGAAGTAAAATATAGATTTGAGGTAATGGGTTTTAGGATTGAGGAATATATATGAAATATTGATTGTTAAAATGATAAAGATTTAGAACGGTGTTTATTGTTTAGAATTTTGGGTGTAATAGTAGAATGATAAATGTTTAGAATAATATTTTTTTTCTTTTTTTTAAAGATGTAAATGGATAAAATTTGGAACAAAATTGATTGAGGGAATGTGAATAATTATACTCATTTTATGCCAGATCAAACCCTTGCTCTAAAAAGATGTATTTTATGTTTTATGTTTAAAAAAAAATAAAAAGATTTTTGGGAAAAAAAAACATTTCCAAGTCCAACCATCTTGGCATTGGAATGCAAAGAGGGGGAGAAATGTACCTGAACCAGACACTTTTCCAAAACATCTTCTTGGCCAATCATTAAACTCTTGTTACCTGGTTACTGGTGGGGTGGACTCTGGTGCTTGTTTCAATTTTATTCTTCATGCATTTTTGTTTCAGATCTTGCCTGGCTTCTGCTGTATTTAGTTCTGTCCTAGTAAAAGTACTTTTTTTCCAAATCTATGGAGTCAAGGGGTTTTCTTTTCTAGAGATTGAATGAAGGCAGTCCTATTTTCCCCACAACAACCCTGTGAGGTGGATTAGGCTGAGAGACAGAAAAAGAGAGACTAGCCCAAAGTCAGCCAACTGATTATATTACATCATAATGATATTTTAGTTCCAATTTATTTATAAATAAACACTAATTTCAATATATAAATTTAATTACAAATGATAACTCCCCAAGAGTCATTAGAATAGATGCCAAGGATTCTTGTTGCAAAAACAAAACTCTTTTTGAAAGCCTCTCAATATCTAAGAAGCGTTGCCCTGCCTTGAACTCAAGGTTGCAGCCTAAAGAGCCCCTCTCCCTAATTCATCTAATAATCAGCTTTCATCTTTAGTTGACCAGTGATACTGATTGGCAGGGACTCATTTGTAAACAAAACCAATTCTTTGTTAAAGCCTAATACTTCTTCATCTATCAGATCTACACCTGGGGTCCCGTGATACAATCAACCACAAATTAGTCAATTTCTTTGAAAACTTGTGTATTGTATGAATACCACCCTGGTGGTTAGTATTTGGCTCACTATGGCAAAGCACAAGATTTAGCTTAGTTAAAGTATACTTTGACGTAGAGTGCAGGTTTTTATTTCTGAAATGACTTTGGGTCAATATTTTGTGACTTTTTGGTCCTTGTGCCTGGACTTCAACCAAGGCTGACTGTCCTAAATTTTTAAGCCTGATGTTTCTGTTTCTTAATTTCATATTTTCTGGAATTGGTCCAGTGGAACTGTGTCTACGCTGGCAATTTATTTTATTTAGTGTCTTAGTGGATCAAATAAAACAAATACTATAGCATGGATAAAACTCTCAAATGAAGTACTGTTTCCACATACAAATTATGTGATGAAAGTGCAGTATATGATAACAAGGATGAAACTATTTGGTGCAGCTCACAAAATAAGGCAAATATTCTTATTAACATCTGAACAGAGCTCCTGCCAGCAGGCATCCTTATAACATGTTGTTAACAAAGAATATTTTTTCTTGAAATGTGCTGAGCTAAATTATGTATTAACTATAGCTCATTTTTTATATCTGAAATTTAGTTAGCATAAACAAGGACATTAAAGCATTAAAAGAATCACACTATTACAAATTAAAACTCATTCTTTGTATCAGACTTCACACAAAAAGAAACTATAACCCAACCTACCAAAACCTAACTATAAAAGACAGACTAGAAATAAAAGTTAAAATAAACCAAAAAAAAAAGAAAGAAAGAAAAAAGAAAAAAAAAGGTAGGAGAATAGCTGTCTGATCTTGATGAATACAAATCACTGGGACCTGATGGATTACATCCCAGAGTTCTAAAGGAGCTGGCAGATGTCATCTCAGAACCACTGTACCACATCTTTCAAAAATTCTGGAGCACTGGAGAACTACCAGAGGACTGGAAAAGGGCTGATGTGGTTTTCATCTATTAAAAAAAAAAAGTGTGTGTGGGGGAGGACAGATCCAGGAAACTACAGACCTAACAGCTAACATCAATACCTAGGAAGGTACTAGAAAAGATAATAATAATAATAATAATAATAATAATAATAATAATAATAATAATAATAATAAGAAGAAGAAGAAGAAGAAGAAGAAGAATTTGTGGGAAAACAACAAGAAGCACAACAGAAATGCAAAATGGATCAAACAGGCTGAGGACTCTATTAAAGTGCATAAAATGGAAGCCGTGAAAATAACAAAAGCAATGGTACAAAGACAGTCAAGAAAAGTGAAGAACTGGAGTGCACCTGGACCGGATGAGCTGCATGGCTCCTGGTTAAAGGCACTTACAAGTGTGCACAAAAGATTGGCAACCCAGATGAACCAGATCCTAAAAACACCCAAAAATGATGAATGGATGACAACTGGAAGGACATTTTTGATCCAAAAAGATAAAGAAAAAGGAAAGGACCCTGGAAACTATAGGCCAATCACCTGTTTGCCAACAACATACAAGCTTCTTACTGGTATCATTGCAAACCAAATCTATGGATACCTGGAAAGAAATAACTTGCTTCCTGTAGAACAGAAAGGATGCTGCAAAAACTCAAGAGGAACAAAGGATCAATTGCTGATTGACAAGCTAATCCTAAAGAACTCAAAGAAAAGACGAGGCAACCTGTTCATGGCTTGGATAGACTATAAGAAAGCGTTTGATTCAGTTCCCCATAGCTGGATCAAGAAATGCCTGGAAATCTTAGGGATCAGCAGCAACATACAAAAATTCATGGAATCTTCAATGAACCTCTGGAAAACGAAATTTATGACTAATGAAGAAGAACTGGGTGAAGTTGAAATTAAACGAGGCATTTTCCAGGGTGATTCTCTTTCACCCCTACTTTTTATACTCTCAATGCTACCACTGACAATCATTTTGAAGAAGATGAACTGTGGATACGAACTTGCAAAGAAAGGACTGAAAACCTCGCACTTGATGTACATGGATGATTTGAAGCTGTTTGGTAAAACAAAAGCTGAACTGAATTTATTAATTGAAAACACAAAAGAATTCAGCCAAGACATCGGTATGCAGTTTGGAATTGACAAATGTGCAACAATAGCAACCAAAGCAGGTAAGATCATAGAAGAGGATGGAATAGAACTAGAAAATGAAGAAATGATAAAGGCAGTAAAATCAGAAGAAGGCTACAAGTACTTGGGGATTTTAGAAGCCTCTGACTTAATGCATAATAAAGTCAAGGAATTAACTTCAGCCAAGTACATTCAGCGAATTCGTAAGATATTAATGTCCAAATTGAGTGGAAGAAACATCATAAAAGCCATAAATACCTGAGCTATACCTGTGATTAGATACCCTGCAGGAATAATTGACTGGACCCAGATGGAGTTAGACAATTTGGACAGAAAAACAAGGAAGCTTATGACAATGAATCATGCCTTGCACCCTAAAAGTGATGTTGACCGATTATATTTACCAAGAGCAGAGGGTGGTCGAGGACTCCTACAAGTAAAGCAGACTGTGGAAGAAGAAAAATGCAGCTTGAATGATTACATCCAGAAAAGTGAAGAACCAATGATTAAGGAAGTAAATAAAGGAGGCTTTTTAAAGACAACTAAAACAAAAGCAGAATATAAGAAAGAAGTAATTGAGCAGCGAGCTGAAAATTGGAAAAGCAAAGCTCTGCATGGCCAATACTTGAAAAGTATTGAAGGCAAAGCTGACCAGAAACTAACTTGGAACTGGTTAAGATCAGGAGTACTGAAAAAAGAAACAGAAAGCTTTATTTTGGCAGCTCAAGAACAAGCCCTAGCCACAAACTGCATGAAGGCAAAAATTCAACATGTTACCACCAACAGCAAATGCCGCCTCTGCAATGAGAAAGATGAGACAGTCGACCACCTGATCAGTGGATGCAGCAAAATTTCACAAACTGACTACCTACAATGCCATGACCGTGTTGCTAAGATCATTCACTGGAAATTGTGCCAGAAGTTTGGATTTGAATACAGCAAAAACCACTGGGAACATCAGGTTGAGAAAATTTTAGAGAATGAGAAACTCAAGATCTTGTGGGACTTTAGGATTCAGACTGACAGGCACTTGGTCCACAATATACCTGACATAACAATAGTTGAAAAGAAAAAAGTATGGTTCATTGACATTGCAATACCTGGTGATGCACGGATTGAAGATAAGCAGCAAGAAAAAATCACAAAGTACCGGGACTTGCAAATTGAAGTTGAGCGACTGTGGAAAAAGAAATCGTGTGTTGTCCCGATTGTAATTGGAGCCCTTGGAGCAATACCCAAAGGGCTACCCTGCTATTTAGAAATTCTAAATTTGCCGGACTTGAACATTTTGATTCTACAAAAAACCACCTTACTTGGAACAGCTTACATCCTCCGACGATACCTTAACAGTTCCTAGGTCCTTGGTTAGGACTCGAGCTGCTGGGCTATTAACCAGCTTCAAAGGCTGTGAATCTCACTAAAGATTAAATAATAATAATAATAATAATAATAATAATAATAATAATAATAATCCTGGAAACAAGAATACCCAGACTCAAGGATAACTGAATTACGGTTAGCCGATCAGCGACGATTCATCACTTGGAACAAAATGCTTAGTGAAGTCGAACTTGAAGAAATATGGAAAAATTGTGAAACGGGAACACAGACTGCTGAACAGCAGTCTGCTGAAGTGGCAGCAGAAAATACTCCAATAACATCTGGGGCAACTGAACAGTCTGAATTCGAAGAAAATGCGGATATTTTGCAAGATCAGGATCAGCAAGGGTCTGAAGTCATCATTGACACACCAGGAGTACTCAATGCGAGGCATTGAACTGAAAGCTAAAATCTTGGCACATGCTGCAACAAATGTAGAAAGAAGAAGGCTTCCAACATTCAAGACTATGTCTAGAAAACATTTGGTGCCATTGATGATAGATGTGAACTATGCACTTGCAGTAGTCCAGATAACATCAATTGAACAAACAAATCAGCTTGCCTACAGTACAGCAGTCATAGTAACAGAAGAACTGGGGATTCAACAGCTGCAGCCCCCCTAGAAAATTGACTGGAAAACCACAGTGGAAAATCAGGTTGGAGCTGAAAATCAGGAGTCTGCGAGCAGATGCAAGCAACCTGAAGAATTTGCAGGAGAAAAAGCTGAAGAACAGCAAGATGAGGAAACATCTGATAAAAAAATACGGACTCAGCACAAGAAAAATTGTTGAAGCATTGGAAATTGTGAAGCAGCAGATAACAGCGACAGCAAGAAAAATTGAAAGATACGAAGCCAGAGTCATCCAGTACAAACAAAATCAATCAGACCAAAGACAGTTCTATCAGAGTCTGAATCAGATGGGGGATACGAAAATGGAAAAACCTGAGAAAATGGCAACTACTCAGTTTTGGAAAGACCTGTGGCAGACTGAGAAATGTTACAACAAAAATGCTGGATGGAGCAGAGATTTTGAGATGAAATTATCCAAGAACAAAATGGACCAACTGAAAATAACTACTGAAATGATAAGCAACAGAGTGAAAAAAGTCAAGAACTGGATATCACCTGGCAATGATCAATTGCATGGCTGTTGGCTCAAATACCTGACCAGCCTGCATGGAAAAATGGCCGAACAATTCAATGAGATGCTGCAGACAGGAAACATCAGTGAATGGTTAACAGCTGGAAAAACCTATTTGATACAGGAGGATCCAACAAAAGGACACATTATTGGCCTGCAGACTACAGGCCAATAATGTGTCTGCCAACCATGTTCATGCTGCTGACCAGCATTATAACTGACAGTATCCAGAACTACCTAGAAGCGAATAACATCTTGCCAGTAGAGCAGAAAGGAAACAAACGAGGAAGCAGAGGCACAAAGGATCAGCTCCTGATTGACAAACTGATTCTAGAGAACTGCAAAAGCTGAAAACAAATCTGCATACAACTTGGATTGATTACAAGAAAGCATTTGATTCACTACTGCACAGCTGGATCATCAAGTGCCTGGACATCCTTAGAATATGCAAGTGCATTGGTACTTTCATTGCAAATGCGATGAAGTCCTGGAAAACAGAACTGTTTATTGGAAGTGAAACCTACGGACTGAAAACTACGGAAGTGAAAGAGGGATTGTCCAGGGTGATTCTTTGTCACCTCTGTTGTTCATCATTGCCATGACCCCCCTGTCAACAATTTTACAGAAAACTAACCTGGGTTATCAAACTGCTAAAAATTCACAGAAAATCTCTCACCTGCTGTACATGGATGACCTGAAGCTATATGGAAAATTGGAAATTGAGATCCAGTCACTGACCAATACAGTTCAAATTTTCAGCACTGACATCAGCATGGAGTTTGGACTGAACAAATGCACCACAGTGGCATTGAAGAAAGTGATGGAATTGAAATGCCCAATGGACAAACCATCAAGTGCCAGCAACCTGAAGCCTACAAATACCTGGGCATACTGCAGCTGGACAGCATCAAGCACGGGCAAGTGAAAAATGTGTCAGCAAAGAATACACACAAAGGGTCAGGAAACTTGTAAAAAGCAAACTGAATGGCGGTAACACCATCAAGGCTATAAATACTTGGGCCATACCCGTCATCAGATATACTGCTGGGATCGTGAACTGGACACAGGCAGAGCTGGACAGCCTGGATAGGAAAACAAGAAAACTGATGACCATACACCATGCATTGCACCCACGTAGTGATGTTGACAGGCTATATTTGCCCAGAAAAGCAGGAGGCAGAGGACTTTTGCAAGTGAAGCAGACAGTTGAAGAAGGGAAGCATGCTCTGGCAGATTATCTGAAAGACAGTGTTGAACCAGCTTTGATGGAAGTCAACAAGAGGAAGCTGTTCAAAGTGCAGCAAACCAAGAATCAATATAGGAAAACAGTGATGCAAACTCGGGCTGACAGTTGGTGTAATAAAGCACTGCATGGACAGTTCCTTGAAAAGGAAAAGTAGATAAGGAAAAGACCTGGTTATGGCTGACCAACAGAACATTGAAGAAAGAAACAGAAGGCCTGATTCTTGCAGCCCAAGAACAAGCCATCAGAACAAATGTAATCAAAGCCAGAATAGAAAAATCTGCTGATGACCCCAAATGCAGACTCTGCAAAGAAGCGGATGAAACCATTGATCACATACTGAGCTGTTGCAAGACAATAGCTCAAACTGACTACAAACAACGTCACAACACAGTTGCTCAGATGGTCCACTGGAACTTGTGTCACAACTACCATTTGCCTGTAGCAAAGAACTGGTGGGATCATAAGCCTGAAAAACTGGTCGAAAATGAGCATGCAAAACTGCTGTGGGACTTCCGAATACAGACTGACAAAGTTTTAGAACACAATACCCCAGATATCACAATTGTGGAGAAGAAAAATGTGTGGCTCGTCGACATTGCCATACCTGGTGACAGCAGAATCGACAAGAAACAACTTGAAAAAGTCACCAGATATCAGGACTTGAGAACAGAACTGTAGAGACTCTGGCATAAACCAGTGCAGGTGGTCCCAGTGGTACTCGGCACACTGGGTGCTGTGCTTAAAGACCTAGGTAAACACTTAAAAACAATTGGTGCTGACAAGATCACCATTGGTCAGCTGCAGAAGGCCACCTTATTGGGATCTGCTCGCATAATCCGCCGATATATCACCCAGTCCTAAACGCTTGGGAAGTGTTCGATTAGTGATTTGTGATATGAAATCCAGCATGGTTATCTCGTTTGCTGCGTATACTGTCATTTTTGTGTATATAATAATAATAATAATAATAATCCTCATCCTCATCATCCTGGCCTGGATGAACTGCATGGATAATGGCTAAAACACCTGACCAGCCTCCATCATCGCATGGCAATTCAATTTGATAAAATGTTTCAAAATGCAACAAGCGAAAAATGGTTAACAGCTGGTTGAACATACTTGATAATGAAAGATCCAGAAAAGGGCACAGAGACAAGCAACTTGTCTGCCGACAACGTTCAAACTTTTTACAAGAATACTGGCAAATTCAGTATTCAATCATCTGATGGAAAACAGTTTGTATCGATTGGAACCAAAAGGAAATTATAAAAAATCAAGAGGAACAAAAGATCAGCTGCTCATTGACAAAATGGTACTAAAAATGTAAAACGAAGAAAAATGAATTTAAATATGGCATGGATTGACTACAAGAAGGCATTTGACTCATTACCCCACAGCTGGATTAACACTTGTCTGGAAAACTTTGGAATCAGCAAAAATATTTGTACATTTTTGAAAGCAAATATGCAAAAATGGAAAACAGTTCTAACAGCAAATGGGGAGAACATTGGTGAAGTCAACATGAGACGAGGAATCTTCCAGAGGGATTCACTTTCACCACTACTGTTCAACATCTCATTAATTCCACTGACAATAATCTTACAAAACACAAAACTGGTATACCAAATCTCAAGCCAACATGGCAAGATATGTTATGTCTGTGCAGGCGTGAGCAGAAACTTTTCTTCTGCCATGCAGGTGTGGGACATATTTTAATGTTATTGGTTAAGGCTGATAGTTTTCCTTTAAAAGGGTCTATCAGCCGGAAGTTGCATGTTGGTTTTATGGAGTCATTATCTGCAATAAACATTGCTGCTAGAAGTTTGGCTTCTCATGTGTATTCCTACTCCCACACATTCCATTGGTGATGAGGATGGGATTGCTGGGCCCTGAGCCAACGTAGAGATAAAAGAGGCACGCATGAGTGGAGACTGTTTTAGAAAGAGAATGGCTAATTCACCAAAGTTTGTTCCGTTTGATCCTAAAACACAGATGTGGGATTCTTATCTAATTCTTTTTGACTGTATATTGGAAGCTAATGACTATACCAATATCACAGACAATCGTAAATGAGCACTTTTTTTGAGCATTTGTGGAAAAGAAGTGTTTGAGACAGCAAGGGCCCTCATTGCACCCCAACCCCTGCAGACAGTTCCTTGGGACATATTGTTAAGCAAATTGAGGGAACATTATGCTCCTCGACCATCTTGCATTGCTAGAAGACATGCTTTTTACCATAGGGACCAGGCAGAGGGTGAGTCTATCAGTTGTTATATGGCAGCTCTCAGGAAAGCAGCTATCTATTGTGAATTTAGCAACTTAGATGAAGCCCTTCGAGACAGATTGGTCTGTGGGGTTCGAGATGTTCAGTTACAGAGACGATTATTGGCAAAACCAACATTAACGCTACAGACAGCAGTAGAGGAGGCGCAAACTGCCGAATCATCAAATAGATTGACAGAAGAGATACAGAAGCTGGGCAGCCACCTGGTGGCTAGAAGGGGGGAAACTGTCCATCAGGAAGAGGTGGAATTACGGGAGAAAACTGAAGATGAAGGAAATAATCATGATGATGTCCATCGGCTGAGAGAGGCTAGCAAGGAGCGTAGATGGACAGAGGATCGAAAGTTGTTCTCCTCGTGTATAGGGTGCGGCGGAAACCACCTGAGAGCTTATGTATCGCCATAAAAACACCATTTGTAGAAGGTGTAGGAAGAAGGGTCACCTAGCACAAGTTTGTCATGCCGCATTGCTTCCCCATCCCAACTAGACAGACTTCAATTTGAAATGGGGGGGAAGCATGGCCCACCGAGGCTAAGAACCCCAGAGGACGAGTGTTTTACTATTAACACAGATGCGTGTTGTTCAGAAAGGGTGAGCAATCAAACTGGGATTCTAGGAAATAGTAAAATTTACATTACTGTCCTTATTGTGGGATATCCCTGCCAGATGGAAATGGATACAGGGTTGGCAACAACAATTGTATCCTGGCAGACTCTACAGAAATTGGTGCCACATGGAGCTGAGTGGAAGCTTATGCCTAGTCATATTCGTTTGAGAGATTATCAAGGAAATAACATCCCCATTAAGGGTAGCGGAATGTTCCACATAGAATATAAAGACTTCTCCGGGCCACTTAAATTGGTTGATGTTGAAGGTGCACTGCCTAACTTCCTGGGACTGGATTGGTTTGCAGCATTGGGGCTAGAGATTACCAGGGTTCACAAAATACAGGGAGAAACCATCGGAGAATTGAGTAAAGAGTTCGCTGATGTGTTTGATGGAAAGTTGGGAGAATATAGGGGTACCCCAATATCCTTCAGTTTGGACCCCAAGGTGGCACCAATAAGAATGAAACCGAGGAGGGTGCCATTTGCACTAAACCCCAAAGTTGACAAATAACTAGATAAATTGATTCAGCAAGGCATACTGGAACCGGTGGATCACGCCAAGTGGGAGACCCCTATCGTGACGCCAGTGAAACCAGATGGGTCGGTCCGAATTTGTGCAGATTATAAATGTACGTTGAATACGGCTCTTCAACATAATGCTTATCCGTTACCAGTGGTGCAGCACTTGTTACATTTGTCTGCCATTAATCCTGACGTGTGATGCATCCCCGTTTGGAATAGGGGGAGTTTTGAGTCATTGCCTTCCAGGCAATCGTGAGGCTCCAATAGCGTTCTTTTCTAGGACATTATCATCTGCCGAGAGAAACTACAGCCAACTTGATAAAGAGGCGTTGTCTGCGGTGGTGGGAATTAAGAGATTTCATGAATATGTTTATGGAAGGAGATTTGATTTAGTGACAGACCATAAGCTACTTTTGGGACTAATCGCAGGGGACTGGCAAACACCACAGGTCCTGTCCCCAAGAACGACGCATTGGACAGAGTTCTTAGCAGCATATAGTTATCGATTTATACATCGACCCGGCATAGAACTGGGCCATGCTAACAGCCTAAACCGATGTCCACTACCTAATCTAGTGAAGTATCCAGCTCCAGCAGCATCAGTACTGCTGTTTGAGACAATGCCATCCGTTCTTGTTACAGCCACGGAAGTGGCAACCCAGTCGAGAAAAGACCGAACAATCATGCATGTGTTAAACTGGGTATGGAGGGCATGGCCTAAAGAGACAGGGAGTGTAGAGTTTAAGTCATTCCGGGCAAGGCAATATGAACTTTCAGTGCAGAAGGGTTGTCTATTGTGGGGGAATCAGGTAGTGATACCCTCAAGGCTAAGGAAATCTTTATTAGAGACTCTACACGAAGGCCACACAGGAATTGTAAGGATGAAGGCATTGGCCCGTAGTTATCTGTGGTGGCCAAATATAGACAGAGATATTGCAGAGTGGGTGGCGTTGTGTCAAGCATGCCAGGAATCAAGACCAGCACCTCCTGCAACACTACCACAGGACTGGGAAACATCAAAAGGCCCCTGGTCTAGAATACATCTTGATTTTGCAGGGCCGATAAAGGGGTTGTCCTTCCTAATTGTTGTGGATGCCTATTCCAAATGGCTGGAGCTGGCCATAATGAGGTCAACCACAACGGATGCTGTTGTGAGAGTATTAAACAAAATGTTTGCGACACATGGGTTGCAGGACATGTTGGTATCAGACAATTGGCCTCAATTTATGGCAATAGCATTCAAGGTATTCCTAGTAAACCGAGGAATACATCATGCCCTGGTCACGCCATATCACCCCACGAGTTACAGGCAGGTGGAGCGAATGGTGCGAATGACGAAAGAGGCTTTGACTTGAATGGGTCCAGGGGACTATCAGGATAAACTTGATAAGTATTTGTTCAACCAACACATCACTCCCTGTGTAGCCACCGGAAAGAGCCCAGCCGAATTACTTATGGGTCGCCGGCTGAGAACAAATTTAGATAGAATACACCCCGATTATTTGACAGAAACCCTCACAGACTGGGAAAGTACGGTCAGAACCTTTAAGCAAGGTGATCTAGTATATGCCCGGAATTATACTGGTCAACTCATATGGGTACTGGCACAGATTATAGATATTACGGGTCCCCGTTCATACCAGGTGGAACTTGAGGATGGGCGCCTGTGGCGCCGATATATTAATCAGCTTCAGAGCCAAGTGAGGGGGACAGTCGTTAGGGAGCTGGAAGAAATAAATCGGGGTGGGAATCTAGAAGAGCGAGAGGGACAACAACATAGTGAAAGGGTATCTGAAGGGCTGAGGCCAGTGCAGAATAAAATGCTTGTTATTGAGGGTCCATTGCCACGGAGCTTGTCTCACTTTTCCCCATCTCCAACTGAGGGATATGTTCAGGAGGGGGAAGAGTATGTGTAAGCCATCTGATGTAGTTGAAGAATTGTTGAGAATGCAGTCGATGTGTGAGGGCCTGACAGAAATACAGGAGAGCCGCTAGTTGATGTGAAGCGGCTGTAGACCAATGTATCTGGATGATTATGTTTGTGGTATACGAAGTTTCCCCGAGGAAGGGGTGTTATGTCTGCGCAGGCATGAGCAGAGACTTTTCTTCTGCCAAACAGGTGCGAGACATATTTTAATGTTATTGGTTAAGGCTGATAGTTTTCCTTTAAAAGGGGCTATCAGCCGGAAGTTGCATGTTGGTTTTACTGAATCATTATCTGCAATAAACATTGCTGCTAGAAGTTTGGCTTCTCATCTGTATTCCTACTCCCATACATTCCATCTACTATACATGGATGACTTAAAAATGCATGCAAAAAGCCCCACTGAACTTAAATCAATACTCAACACAGTTCAACTGTTCAGCAGCAACATCAAAATGAACTTTGGACTTGAATAATGTGCTATATTATCCATGCAGCAAGGAAAAATGGAAAAAATAGAAGGAATAGAACTGGGAAATGGAAACATAGTAAAAGCATTAGCAAAGGATGATGGTTACAAATACCTAGGCGTACCGGAAGTAGATAACATATTGAATGGAAAAGTCAAAGAGTCAATGCAAAAGGAATACATCAGGAGGGCCTGCAAAATATTAAAATCAAAGCTGAATGCTGGAAACATAATTGAAGCCATTAATACATGGGCAGTTCCAATGATATGCTACTCAGCTGGAATCATCAACTGGACTTTGGCTGAACTGGAAAACATGGACCAGAAAACGCACAAACTTTTGAATATGTACCACGCTTTACATCCACAAAGTGACATCGACAGGTTGTACCTGCCAAGAAGAATAGGGGGCAGAAGGCTATGGCAAATCCATCAAACTGTAGAAGAAGAAAAACAAAGTTTGAATGATTATGTGAACCAAAGTACAGAAAAATTGCTGCAGGCTTTGAAAACAGAGAACATTATAAAAACAACAAAAATGAAGGCAGAATATAAGGAAAAACAGCTGGATGACGGATTAAATAGATGTTAAACCAAAGCTTTGCACGGACAGCACTTGAAAAACATTGAAGGAAAATGTAATGACAACTTGACATGGGCATGGTTTATGATGGGAACCATCAAGAAAGAAACAGAAGGAGGAATCTGGAAGTGTCACGGCGTGACTGGTTGGGAAAATACCAGGCTCTGATGAGCCTGGTGAAACCCAGCCAGGCGAACTATCACCGGGGGTCTTTGGACTGGAACTGTCCTGTAGGGACAGTGAAGAAGGAGAGGCAGCTCAGTGGCTAAAGAGGAACAGGCAAGTTCCTTGGAAAAGCCGAGAAACTCTTCGATCCGGTGATGGGGGGTGGCAATCAGTGCGAATCGCCATGAAGCTGGAGCTTCCGGAGTAAGCGGTGTGCAGGAGTGAAGATTTGGACAGAGTACTGGTACCGAGTGAATAAGTGGCCAATTTACAGGTAAAAAAAGGAAAATTGTAAACTTTTAAAATTACCCCAGCGTGGAATAGTGGCTAAATAGTGACGGGAGGAAACAATGGAGAGAGAGAGAAAACAGAAATGATAAGCGCTCGATAGGAGAGCCCGACAATAGATTTAAATTTGAATGTGAATGGAAATGTAAAGTTGGAATTTGGAACTTTCAAATTCAGATTGGATTATAAATTGATAGGTTGTATATAAAAGGAAAAGAAGTGGAAAAATTTCTTTTTCTCTTTTTTTGAATTGGTAAAGAATGATAAAGTAAATTGCAAATAAAATAGATACTTTTTAACCGGCTGAGTGGAATTGTGGATTCTAGAGAGACATCTTCAGGAGAAATAAGAGTATGACACTGAGCTTTCCACTTTGAGGAAAAATTTTGAAGTAGCGAGAAAAAAAAATAAAACCTTGAACTTTCAAAATGATAAACAGCGAGAATTAAGGAGGATTTGTTTTGTCTGCAAGCGGTTAGACTTTGATGACTTTGAGGAACCAAAAAGGAGGATTATAATGTGGCTTTAAATTGGAATAATATCAACCCAGAAAGAATAAAATGGCGCAGGAACTTAAAGAAAGGATGAAGATGATGAGCTTGGAAATAAAGGAAATGATTATAATATTGCATGGAAAGTCGAAATTTGTGGATCCAAAGACTGAGCTAGAATACAGCGAAACTGAAAAGGGAATAACTAATGAGAAACAGGAAAGAGAGACTGACAATGAAGAAGAAGACAAAGACAAAGAGATTGACTATGGAAAATTAAACAACTATATGGATTGTAATAATAAAAGGGAGAATATTAAAGATTACAGTGGGATTAAGAATGGGAAATCTAGAAGAAAAAATTTAAAAAATTTAAATAATTACACTGGGATTTACAGTGGAAGTATAAGAAAGAGGGAAAAAGGATGGAAAATAATGGGAAATAAAGGGCAAAACAAAAGATTTCAGAACTTTAAAATAAAAACTAAGTACATTGGGATTAACAATGGAAATACAAGAAAAAGGAAAGAGAGAGAAGAAATAAGGGGAACTATAAGGCAGAATAGGAGACTTCAGAATTTTAAAACACAAAAGAAAGGAAGAGGAAGGAAAAAGAAAAAGAAAAAAAATGAGAAAGGCAGAAAAGCAGAAAGAAAGGAAAGGAGGAATATATTTAGAACTGCAATACCTAATAGATGAGATGAATGTAAGAAAAAAAGATAAAGGTAATATTAATGAAGTGACTTTAAAATGATGGGAAACTATAGAGATGTATGAAGTAAAGGAAATAAGATTTACATTTTAAGTTTTAAGTTTTAAATATACTTTATTGAAATTTAGAGAAACTGCAATAATTGTTATATTCGTAATTGCATTGCTGGAGGTTTATAAAATGATAAGTTTTAATAATATGAATGAATTTGATTGGGGGAATTGTAATAATTATAATATGTTAAATTATAAATTTGAAATATAATCAAAAAAGAGAAAAGAAGGTGAATTAAGATTAATTTAAGAATTAATTAGTTCGGGTGAAACTAGAAATGATTAAGATGCGTTTTATAAATATATGTTTGAATAAGTTGAAATATATTGATAATATACTTTGAGAAATATATTTAATAATTGAAAGAAAGGTCGGGGTTGCCTGGACACCAAAGTGGAAAATACTAAATTGAAAATGCAATAAAGAGAGAAGTAGAGAAGTGGAAGAGAAGGTGAAGGAGAGAGAGGGATGGAAGAGAAGGGAGGAAGGAAGAGAGGGGAAATGAGAGTAGGAGAAAGGGGTTAGACAGGGAGGAAGAAAGGAGGAGAAGGAGGAAGAAGGGTAAATAGAGAAGAGTAGGAGAGGAAGGGAAAAGAAAGTAGGAAGAGAGGGAGATGGAAGAGAGTGAGAAGGATTGCTGTACAACAAAAAAGAGGAAATGGAAGAAAGGCAACCCCGAACACACATAAATGTACTAAGATAAAGAAGGAAAGGTTAAAAAATAAAAAAAAGAATAAATGTGAATAAATAGGTAAATTAGAGCTTTGAGTGCAAATGAAGATGTTGTTTATATAAATAAGCATAGAAATATTGAGATATGATTTTAAAGAAAAAAAGGAAAAAAAGGAAGATTTTGGCAAAATTTGTAATTGTGTATAATGTAGTTGAATTTGATAAATTGTATAAGATAAGATAAGGCCAATACTCTGTTCAAAAAAAAGATGTGGGTGAATGTAGGGGGAAAAAACTAATAAAACTTGATTCAAAGAAAGAAAGAAAGAAAGAAAGAAAGAAAGAAAGAAAGAAAGAAAGAAAGAAAGAAAGAAAGAAAGAGAAGGTTTAATACTCGCTGCTCAAGAACAAGCACTAATGCCATGAAAGCAAAGATACAAAAATCCACCGACAATCCAAAATGCCGACTTTGCAACAACAAAGTCGAAACTGTTTCACATTAAATATGTGAATGCAGCAAAATCACACAAACTGATTACAAAGCTAGACACGACCGAGTTGCTAAATTAATCCACAGGTCATTATGTAAAAAATACGACTTACCTGTATCCGAAAAGTCATGGGAACATAAAGTGGTAAAAGTTATCGAAAATGAGATAGTGAAGACCTTGTGGGATTTTCGAATACAGACAGATCGTCACTTGGAATACAACACACCAGATATCACAGCTGTCGAAAACCGAAACGTACAATTTATTGACATTGTGGTACCAGGAGATGCCAGAGTCAAAGAAAAAGAACTGGAAAAAATCATGAAATATCATGACCTGGCCATCAAAACTACACGGTTATGGATGAAACATGTCACAGTGATACCCATTGCCATCGGGGCACTTGGTACCATGTCCAAGAATTTTATAAGATACATCAACAAATTGCAGCTTCCTGCAGTAACACCAGAGGAACTGCAAAAAACTGTGCTTACCTTAAGAAGGTACTTGGTTGATACCGAGGACGCTGGTAGCAACCCGTATCAACCATTAGCACCATGGTATTTGGTCAATGGTATTTGTGATGCATTTTGAATGTTCAGTTGACTGAGTTTCATGTTTAATGAATAAAGTAAATAATAATAATAAATAAATAAAAAACAGATCTGCCAATATCTAGAAATGAGTAAAATAATAACTAGAAGTTAGCATGGATTTGTTAAAAACAGATCATGCCAAATCAATCTTATTTCATTCTTCAACATAGTGACTAAATTAGTGGACCAGTGAAATACTGTGGGCATAGTATACTTAGACTTCAGCAAGGCATTCAACAAAATCGGCCACAATCTTTTCGTGGTAAGATAGAAAAAAAGTGGGATAGATAGCATCACCGTCAGATGGATTTGTAACTGGGACTAAGTGTATTCTTCTGTGTGAAAAATGTAATCTACTGTAATCTGGTGGGAAAAAAAGATACAAGTGGAAAATATATACATAGAGGCCTTGATCTGTCACAAAATTTGAATATGACCCTCCAAGAAATCAAAAAAACAATTTCAATATTCTTGGCCATAGCAAAATTCATAGGGACTCATCTATAGCGCCAGAAATTCAGGATATTCTAATGTCTGTTGCTCTATAGCATGGTCTATGTGTATTAAATATTGTATTTTGGTATATTCATATTTAGATTTTAATTTTTAAAATTTATTTATAACATTTCTATAGCTGCCCATCTTAAAACCAACTCTGAGTGCCTTACAGCCAATAAAATAATATAAAATCAGTGATGATAAACTAAGAACAGAAAAACTTGATGACACAACCACATTTCTTGATGCAAGTCACATTAATCAGAGAATGTTGATGAATAAAATAGTTTGATACTAGCACAACCATTTTTCTGAATGCAGACGAAATATACTTAGAGAAACAAAGGGATAAAATATATCTATAGAAATGATTCAGCATTTTAAAATGTAACTGAAAATTTAGTTTCTGTAGTTCATTGTTCAAATCCATAGTTGTAGGAAACCATCTGCACATTTGAAAAAATATTTTGGCAACAAAATAATTTTTTCACATAATCTTTAAAAAATAAATGTCATAGGCTTGGTTTTATTTCTTCCTTCCTGATCTTTTTTCATTGGTTTATTTTTCTATTATTAAAATAATGACATGCTAACGAATAAACTCTGGGGGACTATTTTTCTTCCATTAGTTAAAATGGAAATGTCTTCCATTTCCTCAATTTCTCTTAGAATCTTAATAACTCTCTAAAGTAGAGTATGGAATAAACTGGGCCTGACCCTTCCTGGCTTTCAGAAAATAATAAAGGCCCGAAAGTTCTCCAAGTTCAGGAAATTTGGTATTATTGTTATTATAATTAGTGTGTCCATTGGTTCTATTCTTGGTCACCATTGTAGATTTTGATGCATTTGATATTACTGTTTGTGATGTGTTTTTAACATGCTGTTAACCATCCAGATTTGCATTTATGATAAAGGCAGGTATTTAAATAAGTAATGAAAGATAGCCATTATAGTTTTTCATAAGAACAAATATTATACTTTAAAGTGGCTCAAGATTTTTTTCCTTGGAAAGACATGTTAAATTTCTTCTGGATTTATCTTTGTCTGAGCTATCAGAGGTTCAGAAAGGATCGATTGTTGAAGTGATCTGAGAATGAATATGAGAGTCCTGTTGAGAATTACACCTGTGGGATTGTAAAGATATCTTAGATTGAAAAATAAAAACTCTTATTATTTTTATTCTCTGGTACACCATATCCTCTGAACTGCTGTATTGTGGAATTCTGTCCGTGTATGGAAGCTAAAAAATTAATTATTATATTCCAGCCTCCAAGTTAGCCATTGAAGTGCTCTTTAATTCTATTGGTTTCAAGGAAATACAGTGAACAGAAATGGACAGAGTCTGGTAAGGAAACCTACAGACTTTCAGAACGAAACTTGGTTTATTTACAGACATGGACATCTTCAGAGGGGTGAGGAGGAAGAAATGAAAGGTGTGCCTTGTGTCATGAGTTCCTTATGAAAATATTATGACTCACACGAAAATATTGTGATTCATCAAAAGTTGCCATGGAAGTAAGGATGGAATTTGCATGCTGAGTAGAATATAATGATGCAAAAATATCACATAGGGCTTTTTTTTTTTTTTTGCATTATTGCTATGGACTTTTGTAAAAATGCTACAGAACCCATAATTGCCACCTATGAAATGATCTGCAAATGAGTCTGCTGCTCTTCCTTGGGTCTTGGCTTCTCTTCCGTATTATTGCCTGGAATTAGTGGTTTTCCTAATGCACTTTACAAACTCCATTCTTTTTTTTTATTTTACAAACAAGTTTTATTGATTTTTTCTACTCTCCCACATTCACATCTTTTTTTTTTGAACAGAGTGTTGTCCGTTTATCTTATACAATTAATCAAATTCAAATAAATTTTACTCAATTACAATTTTTGCCAAAATCGTCTCCCCACCCTTTTTTAAACATATCTCAATATTTCTATACTTGCATACATAAACACCATCTTCATTTGTCCCTAAATTCTAACTTTATTGTATTATTCATATTTATTCTCTTTTATTCTTAAACAGTCCATTCTTTATCTTAATATATTTATATTTATTTGTTCGGTGTTGCCTTTCTTCCACTTCATCTTTTTTATTGTACAGTAATCTTTCTCCTCACTCTCTTCCATCTCCCTCTCTTCCTACTTTCTTTTCCCATCCTCTTCTTCTCTTCTCTACTTCCCCTTCCCTTCTCCTTCTCCTCCTCTCTTCCCCCCTATCTTACCTTCTCTCCTACTCTAATTTCCCTTCCCTTCCTTCCTCCCTACTCTTCCGTCCCTCTCTCCTTCTTCCTCCCTTCCACCTCTCTTCTCCTCTTTCATCTCTCTCTATTGCTGTATTCATTTTCAATTTAATATTTTCCACTGTGGAGTCCAGGCAGCCCCGATCCCTTGTCCTTTTAATTATTAATAGTATATTTCATCTTGTTCCCTTTTTTCCTTCAAATCTTTACTCAAACTATCTTCTAGTCCTTTGTCTTTTTTATTTTTACCAATGTATTTTTTCTGCTTTACTTCTTGCAAGTATAACCTTTAAATCATTTTTATCATTTCTATTTCATTCAGCTTTACATTCAATTTCAATTATTGAATATATTTCTCAAAATAACTTAACAATATATTTCCGCTTATTCAAATATATATTTATAAAGCGCATCTTAATCATTTCTCATTTTACCCAACCCAATTAGTTCTTAAAATATTCTTAATTTGCCTTCTTTTATCTTTTTGATTATGTTTCAGATATATAGTTTGAAATATTCCAATTATTGCATTTCCCTCAACCAGTTTATTCATATTATTAAAACCTATCATTCTATAGACCTCCAATATTATTAAGCATATGACATTTATTGCAGTTTCTCCAGTTTTCAGTAGAGCATATTTAAAACTTAAAATATAGAGTATGTCTTATTCCCTTTATTTAAGGTGACCAGATTTTAACATTGGTAAAGAGGGACATTGTGGGCGTGGCTTATTTTGTGGGCATGGCTAGCTGGTCATGTGACTGGGTGGGCGTGACTAGCTGGTCATGTGACCGGGTGGCCATGGCTATGTGTATAGGGTAAGGTGAACAGATTTTAACATTGGTAAGAAGGACACCATTGTGGGCGTGGCTTATTGTGTGGGCGTGGCTTGGAGGCCATGTGACTGGGTGGGCATGGCTAGCTGGTCATCTGACCGGGTGGCCATGGCTATGTGTATAGGGACTACTCAGAGGGCTGAAAAAAGTCATTTCTGACAGGTCCTCGCACTTTTGACTGGTCCTCACACTTATGACCATCCTCACATTTATGCCCGTGCAGCATTCTTAACAACCATGTCACTCATTTCACAACTGCTTCTCTTCACCATGATGACAAGATAGGGCAAAAATGTAAAATGTGAGGACAGTCGTAAGTTCAAGGACTGGTCAAAAGTGTGAGGACCAGTCAAAAATAACTTTTTCAGCCTTCTGAGTAGTCCATATGCATAAAAGGATACAGTAATAGAGAGGGATGAAGGAAGGGAAGGGAAATTAGAGTAGGAGTGACGGTAAGAGAGGGAGGAAGAGAGGAGGAGAAGGAGAAAGGAAGAGGAAATAGGGAGGAGAATAAGAGGGTGGGGGGAAGAGACAGTAAGAAGGAAAGAAAAGAGAGGTGGTAGGTTTGAGGAGAAAGATTGCTGTACAATAAAAAAGATGAAAGGGAAGAAAGCCAACCCCAAACAAATATAAAGATATTAAGATAAAGAATGAATTGTTAAACTTTAAAGAATAAAAGAGAACAAATATGAATAAATAGCAATAATTAGAAACACACATACAAACATACAATGTATTTTCTTTGAACAGAATATTTGGCTGGTTCACAAATTTAAACAGTGTTTAGTCATTTCAATTAAATTTACAATTTCTATATTTCCTTTTTGCCATATTTATTCCTCATCTATTTTTTTAAAAAAACAATATTACCCTTCATCCTCATCTCTAATCTTAATCAAATTCAATTTTTCCCTTCTATTCTATATTATACCCCTTCCCATTGTCATCTATTTTTATATCCATCCTCACATTGGTTAATTATGTAATTATGTAATACAGTTGTTTAATACAAATTCAACATTTTAATATAAATCAATTAGTTATATAACTATCTTTTTTGTATATTAATCAATATGAACATGAATATTCCAATTATTTCTATGCAATCCAATTTCTTACAAATCAATTAATTATATTTACCAATAATAATAAACCAAATAATTTCCCCCATATATTCCTCCAAACCACAACTTAACCATTTCTGCTTTCAACACAGTATACAATTAATAGTATCTCAATTATTACAATTCCCTAGTTAAAAAGAGCTTTTTTTTCTTTTGTGTTTTAAAATCTTGAACTCTCCTCTTTTGCCCTAAATAATTTCCCATTGTTTACACCTACCTTTTTTGGTGAGGAAAAGGAAAATAAATCTGCTGCCTAATTTTCCAACGTTGCAAGCAAACAGCAAAGCCAACAGCCTGTTTTACTTTCAGTTTCGTTTTGAGCTTGAGAAAAAAAAAACTGCTGGAGCAATTTAGCAAGAGCAGAGCCCTGCGCAAATCAGCTGAGAGGCTGAGAGGGGAAAGCCCAGCTAATCAACGTAGGGCGGCCCTTTGAAACCCCGCGGCAAGAGTTTAAACAGGTTTTTTCCCTCTAGCCATCAGCTGGGACTCAGGAGGCAGAATGAAAAATTGGGACTTTTTTAAAACGCCGCGGGACGCGGGACAAATTGCTCAAAAGCGGGACTGTCCCGCCAAAAGCGGGACGTCTGGTCACCTTACCTTTATTTCATACAGCTTTATACTCCCTTTATTTTAAAATCACTTAATTAGTATTGCTGTTTTATCTTTTTTTCCCTGACATTAAACTCATCTATTAAGTTTTACAGTTCTGAATATATTATCATTTCTTTCTGTCTTTTTGTCTTTCTCCTTCTGCCCTATATTTCCCATTGTTTCTGCTTTTCCTTTCCTTCATACCTTTTCATTGTTAATCCCAATGTACTTATTTTGTGTTTTAAAATCATGAAATCTTTGCCCTTTATTTCCCATTGTTTTCCATCCCTTTTCCCTCCTTCTTATATTTCCACTTTAAATCCCAGTGTAATCATTTATATTTTTAATATTTTTTCTTCTCCTTCACCCTCTTTTCCTTCTTTGCCTTATCTTTTTCCTTCTTCTTCCTTTCTTTTGTATTTTAGAATTCTGCACTCTCCTATTCTACCCTATATTTCCCATTGTTTCTCCTTTCTCTTTCCTTTTTTGTCTTTTTATTGTGAATCCCCGTATACTTATTTTGTATTTTAAAATCATAAAAACTTTTATTTTGTCCTTTATTTCCTATTATTCTCCATCTCTTTTCCCTCTTTCTTATATTTCCACTGTAAATACCAGTGTAATTATTTAAGTTTTTTATATTTTACATATTCTACCCTCTTTTCCTTCTTTGTTTCTTTTCTTTTTGTCCATACTTAATATTACAATTGTTTAATTTTCCACAGTCAGTCTCTTTGTCTTTGTCTTCTTCGTTATCCATCTCTCTTTCTTGTTTCTCATTAATCATTTTCTTTTAATCTTCAGTGCCTTCTAGCTCAGTCTTTACGTCCTTGAATTTCGATTTTCCATGCAAATTAATAATCATTTCCTTTATTTCTAAACACATCATCTTTATCAGTTCGTTAAGTTCCTACTCCATTTTTTTCTTTCTGGGTTGATATTATTCCAATTTTAAGTCACATTAAGGTCCTTCTTTTTTAATCATCAAAGTCTGTCCTCTTGTAGGCAAAACATATTGTCTTTAGTTCTTGCCAGTTATCGTTTTAAAAGTTCAAGGTTTTATTTTTTTTCCCCTCGCTTCTTTAAAGGTTTTCTCAAAACAAACAATTCCATGTTATGCTCTTCTTTCTCCTACAGATGTCTCTCTATAATCCACCATTCCACTCAGCTAGTTAAAAAAATGCCATTTTATTTGTAATCCACATCCGTTTTTGCCGAGTCAAAAAAGAGGGGAAAAAAAACAGTTTTCCAGCTCTTCTTTCACCTTTATATACAACCAATCAGTTTGTAATTCAATCCAAATTAAATCCAAGTTCCAAATTTACATTTCCATTTATCAATCACTTTTAATTCTTTGATTGGGTTCTTCTATGGCGCGCTTGTCATTCCCACTTTCTCTTTCCATCCACCATCTCCCCCCGTCGCTATTTAGCCGCTATTTCCACGCCGGGCTAATTTTAATAGTTTAAAATATTTGAAGTTCTTTTTATTTTATTTTTTTTTATTGAAAAAGTTTTTCAAATACAGATTTCCCCCCTTCTCCCCCCTCCTCCCTAACCTCCCCTCCCCCTCCCCTCCCCCTGTGGCTTCTCCAGAATAAAACCCAAATTAATAACAGATTATATAATACTTTACCATCCTTTTTACTTCACCCCCCAAATGCTGACCCTTTCTTTCTAACAATATTATTATATCCCCCTTATACTGTACATTTCAAAGCATCATTCAGCTGTAAAATTATTTAATAAATCCTAATTTGGCAATTTCAACTCATAATCTATCCATTTCCTCCTCCCCCATACATATATCTCTTAATTCAAATCTTTTACGTATATTAATATAACATAACATCCCTTTTCCTAAACTAAACAATCAGTAAGCTAGCCTATCTCCACCCACTTTCCTGCAGGTCTACCATACATAATATTTTCAATATCTTTGTTCTTCTGCCCACACCATTAAAAAATATTTCCATATATAGATAAAATCCTCAAATGACTTTAAGCTTGTAATCCATATGGTATCTTCTGTAATATCTTTCAACTGGATTGTTAATTCCATCACCCTTATTAGGGTAACATCAAATCCTAGTTCCAACAGTATGTTCAGTATCTTCAATTACCATCTGCCCCCATCAATAGTAAGTATTTTCGTATATCAAAAAACCACCCGAGTGACTTTATATTTATATTCCATATAGTGTCTTTTGTAATGTCTTTCATCTAGATTATTCATTCCAACCACCGTGTTAGGGTAACAACCAGATCTTCTGCATGCCCCAATCCCATAATTCTCTTGCCTTGTAGCTCAGCATAAACGTAATCCATTTGTCAAGGAGTCCAAAATAGAAAGTTCCAATCCACTCAATTTAAGGCCATCTTCCACATCCCAAAAGTAAAGCACTGCAGAGATCTGTCACTCTCCTCAAAATAATATAAACCAATACTTTGCCTCAGCTATATTTTCATGTATTCAATCGTCTCTTAAGTAACTGGCATTACACTGTTGTTTAGTCTAAAAATTTTTATTTTTGTAGGACCTGCTTCTTCTTTTCTTAACTTTTTGTGGCTTAGATCTCCATCCTGGTTGCTTTTCTAGGAGTTGTATATCAACTGATTGATTTCCATGCTGGTCTGTAACTTGATAAGTCATCACATTAGAATCCGAAGCCACCTCTCTTATATTTATAGGTAATCCAACTATAACCTCTGAAAGAGAATCCATAAGCGGCTCGTCCACAAAAGCCTCTGTAACTTGTTGTTTTTCCATTACCTCCACCTCCATCTGCTTAGCCTGGGTTTCAATCTCTTGTTGATTTTGCTTTTCTTTATTCCCCTTGTGTATTATACATGGAGATGTTGAATCCATTTTAAGAACCTTATAATAAAATTCTTCCGCTTTTTCAACAGTATTTAGTTGATATCTTTCTCCTTGATATCTCAATATTATTCCAACTGGAGCATCCCACCTAAATGGGATGTTTTGTTTCTTTAGCTCAGTCACCAAAAAACCAAAATCTTTTCTATCTTTTAACATCTTGGGCGGCAGCTCTTTAAATATCCAAATCTTCCTTCCATACATTTCAAGAGTGGAGTTAAAAGACTTTTGCACGATATCATTTCTTATTTCTTTATCAGTAAAGTAGATCACCACATCTCTAGGCAACTGCCTTTGCTTTGCCACCCGAGAGTTAACTCTGTAAGCCTTATCAATCTTGCAGGATACCTCTTCAGGACTAACCTTTAAAATCCCAGCCAGAACTTCAGCAGACACCTTTCTCAAATCTTGTCTTTTATCGAGCGGAGTCGGTATGGTATTATCTGCACTTCACCAGCAGAGGGGACTGACCATCAGACCAACCACCGTGAGACGGTGGTTGTGGACCATTAGACCAGCCACTGTGAGAGGGTGGCTATGGATTCTAACCCCTTATGCTGAACTGATATTGCAAAGGTTCACTACTTCCATCTCACCAGTAGAGGGGACTGACCATCAGACCAATCACTGTGAGAGGGTGGTTGGATTGTATTCCCCTTGAACTGTGTCAACTTGGCGAGAGATCCTTCCCACTGTGGTGAGGGGACAGTGGACTTTGGACCTCAGATTTTGGATGCCTCCACTCTATTTGCTCCCTTTTGGACCTCTTATTTTCCATCTGACCCTTGGGACATGGTCACTTATCCTCTGTGGCAAGATGTATTCGGCAGCTGAGCTTCTTGTTCTGCGAGACTCCCCCCTCTCGCAGGATTGGCCCTCCACTCTATCGAGAGCCTACCTCGATGACGGATTTTGGAATCCCAAGAGGTGGCATGTGGCGAAGAGGGGGTTGAGGGGTTTTTTAAAATTGTCATTTGCCAATCTTTTAAGGGGTTTTGGGAGGGGGGGAGGGTTGTTTGGCAAAGGATAGGGAGGGTGATTTGCTGGGGAGGGGACCAGGCCCGGCACAGGGTCGCGCTAGGGGAGGTGCGGAGCGGGGATCGGAGGGGGTTGGTGTTGGTAGGGAAGAGGGCGATGTCATCAGGACCGTGGGTGGGAGGGGCAGGTATGGTGGGAGCAGGGGGCCATATCATGTTGTGGGGGCACGTATCCGCTGTCTCCAAGTGGTGACATGCTCCGGCTCCCAATGCTCTTCTCGTTCCCTGGGTTGTCCGGAGTCTCAGAGCCTGGGTCTTAGGCTGATGCTGTGCAACGCCAGGTCTGTGGCTAATAAAGCCCCCCTCATTTGTGAGCTGATTCAGGAGGGGGGAGCGGACCTGGCGGGTATTACTGAGACCTGGCTGGGCCTGGAGGGGGGGGTCCCCCTCGTAGAAATGTGCCCACCGGGTTTCCGCGCATTTCATCAGCCGAGGGCACAGGGTAGGGGTGGGGGGGGGTGGCGGTTATTGTAAAGGAAGGTCTTGATCCTAGGGAGGCCACTGTACCTCAGATAGCCAGTTGTGAGTCTCTTCTTGTGAAGTGGGGCCATGGGAGGCAGATGGGCTTGCTGGTTACGTACCTGGCTCCTTGCTACGTGGCAGCGACCCTGACCAAGCTCCTCAATGTTATAGCCTGGGTGGTGGTTGATACCCCCAGGCTTTTAGTCATGGGGGATTTCAACCTGCTGTTCATTGGTGAAGCATCTGAGGTGGCTTGGGAGTTCATGGCTTCCATGACGGCCATGGACCTGACCCAGTTAATTCAGGGCCCCACCACATTGAACCCTTGTCATGGTCAGACCATTCTCTCCTCAGACTTGACTTCCTGACCGCTATGCCCCACCACAGGGAGGCGGAACCGATCAGGTGGTTCTGCCCCAGGCGCCTGATGGATCCTGATAGGTTCCGAATGGAGCTTGGGCCATTTTCTGAGACTCTGGCGCGCGACTCGACGGAAGACCTGGTGGCCGCCTGGGATAGGGCGGCCGCTGGTGCTTTAGATCGGGTCGTGCCTTTGCAGCCTCTGACCCGGTGCCGAATCTGCCCAGCTCCTTGGTTCCCCGAGGAGCTGAGGGAGATGAAACGCCGGAAAAGATGCCTAGAGAGTAGTTGGAGGGCCAGTCGCTCCGAATCTGACCGTACACTAATGAGGTCTTATATCAAGACCTACTTAGTGGCGATAAAGGCGGTGAAGTGTAATTACTTTTCCACTCGCGTTGGCAGATAATCGCCCAGCTGCCTTGTTTAGGGTGACTCGCTCCCTTCTCCATTTGGGAGCGCGGGAAGACCCCTTGCAAGGTCGTGCTGAGGATTTTGCGCATTATCTGCACGATAAAGTCGCTCAGATTCAGGAAGGCTTGGACTCTGACTGGGTAGGTACAGGCGGGTTGTCCGAGGTCTGTCTTGAGACGGTTATCTGGGATGAGTTCGACCCTGTGACTCCCGAGGACGTGGACAGGATGCTAGGGAGGTTGAATGCAACCACATGTTTATTGGACCCGTGTCCCTCCTGGTTGGTGCTGGCTACCCGGGAGGTCACATGAGGCTGGCTCCAGAGGATTATAAATGCTTCTTTGAGTGAGGGGTTTTTGCCTCCCGCCTTGAAAGAGGCGGTGGTGAGGCCCCTCCTCAAGAAGCCCTCTCTGGACCCAGCTGTTTTAGCAAACTATCGTCCAGTTTCCAACCTTCGCTTCTTGGCGAAGGTTGTTGAGAGTGTGGTTGCGCGACAGCTTCCGCAGTACCTGGATGAAACCGTCTATCTAGATCCATTCCAGTCCGGCTTCAGGCCCGGGTACAGCATGGAAATGGCATTGGTCGCATTGGTTGATGATCTCTGGAGGGCTCAGGACAGAGGTTGCTCCTCTGTTCTGGTCCTATTAGACCTCTCAGCGGCTTTTGATACCATCGACCATGGTATCATGCTGCGCCGGTTGGAGGGGTTAGGAGTGGGAGGCACTGTCTAACGGTGGTTCTCCTCCTATCTCTCCGACCAGTCGCAGTCTGTGTTGGCTGGAGGGCAGAGGTCGACCTCAAGGCACTTGGTTTGTGGGGTGCCACAAGGGTCGGTCCTCTCGCCTCTCCTGTTCAACATTTATGTGAAGCCGCTGGGCGAGATCATCCGTGGTTTTGGGGTGCAATGCCATCTGTACGCTAATGACACCCAGCTGTACATCTCCACCCCAGACCACCCCAACGATGCCCTTGAAGTGATGTCCCGGTGCCTGGAGGCCGTGCGGGTCTGGATGGGGAGGAACAGGCTTCGACTCAATCCCTCCAAGACTGAGTGGTTGTGGCTGCCGGCGTCCCGATATAGTCAGCTGGTGCCATCGCTGACTATTGGGGGCGAGACATTGGCCCCCACGGAGAGGGCGCGTAACTTGGGTGTCCTCCTGGATGCACGGCTGTCTTTAGAAGAGCATATGATGGCCATGGCCAGGGGAGCTTTCTATCAGGTTCTCCTGATACGCCAGTTGCGCCCCTTTCTGGATCGGGACTCCCTATGCATGGTCACTCATGCCCTCGTCACTTCCCGCCTCGACTACTGCAACGCTCTCTACATGGGGCTCCCCTTGAGGAGCACTCGGAGGCTCCAACTGGTGCAGGATGCGGCCACGCGGGTACTTATGGGGGCGACATGGCGCTCCCACATGACACCTCTCCTGCGCGAGTTGCATTGGCTTCCAGTGGTCTTCCGAGTGCGCTTCAAGGTGTTGGTTCTCATCTTCAAAGCGCTCCATGGCTTAGGACCCGGTTATTTATGAGACCACCTTCTGCCTCCGATAACCTCCCACCAGCCAACACGCTCCCACAGAGAGGGTCTCCTCAGGGTGCCGTCTGTCAGGCAATGTCGGCTGGCGACCCCCCGGGGAAGAGCCTTCTCTGTGGGGGCACCCACCCTCTGGAATGAGCTACCCCCAGGGATACAACTAATCCCGGACCTCCGGACCTTCCGCCGGGCCCTGAAGACTTTTTTATTTCAGCAAGCTGGGCTGGGTTAAAATTTTAATTGGGTGAATTTTATGGGTAAGGGGTTTTAAAATTGGAGAAGCCAAAGATAATTTAATTTTGTTTTAATGTATTTTCATATTTGTATTGTGTGTTTTTAATTCTGGCTGTTCACCGCCCCGAGTCCTTCGGGAGAGGGGGCGGTATAAAAATTTAATAAATAAATAAATAAATAAAAAATCTTCCTGTATTCCCCTAATTCTGACTGCAAATTCCATAAATCTGAATTGCATCATTATGACTTCATTTTCAATCCTTTGTTTTATATTATTTGCATTGTAAGTCTTGTAGTCAGCTTTCTTTATTTTTGACTCTACTTCTGAGCTATTTTCTTGAATCATTGTTAAATCATTTTCAATTCTTTGTATTTTATTATCCAAATTATGAATCTTATAATCAACTTCCTTCATATTAGACTCTATTTCTGAATTAAACTTTTCATTCATCTTTATCATTGTATCTAAGAAACGTATCATATGTTGCTTGAATTTATCATACTTTTGTTGAACCAACTCTTTAATTTCCTGTCTACATTTTTCAAGGTTCTGGTTCACAATCTCATCATGTCTTGCCATCTCCTCCAATACAAATTGTGTTAGATCTTTAAAGCCATTCCTCTGCATCTGCAAACTCAAAACTTGTTCATGTGGTTTATAAATGGGGGAGGCCCCCCCCACAGCTTGGTTGTCTAGCTTTGTGAGTTTTAACGCCATCCTGCCACACAAGCAGATTTTTTTCCCCTTTAAAGAAGAAAACTTCTTTCCAAACAATATCAATATCAAGTCTCTAAGAAGGAAGAAGCATGAGATAAGAATTTTTCTCTTCACTTCTAACCAGCGCTGTTGTCTCAGTTACTTTGTAACATATTAAATTAGTCAAACGGAAGGACTTTCGCTTTCAGCTCTTCTCAAGCCTCAGCCAGTCGCCATTTTAAACTTTCTTTTCCCCCCCCCCTTCCACTCTTCTTTACTTTTAAAGTCAGTCTTAGGGTTGTTAGAAGTACTTGCAGTTTAGGGTCCCAGGTCCGGATTTCATCCTACTTATTCAGAGAGTCTGTTAGTTTTCGTTAGTTGGTCTGGTCCCATCACCTGGCTCTGCAAAGCGCAGAGTTCTCCCGAAGCCCGGAGCAGCAGCGAGGAAAATAGGGAGCCACATCCTGCTTCCTCCCCAGAGGTAAAAAAGAACTCTGGAGACTTCACAGACCTGCCCTTGCCGGCTCTGTCTCTCGTTTCCTTACGGAAATGGAGTTTTTCGAGCCGCCTTTCAGCTGTAAAGGCGGCTCTTTACAGGCGACGGGGCTGGCGGTCTCAAAGGACTGTCTGGCGGCGACGGAAGCCAAACCGGAAGCCCTGAAATTCTTTTTATTGTCTATGGATGGCCAATCACTCACCCAGCACCAATACTTTGTCCAAATCTTCCCTCCTGCACATCGCTTGCTCCAGAGGCTCCAGCTTCATGGCGATTCACCCTGATCGCTGCCCCCGTCACCGGATTGAAGAGTTTCTTGGGCTCTCCAAGGGACTTTCCTGACCCTCTTTAGACACCGAGCTGCCTCTCCTTCTTCTCTGTCCCTACAGGACAGTTTTGGTCCGAAGACCCCCTGGTGATGGTTCGCCTGGCTGGATTTTGCCAACTCATCAGAGCCCGGCATTTTCCCAGCCAGTAACGCTGCACCGCTTCCAGATTCCCCACAAACTCCATTCTTGTGTCTCATCCCCTGAGATTCAGAGATAAGACAGCTCATATTCATTTTATTTATTTGTCTATATCACTGGACAGCAAAACTTTGGTTTCTGAACACTTTTGGGTGTATCTTACCGGGGTTTTTTGGCTACTAATCATGAAAATAGCCTGTAATTTAATCTATTACATACCATTTTATAGACAGCTTCTGTTTTGGCTACACACACACACACACACACACACACTGTTGAAGCCCATCAAGTACAACTGGAATATCTATGGAGAACTAAAAGTAGTTGTTACATATGCAAATGGGACATCTGGCAAGAGAGTTGCATTACATTAAAGAGAAATGGCCACTCTAAAAGTATTTGGTTCTAGGACAGAAAAAATGTGGCACATGAATCCCTTGCTGAGCTGACAAAGATATTTTTCGTGAATGAAGTCAAATACAGTAAATGTGACCCAGGATAATGTTGTAGGATCCAATGTGGGGTGGTCACTGGGATCAAAGATTTAGTCTTCTGAGCTTTTGGACTCGTGCTGGAGCTCATCCTCAGAGAACGTCTCTCATTTGGCAGCATAAGAAAACAAAAGCCAGTGACTTAATAACCAGCCATCAACAGCCCAATCAACAACTAAAAAGCCACGCGCAACAAGGTACCACATAAATACTATGCATAGAATAACCCCAAACACACATTCTGGTGAGAAAGAAGTTCCCTGAAGATGAGCTATGGCATGAAGCTCAGAAGACTAATGTCAACTGTCCCAATATGCTAGCCAGCAAAAGAAACTCCTAAGACATTGTTTTCCCCCCAAGAGTATACTTTACTGAAAAGCCAGTATGCGAAAAACGTAAGATAAATCCACCTCCCCGGACTCCCCATTATCCCTTGTCTACCAATCAGTTGCACCTGGGTTGTTTTGAGAATGATCTGTCTACCTCAGACATTCTCAGAACTGATGACCTTGGGGTGGAACTGTCTCAGTCTTCCAGATGGCACACTTGCATTCCAAAGTTTCCCTCCCAAACCACCCTCACATTTTTATGCTTTTCCTCACTCCTCCCATTATTGTCTGGTTGCAAGCAGGCTGCGTAATCAGTCAGCTATGACATGCTGACCCTCCAGAAAGATTAATCCTACAAAAAGACAAACACAAACATTCCTGTGCTAGTCTTTGTACAACCATCCTATCGGGGTTGATATGGGTACTTGGCATGGAACCTCTGAGTAAGCCTGGGGGGGACATTCCCTGCTGCTACCCTCTCTGCCTTCACTAAGGGAAATCCTTTCCACAAAATCAAATACTGCAACCTCCTTGTGGATTTCCTTGACTTTCTCTCTGCTTACCCATATGGGGGGTGGGGAGGTGGCTTAATGGCTAGCCTTAAAGGGGACATACAAAAGGGTTTTAACAAACAGCAGTGAAACACTGGGTAAATGCTTCTGAGATTTTTGGAAAATTTTAATTCCACTGTCACTGGATTTACAATCTGGATAGTGGGGAAAGGACCTATGTACTTTGGGCCCAACTTCTTGCAGGGCGGCCCCAACTGCAGGAGCTTTATGGACAGGTACACCCCTTCCCTTCTCTTAAACTCCCTCTGAGTTGCCCTCTTCTTTTCAGCCTGTCTCTTCTGCGCTTCCCTTGCTCCCTCTAGCGTGTTGTGCACTAGCACAGATAGCTTTTAGTATCATCCACTCAGCCAAAGAGATTGACGAAGGAGATTCTTTTTTAAAAAATTGATCTTTATTAATTATTTACAAATAAAAAAACCATATACTGTAATTATCAAACAGATATGTTATATATATATATATATATATATATATATATATATATATATATATATATATATATATGTATGTATGTATGTATGTATGTATGTATGTATGTATGTGCACAAACCGGGGGTCATAACGATCCCCCAGGTACCTATGTATAGTTACATCCCGGTAAATCTTTTTGTTCAGATAAGGAGATTCTTGAGGAAACTCTAGCATAGGCACAAATTCTGACCCAGTAGCCACTCAAAAGGGGGTAAATTTGGTGCTACTGTGCACATAGTTATTTTATGTCATCTCAGTGAAAGGCAGAAATTTGGTCCAATTGATCTTCTGGTAGTTCACGTAGCATCAAAGGTACTACTCCAGGATTGTATTTGCATGTCACAAGCTCCATTCATTTGAGGATAATGAATGGAGCTAAGGCCCTGGGAGGAGCCTAGCAGCCTCAGGAATTCTTGCAAAAATTGTGAAGTACACCCCCAATCTGAGATTATGTTTTTTGTAACACCATGTAGCTGGTACATGTGTTGTACAAAGAGCTTAGCCAGAGTCCGGGCGGAGGGGATCCTAGGGCACACGACAAAGTAGACTTGCTTAGTTTCTGTGTTCCCAGCACTCTCTGGCCGCTCCACAATATAGATATCTCCCTCCAGGAGAGGGGCTGGCTACCATTTGTAACAGCCCTGGAGGCTGGCCATGCAACCTCTTTGCTGAAGCATCTACAGGACAGCTGGCTACATAGGCTTCTATGTCCTTCTTCATTCATGGCCATCAAGAGTTCTTTTTACAAGGTGAAGGGTCTTCACAGATCCAAAATACTCCCCCACTTTCGCGTCATGGCTATGCTGCAATACTAAAGACCTCAGGCTTGCTGGGATGTATAGCTTGCTCCGCATCCATGCCAGTCCGTCTCTTAATGATAGATCACTCTTGTGTTGCTGGAACCACTCATACCCTGCCAGTGCTTCCTTTAGTGGCTACATCAGGTGCTTAGTCAATGTTGATACTTCCTGCTGTCTCGTGAGGTCCTGTGCTGCTATTTGCTAGGAGAGGATGATGGAGTTGCTGACCTCCTCTTGAGCATTGTTATACTGTGGCATCTGGGAGAGAGTGTAGCCCAAGGGTATCACCCAGAATTGGTAGCAACCCAGAAGGCAGTTGAACATGGTCTTCCATTCATCCCCTTCCTTAATTCTCACTTGGTAGTATGCCTCCCTCAAGTCTAGCTTTGTGAAAAATTTTCCCTTTACAAGGTGGCCCAATATGTCCTTCATTAAGGGGAGGGGATACATATTCTTCACACATATACAGCTTAGCCCTCTATAGTTGATGCACAACCTAAGGGACCCATCTTTCTTCTCTTTGAACAGCACAGGGGCTACCATTCTCAACTTTGCCAGTTGAATGAAGCCCCTGGCTAAGCTCTTATCTATGAATGCAGCTTTGGCAGTTTAGCCCTGTGCACAATCTCAGTTGCACAGTCTGTGGGATGGAGGGGCAGAAGTGTGTCAAATTCTTTCTTGCCAAAGACCTCGGCCAGGTCACAATATTCCTTGGGAATCAGCAGTTGTAAGCTAACGCTCTCTATTAATGTATTGGCAGTTTCAGCTTTCACTTTCTTAACCGCAGGCACATAGCAGCTCCTTAGCATTTTCCTTAACTTTTACCAGTTAGATGTTTTCTTTTGCATCCACTACTTGTCAATTGACAGCTCGTTTCCATTGGACCATGGCCTCTGTCATCCCTGGGGCCACAATAAATTGAATAGTCTCTGTGTGGTGCTGGCTTTTAGCTTCACATGCTCAGTTAGACAGGTCACTGGTGTTAGATCGGCGCAGGGAAAAGAAGACACGACCAGCTCTGGTCCATTCAGCACTTTATTCAAGCACAAGAATAAGACAAGCGGCTGGGCTGCCGGGGCTCTTTAAATACGCTCCGGCAGGCTCAGCCGCCCAATGACAGTTCTTTAAATCTCCCGCCAGAGGATTAGCCAATCCCCAGCGGATGCCCTTATAAGGACATAACACTCCTCCCCCCTTAGTCTGAAAGCTGTCCATCAAGATCCGTACCAATGTACATAACAAACTCACGCAGGTAGGCAGGGCGTCTGATGGTTCTGGAAGACCTGCGCAGTTCATTCTGAGCTTCGCCGCCGGTCTGGGTGGGCGAAGCTCCTGTCCTCTCTGGCTCCCCGGTTGGGGCAGCCCGGAGTCCGGCCGTCGAGTGTGCGGGGCCCGCCCCAGCACCTCCGGCCGCAATGGCTGGATCTGTCTGCTGGTCTCGCTGGTCCTTCCCTCACCCGGAATCTCTGGACCCCCGCGGTTGGGCATCGCTGCAGTCCGATGGGTGCCGTCCGAAGTCCGGTAAGTCCAATGGTGTTTTTTCTGACTTCTGTGGCTCGCGGTGGTGTTGCAGCTGGTCGTGGTCGACCCTGCCGGGGTGGTGTTCGCCTCCTCTGTCGGGCGGGTGTGTGTCAACCTCACGGGGTTGGCGCTGGCCAGCTTGGTCGGGTCGGTGGTTGCGGTCTCCCTCATCGGTCGGTCCTTGGTTGGCTCGGCTGGGTTGTTGTGCATCCCCCCCGCCTGATTGTCCCCGGTCTACTCATCTGGGACGGAGGTCTCCCTGGCCGGGGTGTTGTTTGTTGCCCCCACTGGGGGGTGTGTGGCTCTCACCCCCTGGATGGTCCCCAGTCTACTCGCCTGCTGTGGTGGAGGTCACCCTTGCTGGGCTGGTGGGTGCCCTCTTCGCTGGGTCGGAGCCGGCGTCCCTCAAGCCGTGGGTACCGGTCTACCGCTCTGGACCTACGCCGGTTCAGTTCAAGGTAGTGGCGTTGGTCTGCTTCCTCGGGGTGCTGCAGGCCTACCCCGCCAGGGTGTGGTAGGCCCACCTCGTCGGGGTGTTGCAGGCCTACTTCGTCGGGGTGTTGCAGGCCTACCTCGTCAGGGTGTCGCAGGCCTACCTCGTCGGGGTGTGGTAGGTCTACCTCATCGGGGTGTTGCAGGCCTACCTCGTCGGGGTGTTGCAGGCCTCCCTCGTCAGGCTGGTTTCCTTCCATTCCCCTCCACCTTTTCCGGAGTTGGTCGATGTGACATCTACAGACCTGTCCATCTTCCAACTCCACTGTGTAGGATTTCAGGCCGGTTGAGCTCTTGATCTTGCCTTTAAGCCATTTTGGAAACCCGTGGAAGTTAAGCGTGAAGACCGGGTCTCCTGCGGCAAAGGCGCGGGGCGGGCGGCTGGCATCTGATGGCACCTCTGGGTTGTACTGGGGGTGCAGTCGATCCAGATGTGACCTCAATCTTCTCCCCATCAGCAGTTTGGCCTGGCTTTTTCGTGTTGTTGTGTGCGGCGTGATGTGCTGGGTTAGGAGAAACTGGTCAATTCTCTCTTGCCAGTCGCCGGTGCCCATCTTGGTGAGGGCTTCCTTCGTGAGCCTCAGCATCCTCTCAGCTTGCCCATTACCAGCTGGCCTGTAGGGGGCAATCAGGGCATGGCGGATGCCCAATCCTGCCAGGAACGTTTCCATGGGTTTGGAGGTGAGCTGCGGCCCATTGTCGGAAACGAGTACATCCGGTAACCCGTGCGTCGCGAAAAGTCTCCGGAGTACCCTCGTGGTGGCTTCTGTTGTTGTGGATGCCATGGGCACGACTTCCAGCCATTTGGAGAAAGCATCCACCACGATGAGGAGGTACTTCCCACTCATTGGCCCCGCGAAGTCAATGTGGATTCTTGACCACAGGCTGCTGGGCATCTCCCATTCTGATGAGTGTGCGCGAGGGGGGGCTGGTTGGGATTCTGGCACGGGTCACACTTGGCCACCCAGGTCTCAATGTCCTTGTCCAGGGAGGGCCACCACACGTAGCTTCATGCCAGCCCCTTCATATGCACAATGCCAGGGTGCCCCTTGTGCAGTGTCTCCAATGTGTTCTGCTGGAGAGCCCGGGGAATCACGACCCTGTCGCCCCAGAGGATGCAG
The DNA here is from genome assembly GCA_022577455.1 of Arizona elegans. Classification (NCBI taxonomy): domain Eukaryota; kingdom Metazoa; phylum Chordata; class Lepidosauria; order Squamata; family Colubridae; genus Arizona; species Arizona elegans. The sequence continues at coordinate 24,169,841 of JAKOOJ010000007.1, forward strand.
CCCTTCATTGTGGTTAGTTCTTGCTGCTTCCTGGTGAATGGGGCAAACTGCTCTGCTACCTTCTCCATTGGCCACCATCGCAGGACCCAGGAAAGTATCTGTTTAAGAGTTTTGTCCTTCTGGGTCTGTGCTGCCACATCTGCGGAGGTGACTGGGCAGATGGGGTCATTGTCTATATGGAATAGTCCGAGAGTGGGTGCGGGGTCCTCCACCGGCTCCTGGGATGGGCATCAGCTCAGGGCATCGGCGTTCCCAATGGTCTTGCCGGGTCTGTGGACAAGGTCATACGAATACCCAGCGAGGAAGATGGCCCAGCGTGTCATCCTGGGCGACATTTAGCTGGGTGTGGGCTTGTCTCCCGCCAGTAGTCCCAGTAGTAGCTTGTGGTCGGTGATGACTGTAAACTTCCGACCATACAGGTACTTGTGGAAGCGCTTGATGCCCGCCGTGATGGCCAAGGCTTCCTTGTCCAGCTGACTGTAATTCCTCTCCGTGCTGGACATTGTTTTGGAGAAATAGGCGATGGGTGTCTCTGATCTGTTGGGGAGTTGGTGGCTGAGGACTGCTCCAATCCCATATGGCGACGCATCGCAGGTCAGCAGCAGTGGGAGCGTCTCATGATATTGAATGAGCACGCTGTCTGATGATAGGAGCCCCTTGATGGTCTTGAAGCGGTTTCCTCCTCTGTCCCCCATCTCCACGGAACCGCTTTCCCCAGCAAGCGATGGAGCGGTTCAGCAGCTGTAGCCTTCTGTTTGAGGAATACAGCGTAAAAATTCAGTAAGACCAAAAAGGCTTGAAGCTCTGCTTTGTTTTTGGGGGCTGGAGCTTCGTGGATTGCCCTGACCTTTGCTTTGGTGGGGTGTATGCCAGTGCCATCTATGAGGTAGCCCAGGAACTCGACCTCCTGGACCCCAATGATGCATTTGTCTCTCCTAACTCTTAAACCCTTCTCCTTGAAACGCTGTAAAACTTTTCTTAGTCGCTCAAGGAGTTGGGTTTTAGAGTGCCCGGAGATCAATACATCATCGAAGTATGGCACCACCCCTGGAATGCCTTGGAGAAGGCGTTCCATCATCAATTGGAAAATTCCTGGGGCTGCGCTGACTCCAAATTGGAGGTGGTTGCACTTAAATGCCCCTCTATGGGTGACAATGGTTTGCGCCCCCGCAGTTTTTTTGTCTGCTGGCAATTGCTGGTAAGCCTGGGCCAGGTCCAGTTTTGCAAATACTGTCCCACTTCCAAGTGAGTGCAGCAGATGTTGCACCACTGGAACTGGGTATGCGCTCTGCGACAGGGCCTTATTGATTGAACATTTATAGTCGGCGCAGATGCGCACAGATCCATCATGCTTCATGGGAGTTACAATGGGCGTCTCCCATTCTGCATGATCGATGGGTTCCAGTACGCCTTGGGCTATTAGTTTATCTAGCTGAGCATCTACTTTGGGCCACAGGGCAAGCGGAACTCTGCGGGGCTTAAGCCTAATTGGTGTAATCGCCTTATCTAAATTAAAGGAAATGGGCTTTCCCACAAATTTCCCCAGCTTACCGTCAAAGACTTCCTTGAACTCTTCGAGGAGGGTGTCGAGTTCATCCTGCCGGATCTGATTAACCCCTTTAATCCCGAGCCCTAATGGCTTGAACCACTCCATGCCTAACAGGGTCGGGCGGCTGTGTTCAACTATGGTGATGGGGAGGCTGCCTTGGAAACTGCGGAATGAGGTCTGTAGAGAGGTTTTTCCCAGGACTCCTATGGGGTTTCCTCCGAAATCGACCAGCCTGGATCTCAGGGGTGTCAGATCCTTCCTGCGGATGTCTGGCTTGATGCGCTTGAGGTTTTGCCAGTCCATAATGGAGTAGATCGAGCCAGAATCTACCTCCATGGAGCACGGGGTTCCCTCGAGGTGCACGGTCACGTGGCACTTGGTGGTGTCGCTGTCGTCATCAGAGAGATGTAAGGTCGTCTGGTGCACCGCTCTCCTCCGGGTCCCATCGCTCTCACTCCGTCTGGACTGGTAGGAGGACCATTTGGATGACCTCGCGTTGTCCTCCCAATTTTCGCGAGGTCGGTGGCTGGAGGGTTCTGGGGCTGGTTCCTCGGCTCTGCAGGCTTCGGCGATGTGACCCCTTCTGTTGCAGCATCTGCAGGTCGCATCTGAGTCCTATTTTGGAGAAGGGCGGTATAGAAATTTAAATAAATAAATAAATAAATAAATAAATAAATAAATAAATAAATCTCTCCACTTGCAGTTTGCCCTGGCATGGTCCCCTCTGCAGCTGGCACAGCGCTCCCCCCTGGAGTTTTTCTGTGCGGTTTCCCGCCTTGGGGGTCTGGAGACCTTGTGGACGGCAGATTCTTCCTCTGATTCCGAGCCAGCTATGGAATCCTTGGTTGATGACTGCGCGGCTCTGTGAATCTTGTGGATTCCTTTTGCCCAGATGACTGCGGCTGCCGCCTTCTCGGAGATCTCGGCTGCTGTGGCTTCCTCCACTACGTCCTTGAGCACGAGCTTCTTCTTGCTCAGGAACTTCTTCTGCAGGGCTCTGTCCCTCATACCAAAAACCACGCAGTCAGCTATGGCATTTACGTGGTCAAATTCGCAGCTGGCTGCGATTTGGCGTAGGGCGGCCACGAACTCTTTGATTGTTTCACCTTCCTTCTGGTCCCTCTGATGGAAGGTGAACCGGTTTGCCACAGGTGTTCCTGTTGGGGCGTAGTGGTCCTGCAGGATCTGCAACAGGTCCGTCCATGGCACTTCCTCGATGTCCCGTGGTGCCACCAGGTCGATGGCCATGTCGAGGACTTCTGAACCGCAGTTGGCCAGGAAGATGCCCTTCTTGCGGTTGTCGTCGGCATCCCTGATGTTGTTGCCTCTCAGGAACTGCCGGAATTTCACCACGTAGGTCTTCCACTTGTCCTTCCCTGGGCGGAAAGGAGCAAGGGCTGGCAGTGTGGCTTCAGCTGCTGCCATGCCTTTGGAAGGTACCTACAGTGACTTCAGCGTTGAGTGACTAGCTCTGGGTTGGCTTCGCGCCACGAGATTCGTCGCTAGGTTCAGTCCTTCGTCGCCAGTGTTAGATCGGCACAGGGAAAAGAAGACGCGACCAGCTCTGGTCCATTCAGCACTTTATTCAAGCACAAGAATAAGACGAGCGGCTGGGCTGCCGGGGCTCTTTAAATATGCTCCGGCAGGCTCAGCCACCCAATGACAGTTCTTTAAATCTCCCGCCGGAGGATTAGCCAATCCCCGGTGGATGCCCTTGTAAGGACATAACTGGCATCCTGCCTTTATAGAACCATCTAGTTGGCAAAATGCTATGGGCTTCCTTAGCCTCATTCCTAGCATCTCTACCATTTGGGGGCTGACCAGGCATCTGGTGCACCCTGAGTCCAACAAGGCCATAAGGGTCCTCTTTACTCCCGAGAAGGATACTGAAATCTCCACCCTAGCACTCAAGGAGATGACCACTTACCATCAATCATCTTCTCCTTCACTCTTGCTCTTGTAGAAGACTGGTCACATCTTGACGGGGGCTGGAGTTCCCTCCCTCTCACTGGATGGAGGGAAGAACACTATGACCTACTGCCCTGCACAAGTTTTCTCTTTTGGAATTGGTGGAGTATTTTCCTTCTTCAGCTGGCTCGGAGGAGGGGGAGCAGTCATTGGCCATGATGTAAGGTATTCAGCAACTCAGTGTCCCTCCTTTACACAGCAAAAGCAGCCACTAAGGACCCACTGGTGGGGTCTTCTTCCTCTGAATGGAGATGCACTCCTTCTTCCTCCTCTGGGAGCTGCTTGCCTCTCTGCTGGCCATGGAGTTGAGTCTCATGCTTGGACTATTTGAGGAATTCCATCAGGTTGATCTTCACCTCTGTGGTCACATGGTACCACTCTCACAGGTTATATGGCACCTCCTGGGAAGGCAATTCTGGTATAGTTCTTTGTTCAACCCCTTTCTGAGATGGTGGACCAGCAAGTAAGTTCACACCAGTCTTCTAGGTGGCTGGCCAGGTGGCGGAAGTCTTGGATGTACTCCAGTCACTTCCCCTGCTTTAAGGAATTGATATGGGCTTCCACCAGTTGAGCCACCAGAGGGTCCTCAAATTGCTCTCATAGTGCTTGCATAAAAGCATCAAGGTCATCTAGCTTTGTTATGCAGTGACACCAACCATTCAGAAACACTCTCTTCCAGGTTGACTGTGATGACATGGACCCGAGTTGCATCATCTATATATATTGCCCATATATTCTATATGATGTCAAACTTGAGCCAAGAAGTGGGCTAGGTGGCTTGGACACCCATCGAAATGGATTGCCAAGGGAGGTGGTTGGTGATTCTCTCATACTAGGATGTATTTGGGAGGTAGAATGCCAGCTGTCACCACCAGTGCCATTGCCAGGACCTTGGCTGCAAGCACTTGCACTGGGGCCTCAACCATAGCCAGTGCCACAGGTGCTGCCAGTTGCAGTGGAAGAGAAGGCATGACAAAGTGTGCTCGGGCTCCAGCCACAGCTGCAACTACCAGTGCATCTGGATGAAATGTAGGGGGAAAGGGAGTCACCAGGACAATTGGCATTTTCATGGTCCCTAAGCCGGTAGTGGCAGCTATGGCCCCTGGTGCCACTGCTGCATGAATCTCCATATCTCTGAACTTCTCTCTCAAATGGGTGGACTGTGACCAGCAATTGGGATCTTCCTCTCAGTGGTATTGTCCCATTCAGCCAGACACTGCTCTTTCCATCTACTGCCTCAGACTACGTTGACTCTGGTATGGAGAAGGGTGTCTTCAGCCTCTGATACCTTGCCCACATTTGTCATCCAGTGTGTCTTCGGTTCCTGGTACAGCACTTCCCTGACTCGCTCCTTCACAGCTGTGGGTGGCTGGTCAGACTTCTCAGGTTTTGGTTTTGGGCACGCACTGGTGACTTGCGTCCCTGCTCTGGCCATGTGAGTACAGACGTGCAAAAGCCAGTTCTAATATTTTCCATGTGAAAAGCATAAGATAAATTCCCCTCCCCCACAAATCTCCCATTATCCTTTGTCCACCAATCAAACTTATACAGCATGTTGGAAATATTATGCAATTAAATACATTGTAGTCATTAAAAGTTATTTTCAGATTTCTAAAGATTCCTATGTGATATAGTCATTCTGAAATTATAGTTATATTGAAATTATATTCAGTTTGAAGGAGTCTATCATAATCACCAAAAGTTTTTCCAGAAGCAAATCTTTTGAATTTTTTTTTTGTCCAGTGTAATTTGGCATCATATATTGCATACCAAGGGGCTTCCAAAACTAGCAAGAAATATAAAAGTAATATAAATAAGTACAATAGAACAATTTAAAAAACTGATAGAACAATGAAAAACTAGATTTTTCAGACTAGAATTTCTACTTAATTCAGCTAGATCAGACATGTCAAATTCAAGGCCCGCAGGCCAGATTCAGCCCACGATGTGGTGAGATCTGGCCTGCGGGGCCATCCTGGAAACACTGAGGGGCTGGCCCTAATCACATTGACCCTGGCCCACAGGACTTTATTCATGTAAATCAATGTCCAGATGGCCTCGATTATTCTCTAGAACAGGGGTTTCAAATTCAATTTCATTGAGGGCCACATCAGCATTATGGTTGCCATCAAAGGGTCAGTTGCATGTAAGACTATGAGGGCAACCATAATGCTGATGCAGCCCTCAATGAAATTGAATTTGAAACCCCTGTTTTAGAGAATAATTGAGGCCAATGAAATTGAGTTTGACACCCCTGAGCTAGATCATTATTACCAACATTCTGAATCCCAATGCAGGATAAATACAATATGTTGATATAACTTTGCAGTAAATTTGACACTAATTCATCTGGACATGCTCCTTATTTGGACTATCTCACAAGACTGACAGTATGTCAAGAAATTAGGATATATGTTTTGATGCACATCTAAAGGCTAATTTTTCCTATTCTGAAAATAAGCTCTTTTAAAATATAGGTCATCGTAGGAATCCATCTGAAATGTTTTTCTGCAAGAAAACAGGTTGTTGACAAGTTGTTGGGATAGAAAATAGCACATTCACTAAAAACACAGGAGTGCTACATATCTAAACTTTCGAATGTAAACTGATACAAGAAACATGATTTTGAACCAACTTGAGAGCAGAGCCCACTCTTATTGCCCCATTAAAACATATGGCTATGGCCCTTCTCCTCAAGATGTACTCAGTCCTGCTCTTAATAATTAATGTTTATCTTCCACCATCATTAAGGAAAGCTGAAATCACTGCAGTATGGAATGAGTTGGAACATTATATTAGTAAACTCCCCATGGACCATCCAAAAACCAGGGTCTTACTAGAGGGAGACTTCAATGCTAGATTGGGACCAGATGATTAGACACTATATACGAATATCATCATTATCCACCATCAGATGTTTCCATAAGAACCAGCTCCTCCCTCACACGACTCTCTAAAGACAAGAGAGCAAATTTTGCTGGCCTCTGTCTTGCAAAGATGGCGAATAAACTCAACTATCCAATGGCTCTTGGTCTGGTGACTATCCTGGCGAGATTACATTTATGGCAGGGTCCAAAGCTAGCACCACTGATTATATCCTAACTTCTATGGACTTATTACATTACGTAGAAAATTTTGAAGTCCTACCTTACCTGGAAAGTGACTTTTGTGTATATACAGGAAGCCCTTCATCCAGCAGATGCCTTTCGGAGTATTCCTGCAATTTCTCCAGCAGGCCCAACAAGATGAAGGGTCAAATGGTCCCAATAACTTGATCAGAAGTTGAGAAGAGCTCTATCAGAGGACAATTTTCAAAAACTTTACTCAACCTTTATTACAGCCAACCCCTCCCAAGATTTACTAGAACTATATAAAAACATAGTTCATAAGCTACAACCATTGCTAGTAGATGACCAGAACTTCTCAGCTAAGAGGCCCTGTATCACCTCCAAACCATGGTTTGACAAGGATTGTGTAGAAGCCAAGAAAGTTCTCACCTTGGCTTATAAAATGTACAAAAGCGAGACTGGGAATGCTAATGAAATACGTCTTAAACAACTTATGACTCTCAAAAAACAATATAAGCAACTGATTGCTCTTAAGAAGAGACATGACACAAGGTCCTCCTGGGAACAGCTTATTATGGCAGCAAAGCAAAAGAACTCTATTCTGGCGTCTAATAGCTAGTCATTCTGACAGAATTCATACCACATTAGATGTCCATATACCTCCTACAACCTGAGAACTCCACTTTCGGAGAATGTATGAAGACCCCTCCAGTGAGAATATAAGGTATACAATGAAGAATTTACCTGAATGGCCCCCGGTTTCAGAGTCCGAAATCAAATGGCTCATTGGCCAACTCAGGACTGGGAAGGTCCCAGGAGCTGACTTCATTACTGCTGAATTACTAAAGAACAATTTGGAGTGGTGGATACCAATTCTGGTGGGGCTATTCACTTATATCGACTCCACTGGCTATGTTCCAGCAGATTGGGGCTTTGCAATTGTTGTCCCAATTTTTAAAAGGGAAAGAGAGATAACTCTGCCAATTACAGACCAATACGTCTGCTAAATATAATCAGCAAACTCTATACCAAACACCTCCACAATAAACTAAAGGAGTGGCTGGATCTTGAGAATTTGATTGCTGAAGAACAAGCCGGGTTTAGAGAGGGAAGAGGCACCACAGATCAATGCTCAGTTCTTCATCATCTAATTGAAAAATACATATCAAATAGATACACCGGTTTTATAGATCTAAAGGCAGCCTTTGACACAGTTACCAGGACTAAACTATGGGAGAAGCTGGAAGCTGTGTCTATTGACTACAGGCTTCTTCATCTATTATGTGCCCTAAACATCCCTCAAGGTGAGGTGTAATATGCAAGGGTCCTTCTCGAAGTCAGTTAAAACTCAAAACAGGGGTGCATTTTGGCCTCCCTGCTTTTCAACTTTTACATAAACGATGTGGTAAAATGGCTAAACAAACCAAATCACCCCCACCCCCACAAAATAGGTGACCAAAGTATCACCCTCCTGCTCTATGCAGATGACGCTGTGATCCTCTCCAGGACGTCAGTAGGCCTTAAAAGAGCCTTGCATCATTAGAAATAGTTCAATCCAAATTCATTAGATCAATTCTCCAGATGCCACATTGTGTCTCAAATGCACTTCTGTGCCTGTAGACAGGATTGACAAAAGTTGAAGTGAGACAGTTTAGGGATGGCAACTATCTTATAGTCAGACCATGTATAGTTGACACTGGATTTTATTATAGATTTTAGTTGTTATTTATTATTTTATATTAGAATTTTTAAGTGTATATATACTGAGTGCTTTTATTTGTTCTGGTCTCTGGTCTAAGACTGTAATAATAAATTGTTGTTGTTGTTGAACCAATCAATATCAAATATTAACTAGCATGTCCCCAATGACTTGGATAAAACAAAAAAGTCACAGATCAGGATAATTAAGACAATTGAGACAGATAATCCATAAATCATTTACTCTAATCTTCAGTGGTGAGGATTAGGTAAAACTGGGAGCCTTCACATGGAAAGAGCCTCAAATTTTGTTAATATCAGCTCTTCGGGGTAAGCCAGGTCAGGAAACAGACACTGCAAGTAGTATTGGAACTGTTATCTATTATAAAAGATATGTGAAAGCCTGTCTGAGTTTTCCACTGTCTCCTACTACACTAAAGAGTATTAAGGTAGAGCTTAAATTGGAGCTATCTTCTCACCCCTTCTTCTTTACCAGGCCTAAACAGACATTTACATTCCTTTTTATTATCTCTTAGCAGTACTGACCAGTGGTTCTTGTATTCCTTCATTTGCCTTTTCTTTCCACTACAGTTATCTAGAAGTAACATTTGTTTGTCATGGCAGAGAATGTTTATTAAATGTATGCTAGGGTGAGGTATAAAACTCAATATAAGGCTAACTAAAGATCAGCAAATAAAACACAAATGTATTCATACCTAAACCTGAAAAAAATGGCAGCACTTTGCACTTTCCACTGTTGCTCTCTAGGTCAATACATCTCTTCTTCAGTACTGACCAATTCATAAGATAATTCTTGGAATGCTTTGGATGTTCTATCGCAGGGGTGTCACGGCATCATCATGTGACGTATTTGGACTTTTCCCCCCTTTGCTAAACCGGGTGTGGTCATCACCAGCATGTGACCCATCCAGCTCACGGGCAGGCAGTTCGACAGCCCTGTTCTATCGGGTTAAATAAAATGGTTGCCCTAATTCTGACACTATTCCATAGCACTTCGTTCTCTTACTCTAGATTCCAGATTTTTAGAAAGAGTTCCTAGAGGTGGAGTTTTGTAGAGGAGAACACTGTGGTCTTGGCAATAACTCTGGCACTAAGTTCTTTCTAAGACAAGCTCTCCAGATCGTCTACTCTCCTTTGTACTCCTTTGGAAGAACTGCCATTCTAAGATGTGAGAGGAGCAGCAAACAGGGAGTGCTAAAATTAAAAGCAAGCAAACTAACATGCAGATTCTTTTATGTAGTTAATGTGACAAAGATACATATTTTGTTTTTGCTTAGTGAGGGAACAATTACATAGTGATTTTATCTTAATTTCTCAGGCTTGGCTGAAGGGAAGAATGCCAAAGAGAATAAGGGAGGAAGCTGTGTCAGGATTTTTCTAACCTTATTTCCACCTCGTCACACCTGCATACCCTCTCTGTGCACTCTCCAAACCTCTGGTTCCTTTCCTTAGTGGGAGATGTAAGACTTGAAGGGTAGCAAGCAAAATAGGCATTTATATTTTCATCAGCTGTTTGAGATTGAAAAGAAGGGCACCTCTTCCACAGCATTGATTCATACATTTCATGATGCCTGGAATGCTGTAGATTTCCTCTAAGGTCAATCAAATAGTTGTCCTGGTTCTCAAATTCTTCCAAAATACTATGGTTTCCTCCCCCAAATTTCAGATTTTTAGAGGGACTTATAGACTGGGGAGCAACATGGACTTGGCAATAATTCTGGCATAAGATGTTTCCAAGGTCTCCAGATCTTTTTCCCTTGTCTCTTCCATCTCTCCTACGAATCAGTTGCATAGGATGTGATAGGAGCAACATACAGGGAGTACTAACATTAAAAGCAAGCAAACAAATAAACATGGAAATTGACTTCATCAGATTAATGCAACAAGGAAACAGTTTTGTTTTCACTTAACAAGGGAACATTTAAATAGTGACTTTATCTTAATTTGTCAGGCCTTGCTAAAGGGAACGAAAACAAAACTCCCAACAACCTCACGTGGCTAAAGGCCAGCAGAATGCCTGAGCACTGAAGTATTAACATCCTAATAAAATGGAATTCATTTTAACTGATTTTCCATCTGCAAAATAATAAAAGTCTACATGCCAAGAAATGCAGAACACTCATGGAAAGCCCAGAGCTTATACAATGGAGGCTGAGTAATATCTCTGGGCTCCATTTATGTTCCTTTTAGAGTGAAACAAAGGAAGGTACTCAGATCCTCTGCCCTTCATTTAAAAAAAAACCCTCCACTACAGTAGTTGGGCTGGTCTTAAAAACTAGACTTCCCACAGTTATACTGCCAAATATACACATTTTTTCCTGGCTAGTATTCAGGAAAGTACAGCTATGGCTGTAGAATGGAAACTTGAAAGACTTTGCCTGTATTCATGGAAGCATAGACAAACACTGTCTGATGTTTAACATTGGTTGACCCTGCTCAGGCTATCCCTTTGATACCAAAGGGATAAGGTTGTAAAACTCTGTTTTACAGCTAAACTAAAATTTTAACTAAAATCCTTAAGAGGTTAGTGGAAATGCAGTTTAACTGTTATCAAAAAGTTTTATTCTAAGATTTAGCAATACCCAGTCAAATTTGTAACACACAGGGAGAACTAATGAAATGAAGAAATAGACTTAATAGTTAAATGGCTCAGAATTGAATCTGCTGAACATGCAAAACGAATCAGGACAATAAACATAAACTACCCTGAAACAGGCCTTAAAATGACCTGGGACAGACTTGATGAGTGCTATGAAGCAGTGTTGAGAAGTAGTGGAAATAGCATTGTTCAAAAGACTTGACAGCTTTCCTAAAATACCTGACAGAGCCTATCAGAAATTTAGGGAACTTAGTGGCTTACTAATGGAACCGCAAGTCAGAAGGGTACTTGCATTCCTTGACATAGCCAGAGGTGAAAGCCAAGTCACTGTCCAGATAGCTTCAGATTTGACCCGGGTCCCATTGCTACAAAATGGATATATATCAGATGACCTCAGCAGGGCTAGGGAGAGGCTAGCAACGGGTTTTTATTCTGAACTTAGATCATCATCAAGTTCCCAGAAGCCTCATCAGAAACTGCAGTCACAACACTCTATTGACAGTCATATTAGCAAAAAAGCAATGGCAGCTAACCTAATGCTACCATCTCAAAACTCAAAGGTTCAGGCTCAAGGTTGACTCGGCCTTCCATCTTTTCTAAGGTAGGTAAATTGAGGACCCAGTTGTGGGGGCAATAAACTGACTTTGTATAAAAAAAATATACAAAAGGATGAAGGCTATTGCTTAGCACATTGTAAGCCACCCTGAGTCTCCGGAGAAGGGCAGCATATAAATCAAATAAAAATAAATAAATAAAAAAAAATAGTGATATCGGTTGATAACAGGCAGCATATAATTTGTAAAAATACTGTTGTTGTTCTCTGGGGCCAAATACCAATCTGTATTGTTTGGAAGCTGACCCGGCCCTTTAAGGGTCATCTACCCAACACCCCTCATACCAAAAACAAGTGCATCCTGGGAAGCCAGACTTCACTTTCTTTAGCATATGGAGGAAACAGAAGCATAAGAAAGAATTCAGCACAATCTGTGGCACATATTTATCTGAGGACAAACATCCACATCCCATATACACAGCATCTCTGGTGAGATTTAGATTTATCTGTATTTGTTAATTGTTATGCTCACCAGCAATTCAACACTGTTTATTTTGTATTTGGGTTCTTATTGTATGTATTTCTATTTTTCCCAGTTTCACCCATCCTGTTCTTTTAATAAAGCATCCAGATCTACGCACGTGGTCTGTTTTATTGGAGGAAAGGTGGGTTTAGCTGCATGTCAACCTGCACATAGAGTAACATGTAGCAAGGACAGAACAATAACATATAGCACATTTCATAAAGCTTTGTCATCTCTTATGCTCTCTCATTAATTCCAGCTCATAATTGATTGGGATGTATCATTGTGATTAAATGCTATTTCTACCTGTTTCTTGCTATCAAACTTCAGTATAGGACAGGCTATCAATAAATAAACTTCATGTTACATTGACAGGTTTTGGGGTCTTTTTGCTGCTGATGGAAAAGGTGTCATCGTTGAAACGGACCAGACCTCTGCAGCCATCTTTCCGTTTCTCAGCTGCCACACGGCTGAGCGGGGAGAGGTTTGGAATGTCAGACCAGACAATAACAACAGATCATCCCATGGGAACCAAGGTCATCTCAACAGCTGCTGGCCAGAGACTAGAAAGATTGCCAAGGAGATGGCAGAACACCTAATTGGACAATCTGACCTGTGACAATAAGGGAGGGAGTTATCTATTCTTTAATTATACTGAAACTGCAGGAAATAGTTAGAGCTGGTTTTGTTTTCATCCATGCCCAAATGATGTACTCAATAAAACAGTTCTTTGAGAAAGTTGCAAGTCTTGAAATGCTGAATTGGTTGGGTTCATTAGTTGGAACCTTGACAAAAGGTTCAGGAAAGATACTATGATTATAATTATCTGCAGTGATTATATGACAATCGGGTGGGAGCTGAGGATTTAGGAAGAGAAAGGAGATGGATTTTGGGACCATTCTCATATCCCCCCAACATGGCATTAACATGCCCTGGTAATTAGTTTTACATGTCATATCATCTTGATGTTTGCTTTCTCTCTCCCTACCCCTTGTCTAAGGCAATTTAAAATTATTTTCAGCTGTTGCCTGAAGTGTCTTTCTTCTACCCACATAATTTTTCTAAAATACTTTATCAGCAAGATGGTTGATGATGTTATCAGGATCTGGGAACTGCTCAGCTCTTATTGGACAAAAATCATTACTTTTTTATATCTCCCAAATTTGGAACATTTGGAAACCATATTTATTAGATCTGAAGGGTCTATTAGACTCTATTCCTTCAACATGCAATACAATCTCAGCTACTTCAGCTGACTGCTAGTTCAGCAGATCAGTGGATCAAATCTCACCAGCTCAAGATTGACTCAGCCTTCCATCCTTCCGAGGTGGGTAAAATGAGGACCCAGATTGTTAGGGGGCAATATGCTATTTAGTATACTGTCTTTGGTGTAAGCCGCCTAGAGTCCTCGGAGAGTGGGCGGCATAGAAATATGACTAATAATAAATAAATAAATAAATAAAAAATCTCAAAAATGGCTTCCTTGGAGGCCCTAGGGCAGTGGGAAGACCTGCCTGAAAGCAGAGGTTGCTAAGAATCATCGGGCTAAATCAGGCTGCCTTTGGTCTTAGAACATAGAAACGGTCAACATTTGAACAATGAAAACAGGCGCTTGACTAGAAGAACTGCTGATTGAACTCAACAATGTGCATTGGGATATCATTGGATTATGTGAAACATGACAAAAAGGTGAAAATTTAGTTGAACTTGATAGGAATGGGCATCTACTCTACACTAGGGGTACCAAGGATGGACAATGAGGTGGAGTTGGCTTTCTCATCCACCAAAAGCTGAAAGGCTCTATAGTAAAATTTGAAAGTATATCGCACAGCATATCCCAATACATCATTCAATTGAACAAACAATAAATCATCCAAGTTTATATGCCAACAATAAGCTATAGTGATGAGGTCAAAGGGTTTATGATGACGTGGCCCGGGTTCAAGACAAAAAAAAAATACTATATAAAATACTAATAGGTGACTTTAATGCAAGAATAGGAAGAATAATAACTGAAGAAAAAGAGACGGGTGTATTTATTTATTTATTTATTTATTTATTTATTTATTTAAATTTCTATACCGCCCTCTCCAATATAGGACTCAGGGCGGTGAAAAGCCCTGTATGGGTACAAGACAATACAGGTTGCTGAGGAATTCGCAGACCAACCCTTGAGTAGCAAGGGTGTGCATATGAAAAGCGATTGTGAGTAGTTAGGAAATAACAAATAATAATAAGAGCCTTGGTGGCACAGTGGACTTAAACTGCTGTTAAAGTAGCACTTAGCTGCCAGCTGCCTGCAATTACTATGAGTTCAATTCTCACCAGGCTCAAGGTTGACTCAGCCTTCCATCCTTTTGAGGTAGGTAAAATGAGGATCCAGTTTGTGGGGGCAATAAGCTGACTTTGTATAAAATAGAACACTGCTCAGGGGCCCCCAAAAAGCCCTACTAAGCAGGTATATACAAAAGTATGAAGGCTATTGCTAATGCATTGTAAGCCGCCCTGAGTCTCCGGAGAAGGGCGGCATATAAATTGAACTAATAAATAATAATTAAATAAATAAACACAGCCAACACACAGATACACTGAGTTGTGTTTACTTTCAGGAAATAGTAATAAGGCACAGTCTAATAAACAGTCCAGGTCATTCACACTGTCTAACATTTAAATATTGCTAATCAGTATGCTTAGACCGTGTTCTTACAGCTAAATTAGTAGCCATATTGATTGCAGATTGATTATCCTCGTACACTATAAACGGATCATTCACATTCAATCCTATATCGATTAACAATTGATTAGCATATCAATTCAGTACACATCAAGGATAAACATGAAAACTCAGCTTCCATAGTTGACAAACTAATATGCCTTTGCCTAATAGATTTCCATCCTAACAAAACATTACCCAACATTACCACTATACCTGATGTTGATTTAGAGTAAGTAGATCAGTTGCAAAACTTGCATCAGCATATGCCGTTAAAACTAGATCACTACTAGGCTCCAAATATAACGAATAATAAATCGTTTGTTTCAGATATCTAAGTATTCACTTAGCAGTTTACCAGTGCCTTTCAGTAGGTTCGGCATTATATCTAGCCAGTTGGTTCACACTATAAGATATATCTGGCTTAGACCAATTACTCAAATATGATAAACTGCCTATTAAGGATTGATATATTTCCTTATTGAATACAGGACTTTGAATATTACTATGTTTAAAATCCTGACTCGTTGGTGTTTTAACAGACTTACAGAGTTCCATATTGTAACATTTAAGCAATTGGCTTATTTTCTTGGCTTGCAAAATTTTGTAACCTTTACTAGTTTTAACTATGTCAAGACCTAGATAATGCTTAATTTCTCCCAAATTTCTAATTCTGAACCTATTTTGTAACATAGAAACAATTTCGGTTGCTTCTTGTTCAGATTTTGTTATAAGTGCTATATCGTCAGTAAATAGCAACAATAAAGAAACTAAATTATCTTTCTCTTTCTTGAACAAACATGGATCAGCTTTACCAACTACAAAACCCAAAGTAACTAACTCATTAACAATACATTTATTCCACTCATAACCTGATTGCTTTAAGCCATAAAGACTTTTCTTCAGTCTCCAACTATCAGTCTTCCCATCAGTATTCAAACCTAGTGGTTTCTTCATATAGATTGTATGTTGTAATGGTGCATGCAGATATGCAGTTTCAACATCTATATGATTTATCCTGTATTTATTCTTAGCTGCCCAAACTAATGCTGCTCGCAATGTAGTTGCCCTCAAACTTGGTGCAAACACTTCATCATAGTCCTTATCTAACTGAGCAAATCCTTGAGCAATTAACCTTGCCTTATGGGTAACAGTCCCATCCACACCAGTTTTTAGTTTATAAACCCACTTGCAATCAATTGCATGCTCACCTGGTGGTAGCCTAACGTTCTCATAAACATCTAACTCCATCAATGATGTCAGCTCTTTGTCCATCGCTTTCTTCCAATCTATCTGATCCTTTTCTGGATACAGTTTAATTTCATTGAAGTTAGAAGGCTCTATGTTCACCTGACATACAACACTTGCTTGATATCTATCAGGTGGACGTGTCTCTCGAGTTGAATGTCTAGGTAACTCAGGACTCGCAATAGGTATTTCCTCTTCTACCTCCCCTATAACCTCTTCCTCCTTTACAGTAATAGAAGGTTCCTCCTCAATTATCTCGTTATCAAGGTTATCATTAAACAATTGAGTATCCACAATAACACTATCATTTACCTTATCGGATTCCTGCTCAAGCTTACTCCAACCAACATGCTCCAGGAACTTAGCACTAGCACTGCAGTATACACTAGTGGTACCTGGCACCCAAAATCTATATGACCTGTAGTTGGATTCATAACCAACAAAAAACAGCTTCTTTGCTCTATGTTGCCCCTTTCACTTCAATTGCGAAGGAATATGAACCCATGCTGGGGCTCCAAATGTATGCAAGTAACTTAATTCTGGTCTTCTACCATGCCAACGTGTGAATGGTAATTCACCAGTTGTTGAATTAAATACGTTATTCAAGACATGGTTAGCACATATTATTGCCTCACCCCAAAGTTTCTCAGGCAAACCAGAATCAGATGACATGGTTCGAGCCATAGCCTACAACGTTTGCCCTCTGCGTTCAATATACGCATTACGTTGTGGTCTATAAGGGGCAGAATGCTTGTGTTCAATGACACAAGCATTCTGTAACATAGTTACAAATCTGTTATTGGTAAACTCAGTACCATTGTCAGTTACCAGGCAAAGAAACTTGTGTTTCTTTTTCCTCTCAGCAAACCTCAGCCAGTTTGAAAATGCTGGAATGTTTCTGCTTTGGTTTTCATAAGGTAACAGAAGCCATAACGGGAAAAATGGTCTATTATGCTCAATATATAACAGGCTCCTCCTCCTAGGTTTTTTTAGGACCAATAATATCTGCAAATACTACCTCTAAAGGTTCATTGGTTGTAAACCCATTAACTCTGTTTGCAGGAGTTACCTTACTCTTTTCTTGGTTACAACATTTGTAACCAAGTTTAAATAATTTTTACAAGGTTTTAGTTTTATCCCATCAGATAATTCTACAGTTTTCTTTAATATTTTAAAGTTTACATGTCCTAAATGCCTATGAAGCAAGTGAATGTACTCATCATGTGGCTTTGCATTATCGTAATTTGAGTTAGTATTAGCCATGATTAATGGATCATCATTCAGAACAAAGAAATAATTCTCTAACTTTGCAGTAACACTTGTACCATCTTTTTCTATCATACATTTATCTCCCCTAAATGTTACTACAAACCCAGCTTTTAACAATGCTTTCACAGATAGCAGGTTACATTTTAGTTTAGGTACATATAAAATAGGTAAATGCTCATTTATACATGAACAATATGCAGTACCTTCTCCAGATACTTTCATTTTCCATCCATTTGCTAATGATACATGTTGTTTACTCTTAGTCATTTTAACAAACCTCTCTTTACTATTAGTTATAGACTGCAATACTCCACTGTCAACTACCCACAAATCATGGTTTACAGTTATAGTTGAGCTGGATATAGCTAAACTAACAGCCTTTTTAGCTCTCTGTTGACTACCACTATTCAGTTTCTTGCCCTTTTTACAGAATCTAGCTATATGACCTTTAGCCCCACAAGAAAAACGTTTTCTAACAGTATAAGCAGTTGAAGACAGATTTTCTTCCTGTGGTTGTCTCTTTCTCAGTTGGTCGTTATCTTGCCTTCTTCTGGACTCTTCTAACAATCTCCCAGTTATGCCAATCAATGTCAGTTCATCTCTGGTCAGGACTTCCAGTGAAGATATATAATCATCATAACTTTCATCCAAAGAGGAAAGAATGATATAGACCTGATGAAGCTCTGAGAAAATCAGCTCCTTTTCATGTAGCTCTTGTAAAGTTCCTTTCATAAACTCCAAATGAGGTAACATATCACCACCTTTCAGAAGATGAGCTTTAAACAGTTTATGTGTAAGGTGCAGTGGTGGGTTCCTCCCGGTTCGGTCCGGTTCAGCCGAGCCGGGAGCGGTGATGATATGACGTCAACGAACCGGTTCTCCCCCCTGCCTCCTGAGTCCCAGCTGATGATTACAGGGAAAAAAACTGTTTAAACTCTTGCCGCAGGGCTTCAAAGGGCCATCCTACAGCTGATCAGTGTTAAAAGCAAACAAATGAGTCGGGTCGTAAGTGCGAGGACTGGTCGTAAGTGTGAGGACCTTCCAGAAATGACTCTGACCAGCTAGCCACGCCCACCTAGTCACATGACCTCCAAGCCACACCCACAAAGTAAGCCACGCCCACAGAACTGGTAGTAAAAAAAATTAGAACCCATCCCTGGTAAGGTGTATGTGTGCACCCACACTATCACCAACATAAATCCTCTTTAGAGTGTCCCAACACTTGGCAGCAGACTCCTCACCACGAATATGGACTAGCTGCTGGTCCCTTAGCGTCAGTCCAATTATACAAAGAGCCTTTTCATTCATAAATTTGGCTATTTTCTTTGCATCTTCATCATTTGCTGGATTCCAAGCAGTTACATCCGGTGGATCATGAACTACAGCCCATAGTCCTTTTTTACACAGAAGTAGACTGTACTTCATAGACCAGGAAACTTAGTTTGTTCCATCCAACCGGGTTATCAGAGATATTCTGGTTGACTGTTCTTGTGCCATGTTCACTTAAACAATAAACCACAAAACAGCTATCTGAATATGGTACTGTATATTCACACTAACTCTCAGTATCCTGGGCCCATGACCAATGTTAAGGAATTCACAGAACAACCCTTGAGTAGCAAGGGTGTGCACATGAAAAACGATTGAGAGTAGTTAGGAAATAACACAGCCAACACACAGATACACTGAGTTGTGTTTACTTTCAGGAAATAGTAATAAGGCACAGTCCAATAAACAGTCCAGGTCATTCACGTATAAATCAGTAGATAGTAAAACAATAGTCCAGGGATAATCAAATAACAAAGTCTTCTTACCAGTCGTTGTAGTCATACACGATAAACAGTTGCAAACAGTAGCAAACACAGCAAATAGCAAAGAGTCAGTAAAAGAAGCAAAGAGAAACAAACCAGGTTTCTAGCTCCCTTTTAAGGACATTGGCTACAGAGCTAACCAATCAGGACACAGCATGATGCAATACAGCAATACAGCAGTCTTCAAGCAATATTGATGGTTTATATTTTGCCAACAAGTTAGGTAAAATCATTTCCTAACACAGGTGATAAACTAGTAGATTTTTCTGAAGGACAAAACTTTATATCATGAACTCACTTTACAAGAAAAAGCTAGCAGAAAATGGACATGGAAGAGTCCATCTGTGTACACAAGCAAAATTGACTATATCATGTCAAGTAATAAAACCATATTCTGCAATTGTACTGATTGACATCAATTGTTTTAACGTTGGAAGTGACCATAGAATGGTACGAGCTAAAGTGAAGATAGACTGTCAAAAAGAGCATATGAAAATGATAAAGTTGTCACAAAAAATGAAAATAAAGAGTCATAAGCTGTTAGAGAAGAGCGGTGGTTTTGAGATTAATTTATCAAATCGCTTCACTCTGCAAGATTTTGAAGAGATTAACATTCTGGACCAAAATGAACAAATAGTCAAAAATGCCCTTGAATCTGCTATAAATATAGCACTGCTGGAAAAATACTTTGTACAATCAAAAATGAAGTGGATAGACAATGGCTAGAATGATGATCCCTCCAAATCTGGAACACTTGGAAATCATATTTATTAGATCTGAAGTGTTATACTACCAATAGTCCTTTATTTCCCGACCGTGCAGCTGATTCTGCTCTTCCAAAAGTAGAAAATCATTTGGTGGAAGTTTCATATTCAAGAACACTTGTGTTTAAGTCTAACATCTTAAAAATTGCATCAAATATAGTAGTGGTATTCATTTACCTTCGCTACTGGTTCGGAAATGTGAGCGTGCGCGCCACCTCTGTGGATGTGCAGAGTGTCCATGATGACATCTGGGTGGTGGGTGGAGCCTTCCACTGCCTCCACTACCGGTTTGCCTGAACCGGGTAGAACTGGTAGAATCCCACCACTGATCAAATATATAGGAAAATAAAGTCTGACTTTATTTTGATGAGTGTTAACACTGATTAAGCTTCCTTTCTTCTGTTCTAATACTATCGTAACTGAGAGTTCCCTAATCAGTTTCAAAGAAGCCACATTTTCAGCTAAATGCAGTTTCAAAATTTCCATTTGATCTTTCATAGTTGGCATGGACATAATGGATGACTGAGAATAAAATTTAATATTAGATAAAATGTGGTGTGGCATAATGTTTTCTACCTCATAGCACTTGACAGATCTGGCTGACAACAGACAATTACAGAGCTTTTCAAAATGCTATTCTTAGCTTTCTTGAACTTTATTACCCTTGAGATCTATAGTCATTGTCAGAATTCTCCAGGTAGTTGCTTGAATAAGGAAGTGAAGTTCATCTATCTGAAGGCTATAAAGGTTGGAGTAAGCATGTTTATGTGTTTTTTTTTCAAATAGTGAAACAGAAAATTACAACACCAGCAAGGGAAAAAAAGATAAACAGTGGTCATAGAGTCAAGGAAAAAATCTCTCTATTATATTATAGTGATTAAAATAAAGCTGACAATAAGATAAAAAGGCTTAACAGAAAAGCTAATTAACCACACACACACACACACACACACACACACACAAAAGGCGGGGGGGGGGGAAAGAACCATCTATTATCCATTGGTATCAGAGGTGGTATTCAGCAAGTTCTGACCAGTTCTGGAGAACCGGTAGTGGAAATTTTGAGCAGTTTGGAGAACTGGTAAATACCACCTCTGACTGGCCCTGCCCCCATCTATTCTCTACCTCCCAAGTCCCAGCTGATCAGGAGGAAATGGGGATTTTGCAGTTACCTCCCCTGGAGTGGGGAGGGAATGGAGATTTTACAGTATCCTTCCCCTGCCATGCCCACCAAGCCACGCCCACCAAGCCATGGCATGCCATGCCCACCAAGCCACGCTTAAAGAACTGGTAGTAAAAATATTTGAATCCCACCACTGATTGGCATCAATATAAAACTAATTTGATTGTAATTGTTTATAGTATATTATATAAAGTGTCTATTTGAAACAGAAGTGAAAACCATTTGAACTTCTCATTCTAAATTAAAATGACACATTTATCATGTTCATATATTGCTTCAAGCTGTATCTTTCATCTCTTTGCAATTGATTTCACCTAGAATCCTTTGATATAGTGCAATTAATTTGTATGTTGCTTATCTACTCTACATGCTGCAACAGAACCCCCTTTAACCAATATGTATGAAAGGAGATAGCATTATTAATATTCACATGAATTAACCTGAGTAATTCAGTAAAACTAAACAGAATCCTGAGACTTAATTATATCTATATTTCCACCAGAAAATGTTTCTTATTCTTATTATTTAATTTTTATTAAACAATGTATCATTATTTAAATTCAGAATTATAATTGCACAAGATTATTTGTGCAGCAAATTACTTTGTGAATAATAGAGTTCATTTCATATTAAATTATCTCTCTTCCTCCCCACACACTACCAACAGTCGGGAGAAGTAAAAAACTGAACACAAACTGTAATCTTACTTCTCCCTCTTCAAAGTATTACTTGCACATAGAATGTAATTCCATTGTAAAATGAAACTCCTATCATCCACAACCATCCTGATGTATCTGGAAGGTACCAGATTAGGAAAGCCACAGAGTCATGAGACAGATGGCCAATGCTCAGATTCTGAAATATAATTACAGGTTACAGATAGAAGAAAGAGTAGGATATTTTGGGCTAAGAGTCCCATTTCCCAGTTTAATTGATACTGGGAAGTATCTCAGCTGCTATGCATATTTATTTTGGATAAATATTTTTATTTAGTTTTTTACTGGTTTTATTTTTTAAATGTTTTTATTGTGGTATATTTTTAATCGTAAGCCATCCAGAGTCGTTGATTGAAATAGGTGGCTTTAGAAATTGAATAAATAAATAATTAATTATATAATTTGAATAGATGTTCGTGTTTAAAAACCTCTACTTTGAAAACAATAGTCAAAGAGTAAAACCTCATTAATGTACAATAGTTGAAGAGTAGACAATATGTCATATGCCTGTCTTTCCTTCTCATGTGTTAATTTACCAGATTCAGGGAAACAATACATAGTGTAGTAGGGGATGTTCAAAATGAACCTCTGAAACTCCATAGCTGGAGATTGTATACATTAATTGGTCACAGAATGGACTGTGACCAATTAATATATAGGGCAACAATGAAGCTGTTCAAGTTTGAGAATGTTCTGTCCCTGTCCCATACGCACACACACCAACAGAAGTTCAAGAGTTAAAGACCAAACCAGCCGGCAAAATCCTTTTCCGTATGATAACGGAACTTGGCAACAACCTAATGGCTGCTTGCCAAGAGTTTATTACTTACGAAGAGGAGAGATAATTTCTCCCCACTTCTGGTACATCAAAAGAAACAGCTCAATAATTACAGAGTCGATCAAGACCAGAGATAATCCAGCAAAGTCTATAGCAAAAGTCTGGCAATGCTGAATGGCGTGGAAGCTTTCAGCTTTGTTCGTCACAAGGTTTGACTGGCCACCACGCTCCCTTTTTATACCTTGTGGGGTGTGGTCCAGTGACTCAGCCTAATCTTGGGCACACCTTTTCTTCTGTTGTGCGCGCTTATCTCTGCGACGCTGGCGTGGATCCAGCCAAGACTCATTGCCCTCATCACTGTCCATCTGTGGCTGCATGGATGTGCTTGGCCCCGGCCCTATCTCTTGCCCTTCAGCGGACACCGAAGGCATTGCCAGAGAGGAGGGTCCTGGAGAGGGAGCCTTGCCAACTCCTCTCCTTCACTCTCGGAGTCCTCTCCTGCCGATGACACAGGCTCAGGTAACGGAGCCACAACAGAGAATATGTTATAGCAACAGATCTGAGTATTTATCTACCGCAGAGATAGGCAACCTGTTCTGCACATTGTTTCTTTTTTTTTGAACAATTTTTTAAATTTTTTTTAAAACACATAAACATAGAAAAATCTTTTCAGAACGAGCCATTGATCCGGTCATAAGTAGGTACAATTACTAATTCCTCTTTAACAAAAGCTTTCCCCGAATCCCCGCTAATTACCATAAAAAAAGAAAAAAAAAGAAATTTTTTTTTCCTAACTTATATCATTTTACACAAATCAATTACCTTCTATTATTTCACCACAAATCTTAGTTTTCATATAACACAACTTAATTTTCTCTAACATAAATTCTATCTGAAAAAAGAAAAAATTCTTAAAACCCATTATACTAATCTTAAAATCCTTAATTCAAAATCATTTCAATTTCTTTTCCTTTTAACTTGGATGGATATATCTTAAAGACATAAATCAACAAAATATTTATGCAGTATTTTAACTGTTAGCATTTATCATCTTCATTTTACTATTTGTCTCAGTTTAACCCTTTTAATCACAACATAATCATTTCATTATTAGTATCAATTCCAGCAGGGTCATCTTTATTTCTAAAAGTTTATCCTAGTATATAATCTTCCTCTTAGTCATCCTCTTTTGGCTGTTAATCACAGCATAGTCTTCTTAGGTTTTATTGTTATTCCCAGTATAATCATCGTTTTTGCTGTCAATCCCAACATAATTATTTTTATCTTTACTGTTATACCCAGTATAATCATCTTGTTCTTCTGTCAAACCCAGCATAATTTCCTTTATATTTTTATTTTACTGGGGTAGCGGTTGATACCCCCAAACTTATGGACATGGGGGATTTCAATCTGCCATCTGTCAGTGAAACATCAGAGGCAGCTCAGGAGTTCATGGCTTCCATGACGGCCATGGACCTGACCCAGTTAGTTCATGGCCCTACCCACACGGGGTGGGGGGGACACACTCTGGACTTGTGTTTTGTCTCAGGTCAGTGGTTGAATGTTCTAGAAATAGGGGATATAGTTATTGAACCCTTGTCATGGTCAGATCACTTACTCCTTTGACTCAACTTTCGTACCACCACACCTCACCGCAGGGAGGCGGAACCAACAAGGTGGTTCCGCCCCAGGTGCCTGATGGATCCGGATAGGTTCCTGACGGAGCTTGGGCCATTCCCTGAGGCTCTGGCTCATGACTCGACTGAAGAACTGGTGGCCGCCTGGGATAGGGCGGTTGCTGGAGCTTTGGACCGCATCGTGCCTTTGCGGCCTCTGACCAGGGGCCGATCCCAGGTGGCTCCCTGGTTCTCCGAGGAGCTGAGGGAGATGAAGTGCCAGAAAAGATGCCTGGAGAGCGACTAGAGGATCAGCTGACTGAACACTGGTGAGGTCTCATATTAAGATCTACCTAGTGGCGATAAGGGCGGCAAAATCAAACTATTTTCCCGCTCTTATTGCGTCTGCAGAGAACCGCCCAGCAATCCTATTTAGGGTGACCCGCTCCCTTCTTCATTTGGGAGCGAGGGAAGACCCCTTGCAGGGTAGGGCTGAGGATTTTGTGCAATTCCTGTATGACCAAGTCACTCAGATTCAGGAAGGCCTGTACTCCAATTGGGATGGGTTAGGTTTAGGTTTATTTGATTTGTATACCGCCCTACTCCCGAAGGACTCAGGGCGGTGAACAGCCAAACAATAAAATACATAAATACAAAAATTTTTAAAAACCAGTTAAAATCAAATTAAATCATTTTGGTCCAGACAAATTAAAACACCCCAATAATTTAAAAACAGATTAAAATGTACATATTAAAAGAGGGAGGAGATTAGGCCAAGCCTGCTTGATGGAATAAAAAAGTCTTCACAGCGCGGCAGAAGGTGCGCAGATCCGGGATCCTCCGTATCTCTGGGGGGACCTCATTCCAGATGGTTGGTGCCCCCACAGAGAAGGCTCTCCCCCTAGGGGTCGCCAGCCAACATTGTTTGGCTGACGGCACCCGGAGGAGTCCCTCTCTATGAGAGCGTACTGGCCGGTGGGAGGCTATTGGTGGTAGTAGGCGGTCCCGTAGATAACCAGGTCCTAAGCCATGGAGCGCTTTAAAGGTGGTAACCAAAACCTTGAAGCGCACCCGGAAGACCACCGGGAGCCAGTGCAGCTCGCGCAGGAGACGTGTCACATGGGAGCGCCATGATGCTCCCATTACCACCCGCGCAGCCGCACTCTGCGCCAGTTGGAGTCTCCGGGTGCTTCTCAAGGGGAGCCCCATGTAGAGAGTATTACAATAGTCCAGGCGGGAGGTGACGAGGGCATGAGTGACCGTGCGTAACGAGTCCCGATCCAGAAAGGGACGCAATTGGCGAATCAGGCAAATCAGGGTGATGGAGGTGGGTCTTGAGAGTGTTATCTGGGAGGGGTTTGACCTTGTAACTCCCGAGGACATGGACAGGATTCTGGGTAGGCTTAGCACTGCCACATGTTTATTGGACCCGTGTCCGTGCTGGTTGGTGCTGGCCTCCCAGGCAGTTACATGAGGCTGGCTCCAAGGGATTATTAACGCTTCTTTGAGTGAGGGTTTCTTCCCTCCCTCCCTGAAAGAGGCGGTGGTGAGGCCCCTCTTCAAGAAGCCTTCCTTGGACCCGGCTGTACTAGCAAACTATTGTCCAGTCTCCAACCTTCGCTTTGTGGCGAAGGTTGTTGAGAGTGTGGTGGCGCGACAACTTCCCCAGTACCTGGATGAAGCTCCTATCTAGATGAAGTTTATCTAGATCCATACCAGTCGGGCTTCAGGTCAGGGTACAGCACAGAAACGGCATTGGTCGCATTGGTTGATGATCTCTGGAGGGCTCGGGACAGGGGCTGTTCCTCTGTCCTGGTCCTATTAGATGTCTCAGCAGCTTTTGATACAATCGACCATGGTATCATGCTGCACCGATTGGAGGAGTTGGGAGTGGGGGGCACTGTGTTGCAGTGGTTCTCCTCCTTCCTCTCTGACCGTACGCAGTTTGTGTTGGCAGGTGGATAGAGGTCGACCTTGAGGTGCCTTGTTTGTGGGGTGCCGCAAGGGTCAGTCCTCTCGCCCCTTCTGTTCAACATTTATGTGAAGCTGCTGGGTGAGATCATCTGTGGTTTTGGGGTGAAGTGCCATCAGTACGCTGATGATATTCAGCTGTACATCTCCACCCTGGACCACCCCAATGATGCCTTTGACATGATGTCCTGGTGCCTGGAGGCCGTGAGGATCTTGATGGGGAGAAACAAGCTCAGACTCAACCCTTCCAAGACCGAGTGGCTGTGGTTTCCGGTGTCCCGATATAGCCAGCTAACTCCATCGCTGACTATTGGCGCCGAGATCTTGACCCCCTCAGAGAGGGCTCACAACTTGGGTGTTCTCCTGGATGCACGGCTGTCTTTAGAAGACCATATGACAGCTGTGGCCAGGGGAGCTTTTTATCAGGTTCGCCTGATTCACCAGTTGCGTTCCTTTCTGGACCAGAATGCCTTGCACACAGTCACTCATGCCCTTGTCACGTCACGTCTGGACTACTGTAATGCTCTCTACACATGGGGCTCCCCTTGAAGATCACTTGGAGGCTCCAATTGGTCCAGAATGCGGCCGCGTGGGTGATTATGGGGGCGACACAGCACACCCATGTAACACCTCTCCTGCGCTAGCTGCACTGGCTCCCGGATGGTCTTCTGGGTGCGATTCAATGTGCTGGTTACCACCTTTAAAGCGCTCCATGGCTTAGGACCTGGGTATATACGAGATCGCCTTCTGCCACCAATAGCCTCCCACCGGCCAATACGCTCCCACAGAGAGGGACTCCTCAGGGTGCCGTTGGCCAAATAATGTTGACTGGCGACACCCGGGGGAGAGCCTTCTCTGTGGGGGCACCTGCCCTCTGGAATGACCTGCCCCTGGAGGTTTGCATGATCCCTGACCTATGTACCTTTCGCCGTGCCCTTAAGACTCTTTTGTTCCAACAGGCTGGGCTGGCTTAGAAAATGAATTTTAAATTGGGTGTTTGTAGCTTTTAACATAAGGGCCAAATTTATATATTTAATTTAAATTGTTTTTAAATTTTGTGAGTATATGTTTGTTTTAATATGGCTGTACACCACCCTGAGTCCTTCAGGAGAAGGGCGGTATAGAAGTTTAATAAATAAATAAATAAATAAATACTGTTATACCCAGTATAATTCTCTATGTTTTGCTGTCTATCCCAGCATACCTTAGTTTGCTGCTTATCCCAACATAATCACCCTTTTTTTTAAATTTTACCATCCATCAATACATTACTTGTTAATATTCAATCACATTATCATTATCATCTTTATAACAATTTAACATTGAGGCTTAGTTCTTACTCCAAACACTTCCTTATATAAATTAATAAATTTCTGTTAATATATTATATTCCTCTCATATTCTTATTTTTTTCTTTATTTCAGTTTTTTATATATTATATCAAATTCTTTTCATAATCATATTCATTTTATTAATCTATAAAAACCTCTTTTTTATTATTACTATCCATCTATCCATTACTTCATTTTTAATCACATTGTTTCTATCTACTTTTTTCCATCTGTGTGTATATCATTCCTCATTTCCTTGTCTGTAACATATATTCCATTTCAGTTTCAGTGTTCACAATTTAATTCTCCATATATCAATTTAGTTCTTTTTAGTTCCTGCGCCATTTAACTTCTTTAGTTCCTGCGCCAATTAGTCCAATTATAAAAGTTCCATCATACTTTCCCTTTTTTTCAACAGTCAAATCGTCTGCAGACAAAGAGAAAATAGCTCCATCTCCAAAATCCAACGATTGTTGTTTGAAGCATTCACAATGTTCCCAAACAAGAAGCCAGTTACAATGTTTCTTTTTAAACCAGAAGGTGTCCCTCTACAATCCACAATTTTCTTTAGTCATGCAAATCGTCATTTTGTTTCAATTATGTAACATTCCAGTCCAATTCTCTCCTTCTTCTATGTTTTAAAAGTAATAATTCTTCTTTATCTTCTTTTCTTTAAAAGTCTAATTCAAATTTAAAGTTGTTCAATTTTGAACCAAGTCTCAATGTTTATTTTTCAGATTTAGTCTATTCAGATATCAATTTTCAATCGGGTCTTTTTCTTTTCTTTTAAAAAATTCATTTTAAAATCTTCTATGCCCCTTAGCTCTGCAGCCGCTGATTTAAGGCTAGGGGTCTTACAAAATAAAAAGCCATTACTCCAAACATTGTTTCAAGCCTGGATTGGTTGTCACTCACCCGGCTTCAAAAGGCATCACTCTTTTCTGCTTTCTTCCTGCACATCACTTGCCCGGTTTGTCCCAGCTTCGTGGCAGCCGTCATGGCTGCCGCAGAGAGCTCCCTCTGACCTCCAAGGAACTTGCAGATTCCTCTGGTCATTTGAGGTGCCTCTCTTCCTTCCCTGTCCCTGCAGGACGGTTCCGGTCCGAAGACCCATCAGCAGCAGTTCAGCAGCCGGGGTTTTCATGGGACTCATCAGAGCCCGCTATTTCCCCGACTGTCTCGCCATGACATCAAACTGGAAGTCCTGTTCTGCACATTATTCAGCTACAAGTTGCAGCACTCTTATCATTGGAGGTGCTTCAATCTGTAAACTTGGAGTTACAGTTTAGTAACATTTGGAGAGCCTACACAAGCCCATAAGTTCAGTAGCTCTGCAGTTAAAACTACATGTTCACAATCCTAGGTTTTCATCATTTTATGATTTGGACTTACTGCAGTAGGAACAAATAATCTAACAAAGGGAGAGGTCTGTGTTTTTGTATTTAAGACGTGTGACCTGTACATGCAGATGATTTTTAATTCCCCCCCAAAATATTCTTAAATGCTAGTAGTGAATCTGTGAAAACAGTTCTCAGATATTCTAGGTTGTATTTAATGATTGCCAGATGTGTGTCCATGTGTGTCTGAGAGAGTGCAAGAGAATGAGAGAATCACCCTGTGTGGTTTGGCAGTTAGGGTGCTGGCCTAGAAGCAGGGAACCTAGGGTCTGGTCCTTCCTTAAATGTGAAGTCAGCCAATTGGCCTTGGGCCAGTCATACTCTCTTGGTTCTTAATGGTGTCAGACTGAACAGCCAACCCCTCATTGCATCATGTGCTGATGGCTTTGGTGGCTTAACTAGATAAGTGCAGTACAAACAAGCAAACCTGCAATTAAGTGGAACCAAATGCTAGAAAGAAGATATAGTTACACAGAAGTGTGGCAGAGGAGAATTGAATAATAATCTATATCTTATTGTAGAACAAAATGTCACGTCTGTTCCCACTATTCTCTTCTATGGTCCAGCTAACTTGCTCATTTACTCATTTAATCTTTCACCCTTGCCATTTTTATTAAAGCTAAACAATGTCGGCTGGCGGGCCCATGGGGGAGGGCCTTCTCTGTGGCTGCCCCAGCTCTCTGGAAACCAGTTACCTCCTGAGGTCCAGACCATCCCCACCCTATTGGCCTTCCGAAAAGCAGTGAAGACCTGGCTTTTCCAGCAGGCCTGGGGCCGTTGATCTCACTCTTGTGATCTGGCGAGATCCGGCCATGAATGGTGTGAATGAGTTTTTAATGTTTTTAACGTTTTTAATTTTTCAATGCCTTTTTTATAATGATTTTTTAAATGTATTATGAGCCGCCCTGAGTCTTCGGAGAGAGGAGGCATATAAATTAAATTAATTAAATTAAATTAAATTAAATTAAATTAAATTAAATTAAATTAAATTAAATTAAATTAAATTAAATTAAATTAAATTAATTAAATTAAATCTACAATGATTGTTGATTCTCCATATCCTATAAGACAGACAATACTTCATTTTTTGTTATATCAATAAAAACATATTAAGAATCACATAAAAACAATATGGGATTTATTTTAAGTTTATTCATCTCTCTTAAAATAAACACCGTTTTCAGGTACAGCCACCAAACAGTCACAAAAAAGTCTCTCTCTGTGTGTGTCTTAGGCTAGAACCAGGAAATCTAATCCTGCCGTAGGTACAAAGCTGATAGGGTGATCTTGGACAATCACTCTCTTTCAGCTCTAGGAAGAAGGCAATGGCAAACCACATCTAAATAAGCCTTGCCCCAAAAAACCTGTAGAGACTTATCCAATCCTCTGGAATCAATGCTGACTCAAAAGTGCCAACAGTCTAGGAAAACACTTTTGAGCTTTGTGCTTGAAATGGAAAAGAATGAAACTTTGAGTTTGGGTTTTACCGATTAGATTGATAGATCTTTATAGAAATGGCTTGTTGATATTATTATGAAAAAACAAAAAGTTGTGATTTGATGTTAATGCCTTATTTTACTGCAACAGAGAGTCAAAGTTTCTTTTTCTTTTTTTCTTATCCTTCCTCACTTCTCTTCCCCCTCTTCCTCCCCACCGTTTTCCTATTTACTTTCATATTTTGAATATTATTTTATTTTATAACCCAATAAAAATGTTAAACATTAAAAAGAGTACCAACAGTCTAATGGATTTGAGGACTATGTCATAACACTACATCAGATCCACAAAGCTTTATGTCAGATTTGTTAACAGAATAATAGATTTGGAAGGGACTTTGGAGGTCTTCTAATACAACCACCTGCTCAAGCAGGAGACCTTATACTATTTCAGACAAGTGGTTGCCCAATCTCTTTTTAAAAACCTCAGTGATGGAACACCCACAACTTCTGAAGGCAAGCCATTCCACTGATTAATTGTTCTAACTGTTGGGAAATTTCTCCTTATTTCTTGATTGGTCTTCTCCTTGATTAATTTTCATCTTTTGCTTCTTGTTCTGCCTTCAGGTGCTTTGGAGAATAGGTTGACCCCCACTTCTTTGTGGCAGCCCCTTAGGTATTGGACCATGTCCCAGTCCTTCTTTTCATTAAACTAAACATATCCAATTCCTGCAAACAATCTTCATAAATTTTAGCCCACTGTCCACTCATTATCTTTGTTGCTCCTCTCTGCACTCTTCCTAGAGCCTCAACATCATTTTACATCACGAAGATCAAAACTGTACTGAATGCAATATTCAGTGGTGGGATTCAAATAATTTAACAACCGGTTCTCTGCCCTAATGACCAACTGGGTAGTCATGGCTGGGTGGTCATGTGACTAGGTGGATGTGGACAACTTGACGTCACTCACATTGAGGGGCGCTTTGCCTCGCCTGGCTTCTTGTGACTATGGGGGTGCTACAATGGTTGTAAGTGTGAAAAACAGTTATGCCATTTTTTTCAGTGCCATTGTAACTTTGAATGGTCACTAAATGAACTGTTGTAAATCAAGGATTACCTGTACAAAAACACAAAACCCAAGCTTTTTGCTTGCAAAAAGCTGCCCTAAATACCAATCATTAGATTAGAAATATCTGTAAGCTGAAGTTACAAATCAGGCAGGATGACAGAGCACCTTGAGGAATTAAAATAGTTAAAATGCAATGATAACTATCAGCAGCCAACTCATGCTTATAAAGTGAAACCCTTTAGCAGCATGGTCATTTAAGCTCTTGTAAGGTCCGGCTATACGCTTAAGCTCTCAGTGAACCAAAAAGAAAGACTTAAACGGAGGCTTGAATAAGAATCAACATTTAATCTTTGATCAAAGACAAAAGGCTGGGTAAAACCATTCCAAACACATACAAAGAGATAAGTATATGGGAGGGCTCACATCTTCAGAGAAGATGTAACCATGTTTTATACCTTTAAAGCATCAGTTAGATCCCTAATTCTGGCCCCTTAATTTATGTTTGTGTATTCTTTGTTGCCCTGCAAAGGAATCTAAACTTCCAATTAGTCTTATCTTTGTTTATTTAATTGGCCACATAGTGCCTGGCTCCTGAAGACCAGATCTTATCCAGATCAGACATAAATTAGGATTGAGATGTAAATTACCCCTTTGTTGATGGCTGGAGTTCCAACAGATATGTACCATGTTTTTAGGTGGCACAGAAAGAGATTGATATGAGCAGGTCAAATGGCAGGGACATACGTTTGACAAATACCAGATACATTTCAGAGGCCTAATGACAATATGTTTGTAACAGGAGATACAAATAGAAAGGAATAATATATGTGATACAAAAGCACAATATATATGTTACAGGAACCTAATGATTACAGAATAACAAGCTTTTACTAAATCTAGTATATCAGTATTTTATATTCTTTATTATTGTTTCCCTACATTTCACTCTTTTTATTTAAACGATGGAATGCTTTCCATCATGCTGTAAAAGAGGTACATATTTAGTAGGGATGGTTTTAAGAATCATAAGATTTGCAGGCTTTTGACGAGAACTGGTCGGCACTGAGGATGCTAAGACTGTAATCCCAGAGATAGTCGATGTGACTATTTTTTGGATTAAAGGAAGGAGGCAAGGGAGAAAAAGGAGACTCCCAAAGGCCAATAGCACCATGAACCCAATTCGTTTCCAGTCAGAGAAGATACTGCCGAACCAGTTAAGATCTACCGCTCCAGTCCATTTCTGGACAGGGACGTGTGCGAGTTTTCTCATCCTGGCAGTAAGCTCCTCTATGACCTTACCATTATCATCAATTTCTAAACAACAGTTGGTGAGATTGAATTTTCCACAAACTCCTCCTTCTTGAGCAAGTAAATAATCGAGGGCAAGACGATTCTGATAGACAGCAGTGCAAATCTTGGTGTTAGTTTGAGCAAGCAGAGTAAGGGAAGTGCTTGTAGTATTGGTAATGAGTTCAACAATCACTTGCAAACAGATTAAACGATTGAGCAAATAAATTGGTGTGCGGTAACCCCACATCCCATCCTCAGCCCACGTGGCTGTGCCATATACCTGAATAATCCTTTCAGGAGGCCAGTCTTCATCGTGCCAAGTTCTCTGATCTGTGATCTTCAGATCCCCAAATGTAACAGATCTTTTATCCCTGTGTCCTACTTCATCATAAACTGGGACACCAAGTCTCTCTCCTTGAGTGATGGTTAAAAGAAAGAAACTAGGTTTAACGGTCCCTAAGGCACAAGTACCACTCCATTTACGTGGAAGGGACACATAAGCTTTTCTTCCACAAATCCAAAAGAGTCCATCTGGGGCAGGCCAAGATGAAGAGGCGTCATGGAGACGATCCCAGAGGGAGGAGAGCTGTTTGTACTCAGAAAAGGGGTTTGGTGGTTGAGTAGCATTCACACCAGACCACCAAGTGGTTCTTGCATTAGCAGCTACAATAAGGTTTTGATAGACTAAATCCCCTAAAGGGATTGTAAAAAGTCGGGAGACAGGTCTTTGAAAACATATATCTCCAATAATGGAAGTTTGTAGGATCCATTCTCGGGGTCGGTCTAGAGAGGACCATGTGAGGTTCAGTTGGGGAAGAGTTTGGCTGTGGGTATAAAAGTCCTGAGGATCAAAAACATTGAGACAAGTTGTGGAACCAAAATAAAGAGCAGAGTCATTGTCACCTTTTCCAAAGAATGTGCGGGGAAACCAGCAGCAACAGAGCAGAAAAACAGCAAAGACAACAAAAACAGCAAACCAAATATATTCAATGGGTGTCCAGTCTATCCAGTTCATCAGTGAACAGGTCAGCAGGCGATGCTGGGGAGCGGTGAAGTTTCAGCTTGAGTCCTTCCAGCTGTTGGACTTGCCACTGCTCAGGGGGCTCGGGGACATGCTTGACTCGTGATGCGTGGACCCACGCTTTGACGCCGTCCACTTTCACAGCCGTGGGGGTGCTCAGAAGAACCTGACGGGGTGTAGACCACTTGGGCTGAGTGCAGTTGGGAGAGAGTTCTTTGATCCTTACCCACTGACCCAGTTCAGCCAATGGTGGCACGTCAGCAGCTGGAGGTAAAGCGGACTGGACCTGTTTAGAGATAGAGGACAAAACCTGCGCCAGATTATGCAAATATGAGGTAATCTTTCTTTCCCCTTTACTAGAATCTGGCAGGGCAGAAGCAACAAAGGGTCTCCCATACATCATTTCAAAGGGTGACAATCCTAATTTCCCTGAAGGCAGGGCTCTAATTCTTGCTAAGACTAGTGGTAGTATCTTAGGCCAGGGGAGTTGGGTTTCTTGGCATAATTTGGACAAGTGTGTTTTCAGGGTTCTGTTCAAACGTTCCACTTTCGATGAAGCCTGTGGTCTGTAAACAGAGTGGAGGTGCTAAGGGATGCCTAAAAACTTACTGACATCCTGAGTAACCTGTGAGGTGAAATGCCTGCCATTGTCAGACTCAAGACCCTTAGGGACCCCAAATCTTGGGATAATGTGATCAACTAAGGCATTCACCACCTCTCTGGCTTTTTGGGTGGAGGTAGGGATGGCTTCTGGCCATCCGGTGAATAAAACCACAAATACAAGAAGGTTAGATTTTGCTCCCCTTTTTGGGAGTTCAGTAAAGTCTACTTGCCAAGCCTCCCCTGGGTATCGGGCAGTTCGAAGACGACCAAGAGGAAGCGGACTGCCCCCTCGGGGGTTGTTCCTTTGGCAGATGTCACATTGAGAAACAACAGTCTTGCAAAGGCCACGCAAGTTTGGATTGCAATAGCGGGATGTGAGCCACTTCTGGAGTGGGCGAGGACCGCTGTGAGACATGCGATGAGCTCGTTGAACAAGTTTCCACACCATTTGTTGAGGGAGCTGGATTCTATTCTGAACAACCCACCACCCATCGCACCACTTGCCATCAGGGTGTAGCTGGTCCCTAGTATCATATAGGGCAGGAAGGTGTTGCGTGGGGTCACAGGGAAGCAAAGCTGAGAGATTCCTGGGATTGACAGCAGGGCCTGATTCAGCAGCTTGGCAGGCCCAATAGTCAGCAGCCCGGTTCCCACGAGAGATTTCACTGTGGTCTGTCTGGTGTCCTCGACAATGAATGATAGCTAGCTGGGATGGCTGTCTGACAGCTGTGACAAGTTTTTCTAGCAAGGGCTTCATCTTTAGGCTTTTCCCATCTGCACCAGTAAAGCCACGAGCCTTCCATAGAGCAGCATGAGTGTGTGCAGCCAAAAATACATAACGACTGTCAGTATAGATATTAGTGCGCAGTACAGCTGACAGATGGCATGCCTCGATCAGGGCTAAAAGCTCGGCTGCTTGAGCGGATCAGTAAGAGGGGAGTTGTCGTAGGAGGAGGGGGCCATCTCTGCAAACTACAGCCAGTCCTGTGTATCTTTTCCCATTTTTTACAAAAGAAGAGCCATCAGTCCAGAGTTGGGACTCAGGATTGTCAAAAGCTCAGTCCTAAGATCTGCACGAATGCCTACCACGGATTCCAAGACGGCTAAACAGTCATGCTGTGGACCATCCTCGGGGGGCAAGGCAAAAGGGTAGCTGGATTCAGCCTTTCACATCTATGAAGCTGAACAGAGTCTGATTCTAAAATCTGGCTTGCATACTTAGAAATCCGGCATGAGGTGGCCCATACTGGGAGTTTTTGTTTGAGGAGAGCTTGAACTGAATGAGGCGTATAAACGTTAAGGGGAGCCCCCAAAGTTATTTTATGAGTCTCCTGGATGAGGATGGCTGTGGCTGCAACAGATCGGAGACAGGCTGGCCAGCCTCTGGCCACTGGATCCAGGATTTTTGAAAGGTAAGCCACAGGAACTCTTTCGGGGCCCAGTTTTTGCAATAAAACACCCAGGGCACAACCCTTCATTTCAGAAACAAAGAGTTCAAAGCCTTTCATTTGATCGGGTAAAGCCAAGGCAGAAGCACGGCCCAATGCATCTTTCAAGTCCTGCCATGCTTTCTGATGTTCATCTGTCCACTCCCAGGCCATGTCCTTTTGAGTTAATTGATAAAGGGGTTTAGCAATGACAGAATACATTGGAATCCACAGCCGGGCATAGCCAGTGATGCCTAAAAAGGTCTGTAGCTGTTTAACGTTAGTGGGTGTAGGTAAGGCTGAAATAGCCTGTAGGCGGCTTTTATGTAGGAGCCGACAGCCTTTGCGCAGAACAAAACCCAGATACTGTACTTCCTGAGTGGCCCATTGGACTTTCTTCCTAGATACTGTGTAGCCCTTTTCAGCCAAGTGATTGAGGAGGGCGATTGAAGTATCCTCAACATCTTTCTGGTCTTTGCCAGCTATTAATAAATCATCCACATATTGTAAGAGGGAAGTTTGTTGGGTATCAAAGTCTTTAAGATCCTGGGCAAGGGCTGCAGAGAAAGCAGTTGGACTGTTACGGTAGCCCTGTGGTAGGCGAGTCCAAGTCAGCTGGCACTTGGAACTATCAGAAGGATCTTCCCACTCATTACAATGTAGCGGAATAAATATCATTGGCTACATTTCTAGAGAAACCTCGCTCCTGTGCTGCTCAGAAGTTTTTTTTAATGAGGGAAAGTCTTTTTGTTTTCTATTTCTTCTCTTATTTTTGCTAAATCTTGTCTGTGTGGGAAATGGCATCAGGACTTATACAGCTGGACAAACAGGGGGGGGGAATTTCCCCCCTTAAGAAATTGCGCCAACAAATTTCAACTCTCCAGCGTCAGAAACCCGATTTTAATATATTAGAATTTATCCTTGAAGAGATTGTAAGAAGGGATGAGATTGTGAATCAGCAACTTGAAAAATTTAAGCAGGAAATTAAAGAAATTGGTGAATTGGTGAAATCAGAGTCTGACTTCTTGAATAAAAAGATTTCAAAAGTTGCTAATGGTTTATCAGGCTTTCTGATTCGGATGGAGGCAAAGACTGAATTATTAGAGACTAAAATGAAGGAAGTCGAGGAGAATTTGGATGACATGACTCAAAAAATTAAAAAGGATTTGATAAACATTCAGGATAATAGCTTGGAAGACAAATCTAAAATGGAGACTGACCAAAAGATTGGTAATGAGGAAAATGTACAACAGAGGATTGAAAGAGAAGTTTTAATGATTCAATATAATTTTACAGAATATGCAATTAGATTGAGAGGTCTGCAGGAAAATAATAGAGATGACTTAAGGAAAGTATCTTCTGAAATTCTGGCTGGGATCTTAAAGGTTCAACCTGATGAAGTGTATTGCAGGATTGATAGAATTTATAGAATAAACTCCTGGTGGGCAAAGCAAAGGCAACTGCCTAGAGATGTGGTGATCTATTTTACAGATAAAGAAATTAGGAATAATATTGTGCAGAACTCTTTTAATTCCAATTTGCAATTTCATGGAAGAAAGATTTGGATTTTCAAGGAGCTCCCGCCCAAGATGTTAATGGAGAGGAAGAAATTTGGCTTTTTAGTGACTGAATTAAAAAAAAGAAATATCCTATTCAGGTGGGACATCCCAGCTGGTTTAATATTGAGATATCAAGGCGTAAGATATCAATTGCACACTGTTGAAAAAGCGGAAGATTTTTATCAAAAAATTCTAAAAATGAATTTAACACCTTTAGGCATAATACAGGATAAGCAAAAGGAGTTGGAAATAAAAGGAAAACATCAAATTACAGAGGCTGTGATGGATAAATTGTCTTTGGACTCCTTGGAGACCCCAGCTGGACTGTTTATAAATAAGAGAGCAGTGTCATCCGAACCCAAGGTGATGAATCATCAAGTCACAGACAAGTGCGCAAATCAATCAGTTGATATACAAGTGACGGAGAAGAAAGATGAGATGATAAAATTAACCCAACAAGAACAATCCACAAAGCAGAATGAAAATCAACCAGCAGATATACAATTGGTAAGCAAGAAAAGAGGATGGAAATTCAACCCGAAAAAGAAAAAGAAAAGAAACAGATCTTATAGAAACAGCAATTTCCAAACTAAGCAACAGTGAAGCCAGGCGCTTTAAAAAATGAATGAATATTAGAAAAGACAGTGGTGGCGAACAATTGTTTGATACTATCCTGAGGATTGTGGCAGATCTCTGCAAGGCCATGATTTTGGGAAGTGGAAAGAGCCTCACTTTGTTGGATTTGAATCATCTAATTTTTTCTTATTTACTTTTTTTTTCTCTTGGAAATATATTATAACTACTTTGAGTTATAAGGCAGGAGAGTTTTGCTGGGGCATGCAGAAGATCTGGATGTTACTCAGTAGGATGACGGGAATTAACAATCCTGATGAATACCACAACTATAACCATACGGATATATTCATAATTATAATGTCACTCGGGTGGTTGTTTTTACTTTTATACAGGTGTGAGGATATCTACTACTGATGGGGGCAGAAGATGACTGAAGATTTTGAACAAACTGTTGCACCAGCATGTTATTTTACCCTATTATGGGTGATGGATTTAACAATCTAGTGGAAAGACATCAAAGAAGATATTATATGGATCATAAACTTAAAGTTATTGTCTTTTCTCTTTTTACATAATGAAATGCATATATAGATATGTGTATATCTTAGTAAAGTGGGCAGTTGATTATATTTAGAATCGTATTGCATGATTTTGTAGGAATTGAAGGGCTGAAATAGGTTAGTTTACTGATTGTTATAAAATGGGATGCATATATAGATATGTGTATATTCTAGTAAAGTGGGTAGTGGATTATATTTAGAATTGTATTGTCTGATTTCAAGTCATATATTTAGAGGAGTGGAGGAAGTGGACAGAATTGAATAAATTTGGTTGCAGGGAGAAGGCCGATTTAAAATGTTATATTAATATATATAAAAGATTAAAGGTTAATTTGTAATAATACTCAATAAATTTAGGGGAGGAGAAAAAGGGCAGATTACCGTAAAAATGGGAGTTATAAGATTAACAAGTTAAGGGTCAGTATTCCGAGAAGGGATTAAGGGAAAGGGAAGATATTATGTATGTAACTAGTTATGAAATAGCCTATTGTTGTGAAGAAGTCACAGGGGGGGTTGGGTGGAAAGGGTGGGTTAGGGAAGAGGGGGGGGGGAAAGGGGGAAAAACTTGTATTTGAAAACTTTTTCAATAAAAAAAAAAAAAGAAGAAGGATCTTCCCACTCAAAAGCAAAGTATGACTGACACTCTTTAGCCAGAGGGATACAAAAGAAGGCATCTTTTAAATCTATGACCGTATACCAATTCTGGTCACTAGAGTGTGTAGTCAGTAACGTATATGGATTGGACACTACTGAATGAAGTGGGCGGAGCCTACAGTTCGCCTCCCTCAAGTCGTGAACAAATCTCCAAGTCCCATCAGGCTTAGGAACGGGAAAAATTGGCGTTGACCAATAAGATTGTGTATGGACAAGGAGCCCAGTTTTCAGAAAAAGTTCAATCTGTGCTTTAATGCCAAGCTGGGCTTCCCGTTTGATAGGGTATTGGCGAATAGAGATAGGTTGGGCACCTAGGAGGAGCTGAGCCATGTGGGGTATAGCAAATTTTGCAAACCCAGGGATTCCTTGATACCAAACTTGGGGATTTATTTTATTTGAATCAGGTC
The DNA here is from genome assembly GCA_022577455.1 of Arizona elegans. Taxonomy (NCBI): domain Eukaryota; kingdom Metazoa; phylum Chordata; class Lepidosauria; order Squamata; family Colubridae; genus Arizona; species Arizona elegans. The sequence goes on from JAKOOJ010000007.1 coordinate 24,209,222, forward strand.
CTTTAAGGATTGTTTCTTTCTCTAGGAAGCAAAGATAAGCTCTTTCTGGGGGAATTTCAAGGGAAACTCCCTGCTGGGAGCATTGTATAACTGCCCCCAATTTTCCTAGCAGATCCCTCCCCAAAAGATTGATAGGACATTGTGGCAATATTAGAAAGGAATGCTGGAGTGATGGTCCCTGTTAGGTTCAGCTTGCAGCTTACTCCTAACTTGTTGGTCAGGCAATATATCTGTTTCTTTAAGAAACAACTGAGCCACGTAATCAGGGTTTGCTGAACCCTGTAATTAGGCTGCAGTGCATAAATAAGCAGCACAGAGAAGCGTTCATTCTTCCTGCTTCTTCCTGGTTCTTCCTGGTTCTACCTAGTTCTCCCTGAGTGATACCTGTTTGTATCCTGTTGCTTACTGAGTCTATTATATGGTACTGTATACCAAGAGTTACTAAAGTCTGTTTGCTTTGGTAAGGGAAGACACTTACTGGACTGATATTACTGTTTATGACCTTGGACTATTTTACTTACACCGAGACTGCTTGTTACTTGTAGATAAACTATTTTTTCTCACACGAGCCGCACGTTTATCTCCTTCCCTGTGTGTTTCTGCTCTGCTCGTTGCACAAGCAACAAATACTTTTTACACACACCCTAACAGTCCCTTGGTTGGTTCAACCTCCATTGGGTGACTGATCAGGGCATTCTATTCTATCCCGGTTGCTCCAACAATGGGGGTGGTTTTAGAAGAGAGGCAAGGGATTGATTTATCGTTCAGGACGCTAAAGGTAGCTCCTGTATCAATCAAAAAGGAATAAGATTTGTTCCCCACTTTGAGCTCCATCAGAGGGTCTGGGGAAGCAATTGGCCCTCCAGAGCTCCTTCAGTAGGTTTCTGGATAAAACTCAGGAGCCTGAGCTGACATGAGGGGGGCTTGCGGGGGATCAGGTCTGTATCCTCCCCTTCCCCTCATTTGTCCGCGTCCCCTATTGGGCCGTTGTGGTTCGTTGGGGCATTCTCTCCACCAATGGCCAGTTTGATGACACCCGGCACATTGATTTTTCGGGAGGGGTCTCCCCCTGCCTTTACTTTGGGGGCTCAAAGCCGCTGCTAAAAGAGCAACTTGCTTTCTCATTTTCCTATCTTCTTTCTTTTCTTCCTCTTCCTCCCTTGGGAATAGACAGTGAAAGCTGTCTGAATGAGGGCCTCTAAGTCCTTAGCAGTAGGGTCTCTAGTTTTTGCAGTTTCCTTCTTATATCGGGAGCACTTTGTCCCACAAAGGTCATTTTCAGCAAAACATCATTAGCTGGGCTATCAGGGTCGAGGTCAGTAAACCTCCGAAATCCATCTTTCAAACAGTTCAAAAAATCAGTGGGGGATTCCTTTGGATTTTGAAGGATCTGATGAACTCGGTGAAAGTTCACCGTTTTTGGAACACCGAGCCTCAGTGCTTGAAGGATAGCATCCCTGGCTCTCTGGAGGATGAGGGCACCCTGATCTGTGTTGGGATCAACCTCATAGCTGGGGCTAAAAAGAATCAGGGGTTCAGGCCATAAAGCTGGGGCATCGTTATTAGTTTGAATGCCATGTTCTCTAGCAGCTTTGTAGTGTGCTGTGGTGGCTTTAAGAACTTGTTGTTTTTCCTCAGTAGACAGGAGTGCCGATAAGAGAGTAAAAATATCAGGCACATTAGGTCTATGAGTGGCCATCACACGTTGAACGAGTTCAACATAACTTTGGGGGGATTCCCTGTAAGAGGGAAGTCCTGCTTTCCAATTGAAAAGATCATTGGTAGTAAAAGGTGTGTGAACAAACACCAATTCATATTTCATAGGAACTTGTCGAAGGGGGGCTAGGACTGAGGGACCCAGTTGATCAGCAGGTGCGTAAGTCTGTCCCGTCCTAGTGTGAGGAGGACTTAAAGCCGTCAGATCTGGATACAGAGCTTGGGCTGCCTGGGATGTTGAACTTTGTGGATTAGCCTGGGATGGCTGTGATGTTGTTGGGAGCACCTGAGCTTGTGGATTAATCTGAGGGGCAGTTGGACGCCCCTGATCCTGCACAGCAGATTGTGCTGTTGCCTGAGGTGCCTGAGCCATTAAAGGCACAGCATTTACATCAGGGGAAGGGGGAGCAACATTATATGGTGGGGGAAACTCCTCTTCTTCTTCAGTCACTTTGGATAGCTTTTTCTTTTTTGCAAAAGTGACAATGGGGCAAATTTTAGAAGAGGGTGTTGGAGTGAGCCCACATGCTTTCTGGATGTCTGGGCGACAAAGGAGATTGGAGAAAAAGCTAATGTAAAGCTCCTCTTCAGTTTGTCCCATGGCAGCCAGGAATTCAGCAAATTTGTTGACAAAATCTAAATCAAGGCTGCCTTCTGGAGGCCAGGTTCCTACGTTAGGACCAATTAAGTAGGTTGGCCAGATGGATGTGCAGAGGACTTTCAGCTTATTCATTTTTAGAACAATCTTTTTTTCTGCAATAGGCTTTACTGTGTCCCAATGGGCTAACACGCAGTCCAGAGGGGAACACGGCTTTGTTTTTCTTACAAAGTTACTCATTCCGAATGGACTACCAGCATGGTTAACCATTTTCCAGGGGATTCCTTTCTGTCAGCTCAAAGCCTGACTAGACTTTCTCTGTCTCCTGAGGAGATTTCCCACACCTTTCCGTCGGTGCGAAGCCTAACCAAACCCTCTCTTTTTCCCTAAGAGATTTCCCAGACCTCCCTTGCAGGTCCGAAGTTTGGTCAGAGCCCTCTCCTGCACTACAGATTCTTATTCCAACAGTCACACTCCTTTCAAAGCAATCGTCTCTGGCTGATCTCCTCTCGGATAATCAGAAACGCAGGTTGGATCTCCGCACGTCGCTTCGAGGGCAAACCTCTGAGGAATTTCCCTCGTCTCATTCACACACTCACAAAGCAACACTCCCCTCCCCACCCAAAAGAAAAAGTCTCTACTCACCTAGCAGAGGACAATCTTCCCCAATACCCAATTCAAGCCTCAATTAGGGCGTTCAGGTCCGGCTGGAAACAGAATCTGCCAACGGCCGACCAGGTCAAAGTCACCAGTTTAAACTTGCTGGGAGTGCTCTTGACGTCGTCTCTGGTCCTCGCCGGTTTCTTCCGTCCGCCTTTGGTGAAGGTCGCCAAACCACAAGGGGGTTGGCTGTATGGGGGGCCAAATGTGGCAACCTTGAAGGAAAACTTTGCCTTCAAACCCCACGTTGGGCGCCAGAAATGTAAGGTCTGGCTATACGCTTAAGCTCTCAGTGAACCAAAAAGAAAGACTTAAATGGAGGCTTGAATAAGAATCAACATTTAATCTTTGATCAAAGACAAAAGGCTGGGTAAAACCATTCCAAACACATACAAAGAGATATGTATATGGGAGGGCTCACATCTTCAGAGAAGATGTAACCATGTTTTATACCTTTGTATTCTTTGTTGCCCTGCAAAGGAATCTAAACTTCCAATTAGTCTTATCTTTGTTTACTTAATTGGCCACTTAGCGCCTGGCTCCTGAAGACCAGATCTTATCCAGATCAGACATAAATTAGGATTGAGATGTAAATTACCCCTTTGTTGATGGCTGGAGTTCCAACAGATATGTACCATGTTTTTAGGTGGCACAGAAAGAGATTGATATGAGCAGGTCAAATGGCAGGGACATACATTTGACAAATACCAGATACATTTCAGAGGCCTAATGACAATATGTTTGTAACAGGAGATACAAATAGAAAGGAATAATATATGTGATACAAAAGCACAATATATATGTTACAGGAACCTAATGATTACAGAATAACAAGCTTTTACTAAATCTAATATATCAGTATTTTATATTCTATATTATTGTTTCCCTACACTCTCCAAAAAGAGCACACCCAGGAGAAGCAATCCTTAGATCCATTTGCACAACTTAAAGATACCAACTGGTCTCACTCACCTCACAAGATATCCTAAGGAAATCATCCAGATTTAAGGAAAGATCACATATCCCCTCCAGAAAGGCAGTAAAAAAATCAGTGCCAAGCTTGCATCCTGCCTCTTGGAAGTACACCCCAAAACAACAGTGCCAGAACCACTAAAGCAGGAAAGGAAGACCCATTCCCCAGATAGAAAAAGAAACCATGAGGCAGAAAAAAATCCAAACACAATACAAATAATTAAATCACAACAGTTTAAATCCTTTTAAAACTAAAACAGAAGCTCATTGCCAGAGCTCACACCCCAGGCAAGCTCAAGTGTAAACACTTGAGATAAGCCTAGCAACAAAGAAAGAATTAGCACTAGAATTAGCACTAGCAAAGGAGCAAACACAGTACCTGTTGCTTGTTAAACCTAGTACCAGAACAAATAGACACAAGAACTAGCCAGATTTCTGAATCCTGCTTCTTTTCGGGAACAGAGTTTAACCTTTTTCCTTCCAAACAAAGCTGAATAGGGAAAATTATCCCATCAATAAACATAGGATTAAACGTCACCAAGCACAGAATTAAACTTCACCAAAAACCAGTTTCAGACCAAAACTCAAAAAGGGTATGTAAACTCACGTTTGAATGTCAATCTTTCTAGTAGCCAAGAAGCCTAGCTGACTGTCACTCATCTTGGTTCCTTGTCATTAAAAGCTTCCTTCCAGCAGCTCTGCTTCATTATTCAATTATTCCTTCAAAGTGCTGATCATTGCATCCCGGCTGGAAGAACTCCAATAGGGGAGTATTTCCTCCCAACAGCAGTGTAAAAAGCTTAAAACAACCTTCCCCTTTAAGAAAGTCAAGCCTCAGCAAAGTACCAGGAAAGAAAAAAAAACTCTGGAGAAGCTCAGGCGACAGTAAGTCTAGGCACTGCCAAGAATGTAATAAGGGTTAAAGGAGAGCAGTTTCTGTAAGCAGGGCAATAAAGATTAGGCTAGAAACAACACCAGAATGTTTCGTTCCTGCCTTCCTTACAGAATTAGCCCTGCAAAGTGGAAAAAAACAAAATATTTATCCCAACAACCGGTTCTCCAAACTGCTTAGAAAGTTAACAGCAGGTTCTAGTGAACCAATAGAACAGGTTCCCTAGCCAGGTGCAAACTGGTAAAATTCCACCCCGGCAATATTCCAAGTGTGGGGTTACCAAGGCATTTATAAAGTGGTACTAACACTTCACATGATCTTGATTCTATCCGTCTGTTAATGCAGCCTAGGACTGCTCAATTTTTTTGGCAACTGCAGCATACTATTGGCTCATGTTTAAGTGGCTGTCAACTAGGACTCCAAGATCCCTCTCACAGTTACTACCTATTCTATACCTCTACATTTGGTATTTGTTGTCTAAGTATGGAACCTTACTTTTTTCTCCCCTGAATTTCGTTTTATTAGATAGGACCAGTGTATAAGTCCGTCGAGATCCTTCTGTATCTTGAGCCTATGTTCTGGTGTGTGGACTATTTCTGCCAGTTTGGTGTTGTGTTCATGGCATGATGGCTGAAGGTCAGCAGTCTTGTTTTCAGTCTTTTTAAGGTGGGAAATGTTTGAAATTTGGGGGAAAAATGATCCTCATATCAATTTAGCACAGAGAGAAGCTGAAATTCCTGAAGTTGCCAACAAATGTGATACAATCACACCCACTGTGTTCCCCATGGACACCTTTCCTACAGAATGAAAGCCCATAGGGTTCTGCTGCTTGTGAGTCCCTAGAAGTAAATGTGTAGGCCTGACATTATTTTATTTATTTATTTATTTTATTGTTTAAACTTCTATACCGCCCTTCTCCCGAAGGACTCAGGGCAGTGTACATTATGAGTCCCCAAGTCCTTCTGAACCAGCTATTGAAAAAAACCCTGATTGTTTAATTTCTGTTTCTCAATGATGCTACTCAACATACTGAATAGGCTGCCAAAAGTGCCATATTTCATTTCTGCTGTCCTTCACTCTAAAGTTAAAAATTTCAGCATCCATTCCAATCATTACAAGTATACTTATACAGTAAAAATGTATGTAATGTATTACAGGACTGAAGTAGAATTGTTATTCAGTTAATTCTTTACTGGGTCCCTGTATGCACAACTGTAAGAGAGTGAGATCAGAACTGTACCCTTTATATTGTCTTTTTTTAAGCAGTGCTGCTCTTAATCATTACCACAGTGATCCACCCATCTGTAGTTGGAAAAAAGGAAACAGAGTTGCCCTTTTTCTTTGAGCTTGACAGCTGGCAAGTAATTATTTCCCCTCTTTTGAATTGGACTTAAAAAAATTATTTAGAGTAATCAGAAAGGAACTGTCTGTCTTGTGACCTTTTTCACTGGTAAAAGGGAAAAACTGGCTTCTGTTGGCATAAAAAATAAAATAAAAAACCAAATGTAATGATGTGAAGGTGAAGACAATGTTGAGTATTAAGTGACAGTTTAAATGAGCCAATCAGGAATTAATCCTAAGAGTGGGAAATTTAGAGAAATGTCAGTGGCTGAAGCCGCAGACAGCTCCTGCTTATAAAGGGCTGCCGTGGCTGGAGTTGCCATTGCTGTTACGGAGCTTAAATAAAGCATTGATATTATACTTTGTATCGAGTCCTTTTTTCAACCGCCCGCTATTCAACAGACAAGAGTCCAGAATAATCCATTTGACAACCTGAACTAGACAAATTGCAAACTGTGTATTTCTACTGGGTTTGTAAATATTGTTCGTAGAATAATCATTTGTTCTTGTAGTGGCTTTATCTCAGCTTTCCCAATCTAGTGACCCATAAATATGATGGGTGACAATACCCAGAATTCCAAGCCAGAAAAAAAAAAAAGCATGAAGGTTAGGAATTTTGGAATCTGGTGTTCAACACCACTGGATGGTCCCAGGGAGGCAGTGGTGCTTAGCTAATCTTAGATAGATAGGTTATATTTTTGCTACAGGAAATCTGGATAGCCTCTCAACAATGGGATATTGTTTCCGTCAAGTGATAGCCCCAAAATCCATGTTAGAAAACGAAGAATCAGAAGAATCTATTTAATAGTTTTTACAATCTTTCTCAGGCAATTGGGCTGAGAAATGGAAGGGGAAAGTGATAGGCCTGTTGAAATCATTCAAGGGCACTGACCAACTAGAGCCAAGAAGCAAATGTGAATGACAGAACTAAGAGGACTTCCAAGTACCTCCAGGGATTACAGCTTGATTACTTAATGAGAAAGTTGCCAAAGGAATTCAGCAGTAACTAAGAATAAACTGTTTAAAAAACTCCTCTGTGCTTTTCAGCGGATGAGAAAAAATGAATGGTAGATCAAATCTCTCTTTAATTAATGTATATAGTTCAATATGGCATCGTCTTAATTTTTATGGGGTAGTAAAATTAAAAGGGTTTTCCAAGGATGCACACACTCAACAATAAACCCTCCCCCACTCCCCCAAAAAAGCATTGTGTTCATTGATGTTGTTAGGGCAAACAAGTCAGTTAATAATATAATTTATAAATAGAATCTAAATATATCTCTTTCAAAATAATTCAAAGGTTCTACACTTTGGGTCACTTGCTACCACCCATTCTTGATCAGAAGGCAAAGAATCTATCTTTCAAGCAGATGTCTTGGATATTTTCAATGCAAAATGTCCAGATTAGCTTGTTTGATTCAGTGAGACTATTAAGGATTTTTTTTCTTCATGCCATATGCTGATATTACAAATAATACAAACTTTCAGCAGCATCAGACTGTATTACCTATGAATCACTTGCTTGGTATTTAGCAGATGCAGGCTGGGGTTGCTTTCAGTGATGGTGCCAACTGTTGCATGGGCTAAGCCACTCTTTTCCCCAACTGCCCCTCTTTCTCACTTTAGATAACAAACTCTTAAGAATTGGGTTTCTTTAAACCAAACTAACATTTCCATATCATGGGTCTCTTGTTTAGGGTAGATGTAGACAGGTTTGTGAATATAGCTATTAATGAGATGTGCCTGTTTGTAAAATCTCATTAGGCATTGAATGACAGATACATTCTGAATATATTGCAATTCCTTTGAGTTTTGTTGGCTTTGCTTTGCCATTCCAGGCATGCCAGTTCCACTAAGAGATAGTCTACATTAAAAACAAACAAATAAAGGAACTCTGTGACTCATTCTTTGTGACTGAGTGTTTTCATACATTTACAGATGTAACTTATTTCTATTTAATCTTACAAACCGAAGATAAAATTCCAGGGCTGGAATTACATGCCAAATTAGGAGTGATGGTGGTAAAGAAAGGTTTTATTGTTGAGCCACCCTAACAAATAAAAACTCAATCTATACTATACTCAATCAGCCTACACAAAAAAAAACAAACCAAAGCAAAACATTGCTCACAAGCATTCTTTTGGAGTGCAAAGAGGGAGAAGTACAAATTAAATAGCCCCCCCCAATAGTTGGCAGAAAATCTACAGAGGGTATGTACATTTCCTATTTGAGATATGCTGAATGAGGAAGCAATCATTTGCCAAAAAGCACAAAGGAAGGAAGTAAAAGATGGGGAATCTGTAATGTTGCAGATAGTGCTGAATTACAAGAACCCTTATTTTAGTGAATTTTTTCCTGAGACAGTGGGAGTTTTAGTCAGCCATGGGTAAGAGGACCACGTCAAAATGGTTTCTGAAATAAAGGGAGCCATTCATAGTCAACCAGTTTCTAATAGTTCACTGAGCAAACCAAAGAGTTGAGAAAGAAGAATTCAACTTCCACCAGAAACATGTTGGGAATGAGGTAGAATATTTCATCCATTTTCTACATTTATATTAATGCTAACATAAAATGGAAGCAGTTACTTAACTACAATACAAAATAGAGACACATGGGGTTTCTAGTTAGCAGTTCTATTCTTCTATGGAGAGCAGGAGTCTAAGCTGGTATAATAGCTTAGATTTTACTGTCAGACCTGTCCCAATCTGATCCCTTAGGAAAGAAAGACCCTTGAATCCATTTAGTTCTTTTAGTAAAGGTATTGGTTGCAGTAAAGTCAAGCCAGCTCTGAATATTCCCAGGCTGAAAATATACAAAAAGATTCACCCACAGCTCATCCCTTCCCCCATCACCAGTCTGTTTCCAGTCAACTGGAGCTTGCCAAAATGTTTTGAGAACACTGAAATGTTTGGGGGTACTCTGCATATTTTCTCAGGGTGCCTGGCTTTGACATGCTGGTACAAATTGGATCTGGCTGCTCTGGTCTTTATCACCTGTTATTCCCTCCTCCTGATTTCCCATCATGTATCCAAGCAGCTTTATTGCCCTTACATTCTTCCCCCACCCCTTTCAGCCTTTGATGGCAGGATGCCTGTGAAGTGCCAAGCCGAAGCAGGCAGAGCTGACACTTACTTGCAAGAGGTCCCAGATTTGAATCCAGGATTTAGCTGATCATAGATAAGGGCAGGAGGACTTTTCACCTTCTGGCACATTTGAACTACTAAGAAGGAGCAGGAACATCTATCCTAAAATACCTCATATACTATGCAAGTATGGACACTCTCCACACTTTCAGTCTTGCCTCCTATTTCTTTCCAGGACTGGAATAAGCAGTGATGCTGGCCCTGACCACTCTCAAGCTTTATAATAGGATTCCATCTCAAAGCTAAATCATACTAGTGTGATAGGGAAGAATATTTCTTCCTGACAAAGACACATAAGGAAAATTTAACTCTATGCTACATAGCTGACAGAAATAGAATTGATCCTGAAAAGTAAGAAAACCAGACATCTATCCTTCTTGAGCAGTCATCCCAACAGAGTTTCTTGCCTTGGCAGCATGTGTCCTTCACCCCATACTTTTGTCATCGTGTATAACAGTCATGATTCTAGCCCATGCTTCACGGAGAAGAGTGTGTGGATTATAGCTATTAAGAAGCTTATCGGTCAATTCCTGTCACAACTAATGGATCAACAATTGATCTAAAAAAAAAAGTGGATCTTGCGTTTGTGCAAAAAATGCTAGGAAGAAAAAAATTACTCACTGCCACACAGCTTTTATCAGTATTATTAGGATCGTTCTATGTCACAATTCTCAGTGTTGATCTGCAAGCCAGAAGCTAATGGATTTTAATCAATTTTTCCCTTTATAAATGCGGCATCAATAAAAGCATTGACCTCCTTCATGTAAACAGTGGAATAGTGGCAATTCTTACACTAAAGGGAATTTGCACGAAGAAAATAAAAATATTGCAGATTATGTAATAGATATTCCAATGTTTTTCCTAATTAATTAGCTTTGCACACTCATGATACAAATTTATCTCCTCTTGTGACATCATGTGCCTGCACAACAGTGACAGACCTTGTGTCACGATGTATAACATTACTTTAATCACTTTGATGAATGCTGTGTTCCTGGAGATAGCTCTTACTTAATATAATTGGAGAATTTGACTTTTATACCCATCTACTGAAGTGAAACCTATAATGACAATTAATATATTTTGCTATTTTGTAAATCAAATGAGCCATAAATGTTGCGTCTTTATTGTATTTGACTTTATGTTGATCCATTTAGTTCCATAGTTGCAATAAAAACATCATTCTATAACTCAAATGCTCTTATTCATTTTATAGTAAGCAACAGATTGGTTCTTAGCACACCATTTAAACTAACTTGTAGGAAATCAAATACATATTTTTTGCTAAGTAGAATGTAGCTTGACTTACTGACCTCTGTAGACAAAGGGCAGGAGTAATCTAATTCCTTTCATGTGTTTCAATACTGCAGGCAAATGAAGTTGTATAATTATGATTATATAATTAAAGAAAAATCTTTCAGTACCAGCACCTTGCCCTACCAATGATCACAAGGCAGGGTCATCCCTATCTTCAAAAAGGGAGACTCTAGTCTAGTTGAAAATTACAGACCAATCTCTTTATGTTGCGTCACCTGCAAAGTCATGGAATCAATCATTAACCAATCTATTACCCTACACCTAGAGACAAACAACCTACTTTCTAACAAACAATTCGGTTTCAGAAAAAAATTATCCTGTAATCTACAACTACTACATTGCAAAAACATATGGACTATGCATCTCGATCAGGGCAAAGCAATAGACGCAGTTTACATAGACTTCTGTAAAGCTTTTGATTCAGTGGTACACAACAAATTACGTCTAAAACTAAAATACTATGGCATTTCTAGACTCCTACATAAATGGATAGCTGCCTTCCTGTCAAACAGACAACAAGTGGTCAAAATAGGAAGCGGTCTATCAAATCCTGTACATGTTAATAGCGGTGTTCCCCAAGGCAGTGTCTTAGGTCCAACACTCTTCATACTTTACATAAATGACCTTTGTGATCATATTAAAAGCAACTGTGTTCTCTTCACTGATGATGTTAAATATTCAACACCACCGACAATGCAACTACCCTTCAAAAAGACCTTGACTATGTGCCAGATTGGTCTAACAAGTGCCAACTTCAAATCTCAACCAACAAATGCTCTGTCTTACACATTGGCAAAAAAAATCAAAACATAAAATACTAATTAGATGGACATGACCTTGTAAATGACCCTCACTCTGTCAAGGACCTTGGAATACTCATTTCTAAAGATCTAAGTGCCTGAGCCCACTGTAATAACATTGCCAAAAAGGCATTAAGAGTTGTTAACCTAATCTGGCATAGCTTCTTCTCTGGTAATGTTGTACTACTAACTAGAGCATACAAAACATTTGCTAGACCAATTCTTGAATACAGCTCATCTGTCTGGAACCCGCACTGCATATCAGACTTAAATACAATCGAGAGAGTCTAGAGATATTTTACGAGAAGAGTCCTCCATTCCTCTAACCGCAATAAAATACCTTATGCCACCAGACTCCAAATTTTGGTTTTAGACAACTTAGAACTATGCCGACTTCAGTCTGACCTAAGCATAGTACATAAAATTATCTGCCACAATGTCCTTCCTGTCAATGACTACTTCAGCTTCAACCACAACAATACATGAACAGATAATAGATACAAACTCAAGGTAAACTGTTCCAAACTCGATTGCAGAAAATATGACTTCAGTAACAGAGTGATCAATGCCTGGAATGCACTACCTGACTCTGTAGTTTCTTCCCCAAACGCCAAAAACTTTAACCTTAAACTGTCTACTGTTGACCTCACCCCATTCCTAAGAGGTCTGTAAGGGGCATCCATAAGTGCACCAGCGTGCCTACCATCCCTGTCCTAATATTCCTTTTTACTTACTCTTTTCATGTATTCAAATTATGTTTATATTTTACCTGTTATGCTTGACAAATAAATTTATGATTATGATTATGTTGAACATAGACATCAGTGTTGCCACTAAGGTTTGCAATTTATACCTTATAAAAGATACCTTGTCTGAAATGAACCAAAATTAGCCCTCCAGAAAGCAAATCTAGAATGCTATGTGAGATCCCCAAGAATACGCTATGAATATCTTTACTCCCACTAATTCTCAGTCCTATCTAACCTGATACAAGTTATTGCTTTCATCTGTCCAAACACAGAGTTGGGTTTATATTCCATGCCAAGCTGTACTTTTAAAACCATATTTTAATGAATATGGGGTCACGGGGCTGGGACCACATGTGTGGGTGGGGCGGTGTGAGAGGGTTGAAAAGGTGACGGGGAGCATGAAACAATAGCTCTAACAAACTGTCAAATTCCGGATAGAAAATAAGGACGCCAAACACACCCGGAATGAAGGATGGCGTATTCAGGATTGCATATTCAGCCAGCATCAGGAAGTGAGCGGCGAATTTGCGTGAAAACAGCTGAGAGGCGGAATGCTGAGATCACAGCTGAGTCACTGAGATGCAGAGCAGCAGTGACCAGCTGGGAGGTGGGTGTCCTGGGCTTCTAGGTCATGGGGCTGGGACTGTGTGTATGGGTGGGGTGGGGTGAGAGGCTTGAAAAGGTGACAGGGAGCACAGAACAGTAGCTCTAACAATATATCATTTGCTTAATTGTGGTGCCGGTGTGGATAAACAGGATTCTAACCATCTTGTGTGTTTTGCGTCCTTATTTCCTGTCTGGAACCTGACACATATCACACTATGCTTTATTACACTAAGCCATAAATGTTGATTTACAAACAATATATACATACAGAAAATTGTTAGCTAGAAAAGACCTTGTTTTCTAGAAATATTTACATGATGCTTCCAGTCAGGGTCCTTTTTAAAATCCAGAAGAATAATTGACTTTCACTAACTGCTAGAAGACCATTAATGACTTTATTACCCCAACACTTTATTTTCAAGAACTGTGTTAAGGGCTCTAGTGAAGGATCTTGTTTGTCAATAGCAATATTTTATTTTCAAAATCTTACTGTGCCCTTATTTATTATTTATTTATTTATTTATTTTATTAAATTTCTATACTGCCCTTCTCCCGAAGGACTCAGGGCGGTGAACAGCCACAGGATAAAACACATAAATACAAAAATTTAAAATAAAATAAAAGCGAATTAAATAATTTGGCTGAACAGATTTAAAATACCCCATAATTTAAAAACAAATTAAAATTTACATTTAAAAAGGGGAGAAGATTTAGGCCAGGCCAGCTTGATGAAATAAAAAAGTCTTAAGCGCGCGACGGAAGGTGTGCAGATCTGGGATCCTCCGTATCTCCGGGGGGAGCTCGTTCCAGATTGTAGATGCCCCCACAGAGAAGGGTCTCCCCCTAGGGGCCGCCAGTCGACATTGTTTGGCCGACGGCACCCGGAGGAGCCCCTCTCTATGGGAGCGTACTGGCCGGTGGGAGGCTATTGGTGGTAGCAGGTGGTCCCGTAGATAACCAGGTACTAAGCCATGGAGCACTTTAAAGGTGATAACCAGAACCTTGAAGCGCACTCGGAAGACCACCGGGAGCCAGTGCAGTTTGTGCAGGAGAGGTGTTACATGGGAACTCAACGTCACTCCCATAACCACCTGCGCGGCCGCACTCTGCGCCAGTTGGAGCCTCCGAGTGCACCTCAAGGGGAGTCCCATGTAGAGAGCATTACAATAGTCCAGACGAGAGGTGACAAGGGCATGAGACACTGTGTGTTATACCAAAACAGAAGCCCAGGCAAAAGCCAGCAGCTACCCGAGCCACATCAGGTGCTCAAAGAAGGGACCCAAAGATGCTTTTTTATCTTTATTCTCCAGTTGCCTCCTGAAAAATCATGTTTGGGACAATCTGGATGACTGAAAATCTTCATAGACAAAGAAGGGACGAAGGTTTGCTTCTGGGTTCAATTCAAGGTGTTGGTCGTGACCTATAAAGCCTTACATGGCAGGGGCCAGGTACCTATGGAATCGGCTTCGCCTCATCACATCAGCCCATCCATACAGTGAGGTAGAGAAGGTATGTTGCAGACCCTGTCAGTTAAAGAATTCCGACTGGTGGGGTTTAGGAAAAAAACTTCTTGGCCATTGCCTCCATCCTATGGAATATCCTTCTCCCACAGGTGGGGCGAGTCCCCACTCTCCTGGCCTTTTGAAAAGGAGGCAAAGCATGGCTTTGTGGCTTTGCAGGGGGGACGACAAAGGTTTATGCCCTTATAGGATTGGTTGCTGCTCTGAGCGCCCTCCCACTGCCTTTATTAACTGATTTAGTTTTGGCTAAGTTGCCTTCTTGGATTTTTTTTTTTTTTTTGAAATTTTAATCCTAAATTAACATTCATATTTTAACTTTAATTTTATATATGGTTTATTTGCTGATATTGTATTGTATACTGGTCATGTTCCTCTTTGAGGGAGATGGCATTCTAGAAATGTGAAATATAAATAAATAAAATAATGAAACTTGGTTATCTGGAAAATGAAACACACAAGCTTTTTATGAAACATTGTCTGTGACTTCTCAGTATGTCATGGTAAGATTCATGCTTATTTTTTATTTATTTGATTTTTTTGTCACCTTTATTAATAAGCAACTGAAGGTGGTAATCATACATAATACTCCTTCCTTCTCATATTTTCCCCACAACTATACCCTGTGAGGCTGTAAAGGAACATGCAGGCCCTCTAAAAGAAAAAGGCAATTGCAGAAAACCAAGTTTTAAATCCTTCCAAGAATTGAGGAATTGCACATGTAAGGTTTAAGTCATACAAGCCAATGATAAATAGAGAGGGGGATACTCTGTTTATTTCAGAGCTCACCCATAGGTCCTGTTAACTAAACCTCAGGTGTTGACAGTGTCATATTCCTCTAATCCAACATTAGAATAGAATAGAATTCTTTATTGGCCAAGGGTGATTGGACACACAAGGAATTTGTCTCCGGTGCATAAGCTCTCAGTGTACATACAAGCAATGAGTGATAAATCATGATCATAATCATTGTAAAAATACATCATAAATCATAAGATACAACACTTAGTGATAGTCATAGGATACTAAATAAGTAATCAACATAAATCACACTAGGATACTAAGTAAACAATATAAATAATAAGATATAAGCAACAAAGTTATAGTGAAAAGAAAATAAGGATATAGGTAATAGGAAAGATGAGAAGAATAATAGAATACAGCCTTACTAGATAGTTTTACAGTGTTGCGGGAATTAATTGTTTAGCAGAAAGATGGCATGGGGGAAAAAAACTATACTTGTGTCTTGGTACAATGCCCTAGAGCAGTGATGGCTAACCTTTTTGCCATCGCGTACCAAAAGTGGGGGAAAGCATGGGGGGGTCACCTGCGTGTGTGCCCACACCCATAATTCAATGCCCCCCACGCCCGCCTCCCCACATGAGCACATGAACACACGTGCTCCCCTGCACATGTGCACATAACTCCCCCCAAACTCCCCCACGCATGCACACACCACCCTCCTGTGCCTGTTTTGGGCCTAGCAGGCCTACTTGAAGCCTCCAGAGGGCAAAAACGGCCTCCCCCACCCTCCCGGAGGCCCTCCAGAGGCCGGAAATGGCTGGTTTCCTGACTTCTGATGGGCCCGGTAGGCTCATTTTTCGCCCTCCCCAGGTTCCAGAAGCTTTCCTGGAGCCTCGGGAGGATGAAAATGGTCCCCACCGAGAGACCATTCGGAGGCCGAAAATGCCCTCCCAGAGCCTCCATGCGAGCCCTGTACTTACCTGGTATCCTAAACAGGCCACGTGGAGACTTCTAAGAAAATCAGCTGGCCAGCATGTGCATGCACACTGGAGCTGAGCTAGGGCAACGGTTCGCATACCCGAAGATATGGCTCCGCATGCCACCTGTGGCACGTGTGCCATAGGTTTGCCATCACGGTCCTATAGCATTGTTTTGAGGATAGAAGTTGAAATAGTTTATCTCCAGGATGTGAGGGATCTGTAGATATTTTCACAGCCCTCTTTTTGACTCGTGCATTATACAGCTCCTCAATGGAAGGAGGGTTGGTAGCAATTGTTTTTTCTGCTGTCCTAATTATCTATTGAAGTCTGTGTCTGTCCTGTTTGGTTGCAGTGCCAAATCAGACAGTTATAGAGGTGCAGATGACAGACTCAATAATTCCTCTATAGAACTGTATCAGCAGCTCCTTGGACAGTCTGAGCTTTCTGAGTTGGCACAGAAGGAACATTCTTTGTTCTGCTTTTTAAAATGACTTTTTGATGTTAGGTGCCCATTTTAAGTCTTTAGATATTATAGAACCTAGAAACTTGAAAGTCTCTACTGTTGATAGTATGTTATCTAGTATTGTAAGAGGTGGTAGTATAGGAGGGTTTCTCCTAAAATCTACTATCATTTTTACAGTTTTGAGTGTGTTCAGTTCAAGATTGTTCTGGATGCACTACAAGGCTAGTTGTTCAACCTCCATCTGTATGCAGATTTGTCATTGTCTTGAATGAGATCAATAATTGTTGCATCATCAGAAGCTAAAAGATATTGGACTAAAATCCACACATGGTTGGAAAAAATGACAGAGAAACACATTGACTTTAAACCAGAGATATTTCTATTAGGGATTTTACCAGAAACATATAATAGAGAACTGAGATATTTAATTGTGAATGTTTTAAAAGCGGCTAGAATTGTATTTGCTAAAAACTGGAAAAAGGAGAAAATACCTAGAGAAGATGAAATTATTAAGAAAGTTATGGAATGTGCTGAAATGAGTAAATTGACATTTAAAATTAGAGAACAGGAAGACAAACAATACTATTTGATATGGGACTTATTTTATCAATGGCTAGATAATAAAGCATGGAAATGAAATATGAAATAAATGTAATAATAAAATATATGAAGTGGTTTTTTACGGGAGATAAGCCACTGTTAAATAATTGGTAAATGAGAATAATAATACAAAGGGATATAATAAATTGTCAAATAAGAGAAATTAAATAATTTTGGATATGGGATTAAGCATAAAAGAATTGTATCCGATCGATACACTTTCTGTAATTGTAATGGATGACGGTTGTTTTATGTTTTGTTTTGTTTAAAAAATTTAAAAAAAATTAAAAAAAAATAATTGTTGCATCATCTGCAAACGTCAGTACTTTAACAGAGGGATCCTTTGAGATGCAGTCAAGATGACCCTTGCATAGGTCTTTGGAGATTCAAGATATTGTAGGATATAGTGCAGAGCCATATTAACAGCATAATCTGATGATCTATTTGCTCGGTAGGCAAATTGCAAGGGGCCTAATAGCGGATCCGTGATGGTTTTCAGGTGGGCCAGCACTAGCCTTTCAAAGGTCTTCATAACTACAGATGTTAGAGCAACCAGTCTGAAGTCATTCAGTTCCTTGATGGAGGGTTTCTTCACCACTGGGATGATAGTAGAGCTTTGAAATAGAGAAGGAACATAGCACATCTCTAGTGATTTATTAACGATGTGGGTAAAAATAGGGGCCAGTTGATCAGCACAAGCTTTCAAGCAAGAAGGAGTTATTTTGTCTGGGCCTGGTGCTTTTCCTGGCTTTTCTTTGTGAAATAGATCTTGCACATCTTTTTTTGCGATCACCAGAGGTGGGAGGCCCAAAGAGTTGTGGTCAGTTGAAGGAGGCTTGACTGTTGTTGGTGTATCTGAGATGGAGATGGTGGAGATAGGGGACACTGATTTCCTCTCAAACCTACAATAAAACACATTCTGCCAGTTGTCTATTTCCTTCAGCATGGAAAGGAGGTTTGCTGTAACCAGTTATATTTTTAAGAGTTTTCCACATATTTGCTGGTTCATTAATATGAGATTTAACAACTGTTGCTGTATGGAGAACTTCTGGCTCTTTTCAGTGGCCATGGTGATGGTGTGGTTAGGGGTGGAATCTGCCAAATTCCTCTTGGTCATTTTCAGCTGCAGTGTACACACTCACACATTCATTAAAAGAGCACCATTTATAGGCTGTATATATGAATCTGTAGAATTCATATTCTACAGATTACATCTGTAGAAATGTAATCCGTCCTTTGTTCTAGAAGGGAAATAGTGCTGGAACTTCTGACTGTTATTTGTTGTTCCAGCAGCAGTGAGAGTGATGGAAAGGACTATTTCCAATCTTAGGGCTGGAGAAGGGTGGGTGGGCTAGAGAAATAAAGGACATGCCTGTCAATCGCTTCCAATCAGTTCTTTATAGATGAAGAAGAAACAGTGAGTGAGAGATCTAGAGAACAAGAGAGAGAGAGAGGGAGAGAGAGAGGAAGAGAGAGAGAAGGAATGGAATCAATGGTGGGATTCAGCCGGTTCTATCCGGATAATGCGAACTGGTAGCGTTGACTGCAGGAGGCTCCACCCAACCGGCCGGATGTAACGCAAAACTACTACGCATGCGCAGAAGGCTGTGCACATGTGCAGAGGTGGCACATGCAAGCAAAGCACAAGCGTGTTTGCTCACATTTGTGAACCGGTAGAGAAGGTAAGTGAATCCTATCTCTGAATGGAATGGAATGAGTGTGTGAGAGAGCAGAAGAAAAATAGAGAAAGGGCAAGAGAAAGAAGAATAAATGAGAAATTCAACATAGAAAGATAGACAGACAAAGGGAACAAGTAAAAGCAAGCACGAGAGACAGATAATTCACACATTGTTCATGAGTAGGCTAGATGGCCTAATCTATACAATGACTGGAACTTTCCAGCAAAGCAGGAGACACTATAAGCCTCTAGTCACCCTATAGATCATCCTCTGACAATGGTTTAAATCCTTTGTTCTGGCAATCTATGAAATTTCACCCTATCCGCCAGCCCACATAAGATTGCAATTAGTGGATATTTTTCTTACAAGCTTTTTGCAGCACTTTGATAATTTATTAGGATATTCAATTAACTGAGTCAATTGGTGTTGAGAAGGTAATGAATTCAAATAAATAAATAAATCTTAAATCTTTCTATTGGTTCTTCGGATGTTTGTAAAAATTAAAATTTCAGTTGTTGCTTGAATATCTGGTAATTCCACTTTTGCATTTGTGGATACATATTTATCTCTTATAAACAAATAGCTCTCTTTCCAATGACCAGTCCTTTATCTATATGTAAATCCATAAGTAATTCGCTTTCAGTTCTGTTGTCAGCAAAAATCCCATAAAGGGTTGCCAGAGCTTTTATAGAAACATGTCTTATTTTAATCTTGGTCAAACAAACCAACTTTTTATTACTTTCTTTTACTTCTAACAATCTTGATTTTTTACTTCATTCACATGTTGTCATAGGATTTAGTCTCGCTTCAATTTTTTCTTTTTTCCATCCCAAAGACTTCTTCTAGGCTTTAATAAACCTTTTTTAGTAAATCCAATTAAAAGTGCTTATCCAGATCATACACTTGGTTTTTCATTTGTATTTCCAATTTCATTTTGAAAGAGTTAATCAATTTCTTTTATATGGCCAGTAGAAAGTCCTTATCCAGGTCATTTTCTTGGCTCGTAAGTTATGTTTCTATTTTAGCAGCCTTGTCTGTAGTCTAATTCATCATGCTTCTATGGATAGAATAATTTGTGTCATTTTATAAATCCCTGCACTAAACAAAAAGTTTTCATTTTCTCTTTTTCCTTTTCTGCCTAGAATATTTAGTCCCCTCTGGTGTTCAATTTCTGAAATCATAAAGTCTCAAATTTCTGTTATGACTTAACAGAGACAAAAACTTAACATAGACAATTTTCTTCCAGTGAAAAAACTGTTGATATATTTTTCCCAAACCCTTTTAGTAAAAGTCTCAATATTCCAAATTTGTCCAAATGACCTTTCATTTATATTTGTTTATAACCTACTTATGATTTTTCAGTAACTTTCCCCTGGATTGGGGAGGGAATGGAGATTTTACAGTATCCTTCCCCTGCCATGCCCACCAAGCCACACCCACCAAGCCATGCCATGCCCACCAAGCCAACCCACAGAACTGGTAATAAAATTTTTTGAAACCCACCACTGCCTGTATCCATGATCTAATTCTAATCAGGTGTCATCCATTAGTTGAGAAGATTTCTGTGCATACGCCTTAGCAATAAATCAGTTTAATTGAACCTTCACATGTGGACCTGGGTCTTTTGTGCCTGACAAATGTCCAATTGATTAATTATTAATTATTACAATTAATTAATTATTTAATTATGACAGGTCCTTTAATTCTTATGTCAGGATACTGCAAAAAAGAGGGGAAGGAAAAAGCCTCTGAGCAGTAGCACACCAAAATGCTCCTTTCTAAAGAAGGCCACTGCTCAGCTGGAACTAACTTTGAACTGTGAAAAAGGGAGTCTGCTTTCAGTTTTCATTTCCCTTTTTTGCAGCACTCTCATGGATCCACCCCTGGACCCATCTCCAGATGCGAGTTCAAAGGAGAAGGGTGAGTTTGAGTCGGTGGAAGAAAGCACGGAGCCAAGTGTTGGTTAGAATTGGGGCTCGGAGAGTGCTAGCTTAGTGGAGAAGCCTCAGCTGGGTTGATCAGATGAGCGACAGGCTGAGGCTGAGTGAGGTGAGCCACAGCTGCAGAAAATTAGTCAGGAGGCTCCAGGTGAGGACCTGGAGCAGCTGCTGCCCATTAGAATGAGGAGGAGGTGGAGTCCACACCTCTTCCTGATCCAAGGACATTTAAAGCAGAGAGGAGGCAGGCACAATGCCAGTCAGCTAGAGTATTTGCAGGGAGGCAACTTTGCCTCTCATGAAGGGCTGCATAGCATCCTTCATGTGTGCTCATTGGACTTGGTTACACAGTGACTCTTGCCTTACTGAACTTGGAATCTGGACCTGTGCAACAGGGGTGCTTTCTGAGGATCTGTTGTGTGTGTTGAAGAAACACCTGCAGAAATCTTGCCATATGTGTCTGAGGGTGGGGGGGGGGGGGGAATGGAGCAGCACAAGCACAAAGCCAATCTCAGCCCAGCCTTGCAGCCAGGCTTGGCACACCTCATCAGCAAAAGATAATGAAATTGAATTAGACCATTGGGTATCAGGGGACTAAAAGGGCATATATTGAAGGTGGGTGGTGAGGGAAACTGCAGGAGTTGCACTTGTGTTCATAAGTGCAGGTGGGCTGCCAAGCATAGGAATTTCGATCACATGACTGCAGGGGTATTGCAATGTCCATAATGTCAGGCAGGATCATAAATCCCTTCATTCAGCACTGTTATAACTTTGAATACTTGAATTCAGTTATAACTTTGTTATAACTGAATAAATTTTTGTAAGTCAAGGACTACCTGTAAAATAGAATTAAAGTAGTAATACTATTAAACAAATCTAGTGATATTTTTGTGTGAGTGTGAACATGGGAAACAAATTGGAATTCTCTTTTCTAAAGTTCATATCTTGCTTTATAATCTTTTGTATGTACTCAGAATCAAAGACCATTATGTTCAAAAGTTTTTAGTTCCAGGAAATGTATGCTGTAACATACAGTACACTGAAGCATGATACAGCAAGTTCAAAAGTCCATTTATTCTTTTAGGCTTCACTGCTTCCCTTTGTGACTTTTTGATATTAAAAGAATATTTGCACTCTGGTTCCTCCCAAAGAGGGAAAACTATACAACTGAGGCCCAACCCGTGATACAAGAGGCACTCCGTTATTCAAATATGCAGTAGAGATCACTATTACCATACAAGGCTGCTTACATTCTTACTTATAATCTTTTATTACCTCCTAAGTTTTTTAGAACGATGCAAACATCTTGAACTTCACAGAATGATTACAAAGCTTTGTAAATACAAGTTTCAGATTCTGCTTGCTATTGGCTTAGGCTATTTAATGATTTTTTTAGTCTTTCAACTATGGTAACAATACTCGAGTCACTTTTTTTTTTTAAAAAAAAGCCTTTGATTTTGTTGTTCGCAGCCTTTTAATATCTGCACTTATTCCTTCCAACAACTGTTTAATAAAGTTGGGGAAAGAAAACCCTTCTTACTTTAGATTCCTAACTTGTACATTTCTTTCATGTCCTTTTCTTTCAATGCTGTTCTTTTACACTATAAATCCAAAAATGGGGGGTAGTGCTTTTTAATGCAACTGGTATAAAATGCTTCATTTTGGAGATGCATTATGGTAAAAATATGCTTTGAAAGGGTAGGACCAGCATCATCAGCAGGATGGAGGGTGGGGGTGGTATGGGAACTAAGAGATTCAGAGTGATAAAAGCAGTATTTCTTTTACAAATTCTTTGTAATTTCAATGTAAGCCCTGCTCTCTTTCTATATATTTTCCAACATTGCACATGTTCCCCAAAGGGACAAAATGTATTCTATAATATTATTTTCTTCAATCTGATGCAAACAGGAAAATCTGATGCCACTAAGCAGAGCTTCCAAATTTGGGCTGCAAAAGTCTTGAGACTATGGGAATGATACACAGAAAATCCTAACTCTGCTGCCATCCTATGGTCATCTAGATGTTTAGGGCCCAGTTAAGGTATTATTGTTATATATACAATGTGAAATCACAACTGCCAGTTCTTTAGCTAGCATTGCTCTTCATATTCACTGAGTTCTTCCCAAGAACCTGGCATATCATGATAGTGTGTGGATCTAAGCAATGTAGCCTTTTGTAATTGACACATGGAAATTTTGTCAATGCGCAGATGTTCTAAGTACCATCAATTTGTACATTATTTCAATTTATACAGCCAACAATAGCAGTTAACCCAATGTTACTAGAGGCTACATTCTCCAGTAACAAAAGAGCTTTCTGGGCTTCCAAGACAATGAAAATTAAGTATAATAAATTTTCTCTTAGTTATATTAAATTATTACTTGATAACAACTGTGGGCCACATATAAAACTTTAGGAGGGAAATGAGATATGGCTGCAAGATCTGGGTGCCAACAATCCAAAACACTGCAAGATGGTAACCTAGAGTTAGAGTTCCCTGTGCTTATTACTGTCATCTAGTGGTTTGTTGGATTTTTGCAGTTCAGATCCCTCAGAGGTGTGTCCTAGGACTCAATTTAAAAGCTGGTGAGACTTATTTATTGCTGGGACAAGTAAGACATACCAACTTCTTATCCCACACTGAACTCTAAGATAGTTTTCTTCATTTCTTCCAAATGTTTAAAAATGAAAGAATAAATTCTTATTCTTAGTTTATAATTAAATAGGTTTTCATAGGAATCTTCTGCAAGCATAAAGGAATGCAATATTTTTATGGCATTCTGAAATAGAATTGCATCTTGCTTTATTTTTCAATGAACAATTTTCATTGTAAATCATTCTTTACCTGGCAGTAAGAATGTTTACAGATTTTTTAAAAAATAATATAGTTCTCATTCTCTCTCTCTGTGATATATTTATATGTTTAGTTAAAGTGATGCAAAAACTTATTTTTACTTGGGGTAGGGCTATCATGATTGGATTTTACACCCACCCACCCACAAAAAACAACTCTTTGTTGACATCTAGTGGTCAGTTGTATGATTCTGGTAGTTTTAATTTTGAAGGTCATAAACACACAGCACATTTTATTATTTTTATTTTAGTTGTACTATTTATTTAATTTATATCCCACCTGTATTATTTTTATAAACAACTCAGGACAGTGAATATATCTAATGCTTCTTTTTCCTTCTATTTTGCCCACAACAACCATCCTTTGAGGTGAGCTGAGCTGAACGATAGTGACTGTCCAAGGTCACCCAAGTGGTTTTCATGGCTAATGCCAGACTTGAACTAAAATTTACTTTAATTACTAGACCAAATTGGCTCTGTTTATACAATATCTAATATACAATATCTAATTTATATAACCAGAGACTTTTAGCTATAAAAACATTGACTTTGAGGGGACAGGATGCTTCAAAAGTTATACTCCTGGTCCTTTAAAAGTATTATTCAGACTCATTAAAATGATGAAACAGGTATTCAACATGCACTCCACCCAGAGGTGGGTTGCAGCAGGTTCTGACCAGTTCTGGAGAACCGGTAGAGGAGATTTTGATTAGTTCGGAGAACCAGTAGTAAAAATTCTGACTGGCCCTGCCCCCATCTATTCTCTGCCTCCTAAATTCCAGCTAATTGAGAGGAATGGGGATTTTGCAGTAATCTTCCCCTGGAGGGTGGTGGGAATGGAGTTTTTACAGTATCCTTCCCCTGCCACGCCCACCAGGCCATGCCCACCAAGCCACATCCACAGAACCAGTAGTAAAAAATTTTGAAACCCACCACTGACTCTGCTCCTTACCTACATATGATATCACGAGGGGCAAAAGAGGCAGAGTTTACATCTCAGTGTCATGACAAAGTTTCATTATTTGTCTTACCAAATCTCATTACAATTTATAAATTTTGTTGTTGTTGTTGCTTCAAGTCATTGTCGACTCTTAGTTAGTGTCTGGATTGGTCCCTGCAGTTTCATTATAATTTACACATATTTTCCATATCCTGTATTCAGTATAGTGTTTAGTTTAGTTATAGCTACTTGAATTCTAATATATTAATCAATCAATCAGAATAGAGCTGGAAGGGACCTTGGAGGTCTTCTGGTCCAACCCCCTGCTCATGCAGGAGACCCTATATCTTTTCAGATAGGTAGTTGTCCAGTCTCTTTTAAAAACTTCCAGCGACGAAGCACCTACAACTTCTGAAGTCAAGCTTTTTCACTGGTTAATTATTAGGAAGTTTCTCCTTAATTACAAGTTGCTTCTCTCTTTGATCATCCATTGTTTCCTGTCTTGCCTTCTGGTGCTTTGGAAAGTAAGTTGACCCCCTCTTCTTTGTGGAAGCCCCTAAAATACTGGAATACTGCTATCATGTCACCCCTAGTCTTTCTTTTCTCTAGACTGGCCATACCCAATTCCTGCAACCGTTCTTCATATGTTTTTGTTTCCAGGCCATTAATCATCTTAGTTGCTCTTCTTTGCACTTTTCCCAAAGTCTCAACATCTTTTTTGTAATGTGGTGACCAAAACTGGATACAGTATTTGTCACGAGTGTTTCCAGGATTGCTGTGGCTATCTGCCTACTCACAAACAGTATGGTTTTAATCAAGCCATCTACTGTTGCCAATTACCTGCAAGCTTTCCCCGCCCTGGATAATTGCAGGTTGACTCCTTACATAAGCAAGGACCTTTCGCTTGCTACTTGGGCCTAGTCTTCTAGGCCTAAATGCACAGCTCCTGCAGGAAGCTTGGTGCAATGCCGCAGATGGGAGAAGAATGCAGATAAGGACTCCAGACGTCGTTACAGAGAGACTCCCATGGATGCTTGCATTTTGCTGTTTTGTAGCACGCAAGCTATCATCGGGACTGCTGTTGCTGGACCTTCTTCCTCCCACAAGCTTCAAACAATGTTTGCTGTTTGAACTGTTTTTACTTCAGGTGACTTTCAGCTGTGAGGCTCGTGCTGCCCTCGTTATGATTGCCTTGATGATGTATCGACGCCGAAGCTGCTTACCTTCATGCTAGCTTTATTCTTTTGTGAACTGTTTTCAGTATTGTGGAGAGGGATCTAGGGAGATAGCCTTGCCTCACATACCCAGATAAGACTTTGTTTTTAATGTGTTTTATTAAAGACATAGTGCCTTTTAAATGTTTTAAAGTAAATTATATTTTTACACAAGACGCCTCTGTTAGAATCATTTCAGTCTCAGTGTGTTTACTCATGAGCTGGTTCACGGTCCAGGGTACCCCTCAACCCCATTTCGTCACAGTATTCCAGGTGTGGCCTTACTAAGGCTTTATAAAGTGGTACTAATACTTCACTTGATTTTGATTCTATGCCTCTGTTTATACAACCAAGGATTGTATTAGCTTTTTTGACTGCTACTGGTTCATGTTTAAGTTATCATCCACTAAGACTCCAAGGTCTCTCTCACAGTTACTGTTTTTGAGCTATGTTTCACCTGATCTATACTTTTACCTTTGGTTTTTCCTGCCTAGGTGTAAAACCTTGCTTTTCTTCACATTAAATTTCATGTTGTTGGATAGGGCCCATTGTTTAAGTCTGTTAAGTTCTTTTTGGATCCTGAGCTTGTCTTTTGAAGTGTTGGCTATTCTTATCAGCTTAGTGTCATCTGCAAATTTGATGGGTTCCCCTTCTAGGCCCTCATCTAAGTCATTTAGGAAGATATTGAAAAGTACTGGGCCTAAGAGGGAACCTTGTGGTACCCCACTGCTTACTTTCTTCCATGTAGATGTAGTACCATTAAGGACTACTCATTGAGTACGGTTTGTCAGCCAATTACAAATCCATCTGGTGATAATGCTATCTATCTCACATTTTTCTAGTTTATCAAGAAGTACTTTATGGTCTACTTTGTCAAATGCCTTGCTGAAGTCTAACTATGTCCACAGCATTTCGCTGGTCTACTAATTTAGTCACTTTGTCAAATAATGAAATAAGATTGGTTTGGCATGATCAGTTTTTAACAACCCATGCTAGCTTTTAGTTATGACTTTATTTGTTTCTAGATGTTAACAGATCTGTTTTTTTATTATTTTTCCAGTATCTTCCCAGGTATTGATGTTAGGCTGATTGATCTGTAGTTTCCTGGGTCTGTCCCACTTCCCCCCCCCCCCTTTTTTTTTTTGAAGATGGGAACCATATCAGCTCTTTTACAATTTTCTGTTATTTCCCAGGGGCTCTAGAATTTTTGAAATATATGGTACAATGGTTCTGAGATAATGTCTGCCAGTTCTTTCAGAACTCTGGGATTTAATCCATCAGGTCCTGGTGATTTATATTCATTAAGGTCAGATAGGTATTCTCTTACCATTTTCTTGCTTATTTTAATTTTTATTTCTAGTCTGTCTTTTACAGTTACATTTTTGGTAGGTTGGGCTATAGTTTCTTTTTGCGTGAAGACTGATGCAAAGAATGAGTTAAGCAACTCTGCTTTCTCTTTACTGCCTGTTACTTCCTTACCTTGCTCTCTTTAGTGGCCCAACTGTTTCCTTGACTTTTGCTGCAAGTCTTTGTTCATTCTGAGCCTTTGCTTTCCTGACTTCATCTTTGCAGTCAGGCAATCTGTTGATATTCTGCCTTAGTTATGTCTCCCTCTTTACATTTTTTGTACTTATCCTTTTTGTCTTTCAGTTTATCAGATATTTTTGTGCAACCATGCTGGTTTCTTCTTGGATTTCTTCCTTCTCTTTTTCAATGGTATTGTGTTGATGTCAGGTCCATCATAATCATAATCATAAGTTTATTTGTCAAGCATATATAAGATAACAGGTAAAAGTATAAACATAATTTGAATACATGAAAAGAGTAAGTATGAAGGAATATTCGGACAGGGATGGTAGGCACGCTGGTGCACTTATGCATGCTCCTTACAGACCTCTTAGGAATGGGGTAAGGTCAACGGTAGACAGTTTAAAGTTTTGGGAGTTTGGAAAAGAAACTACAGTCAAGTAGTGCATTCCAGGCATTGACCACTCTGTTACTGAAGTCATATTCTCCAGCTAACCAGAAAGCATCAGTCAGGATGGGGTTACGCCTCGTCTAGCGTATGACCGAGTCTTGCAATAATTAAGGCTCCGCCCTTCTGGTTGCCCCAGTTCTTCGGCTCGGTCTACGCGTGACTAGACATGTCTTCAACCTCTGGTCACTTTCGTTGGTTTGGACTTCGTTTTTTCTCAGACTTCTCAGGTTTGATTTACTTTAAATTACCGGCTGGTAACTGCTGCGGATTTCGCGCCCGTCAGCTGGAGATCGTCCAGGCCTGGAGATTGCTGCGATTCAAAGGCCTTAGCCTAGCAGCTTTACTATCGGCTGGAGCGGCTGCTCGCCAATCCAAAGTCGGATTTGGCTAGTGACGGCTAGTGACTGGGCGGCGCTCACACTAACGGGCTCAGCACTTCGGCTTATCGGCGGAGCTTGAGGAGACGTCCCACCTTCCTCATTATCGACCGTAGCGGCTGCCTGTAATACCTGGGTCGCATTAATAGCCGGACGGCTTGCGACTAGACGGCGCATTTTTCCACAGCGGTTGGTGCCTATATTGCCTAAAGGAGCTTCAGGGAACGTTATTTCCCCCTTTCTCCTCAGTTCTTCGCCCAAAATGGCGGACGCCATGCGGTCTGGCGCTAGCGAGCGCAGAGCTTCCTCCTCTCGGTGCCGGCATGATAGTGACCCCCTTGAGGGGTCTTCACTGGAGCCTCCCCCACTGGCCAAAAAGACCAGGTCATGAAAGGGGACATCTTCATCTTCCTCTGCAGTAGCGGCGCGCAAGGAGCAAAGGAGGCACAAGGCGATTGAAAAAGCCTTCCAAAAGGCCCGTTCTCAGGCCTCAGCAAGGGATCACGACAGGCCTTCATCCTTGCCCAGCTCTAGAGCTAGATCCCTGAGATCTGTGAGGGATCTCTCTCCTGATGTCCCTGGCTCCCCTTCTGGCGCTCCTCCATCGGATTTCCAACGCCTTTTTCAAACCATCCCAGAAGCGGGCCCATCTGCTCTAGTCTCCTCCGCTGGGCTATCTCCTCCTCCACCTCCGCTTCCCACTCCTATGGCGGATTCCTTGGAGGCCTTCATCGCTCGGGCCATTTGCCAGGGCCTGGCGGAATGCTGGCAACAGGGCCCGCCTTCTTCGGCCCATGCTGCCCCATCGGCTTTGCAGCACAACCCCAACCTCAGGGATGATTCCCGCCTGGATCGAGACCAGGTGGATTATCATGACCACCTGATCAGATTTCAGTTTCTGAGGCTGATGACTTCCAAGACCAGGCTTGGTCCGACGATGAGGGTTTGGGTCCGGATCCTCCCTCGTTTATTGGCCTCTTTAAGCCGCAAGTTTTTCTATCTCTGCTCTTTAAGGCGATTGCCACGATTCGCTTGAGGGCCCCTCCGCCTGCAGCTGCAGTTTCTGATTCACACGATCCAGCATCGGCCATGTTTGCAGAACCGACAGTGGACCCGGAGACCATCCCGGCTCCTAAGTTATTTACGGACATCTTACAGTGCCAGTGGAATCTTCCCGGTGCGGGACCCAGTCCTAACGGGTTGGACAAACGTCTCTATAATTCGGCGGCCCCTTTGGTGGACATTTTACAGCCCCCTAAAGTAGACGTTCCCATCATGGCCTTGGCGGATCTGGTCCACCCCACTGGTCCGGCGGAAGATTCCCTTCGTCCGGAGGACAAGAGGGCAGAAAAGACTCTGCTTAAAGGCCACCAGGCCACCGCTTGGGCCATCCGGGCGTCCACCTCAGCGTCCTTTTTTAATAGGGCAGCTCTGCTTTGGATAAAGCAACTTCAAGCTTGTTTGCCTATGTCGGATTCCCGGTCCCATCAGGATCTGAATAAAATCGCAGCCGCATTGGAATATTCAGCTGATGCCACACTGAACTCGGCAAGATTCTCTGCCAGAGTCGTGACATCGCGTCACCTGTTATGGCTTAGAAATTGGCACGCTGACATGCACAGCAAGTGGCAGCTTGCTTCTTCTCCTTATGCTGCTGGGAACCTGTTCGGGGCTGCCTTGGACGTCCTCCTTGTTGAGACCAGGGATCGTCATAAAATCCTGCCACCGGCTTACCGCAGAGGTGACCCTCACTATTCATCGTCATCCAGGTTCCAGTCCTTTCGGGCCCCTGGGGCTTCTTCTTTCCAACCTCGTTTCCAATGGCCCTTCTCTTCCAGAGCCCAACAGGACTTCCAGGTTAGGCAAGGGTCAAGGTTCCCTCCTTGACGCTCCCCCCAGGGAGGGAGGGGAGAGCGTTTTCCTCGCAGGTCTAAATAGAATACCCTCCCAGGTGCCCATTGGGGGTCGTCTCTCATTGTTTTTCTTTCAGTGGGAGGCTTCCACCAACGATTCCTGGGTTTTTTTTTTTTTTTATTGAAAAAGTTTTCAAATACAAGTTTTTTCCTCCTTTCCCCCCCTCCTCCCTAGCCCCCCCTCACCACCCATCCCCCCTGTGACTTCTTCACAACAATAAGCTAATTCATAACTAATTACATAATATTTTACCATACCCTTACTCCCTCCTCAAAATACTGACCCTTAGCATAATATTCTTATAACTCCCATTTTCGCAATAATCTGCCCTTTTTCTCCTCCCCCAAACTTATAGTATATTATTACAACAACATAACATTTAATCTTTTATATATATTAATATAACATTTCAAAGCAGCCTTCTCCCTACATCCAAATTTAACATTTATTCAGTTCTATCCAATTCCTCCACTCCCCTAAATATATGACTTAAAAGTCCTTTTTCTTAAACTAATCAATCAGTAAACTAACCTATTTCAACCCAATTTCCTGCAAAATTACCATACAATACAATTCTAAATATAATCCACTGCCCACTCTACTAAAATATACATATAGCTATATATGCATTCCATTTTATAAAAAGAAAAAAGACAATAACTTTAAATTTATAATCCATATAATATCTTCTTTGATGTCTTTCCACTGGATTGTTAAATCCATCATCCATAATAGGGTAAAATAACATGCTGGTGCAACAGTTTGTTCAAGATCTTCAATCATCTTCTGCCCCCATCAGTAGTAGATATCCTCATATATATATAAAAGTAAAAACAACCACCCGAGTGACATTATAATTATATCCATATAGTTGTAATTGTGGTTTTCATCAGGATTATTAATTCCCATCATCCTAATGGGTAACATCCAGATCTTCTGCATGCCCCAGCGTGACTCTCTTGCCTTGTAACTCGAAATAGTTATAATATATTTACCAATAAAAGAAATCCAAAGTAGATAATTCAAATCCAACAATGTAAGGCTCTTTTCACATCCCAAAATCATGGCATTGCAGAGATCTGCCACTATCCTCAAGATAATATTAAACAATAGTTCGCCTCCACTATCTTTCCAGATATTCATTCATTTTTTAAAGTCCCTGGCTTCACTGTTGCTTGGTTTAGAAACTACTATTTCTATGAGATCTATTTTTTTTCCTTTTGCGGGTTGAATTTCCATTCTGGTTTCCTTCCTACAAATTGTGTATCAGCTGATCGATTTTCATTCTGCTTTATAAGTTGATCTTGTTGGTTTTGTTTTGTTATCTCGTATTTCTTTTCCATCACTTGTATATCAACTGGTTGGTTTACGCATTTGTCTGTAACTTGATGATTCATCACATTGGAGTCGGATGACACTGCTCTCATATTTATAGACAGTCCAGCTGGGGTATCCAGGGAGTCCGAAGACAATTTATCTACCACAGCCTCTGTAATTTGATATTTTCCCTTTGTTTCCAACTCCTTTTGCTTGTCCTGTATTGTGCCTAAAGATGTTAAGTTCATTTTTAAAATTTTTTGATAAAATTCTTCTGCTTTTTCAACAGTATTCAGTTGGTATCTTACTCCTTGGTGTCTCAATATTAAACCAACTGGGACATCCCACCTAAATAGGATATTTCTTTTTTTTAACTCAGTCACTAGAAAACCAAATTTCTTCCTCTCCATTAACATCTTAGGCGGGAGCTCCTTAAAAATCCAAATCTTTCTTCCATGAAATTGCAAGGTAGAATTAAAAAAGTTCTGCACAATATTATTCCTAATTTCTTTATCTGTAAAATAAATCACCACATCTCTAGGCAATTGCCTTTGCTTTGCCAACCAGGAGTTTATTCTATAAATTCTGTCAATCCTGCAAAACACTTCATCAGGTTGAACCTTTAAAATCCCAGCCAGAATTTCAGAAGATATTTTCCTTAAATCATCTCTGTTATTTTCCTGGGTTCTTGACACTATCTCCTGTGGTCTTTCTCTAGAGTTTTCCTCTTCTCCTCCCTCCCACTTTATTCCCTGCAGGTATCTCGTGACCGGACGAAGAGGGACCTTATTGCAGCCGCTATCGATCATCTCCTGGCGATACCTGCTATTGAGCGGGTTCCCCAATCGCAACAGGGTCATGGGTTCTACTCCCGTCTCTTTGTCGTCCAAAAGGCCTCGGGAGGCTGGAGGCCCATTTTAGACTTAAAGTCCTTGAACCGACACATTCGGAATGCTGAGATCACAGCTGAGTCACTGAGTGACTCCATTCGAGCCTCTCCGTTCTGTCTCCCTCCGGTTTCTTTCTTTGAAGGTGTCCTTCCTGGTGGCGATTACCTCCGCTCGCCGCATTTCAGAACTGGCGGCGTTATCCATTCGTGCGGATCTATGTATTTTTCATAATGACAGGGTGGTTCTTCACCTGGACCCAGCTTTTTTAACCAAAGTGAACTCAACCTTCCGCAGAGCACAGGAACTCGTCCTCCGGGACTTTTGTCCTCATCCCTCACATCGCCTAGAACGCTCATGGCACACCCTCGACGTTCGGAGGGCATTTAAGATTTATATCTCCCGGACAGCAGCACACCACAAGTTAGAGGCTCTTTTTGTAGCCTTTCACCCAACGTCCATCGGATCCCGAGTTTCGGCTTCTACCCTGGGGCGATGGATAAGGGCCGCTATCGCCTTGGCTTACCGTCATTCGGACATGGTTCCACCACACAAAATCATGGCTCACTTGACCAGAAGTGCGGCAACATCGGCCACCTGGTCGACACAGGCATCTCTTGAGGAAGTCTGTAGGGCTGCCCCCTGGACCACTATCAGCCCTTTCATCAGGCACTACAGAGTGGACTCATTTGCTTCGTCCAATGCTGCATTTGGCAGACGAGTACTCCAGGTAGTCCATCTCACCTGAAATCCACCGGAGCCGTTCTCGCCCTCCCTGGTGACATCAAGCTTTGGTATGTCCCCATCCTGACTAACGCTTTCTGGTTAGCTGGAGAATGGACGTTGGACTTACCTGATACGTCCGTTCTCAGCATGTAGAAAGCGTCAGTCAGCCCCACCCTTCTCTGTCCGGTCCGGTGGTGGTTGTGGGGGTTGGATATTAATTCTTTCTCGTTGCAGGAAGACACATCTCACGAGTCTGCACTTCGCCCTCGACGAAGAACTGGGGCAACCGGAAGGGCGGAGCCTTAATTATTGCAAGACTCGGTCATACGCTAGACGAGGCGTATCCCCATCCTGACTGACACTTTCTACATGCTTAGAATGGACGTATCAGGTAAGTCCAACGTCCATTTTCTGCAATCGAGTTTGGAACGGTTTACCTTGAGTTTGTATCTATTATCTGTTCATGTATTGTTGTGGTTGAATCTGAAGTAGTCATTGACAGGAAGGACATTGTGGCAGATAATTTTATGTACTATGCTTAGGTCAGACTGAAGTCGGCATAGTTCTAAGTTGTCTAAAACCAAAATTTGGAGTCTGGTGGCATAAGGTATTTTATTGCGGGTAGAGGAATGGAGGACTCTTCTCGTAAAATATCTCTGGACTCTCTCGATTGTATTTATGTCCGATATGCCGTGTGAGTTCCAGACAGATGAGCTGTATTCAAGAATTGGTCTAGCAAATGTTTTGTATGCTCTAGTTAGTAGTACAACATTACCAGAGAAGGAGCTATGCAAGATTAGGTTAACAACTCTTAATGCCTTTTTGGCAATGTTGTTACAGTGGGCTCGGGCACTTAGATCTTTAGAAATGAGTACTCCAAGGTCCTTGACAGAGTGAGGGTCATATACAAGGTCATGTCCATCTAATTAGTATTTTATGTTTTGATTTTTTTTTTGCCAATGTGTAAGACAGAGCATTTGTTGGTTGAGATTTGAAGTTGGCACTTGTTAGACCAATCTGACACATAGTTAAGGTCTTTTTGAAGGGTAGTTGCATTGTCGGTGGTGTTGAATAATTTAACACCATCAGCGAAGAGAACACAGTTGCTTTTAATATAATCACAAAGGTCATTTATGTAAAGTATGAAGAGTGTTGGACCTAAGACACTGCCTTGGGGAACACCGATATTAACATGTACAGGATTTGATAGAGCGCTTCCTATTTTGACCACTTGTTGTCTGCTTGACAGGAAGGCAGCTATCCATTTATGTAGGAGTCCAGAAATGGCATAGGATTTTAGTTATAGACATAATTTGTTGTGTACCACTGAATCAAAAGCTTTACAGAAGTCTATGTAAACTGTGTCTATTGCTTTGCCCTGATTGAGATGTGAGGTCCATATGTTTTTGCAATGTAGTAGTTGTAGGTTACGGGATAATTTTTTTTCTGAAACCGAATTGTTTGTTAGAAAGTAGGTTGTTTGTCTCTAGGTGTAGGGTAATAGATTGGTTAATGATTGATTCCATGACTTTGCAGGTGATGCAACATAAAGAGATTGGTCTGTAATTTTCAACTAGACTAGACCCTTTTTGAAGATAGGGATGACCCTGCCTTGTGACCATTGGTAGGGCAAGGTGCTGGTACTGAAAGATTTTTCAAAAATTATGCTTAGAGATTCTGCAATTGCAGTGGACAGCTTTTTTAAGAAATATGCACATAGTCCATCAGGTCCAATAGATAGAGATGGTTTTAGATTGCATAGTGCCTTTTCAACATTTTCCTCTGTAAAATCAATACGTATAAGATCACCGTAATTGTTGTAATTATAGTATGACTGGGAAATATTGGGTATGTATTGTTGCTGTTTACAAAGACTGAGCCAAAGAACATGTTAAAGACATTGGCTTTAATGGTTTTGTCAATACAATCTTCATTGTTTGGTCCTTTTAGGGGTAAGATGGATATTGAGTCTTTAAGGTTGTTGTTTACAAAATTATAGAAGGCATAGGTGGATTTTGTGCATAGAAGGTTTTCTTTTTGCTTGATGAGATAATTAGTGCATTCAATCTTTATTGGCAAAAGTTTTTGTAGCGGTTTTTGAAGTTAGCTACGTAGTTTGTTTTGTTTTTTCGCCAAAGAGATTTTTTTCTGGACTGTAATTTGCTTATTGTTATTGGTAGTTTATTTTTTCTGGTCATCATGTCCTGCCATTCCTGCCATTCTGTTGGGGGTGGGGGAAGGCAGCTGGCATTTTTCACATACTTTTGCTTTTGTTGTAACTGCTTGGGAATTAGGGGAGGGGATTGTCTTTGGAGATCAAGTGGACTCCCACCCAGTTGGTTTCCAGCCTGGTTTCAGGCCGTCATGATCTGAGGGTGAACTGTTATCTGCCTAGTACTTTGGAGTTACCATAACAATCTTATGGCATCACATTGGCTGCTGGTGAACTGGTCAGGGGGCTTGGGGAAACAAAAGAATTGCTGTGTGCTTTGTGCAGGATTTTTCAGATTCCACCTTGCTTTCCTGCAATCACTTTTCTCTCAGTAAATGTTCTTTTGATTCAACTTAATGCATTCAAGAGTCTTGCTTTCCAGAGGGACCAGCTGGGGCAGGTCCTTACAGTTGGACTGGGCTTTTATGATCATATTTTTCAGTGTTTCCCATGCTTCTTGAGTTGTTTTCTCCTTTGGGATTTTTATCTATGGAATTTTTCTTAGGCTTTCCCTCTATTTGTTAAGATCAGGTTTTTTAAAGTTTAAAACACTGGTTGGATTCTATTTTATTTTTTGTGTTTGCATCATATTGAATTCAGTGGTGAAATGAATTTTTTTTTTGCTACCAGTTTTGTGGGTGTGAATTGGTGTGGGGGGTGTCATGTGACTGGGTGGGCATGGCCAACTTTTATTTTTTACTTTTTAAAGCAATTTTTACTACCTATTCGCCCAAACCGGTAGTAAAAAGTGCTTTAAAAAGTTTTAAAAAAGGTCCCACAATTGCGCGGCACAGCTGATTGACAGTGATCAGTGATCGTCAGAACCTTTTTTTTTTACTTTTTAAAGCATTTTTTTACTACTGGTTCTGGCGAACTGGTAATTTTTATCACTACCGGTTAGCCCCAAACTGGAGCGAACCGGTAGCATTTCACCCCTGATTGAATTCCAATATGACGTGGTCACTCTTGCTGAAGGTACCAACTTCAACTTCTTCTATCACTTCTTCTCTATTAGTAAGAATTAGGGTTAAATTAGTATAGCTTTTCCTCTAGTTCCCTGCTCTACCTTTTGGATGACAAAGTTGTCAGCTAAGTTGGTTAGGAATCTGTTTGATCTGCCAGTTGTTGCAGAGGGTTTGTCTCCCAGATGTCAGGGTAATTAAAGTCTCCCATTATTACTGTGGTATGTTTCCCACATACATGTGTTAATTCATTAGCAAAGAGTTCATCTATTTCTTCTGCTTGTTTGGATAGCCTGTGATATACGCCTATGGCAATGTCATTTTTTTCTTTTTATATTGACCCATATGGATTCTAGAAGGTTTTCATCTTTAGTTTTGTGTATTTCTGTAGAGATATAGTGATTTTTATATATAATACAACTCCACCTCCTCTTTTGATAGGTCTGCTTCTTTTGAATAGTTTGTATTATTCTATCAATACATTCCAGTCATGAGTTTCATCCCACCATGATTCAGTAATGGCAACTAAATCGTATCTGCCTTCATGTACTAATGCTTCAAATTCACCCTGTTTGTTCCCTAAACTCCCTACCTCCTACCCTACCTCCTTATGAGTTTGGTTATCTAGTGGTATTTGTTTGGAATTAGGTTCTAAAGGTCATGAAGATGCCCCCCCCCTCAATTTTAGTTTAAAGCCCTTTTGATATTAACTATAACATTAATAATAATAATGAAAGTGCAGTTTCAATTAGTCTCATTCACAGTTTGGTGGTAAGGAACACCACCAACCCTACCATGAGTAAGAGTGAGGTAATTGCTAAAGCAGATTTTAGATATGATAAAAGGCAGACAATTGTTTATTTACTTTTACTGCCAGGCATGGAAGAAAAAAAATATTTAATGTTATATGTCATATGCTGAAGTAATTTTGGTTGCTACAGATCTTGATTTATTGGCTGTGCAAAATTTGCTTTACCTCAGGTAGTGAAGTAGCTTGAATCAGTCAAACTTAATAATTCTCTAAGCTATTTATAAATCATGTATTAAACAGCCTTCTGAAAAACAACAAATGTCAAAAAAGCAAATCATTTAAGCAAGAATTGTATAATGTATTGCCCCCATCCCACCTCAAGTATGAAACAAATAAACGCAAACACATACATTGCATAATATAAATCATAACTCAGATATTCATAATACGTAGAACATAGATATTCATATTCTGACAAATGAAGAAATGAATAAAGTGGAGAATATTCCTGAAAAGATTGAAAGAAAGGGATTCAGAAAGCTTGTTAAAGATAATGTGGCCAAAAGAAATCAGACCATCTAATATCTACAAACGTGTAAACAACAAAAATGATCAGAAAACAAAGTTTCCTAACAACATATCAACATTTGAAAGTAAAAACATCATAAAATAAATATTTCCTCAGTGAAAATGTTAATTATGTTATTTTTTTTTTCAATGGATGTGCAATTAAAGAATTCAGAAAGAAAAAGTGACATCAGAAAACCTTTGAAAAAATAAAGCTCTGCAAAAAAACACATTTGGGGTAGTTAGAAAGTTTTTGTCATAACAATATTTCAGTTATTAAAAAAAATAAATCAGAGAAAATTGTTGAGGACTAGATAGCCTAATTATCCCAAACAAATGTTAGGAGCAGGAGAACTTTGTAAAGAAAAGTTGGGAGCAAATTCCAAATAAGGGTTGGGAAGGAAAAGAAGAGAAGCTAAATATGGGTGGATTTTATCTGGATTAATTAATTTACAAGTTTCTTCTCTATGTAGGTTAGCATTTGTTACCTAGGCTTTTGATCATAGCCAAGGCTTTGGCAGGCGTAAGGGATGTAATCCTGAGTTATAGAGGATGGTTAGAATTTCAGATGCAGATTAGGGGAGGCCTGGTTTAAATCATACTCAAGTTCCATAACTCATGAGCAATTCTGGCAAATTACTTCTCATATGATTACTTTATTAGTTAGAGCATTAAACAAGTGATGAGTGGGATAAAACTCTTAAAATATTTTGAGTAGTAGAATGCAATATGAATGAAAATTCAGTAAAGGATTGGATTTAAATTGCAACATAATTTGTACAAATACAATTAAGTAACATCATGCAGGATACAGCTTGCTTTATCCTTTTTGCAATACTCAATTTGTATTAAGGAAGATAGAAATATCTTGTCAGACTGGCTGGAGAGGAGGTCACAGATTATTAAAGCAAAGAGGAATTTTGACAATGCAGGATGGGTTGGGGAGAGAAGATGTCCCCCAAAAAATCAAGATGGCAGTTGAGACTTGTTAGGAAATGGTCATTGCCTCACTAGTTGGCCAGGAAATATATTATGTATCTTTAAGAACATTGCTGAGTCATTCTGCATGCTGATTGGATGAGCTCTGTAGCCAATGTATTTAAGAAGAGCTTAATTGTGGTTAGTGTAATCACTACACCATATTTTTACCTGCTGCTATGCTGTAACTAATTTTGATCTCTCTAAATGGTCAATGTTTGGTCATGGTTTATTTATTACTGTTTCCTGATATTTATTGAACTGTTTTTATATTGTTCCTGAATGTTCCTTGTATTTTTGTACAAACTGGTAAGATTTTATATCCCTGGATTGATCTTATATTGCACTTTATATGGCTAAGACTTGGATTGTTAAATGACTGATTTTGCTTTACCCTCTAAGCAAATTATATTAAAGTAATATAAAACCAGTTTGTCTGCATGTTATTCACAATTACTCTCAATACCGTTTCCGTGCGTAAAAACTTCTGATGGTACTGTTTTATGAACCATGACTCTGGTGGTGACACAATATCCTTAACAAGACTGCATAATTGAAATATTATCCATTTTTTAAATAAGAGTCACATGTATTACTTTGACATTTTTGACCAAGATGCAACTAAGAAATGAGTTAGTTAACTACTGAGCCTAAGATCTATTTATTTGAAATGAATGAAAGATGAGAAACTGTTGATTTCTACGCAAACCTGACCTGTGCTAAATTCTGACCTAGGTCTTTTAGCCCTATGAAAATATCCAATGACCAGAAATATTCAAGCCCCATTGGGAGAGATACATTGGTTGATAGTTCATTTCAAGGTGCTGGTCACTTCTTAGAAAGCCCTGAAAGGCTCAAGGTTTGTGTAGCTACACTAATTGACTACCTTTCCCAGATGGATTCTTTCAGGCCAATTGGGACAGCTGCAGAACATTTGCTGAAGGTTCTTTCCTTTCACAATATCAGGAGTTTCTGATATTCTTTGGAACAGCTTCTCCCCATGTCCCAAAGGTGAGGATGGCACCTGCTCGTAGCTTTCTAGAAGCTCATGGCTTTGTAAAAGCTTCCAAATACAGTACCTGGCTGTGCTGGAAGGTGTTCAATGCATGCACCCATCAGCACTGGAGTGTACTTTTCAGATTTTGCATTATTATGATTAGCAGTCATTTTAATTTTAGCATCTGAGTCTTGCTTTTAGTCAGGAAATACATCAGAAATGATCTAGATGCATTTATTTTACAGAAAATAAATGCATCTAGATCTGGAATAAATCTATTTTAAGAGTAGGACTCACATTTGGCCTTTGGGGGCTAGACTCTTAAAAAATGTATTCAGGACAAAATTAGGTTGAAATTAATAGGCTTACTTTCCATGAATTCACTAATCACTGTTTAAGTATATTACAAATTACAATTGGGGGCAGCTTCTGGAAAGCTTTGGCACTACACTAAGGGATTCCTAGAGATTCTGGTTCTGCAGCCAGATTTAGACTACTGTTTCTCAACCTTGGCAGGGGAGCATTGCTGGCTAAGAATTTCTGAGAATTTGAAGTCCATGCATCTTAAAATTGCCAAGGTTGACAAACACTGATTTAGACACATTCTGATTATCTGTATTTGCAAAAACATCTATGTTTGTACATAGATTTATTTATTGCAGAGAGTAAATACAAAACTAAGCAATTAGTATTCATTTTTGTCATCTACTATAACTTGAGGTATAAGAGACATTTAGGTTTTTTTTTAGCTAATATGCAAAATCACATTAAGAGATGCAAGGCAATAATACCAAAAAGTATTCTGGTGAAACTGTTGAAGATAACCAGCACTAATACATATAAAGAGACTGTTGTATCTGCTACTTTCTCTCCCAATCTGTGAAAAGAAATTAGCCATAGAGATCTTGGTAATTTTCTATTATAACCTATGAAAATTATTTAAACTGAACCTCAAACTGAAATCTCAGACTGAAATCAAAGCTTGGATTATATACAGTACATACTACGATCACTGAATTTTAAAGACATCTGATTTACAATCAATTAATATAATTAATATAATTATTATAAAACTTCAACAAATATGTTATAAGTGTGGGAGGGCTTATTCAGGCAACTATTATTAAGGGTCTAGAATTATGAAAAAGGAAAGGGGCTGGTGGTTTTTTTTTAACATCAAAGTAAAGTATAAATTTCAACTTACTTAACAAACTCTTTTTTTAACGTTTGAACACATCACCCTCTGCTGGAATAGCATGCTCATTACAGTGGCCAAGACAGAAAATAAAACACACAATCTAAAGCTAAATTTTTTTAATTCTGGCAACATATTTTATTTGTGAGCATTTCTTATATGCATACAGTTACTAGTCAGAAGAGCTGGGATATATAAGTTTATAAGGTTTACAAAGCCAACCTTCTACCTGTGCTGCTTATTACATCATACATAACCAAAGCTTGGTACATAGCTCTGAGTCAGCCCAGTGATCAAACTGAATCATATTTCCTGTACAAACTGACAGCTACTCTACAGGATTTCACATAAAGGAACTGACCAGTCCTACCAAGATACTAAATCTGAATTTATTTTATTCATGGAAAACAGAAGTTCAGCTATTAAGTTCATTCTCAGTACATTCCAAGTTGTCATTAAGCTTCCACAGCTCAAAAGAATGTCAAATGAGACACTGGCTGAGCAGATATGAAATGAGGTAATTTCTTGGTTTACTCACTTCAATTTCTGGTAAATTCATCAAAAACAAGTTCAGGATTGTTTGATTTTTCTATATCAGATTTGAACATCTTAGAATATATCACAGCTATTACCAATTCAAATTCTTGAGAAACCATATCCATATACAAAATAATTGCCATGATGAAGATATAATTGACTAGAATGCAAACTGGTGAAGTTATTCCTCACTCTTTCTTCTACCCCCTTAAATGCTCCCTACAACCTGGCAACATTCCTCTCTGTGACTATATACACACATGCATAGGCTTTATTTTAGGTTAGGTTTTCTCAGAACTGGCAAATGTAAGTTGTGTGGAGTTCCACTTCCAGAATTCCCCATGCTGGCTTGGGAATTCTGGGGCTGGAAATGCATGTCTTAAAAGTTCCCAAGGTTTGTTCTTGGCAGATAGGCATATGCCAAAAAAAACCCCTGTAGTCTGTATTTGCAGATCAAGTCCAGGGGCATCTCTAGAAACAAAGTATGTAGGACATTGGCCCTTTGTTTGGCAAAAGACTAGCTTCCGATTTATGCATATTATTGTTTTAATTAATATTTGATTGCATACATTCTAGAATATATGAGGGGAGGACAGATGTATGCTTAACTCTTGACTGAGCAAATGTTAGCAACTGGAAGCTGCCTTCACTCAAGTGGATTTGTTTAAGAATTCTAAATCAGAAGAGAACCAGCGTGCATACAATAAACATCACATTGAAAAGATACCCTTTACAATACATGAAGAGAAAAAAGGATCTGGGAATTACGGGATGCCCAGCAAACATAGCCTCTATACCAGCTTCAGAGGCAATTTACACTCTACATGAATGAAGGGCCTTCAAATGGCTTTTTTGACCTAACTTGATTCAGCAACACAGTATAAGGGGAAGTAACAAACCCAGAGCTATTGCAAAGCATGACAGGGCAGTTTGGTTTTTTGTACTTTCAAAAGTCCACTGGAATTGTGCAGCTCGTGTCCTCATTGCTCAGGGAATTAATTAGATCTCTTGATATTTTAAGAATGTTGCAGTAAAAAACAAAAACAAAAAAACAAAAAAACAAAAAAGAGCTTGTGCTAATGAAGATTTCAAAATCCTGGTTCTGCTGATATGTTGATTACAAAAATCAATAATCTGGGGAACAAAAGGCAATTGCAAAATGTCCCTAATATCAAAGGTTTTACGTTGCTCAAGGCAAACTGGCCACATTCAACAATAAATTCAATCTCCTGAAAAAAACAGGATGAAAAGACTAGCGCATATTTACATCCGGCTCCACAGGTTCACATTCTAAGTTTAAAGAGCAAAATGTGTACTTAAGTAAATACTGAAAAATAATGACAAATGTTAAGTGTTTTGTCTCCAAAGCCCATTAAAAACTAAATTAAGACACTTTGGCAAAACCACAGCTGGCCTCTTCCTTTTTCCAGGATATTTTTTTTTCTATGTCCATGTCCAGCCTACAGTCCTAGAACTTCATCATCTCTAACATAAATACTAATTATATTTAGTGCTGCTTAATGTTTTTAAGCATCAGCCAGAATTAGTAAATGCTACGATCTGTTGTTGTAATGAGAGCTAAAAAGCTTTCAAAAGAATCATCTGAATTATGCTTGAAGGCTGCTGCCTACTATTACCTTACTGCGAGTGTGGAAGTTCGTTCTCCTAGCTTGTGGGTGGTTTCCGAACGTTTCATTACCAGGCTAAGTAACGTCTTCAGTCTTTCTTCACAAAAAAATTTTGTATTCCAACACACATCTCCCAAACCACAACGCACCACACAGTCAACTACCACACAAAAACTATCCCCTGAAGAAGTTACCTAGCCTGGTAACAAAACATTTGGAAACCAATCCACAAGCTCGGAGAACGAATGTCCACTGTCATCCTACACACAAGCTACAGATATTTGCCACTATCACATACCTTACTCTACTATAATACTCTAAAGCAGGGGTCCT
Source organism: Arizona elegans (assembly GCA_022577455.1). NCBI lineage: Eukaryota > Metazoa > Chordata > Lepidosauria > Squamata > Colubridae > Arizona > Arizona elegans. Next base: position 24,252,302 of record JAKOOJ010000007.1, read on the forward strand.
CAAACTTTTTAAACAGGGGGCCAATTCATGGTCCCTCAGACTGTTGGGGGGGCTGGAACGGCTGGGTGGGTGTGGCTAGGTGGTCATTGACTGGGTGGGTTTGGCCAATTTAGCAGTTCATTAAACAATACACACAAATTAAACTTTAATTTGTTATGCTCCTGGGGGTGGAAAGCAGGTTAGCAAAGAGATGTGGCTGCCTTGGCGGCAGGTAAGGGACTTCTGTGTGTGTGTGTGTGTGTGTGTGTCTCCCTCCCTCCCCGGTGCGTGTCTCTCCCTCCCTCCTTCCCTCTCTGAAGGAAGGGTAACAGTACCACTCCAGTACTACTCTGCTGCCCAAAATGGGCCCGTTTTTGGCCTCCTGAGGCCTCCATGCATCACGTTTTGGCCTTGGCCTCCAGAAGGCAGGTGGGGGCCGGCGGTAAGTGGGGTGATGTGAGTGGGGCAGCCTCATTGTCACATGCGGGCCAGATTAATGGCTTCGGCGGGCCATAGTTTGAGGATCCCTGCTCTAAAGGCAAAGAGTTCAGTTGTTGGAATGTTATGTTACCCTTTAAAAACTCCTTGATATAAAAATATCAAAAGTGTTAATTCCTATGCTATGCTATAATGGCAAATGCAGGGAGTTGCAATAAATGGAGTACTAAGTGCTCTGCTCATGTGTGCATATATTCATGGAGTCTAAAACAGTACAATTCAGTATGAGACTCACACTATAGGGACACTATTGGTGTATTTTATTAACTGGCAAGTGTGAGAATTTTAACAAAGCACATTTGAATGCATTAGGTTGGAAAATGTCAGTATAAGGCATAAGGTTTACAACATATCCAATCAATATTTTGTTACTGAAGAATCTGTATAATGTCAAATATAGAAGAAAAATCTGAGGACTACAGGACAAGATACAAAGCCAATGGTCTTCCAGATATTGTGGGATTCCACAATATCTCATCACAACTCTCATCAGGATTCACTCTAATGTCCAACAACTATTCATAATGGAAAATGCAGTCCAATTTAATGGCCTGAGGTACCATATCCCTCTATAGGACATTTTTGAAGTGTATGAATATGTTGAAGTCCCTATCTTGAGAAACATCCTGCAACAAGAAACCAAGAGCACTGAGATGTGCCTAAGAATTTAAATCATAAGCAATCAAGTTAGTAATATAAAAATCTTTGGATTCTGCCATTTCATATTTTTGATTTTGTTAAAAAAATCCCCCAATACAGTAGACATGAAGAGGATTTAGGCAAAGAAGGCAAAACGTGGTTCCCAGTTTGGTTTCCTTCCCATTAGGACATCATCTTTTTCTTGCACTCCACTGAGCAGAAAACCATTCCTTCTACTGGCATGAACTTCTGGCCAATCAGACACTTGCTGCAACAGGAGCACAGAAAGCAGTCTGTGGTAGCATGCCAGTTGAAGTTGTTGTAACTCACACGTTGAACTTCAGGATCAATAGCATTGTGGCAGCCTTGGCAGACCTGGGGAGTAATGGAAATCAACATTCATTTCTTTCAAAGTTTGGAAGGTAACAAAGACCAGAATATTCAACACAATATAACTGACTAGTTGAAATTAGTCAACTTTTCTAGATCTATGACACAAAAATGCCAATAATCTTATAACTTGTAGTGTACTTAAATGCATATGCATATCGGTTCTTTCCCCTTGCAACGATACCCCCCTCATACCATGGGAAAGCCAAGGGAAATAATCAAAACCATAAAAAGACGAGAGTTAGAATATTTTGGACGTGATGCAACAACCAGAAAAATACGGCATACTTCTCTTAATCATCTAAGGAAAGATTGAAGGCAAACAAGGTCCAAGCAGAAGAAGAACATAATGGCTTCAAAATCTAAGGGACTGGTTTGGATAAAACTCAACAACACTTTTTTGTGTGGCTGTTGATAAAAATAGGATCGCCAACATGATCGCCAACATCCGATGATGGATATGGCACAAGAAGAAGATAGGTAATATCAGCTTCTAATCAAGCAAACAGATAGAGTACCTATTAATTCAGAACCTGACTGCTCCCTATGAAAGGACAAGTTTGCATTAGCTTGGATTAATGGATATTGCCTGTGGAGCAGGCCATGGCTAAGAAGTCCTTTGCTCAATTTCAGTAGATGTACCAATTTCAGCTTTTCCTGGAATAGATGCTAGTCGTGGCACTCATACCCTTGTTAAAACTTGATTCAAAATACTGCATTGGGCTTTACAGATGCTTGAAGACTCTCTGGATGTAGAATGCAGCTGCCCATCAACAACTCAAACCTAATTCTGCCACATTAATCTGTTACTACTGTGTAGGAGTTGCACTGACAGCCAATTCAAGGTGCTGGATATGATCTTTAAAGCCCTTTATATCTTAGGACCCAATTATCTTTGAGACTACAGTATTCACTCTAAGCAGAACTTGTCTATAATGTATGAAGACAAAGAAAGTATGCCATAAATTTTCTGAAGGAACAGGTTGCTCATGGAGATGAAATTGGCCCCTTCTCTGAAGGTATGTATGTAGGAAACTTATTCATGACTGGCTGTTTCCAAAAGTCTTTGAGGAATGAAATAATTTTGAGGTTAGAATGGTTACTTCCCTTTTCAAATTTTCACTCCCGTAGTCTGTATTAATTTTGATCTCTTTGCCTCCAACTTATTTTATAATACAGGAATTCTGTAAGCCAATAATAGGCAGAACTAAGAATTCTATGCAGGCAGCAGAGGATTGGACTGTTTCTCTATGCACATGCACACACCCTTTTCTAATCCTGCATATACAGTGTTTAGTTTGTGCTTTGTTTGGGATTCATTCAGTGCTGGGGCTTTTAGGATGTTGTAGCATAGTTGACTCAAAGCAGTTCACTAAAGTCAAAATACAATCCACAAAACTGTAATATAAAAATAAATATCACATTAATTGTATACTCATCAAGCTTAGATCGCAGACTAAAAGGCAAAGTTCTGAAGTCATCCTGCAAATTCAAAGTTCAAACAAAGCAATTTATCATATCTTATATTTTTGTGATCAACTATCCTTCAAACATCAACATTTATGTGCTAGACAGTATTATTCTCTGACCTTCATGTTTCTTTCACATGCTCACTTGTTTGTGCTCTGAATTTGCTTTAAAGCAATTCTAAATGTAGTAATAGCTTGATTTGTCTCACTGAGATAAATTCTATTCAAGATTACTTTGTATATAGAGCAGATTTTTTGCTTATCGAAATAGCTGCTTTGCTCAGTTCTTCAAAGAAACTTTTGCTTGTGCAAAAGGATATGCAATAATGATGTAAAGTGAGCAACAGCGTGTTAAGAGCATGGGGGTTTCTTGGCTTGGGGCTGGAGATTTGGCTTCCCACTTTATATTAATCTCATTTGAAGGATTATGCTACAATTTTCTCTCATTTCCTATCTGAAAAAACTGTGTTGCTGATTTTCAGGAACTGTATTCAGAGAGAGTTTTAGTGGTCACACAAGACCTTTGGAGTTCAACTTGTTTATCCTGTTTTGCATTTTTGTAATATTTATTTATAGGCATTTGTTCCCATATAGAACACAAGAGGTTCTCTTGATTTATATGCTATCTCTCCTCCAGGAGTTTATGGGGTCTTACATGGGGGTCTTACTTCATTTTTATTTTCATAATGGCAAGTCTGTGAGAGTAGGCTGTACTAAGAAAATAAACTCTCCAAGGTGCTTTCATAGCTGAAGGCCACTTTAGGATCCAGTCTTCCTGATCCTAGACCAATCCCTTAACTACGATGCAACAACTCATGCTGTGTCAGACCAATGGTCCAAAATCATCAATATTTGTCAATTAATAGCTCTCATGGATTTCAGGCAGGAGTTTTTCCAACTCTACCTAGAACTTGAAATTAAAATTGGGACTATACAAGTGCAAAACACATGCCTTACTACTGAACCATAACCCTCCTGATTTCAAAGTTGTGCTCAGAACACCATACAAGGACAGATAGAAATTAATAATCATATTGCTGGTGTTAGAGCACGTACTCCATTTTATAATAGTCCAATCTTGTATGCTACAGGACTAAGTCTTGTTTTTTTCTCATCCACACCCTTACAATGTCTGGGCATTATGCCAGCATTTCCACTGAATTCCTACCTAACCTAGAATGGTGATGTATAATTGGGTGTTATTAGAGAAGATCCTGTAAGATGAATTTTAATATAAATTTATCAAACATCTTCATATAGAGTTGAATAGGAAGGAATTGAAATATTTTAAAAGAATGCCTTTGATCAAACCTTGCAGATGCTGACTCTCAATAGCTACAGGCAATCTTGGATGAATGACAGTACTCAAGGCTATCAAAAGATCTAAAAGAATCAGAAGGAGTGCCCTCCTATATCAAACACTTGATATAGACAAACCATTAGAGTGATCAGTGCAATTTCTGTTCCATGCCCAGAATTCCCATTCTGAATCCTGAATGAAAAGGACCCTGATAACTTTTACAAGCACCATCACTTTCTCAAAAATCTAAAAAGGAAGATTGGGAATCAGCTAGTAATTGTTACATACTGTATTATTGTATCATCTTACTTACAGTATGCCATAAAGATTTATAATGTGTAAGATTGTATTGTCTCTTATTTTTCTCCTGGAGAATGGTCTTTCAAGGAACTACTCATGAAACAAGGTTTGTGAAAGTCCACTTAAGTATGTAACTTTACACAGTAGTTATATATTCCAGGCAAAGCTAGACTTTCTTACCACAGCATGATTCTTCACATAACAGGGTTTGCAGATGGGCTTTTCATTAACCATGACGTAGATTTCTCCAGCCAAGACACAGTCACAATCAAAGCAGCAGAAATGCTTCAGATGCCAGTTTTGACCTTCAGCTTGTGTGTACTCATTGTTGAAAATAAGCTACAGGAAAGACAAAGTTACCAGGCTCACATTAATCTAGTTGCACAATTGTTTTCTTCTACCACAGCACATGAACTAAGACATGCCTCTTGCATGCCTTGGTGTGTTATTAGTTTGTTCTATTTAATAGATAGAATTTTTAAATAAAACTTTCTAGAGTTCCTTTAAAAAAAACAGTGAAAATGAAGAACAGCCACCCTCCTCATTTCAATTTCAGTTAACAACAAATTATTTTTATAGAGCTGTACAAAACTATAACTGTGATTAATGCTAAAGATTTCTGGGAATTGTTATGTGGTAATTGAATTGTCATGTGCAACTAATGCATTGAATTGATTTTACAGAATTTAATTCTCACTGAACTGGTATGCTAGGATAATTAATTCATGAGCCATACCATCTATATGGCAAAACAGTATGTAACAGAAGTAAGAGAGAGGCACACATCAGTCTGAACTGACAAACACCTGGACTAAGTGTTATAACTAGGACAAAATCTATTTAATAGTTTTCTGATTGACTACAACTTCAAGTAGTTCTCAATTAAAAATAGTATTATATGGAGATAAGCTCAGAAAAGGAATCCAGGGGCTTTTTAAGGCCATTGTTCATAATGAATGCATCATAGTTGTGGAATTTATCTATGAAGCTTAATATGTCTAAGTAAATAGTCTTAGAAAACTGTTTACTTTTATTTTGGATAAGATGATAAGAATTCATAGTTAACTTTATATAACATTGGTTTAAACCATTATATTATAATAGACATGTTGACAATTTATCCATTGGTTCAGTTTAAGTAAGCACAAAGGAATGCACATTAGGGCAAAAATCATAACTTCACACTCAGAACCAATAGGAAAAATATTCTTGGGATATTTCAAGAAAAATGTCAACTCAAAATATAGCAATCTGGAGAAAAATATAATTCCATACTAGGATCCTTTGGAAAAGCAGGCAAAAATAAAAATGAGAATGTTGTAATGGCAATAAAGAAAGTTATTACATATTTGCAACTGAAATATCATGCAATTTCTGGTCCCCACATTTTTTAAAAAAGGACATAATAGAAATAGCAAAAATGCAGATGATGACTAGCAACACTATTGAGATTTTAACACTTTCTTATGAGAAATGGATTGATTATTTGGGATTTTTTGACTGAACGGAATCTGATTGAGATGCATAAAATAATATAAAGTACAGAGAAGTACTTCTCTTCAAACTGCAGGACTAGGGTTTTTCAGTTAAGCTGAATGGAATATGATTTAGATAAAAGAAAGCACATTTTCACAAAGTGCATAATTAACCTGTGCAATTCATTACCAGAGGACATGATAATGGCCATTAATTTGGATGTCTTTCAAAAGAGAGGGGATAAATTCATGGAGGATAGATATATGAAGGGCTTTATCTGTTTTTAAACACCACTCACAATGGAACAACTGGGGCAGTGTACTCTGACCACTGTGAAAGCAAAAATGCTGCAATAAAATGAGCCTTGGCTTGATCCATGAGGACTATTCTATCAATAATGTCCCTAAAGCATCTCCTACGCAAAATAGTCCACCCCCATTATCCAAAATTCAAGTGAATCCAAGCTTCTGTATGATGGCTTCTATGCCTCATCTTCTACTTTATTCAGTAGTGACTGACTGGTAGTACCGAAAGAATGCCTCTGAACTCAGGAACATGAGTGCACACATGGCAGCTAAGGTCAACCAATTAAATTATTTCAGGAGTTAAAGGAAATAATTTGCCACTGGAATTCAAAGTTGCATGGAGACCTTTAACTTTTTTCTGTCTGTATAAAAAAAGATTTAACAAGGTTAAAAGCTAAAATTGCTAAGTAGATCCATCACACTCAGATTCTGACCAGAGTATTCTTTACAAATGTTTGGCATCGGTGGCCAATCTTGGCAGATAGAAAATTGAGCAAAAGGGATTCTTGCCTCATCAGTCATTAGTTCTTCTAGGCACTAAAGAACAACCAGGAAGACTCTTGCTCACCTCATCACATCCAGCACAGCGAGGCTTTTCACTGTCACAGTAGTGTCGGCCACAATAGAGTTTTCCATTTTTCCAGAAATAAATCATATCTACCAGGAGTTCACTGCAGGTGCAGCAGACAAAGCAAGCAGGATGCCAGAGTTTGTCATATCCAGCCCGCTCAGCATACACAGCTGGGTCACCTTCTTTCATATTTTGATTGCACCGGAAACAGAACTGCAAGGAAACCACAAAAATCATACTGGAATCTGCTTAACTGGGGAACTGAACTTGTATGTATGTATGTATGTATGTATGTATGTATGTATGTATGTATGTATGTATGATTTAATTAATTTTGTAGGCAACCCATTCAGAAAGCTTTGGGAGGTAAATAGATTAAAAGCACAAAAGGTCAGTACAAGCAGCAAAACATGAAAGGGAAAAGATGTTCAAATTGGGAGATAATAGATATAGTAACAGCTAAATAAACTATGGAGTCGTTTGTGCTCTCTGAGCTGGGTTGTTTTTTTGCAGATGTTTCATTAACTGGCAAAGTAACATCTTCTGTGCTAGAAAAGAATGGGGTTTGTTTATATACAATAGCTTGCTCTGTCTGAGTTAGTAAGGAGTTCTTTTCTCCTTGGCAGTTCTTTGATTAGGTTATTGTTTATTGTTTGATTTTTTTATCTCAGTTGATAGTTTCTTGATTAGGGTATTGCTTACTGCTTTTTTGTTTTGTATTAATCCTGGTGTAAATCTCTTGCCTATCTGGGTGTTAATTGCTGGTCTTTTTTGTTCCCTTTTTAACCTCTTGGGTCTCTTTTAGACTCTTTTGAATGATGTATAAATGTGATTTATCTCCATGTGCCCATTGATGGCTGATTTGTCTGAGGACCAAGCTTCCAGAATTCCCTAATGTTCTTAGATTTAGTTTGGTCTAGAATCTCAGAGTTTTCCAGTTGAAATTATGCTTGAGATTGTTCATGTGTTGTGAAATTAAGGAATTTTCATCGTGTTTTCTGACTGCTACTTAGTATTCATGGATGCACTCTTCTGCTTGTCTGACTTACACAGTGGCTGTTAGAGTCTTTACACTCTATGTTGTAGATGACTCCTGTTTTTTCTTCTTGAACTACTCAGTATTTTGGTTGATGTTTATGTAAGAGATTTGGAAAATATGCCAGTCTCCAATCAGCCTTAAAGGTGAATGGCTGGTTATGTGATGAACCTTAGGTTACTGAATAGTTCATGATTTAGCATGGGATGGAAATTTTATATATTCTTGTGATCTAAATTCCAACCTCTAACAGACCAATCTAGGAATTGTAGCTGAATATGTGTGGAGTATTAATTCTTTACTATTCCTCTTTTTCAGATTGTATTTATCAGATTAGATTAATGAAAAATGTGAGAAAGTCAACTGACATATCTCACAGTTATTGTGGGAGCACAAAGAACTAGTAGCAGGGGCAATCCTTCCGAATGCCCTAGAAACAATACATGTAATCTAATGAAACTGCAATATTCTTTTTAATCTATGCTCTAGTCTAGCTTGTATTTTATTTAAACAGATCTTTTAAATAAAATTGTGAATCAGCCTGAGATTTACAAGTTTTGTAACAGTTTGATCTCAAACATTAGAAAATATTTACCAGTAACAGACAAAAATATTATTGAAATATATTTCCTGGTATGGTTGCAAAAAAAAGTTAGAACACAACAATTTTTTTAAAAAATGAAGTCCTGTTTTTCTTTATATATGACAAGAACATACTATGGACCATAAACTGGTATGTTTCATGAATTTCCTACCTTTGGGAAATTATGGAAATATGTCCCTGAAACAGTTGAGGTTGTTCACTGCCTTCCAGGAAATTTCCTATTGTCCCCTAAAGTAGAGCACACTTTCAAACAAAGGCACCAAGACCAGTCTTTCTCAACCTTTGCTGGCTAGAGACTTCTGGAGTTGAAGTCCACATATCTTAAAGTTGCCAAGGCTGAGAAACATTATACTAGACTACAACCATTTCCCATTTTTTATTTTTTAAGAAGGCTTATGACATTTACATGGGATCCTAAAGCATTATTGAAAATAAAAATGCTTGGAGGCAACATACCAGTGTCATTTAAAAAGATGGGATAAGAAGTTTGGAGGGCATGCAAAGAAGGTGTCAATAAATAAGCTGGGGCCACAAGCATCATAGTGATAACCCCAAATTATTTAAAAGAGTACACAGTTAAATAGTTATTTCTGTTCCTGAGTGTGTCAATCATTCATGACTTTAACAATGTGACTTTAACTAAATCCGCTCAGTCTGAATTTCAGAAAATGATAATATATTTAAGTTAGGCAGCAGATATTTGAAGTCTGCCTTTTATGGCCACTCTGGAGAAAGAGAAAAGTGTCCAAATCTCAGGTTACCAAAGTTTCATCATATTTTCTCCCACCTCAGCCAGAAAGTCTCCCCATGAGCATCGATAAACGGAGGGGAGACTTGCATCTGTGTCTGTATAGCACACTGGCTTTCCAGAGTATCTGTTTTCCTGACTCATTGATTGAAAGAAACAATGAGGAAGTTGTAAATTCAATTTTAAAGTGGAACTAAAGCACCTTCTTTTTAAATTAAGTGGGAAAAGAGGAAATAAGATCGGCTTTCTTTTGTTGGTTCCCATTCAATGGTCAGTTTCCTCTCTCCACCTCTAGGGAGATTTGTTTTCCTGCAGGATTATTATTTTTCCTCTTGAAAAACATTTAAAAAGAAATAATACAGCACACTACTTTGGGGAACTAATGGCTGTCATCTAAATATAGTTCGCTCACCAGCAAAAGACAAAATATTGATCTCTATGCAGATCTTCAGTTAGGCATGTTAAATTAATATTATTTTAAGAATTCTGCATGGTTGAATTGCTTTCTGTTGCTGCCCAGAAGATATTCTAATTATGAAGTGGATATTTTGGCTCAGCTTTTGATTTTTTTTTTAATTGCGGCTGTCTAATATATGGTGAAGGCCCCTAAAAATATTTAAGCAAATCCTGCACTGCTACATCTCAGTTACTTGCTAAAAGAAAGATTCTTGCACTGAGCATGGGGCTGGCCTAGATGATCTCCAAGGTCACTTTTCCATTAGTATAATCAGTAGTAGAAATGTTCAGATTCTATGGATCCCTTTCCCACCACCAATACTGGTCACCATAGGCTTTTATTTTTGTTCTACCAATTTTAGTTTGCAGAAAACCCCCTTAAAATAATAGCATCTAAAGGGATAAGATTTTATGCAAGCAAAAACTCTCATTTCTTTTTTTTTTAAAAGACAAAGTTATAATACATTAAGTTGCAAACACAGGAAGCACATTACGAGAGAATAAACCTCCAAATAATTTATTTTCTTTGATCTTCTGTTTGAACCCGCACACTCACTTACACATGCATCACCCACTTACATATTGAGTTCCTTTCTGACCAGCCTGGTCTTCCATGGCTCCTACGGTAGTGGAGGTTCCCTTTTCGCCATTACTCAGGATATCCTTCTCCCCGGCTTTCCCTTCCACTTCACTGGGGAGCTTGACATCACCCACGCCCAGCGCTTCGGTCTTGTATTTCTTCACAAACTGCTCCATCTGCTTCACCTCATTAGGTGTCAGCTCGTGGCATTTGGAAGGGTCCTGATCATGAGCAGGGAGCTGCTTGGCCAACTGTTTCTTGCGGTACTGAGCCCCTTCCGAGCCAGCTACAGGCTGTTTCTCCTTTGGAAGCATCTGCATATAGTGCCTCGCCTAAAGAGTGAGGAGAGAGGGCTAGAATTAATGGTCCATGGGATTCCAGCTTTCTAAACAAAAAAGGAAAGGAGATTAGGAGTGCTCTGTAGAAATTGCTCATCTTCAGGGGAAATGGATAGCAAGGTGTGCATGGGGGAGATGGAGCTGCTGAGTCACCTGGAACAAGGAGCCAGAATTTAGATTTTAAGTTATAAAAGTGTGGCTTTCCTCCACTGCCACTCAGCGCTAGTATTCAGCTAACACTGAATACTTTTAGCTATTAGTTAGCTTTTACCCTAACTATGATTTGCTGTTGGTCTCCTGACAACAGAAGGATTATTTTCTCTCAACAGAAAAGGGATTATTTTTCCTAATGGCAAAATATAACAAATCTGAAAAATATCTTCACAGTGTTTCTTAAATAATCTCTAAAACCTAGCCCTTTAATGTTTACAAGTGCTTCTGTTTTAGATCACCCAGCATGACATTATATAAATTTAGGATTGAAGCACTAAAAGGAAAAAAGAAAAATCCCAACAAGGCTATCCAACTACCTCATCTAGAAGAATAGTTTAATAAACCAGAGGGAGCTTTTTCTTTTGGTTGACAATACTGAATTTAGTCTGACCATATACAGTAACAGAAATGTGCATGCTTGAGTTCTATTCCTCAGCCTTTAAGTGATGACATAGGTTCATGGTTTTTTTTTCCCAGAGTGGTGTCCCATTTCAGGATGTCATTTTAAAATGGTTCATTTGGGGGATTCATAAATCATCTTAAGTGGCTGGGATGCCTCCAATGTAATACTCCTAACTATGAACACAAACTCGTGTCCCCTTCCTTCTTAGTCTCATTCAAACACCATTATTTTTCTTATATCCATGCTGCAAACCAATTGCATTTGACTGCTTGAAGAGAAACTTGCACAGGAAAATCAGAAAACCAATTTCGTCTTATCTGCATATTCAATCATGAATTATAGCTGAGACAATTATGTTATTTGCATATTACATTCCTTATATATACTTGCTGCCCGCCAAGAGACTATTCCTGACTTGCTTGTCTCCTCCCAACTCTACCATAAGCAGAAAGGATAATTATTCCTCACTAACATATGAGTCTTTATGATCATAAACTGATATCTCACCAAGGTTTGATTCTGAACAGGAGGTGCCCATTCGTAAGTTACTGTATTGATGGACACATTCTTCTTGGCTGTCACAGGATTAGTCAGTATCATTACATTACGCTTATACATGGGGATACCATCTGATTTCAGCTTTGCAATTAGAGTTGTATACTTTGTATCCTCAAAGAGCTTCCCCACTTTGCGGTCATCTTCATTACTGGTGGGAATATCATGTTCCTCTTGCCCACACTTGCAATTTCGACATATTTTTCTAGATTCAAAAGAGAAGTATAATTTAGGCAACATAGATACATGGAAATAGAATTGGTTTTATAGAACTTATTCAGCCCAGCAGAATCCCAATTTACTTTAATTCTAACACTGAAGATTTTATCTAGTTGGATAATGAAATGTCTGCAAGAAAACAATCAAGCTCAGAGAGCACTCAGGACTTCATAGTTCAACCCTGAATTAAAGATCTTTCTTCTATGGGCATCTAATGAGTTTTGAGAAGGACTTTTAAATAGCATCCACATTTCAGAACTTGCCTTTATGGGATGTAGCATGAGTTTACTTGTTCTGTTGTTAATAAATAGCAAAGAGGAGGGGGTTAGGGAGTTAAACTGGATTTTAAATTTGTGAATTGAACGGTTATATAAACCTGTTAAATAAATAAAGTTATAATGAATGAAACAGCATTTGATGTTTGTAGTTCTATAATTTAAAACTACCAATTTTATTGTATTTTCACTATCTTTAGTTTTTATAACATACTTAACTGATTTTTGTCTCAATTTACAATTTTTAAACTATAGGTTTTCCTTCTAAATTATATTTAAATACAAGAGTATATACACTGTTTCCCAATTTACATCCAAACCATTAGGAAAGTAATGGTTACATTTCAGAAAAATTTAAAATGAACTGTGTTGATAATAATTTTAATTTAGGTCAGTACCTTCCAAGGCAAAGACAAACAGAACTATTCAAAACTACTAATTCTGAGATTAGATTGTTATCATTAATTTAAACAGCATCCCTTTCAATAACAATGGGCACACAACAGTGGAATATGGATCTGCTTCTACTTTTTACTTGTGGTCACTCCACAAAGTTCTGCTCGATCAATGTAACCAATCTGATCTAGCAGCTATATTTTTATGTTTTTATTATTAACAGCAATTTGGAGTCTCTTCTGCACAACACAAATCTCCCCAGATTTCTGAAAATGCTCAAGAATATAAAGGTTTTATTCACATTCTTCTTTCTACGATGTGAGCCGCAACCAAGATCCCAAAATCTGAAAGCACTGAAGTACAGTTCCAGGCCATATATGGTCCTGGAATACTAAATTGGACACCTTATCCTAAAAGAAATTTAATTATCACAATTATGCAGAGTTAAGACCTTTTACATTATTGGACACATAGCAGTAATTTAAATTCCTCAACTGGTATGTTAGGAATTTTCCTTATAAATAAATGGAGAATTCTGTTTTTCTCCCTATTCATAGGGAAATTTCTTTACTGTAACAAGTGTTATACTCCCACCTAGTGGAAAAATATTAAACTGTAGGTTTTAAAGCGTGTGTGTGTCTGTGCATATGTGTTGCGCCCCCCCATCCTCCCCTCTCTCTCCCTTCTCCCTCTCTCCCCCCCTCCACGTTTCTATATATAATTTTACCTCCAGAAGTGTAGTTCAAATCCTTCACATTTATCTTTACATTTTAAACATTGAGCTCCAAATCCTTCTTCATGTCCCAAGCCCATCTACAGTGAGAGAAGCAGGGAAGAGGAAAAACAGTTTTAGAATAATATTAGCATAATAGCGGTATTATTGTAAGGCTTTTACTGATGGGGCAAAAAGTGGCATACTTCCAAAATAAAATAAAAAACTTGAGACTTTGGCACTGCAATGAAATAAATCATGCTGTGGTGCTTTATTTGGGTATGCATAAAAGATTATAATCATGATAAAGAAGTTAAAATTGAGAAAAAAAATATACAACACATTTTTCTGATAGTGGATGCTGGTATGTACATATGCAACTGACACTTTTCCATTAAAGGCTAGATTTCAGAAGGATGAATATCTATTAATGGTCTGCCTGCACATTTAAGCATACCATGTTCAATTTTTTTAATGTACAACTAATCTGATACTCAATACCTGAAAGAGTCAAAGCAGAGTATAATCTGTAGTACAAACTGGATTAAAAATAGGAATTTGAACATAACGATGTATCCTTGAAATAGTGGTAAAAGAATTTTGAACAATATCTTGTTACATAGTCATTGATGTCAGCCATTCAGTTGTGTCCCACCAGGGTGGATTTGATTTAAATCGAGTTGATTTAAATCACTAGTAAAAAGGCTTGATTTAAATCAACTCGATTTAAATCATAATTTTTAAAGGGCAACTGTCATCTCTGCTACTCCTTTGACCCGTTGTTGACTCACCGAGAGTCCCAGTGTTGCAGAATATACAGCCTCATGCTATATAACTAAGCTCCATTTCATGCTGAATAAACTAAATTATTTATGTATCTTAAATAGAAAACTATCTTATGATAGATTTTTACCCCAAAAGTTTTTTATTAAAATAAATTCAATAAAAATAAAAAAAATCCGATTTAAATTAAAAAAATCTGATTTTTTTTATTTTTTTTAAAAAAACATTGATTTTTATCCACCCTGTGTCCCATCCTCGGCCACTCTATGGATCAGCACTCTCCATGCATGTCCCTCTGCCTCACATTGCCTCTTTCGCCCTGCCTATTTAATTTATATGCAGAGCACATCATTAGAAAGGCGGGGCTAGATGAATCAAAAATTGGAATTAAGATTGCTGGGAGAAATATCAACAACCTCAGATATGCAGATGAAACACTTTAATGGCAGAAAGTGAAAAGGAACTAAAGAGCCTCTTGATGCGGGTGAAGGAGAATGCAAAAGTTGGCTTGAAACTCAACATTAAGAAAACTAAGATCATGGCATCTGTCCCTCTCAATTCCTGGCAAGTAGATGGGGAAGAAATGGAGGTAGTGACAGATTTTATTTTCCTGGGCTCCAAAATCACCGCAGATGGGGACTGCAGCCAAGAAATTAAAAGATGCTTGCTCCTGGGAGTAAAGCTATGGCAAATCTAGACAGCATACTAAAAAGCAGAGACATCACTCTGCCAACGAAAGTGCATATAGTCAAGGCTATGGTTTTCCCAGTTGCAATGTATGGCTGTGAAAGTTGGACCATAAGGAAGGCTGAATGCCAAAGAATTGAGGCCTTTGAACTATGGTGCTGGAGAAGACTCCTGCGAGTCCCTTGGATTGCAAGGCGATCAAACTGGTCAGTCCTAGAGGAGATCAACCCTGACTGCTCTTTAGAAGGCCAGATCCTGAAGATGAAACTCAAATACTTTGGCCACCTAATGAGAAGAAAGGACCCACTGAAGGAGGGCAAAAAAAGAAGGGGACGACAGAGAACAAGGTGGCTGGATGGAGTCACTGAAGCAGTCGGCATGAGATTAAATGGGCTCCGAGGGATGATAGAGGACAGGAAGGCCTGGAGGAATGTTGTCCATGGGGTTGCGATGGGTCGGACATGCCCGATTGGGCTTATTATCAGGGGATGTCTTATTTTGGGGAAAACAGGGTATTTATATTTTATTTTATATAAATAGTACTTAGTATTAATTCAGCTTGGCCTTGTATGTGTAATATCTATAGAATTTCCCAAATAAAATTAAATCATTTATAATATATTGCAAAATCCAAACAAATTTTGGTTGGAATTTAGGAAATGTACAACTAGTCCTCATTTAGTAATCACAATTGGAACTGGCATCTTGGTCACTCAATGAAACTGCAACTGCTTATGATCTTACTTCATCTTTCCCTCAATTTACTGACTTGTAAAGCCTAAGAATTTGTCATTTTTCATTACCATTGTAATTGTGAATTGTTGCTAAACAGGATATTATTAAATATAGTGCTCAAAAATGGTCAGCTATTAGTAGTTGTCAGAAACTTTACGAAACCTTATGAAACTGTTCATAAGTACCAGTACTTATGAACAGCTAATTGGGCTGTTTATTCAGAGATGGAACAGGAAGAGAATGTTTCAGACTTGCAAGATTGATATTAGCCTCATGGGGTAAACCAGATATCTAGATGAGCCAACTCTATTTTATTGTAATGATACATTGACAGATACTTGCAAATCTGAAAGTACAATTCTCCTTCTGCTCCTTTATTGCTTGAAAAACTAGGGAGGGTCTCTTTTGAGCCACTTGCCTCACTTACTATCCAGCCGTGGGCTATGCTATTTCTTATCTGACAGTTTGGTAGCAGTATCTCTTTGCTCAATCTGCCAAGATCTTTCTCACATATTCTACTGTTTACGTCAAGCCACCAAAGTCCCTTTAGCTGTGAATTGTAAAAGGGCCCTCTGAAAAGTTTGCAGATCAAAAGGCATTATAAAGTAATTATCATAGCTAATTCTAAATTGTGTAGATAAATAATTAACAAAATCAGCCAGGACTCAAAAAAGATTCCCCATTCCATCCCAGGATGGAGGTGTAATTTTGGTCACTATTATCTTTTCAGGGACACAAATCATCACAAGTGAAATAAAGAAAATCCTTTCTTTATTTGGAACATCTGGTCTATGAGTTGCTGAACCACACAACTCTGGAACCAGCACATTGTGTTTCAAAAAACCAGTTACCGTATTTTCCGGTGTATAAGATGGGCGTATAAGACGACCCCCTACTTTTCCTGTTAAAATATAGGGTTTGGGCTATACTCGCCGTATAAGACTACCCCTTTTCCAACGCACACCAAATAAAAATTAAAAAACATAAGATTTGATTTCAATATGGTAATTTTAATTCAAATGCTTATGACATGCAGGTACTTAGCAGGAAAACTGTCACTTATAAACATAAGGCTGTTTGTCATCAAACATGTCAACATAAAACAGTGCAATTGGATTAAACTTTTCCTAATTCACTCTAAAGCTGAAAGGAAGGATAAGACAATAAACCCATGGGAGCTGCCATGCTGTTTGTTTTCTAAGCTGTCAACCAAACTGGAACTGATGATGATAGGAGGAAGATAACAAACAATAGAGAGCCAGTACCGGGCAAGTCCCTGGCGAGTCAGCAACGCCCATCATAACTGCAAGCTATTTTTACAGGTTTTGCTGGCGTGACAGTTTCCCTTTAAAAAATCCTCCTGTTCGTCATCTGATATCATAAGTACATCAATAACATCTTGTGATACATTTGTAAGGCAGTCATCATATGGATCTAATTCTGTATCAGATGGTGTGGTCTCAGCTTCGGCTTCCTCTTCATCTTGCAACAAGTAGTCGTCCTCCATACCATCTAATGAATTTGATATGCCACACTTCTTGAAAGACTTGATTACTGTTTCTGCATCAATATCATTCCAGGCTTTTATGACAAACTTGCACAAAACATCCAACTGTGGAGCACGCATGTTTCCTCCTTTTGTGAATGACTTTTCACCGCTAACCATCCACTCATTCCACTGTTCTCGAATGCGATCTTTAAATGGCTTGTTTAGGCACACATCCAGTGGCTGTACCAACGATGTCAATCCTGCAGGAATAACTGCCGCATCTGTGTTTATTCTTGCAAGCCTTTGCTTGGTGCTGGGAGTTAAATGAGCCCTGAACATATCCCACACCAGTAGACTATATTTTTGAATAAGTCCACCTGGTTGCCTGCTCCATACATTATCAAGCCATAGTTTTACCCCTTCTTCATCCATCCAGCTTTTTTCATTCACATGTACAAAACAATCAACAGGGAACTTTAGTTTCGGCATTGTTTTTCTTTTAAAAATAATCATTGGTCTCAGTTTGGAGCCATCAGCTGTGCATGCTAGTACCACTGTAAAACTGGACTTCTCATGTCCTGTTGTTTTAATTAAAATAGTTTTTTCACCTTTTGGATGGACAGTTTTATTTCCAATCATATCAAAATTCATTGGAGTTTCATCCATATTTCCGATACTACTTAACGCATAGCCATGTTTATTGCGCTGTTTGATTACATATAGATGGAAACTATTTACTTTGGCAACAAGATCTGCAGGTAATTTTTGTGCAATTTTTGTCTTTTGCCTCAGTACCAAATTATGCCTTTCCAAGAATCTAGTACACCAGGACACAGTGGCCTTAAATCTGTTGCTGTGATCTGGGTTAGATTTGGCCCACTGAAGTGCAAACAAACATATTTTATTTCGTGTCACTACATAACCGTTTGGCGATGCTCATTCACCATGTCTGCTACATGTTTTTCGAGTTCTGGCCAATGTGGGGTGCCTCTTCTTAATGCACACTTACCCCTTGGCATACTCTTTAATGATTTTACATTTGCTTTCCAGTCCCGAACCATCTTTTCTGTTACTCCATATTGTCTTGCAGCAGCACACACATTATGTTCCATGGCAAAGTTTACAACTTTAAGTTTAAAACTGGCTTCATATTTCTTTCTTCTTGCTGGTGGAGCCATGATGGGGTCTTGACTGTTAGCTATTTGTATACTGTACTGTATGTACTGTTGCTGTACTGTATGTATTGTTGCTGTACTGAAGAGATACCTATGAGCCAGGCTGCACATCTGCCTATCAAGGTAATGGGCTACGCTACATGTAGTGGCAAGAGGGCTATTTTGTACCAGGTTTTTTTCCTTCAAACATGCAGCCTTGTCGAGATCGGCACAGCTTCATGAATCTGAGTTGCTGGCGCTGACTGATGACGCTATGGGAGCGCCAACAACATTGACAGGAAGCTGTGCCAATCTAGTCAAGGCTGCATGCTGCTGAATGCTGGAACCAGCTGGTTGCTGAGCGGAGCTTCCCCCAGGCATGTAGGGAGATATTACCGACGCTCCGACTTCCCCAGCTAACCCCCACTGATGGCGAGCCCCACCGGTCTGGGGAAGTCAGAGCGTCGGTAATATCACCCTGGATGCCAGAGGGAAGCTCCGCGCAGCAACCAGCTGGTTCCAGCATTCCAAGGCAATTCCAAGGAGACCGAAGCAAACATCCTGGAGCAGCGCGGGCCGGCCCAGAGGCTTAAACCCCGGGCACCCAGGTGCCGAACCCTGCACAACAGAAAAGACATGACAGCCGGTGCCCAGTTCCTTCTGCAGCCGTCTGGATCTAGTCAAGGCTGCATGCTGCTGAATGCTGGTGGGGCTCGCCATCAGTGGGGGTTCATCAGCAGCATGCAGCCTTGACTAGATTGGCACAGCTTCCCAAAACAGAGTTGCTGGCGTTGACTGATGACGCGACGGGAGCGCTGACAACATTGAGGGGAAGTTGTGCCCCTTCTTGCTTCTACGTCCCTTTTCTCCAACAGGCGCTGCTGGGAGTTGTAGTCTAAATGCAATGTTAGGGATGGGCAGGATTGCCAATGAAACTGTACTCCTTCCCCACGAGGTATTGCTCTGCATTTCCCCACCTCTTCCGGGCTCGCAGGCGAAGGGTGGGAGTGCGCAGCGCACTTTCCTGGCTTGGCGCCGATCCGGACGGCTGCAGAAGGAACTGGGCACCGGCTGTCATGTCTTTTCTGCTGTGCGGGGTTCGGCACCTGGGTGCCCGGGGTTTAAGCCTCCGGGCCGGCCCGCGCTGCTCCAGGATGTTCACTTCGGGCTCCTTGGAATCGCCACCGGGCGGTTCTTCCCGTTGGGGCGATGGTGGGTGGCAGCGATCGGCATTCGCTTGGACTGCGGGAGCCACGGCGGTGCTGGCCGGCTGGGTCTGGTGCGGCAGGCGGAGATGAAGGAGCAGCCTCGGCGGCAGCAGCAGCAGCAACAATTACAACCGTGGGGAAAGGAGGACGAGGAAGATCTGGCAAGGCTGTGCAAGAGCTTCATGGCTCCTCCGGTGAGCAGATTGCGAGAGCTGCACGACCAGCACGGAGACATGTGAAGTCGCATGGAGCTTCTCATCATGGAGACGCAGAGCCAGGTGTGCAAGGCGCTGGCCCAGGTCGACCGCGGCGCCGCTTTCACCGTGGACCGCTGGGAAAGGAAGGAAGGTGACCCGAATTCCGGGGTAGAGTGGGGACGTGTTCCTTTCTCGGGGGCCGCGCACTGCCTGGCACCTCTTGTAGGTTGGAACTAATTTGGAGTACAACTTCCCCTCAATGTTGTCGGCGCTCCCGTAGTGTCATCGGTCAGCGCCAGCAACTCAGATTCGGGTACCCGGCGTATAAGGCGACCCCCGACTTTTGAGATGATTTTCCTGTGTTAAAAAGTCATCTTATATGCCGGAAAATATGGTATTTATTCAGCAATATATTTATAGCATAATCATGTGAATTGAACTGTATATTAAACAGTTTATAACACAGATTGTTATAAAAAATTATAGCATAATAATATAAAATGAACTGTTTAGATGCTATATTGTTTTAAATTGATTTATTATAATTGCTATATTTATATACTAGTTTTTAGTCAATAGATTTTAACCAATACAGAAAAGCAGCAGTGATTACAGTCTACTATTTTCCTTAATTCAGCCAATTTCCTTTGCAGTGGCAATGATTAATCCTCCCTCAGTGTAAAATGTGTGCAAATGCTTGAGTAAAATATTTTTACACACTAATATAATTTAAAACCTATGCACAATTCATGTTCTATAACAGTGCTTGAGCAAGCAGATTTGGGGGGCAAAAAAATGACTTTTTTTCTGGAAACAAACAATATATGCTACTGCAGTCAGAAAATTGATTTATTCCAACTTAACTGTATTGAACTTTAATGCCTTTTAAAAAGCTTCAGAAAAAGCAGATATCAAGCATGGCTACATTTGTCATCATTGTGATTATTTACCTCAGAAGATGTGTTATAATTGCTATAAACTATACATTGGACTGACATGGAATTATTTCTGAACACTAAAACTAACTTTCCAACATATCCAAAATTATAACAAATTGGCCCATACAACAGCCTAACAGAGGATGGAATCAATTTCTCCATAAATGGAATCATGGAAGAAACTAAGATACATAGGTCATTTGAAATGTTGCCAGAAGAGATTTCTGTATGTCAGTTGCTAAAAATTCTAAAAACATCTGGCATTTTAAACATGTCTATTCCGATTTTAAACCCGTTGGCATATGAAAGGCATTATAAGCAGACTGATTGAAATCATCTGCTTCACAGTGTCTTCATGACTAAAATATTACTTCAGAGCCAAGTGTTGTAAATGGTTACAGGCAGCCTAATGTTTGAAGAAACAAAGGGCTTGCTTTAATCAGTTTGGAATGCTCAGGGGGGTGGGGGGAGATGTTTCAGCACTGGCTGACTTCTACATTAAACTGCATTGTCTTCAGTCTGCATCTGGCCTCATTCAGATGACTCTCACCTTGACTTTTGCATGGGAAATATGCTGCCATGTTAAACTAGGTATTCCTAGTTAACATGGCTAGTTTTACCTCAGCCCTAAAATCAGTCCTCCCAACAGATTGCCTTACATGTTGCTTCCTGGGAGCCTCAAGGAAATTAGAGTAACATCCTGAAAGCATGGTCTCGTCAGGAAGCAACCCTTGATCTCTGCAAAGATAGAACTTGGGGGTCCCAGTTACTCTAGACTAGGCTAGTTTTAACAGGAGGTGCTAATAGGAACTTAAAGTGCTTTAAGAGGAAAAGCATCCTAACCGGCATCCTGTCCTCTGTTGGATGGCTGTAACTTGCACAAGCCCAGACTACACATCTGCTTCACAGTCTACATACTAACAAGAAATTGAATCCGTCCATTCCTTTATTTTCCTATCCTTACAGCTTCAATCTTGCCAGCCTTTTCACAAGGGAGGGCAGGATTGTCGATTTGTTGCAAGTCCCAGATCACAGCCAGTATCCTGCCATGAAAGACTACAGAAATGATAGTGACATCAAAGCTCCACACATCCCATTTGAACATCTTAGAGCAAACCATCTGCAGGACTCTCATAACTTCAGAGAGTTAGGAATATATAAGCTGATGCCCATTACCGGTAGTCCTCGAGTTACGAATGTAATGGAGACTGCCCATTCCATTCGTAACCCAAGGATTCGTGGGAGTGAATCTCACACCCTTCCGCCCACTCATGCAGTTCGTTAAGTGCACATAAGGTGTATCAGGTGGGGAAGGCCATGGGGAGGCCTAATGATGGAACAGGCCACCTACTTCAAACCACCCAAGGCCTTCCCCGACCCACAGATACCTCATTCTCCCTCCCCTGGGATCCCCACAATTGCTTCCTCCCCATCCTGCCACACCGGGTAACTTACCTTATGAAGACCTATCTCTTCTCCAGCCTGTTTCTTTGCCTGCTTCCTCCTTTCTTGTCAGCAAAGAGCTTGACGAGGCCTCCGGTGTCAAAAAAGGGGGCCCGGTGACTGCGCATGGCCTTCTGGGTCTCCTTTTTCATCACCAGAGGCCTCATTAAGCGGTTCTCCGGCAAGAAAGAAGGACCGGAAGGCTGCGTGCGGCCTTCCGGGCCTCCTTTCTCATCAGCAAAGTGCTTGAGGATTGCATCCCTTTAGGGTTCGGCAGCCCTTTTCAAAAAGCCTTTGCCAGTAGGAACAAGAGCTTTGGAGGGATGCGTCCCCCCCCCCCTCCCAAGCTCTGCTGTTGCTGACAAAGGCCTTTTGCAAAGGGCTGCCAAAACATACAGGGACGCAATCTCCCTGCAGGCTTCAGCAAGGAAACGGCAAACGGAGGGAAGGCCTGAGGCTTTCCCTCTGTTTGCAAACCTCCAGGCCTCAATTCATAGAGAATAGAGGCCTAAAGTGCGAGATCAGTAGCCTGAGATCTCGCGCTACTGATCTCACATGATCTCACGGTATGTTAGGCCTCTGTTCTCTGTGAATGTACCAAAAGCCTGAAGCAAAGAAGTAGGCTAAGAAACTGCAACAGAGTTCTTCGCAAGGTAAATGAGTCTCCACAGGCAAAGTGCCTGTGAAGACCCAGCTTGGGGGGGGGGGGGGGGGGGAATAGGCGGGGCGAATGTTGCAGAGCCTCCGCGGTCATTCATAAGAGGGAATGATTGCTGTAGTGCTGCAATATTCATAATTTCGGGGCTTGTTCATAAATATTAGGGGACACATATCGCATAACTTCGAATGTTCACTAAGGGATGCTCGTAACCCAGGAACTACCTGTATTTCCTTCTGCCCTGCAGAATAAGAAAATACTACCATGTTTCCCTGAAAATAAGACCCTATGTTTTTTTGCCACCAAAAAAGACACCAGGTCTTATTTTTTTGGGGGGGGGGATGTCATCCATTGACTCACCTCACTTGCGTGCATCATCTTTGGCCTCTTTTTCACTATTAGAGGCTTTTAGGAACTTCTCTATCCGGCAAGGCCAACAAGGCTTTCCTGAAGGCCTCTGCAGCCGATAACAGCACTCCGGATCAATCCAGAGCACTGTTATCGGCTACAGAGGCCTTCAGGGAAGCCTTACCGGCTGCAGAAGAAATGAGCCGCGGTGTGCGAGGCCTGGCTGCAACTGTCCAAAGGTAAGTAGTAGGGCAGCTCCACCACCCCTCATCCCTACCCTAGCTTAATTTTTACCTGTGCATCCTGGATTGGGCAGGGTTTTGATGAGGGCTTATTTCTGGGGGGTAGGGCTTATATTGGGTGCACATGTAAAAATCAAGCTAGGATTTACTTTCTGAGTAGGTCGTATTTTGGAGGAAACACGGTATCCAGCCCCGTCAGCCAGTGAGCATGATTTCCAATAATGGAATATAAGATGAGAAAAAACTCTTTCAGGTTTTTTGCAGAACTGGATCAAGCTGTCATCAAAGAACTATTGTTTCAATTTAAGAATGAAATGCATGAAATTTCATTTTTCTCTTTTTCTCTTGTATCTTCCATATTGTGAAAAATGAAAGGATTTTTTTCTGATCCTAGGAATACTTTGGATCAAATGGGAATGAGGGCGAAATTAATTGATCTGAATTATCCAATGTTTACCCCACTGCAGTTCAACAGACTCTTGATGGTTTACGCATACAGTAAAATAAAAATGGAAAAAATACTGAACTATAAAAACCAGAAAACAGGCAATGCCAAAGAGAGGCATTTCAATCAAATTCTGCCTGGAATAGCTTGGTTTTCATCTCTTAGGTGACTGTATTCTGTATCCACTGAAGCTTCTTGAGGGAACATGGGGAAGTGGCTTAATGATGCACCAAGGATTGGCATACAAATGCTGAAGAGAATGAACTAGTACTCTAGGCTGTTAGACTGCATTGTGCCTAGCATGTTGGCCTTCTATGCCAAAATAAATAAGAAGCTTTTCAATGGTTTTTAAAGGGAGACTAATATAGGCTGCATTGCACTAATCTAGATGTGTGGTGATGAGGGCAGAAGTCACTGTCACACAGACCTCTTATCCCAGGAAAATCTGCAATTGAAACTGCAATGAGTCCCGCCGATAGTTCCTATCTACTGCTTTAGTGTGAATCCCAAAGGACTCCCAAATCATGGATCTGTTCCTCCCTGTCCAAAGTAATCACTGGGCCTGAGAGAGAACCCCAGTGCACAAAGAGCAATTCTGTCTTGCTTGGGTTCAGTTCCAACTTGGTCTTCTTAATCTTGATTGAACTTCAGCAGCATCCTCAGTATGGCCTGAGGTTGTGATATAAAGCTGGGCATCATTGGCAAATACGATACTAAAACTACAAACTGCCAGATGAGCTTTCCCAACAGCTTCACGTAGAAAGCAGAGCAGAGAGGATGGACCTCTGCATTAATCCATAGGGAGCAGATCTCTCTTCTATGATTGGTACAATCTGCTAAAGAGTGTCTGGCCTGCAGGCAGTCATAAAAAAAGGTCATTTATGAGAGTGAACAATGCAATCTTGGTCTCATACCCAGGCCTGAATCCTGATTAATGGGTCCAAACAATGTATTCCGTCTATGAATTCTGTCTATGTTCGAACAAAAGAAGGTTAGAGATTGAATGGTGTTATCTAACATGGATGGACCTAGGCCTCTTAAGGAGGGGATGCACCATTGCACCATGGCCTCTTTCAAAACCACAGGCATTTTCCTCTCTCATAGGCAAGTGTTAATAATTTCTTGGTTGCAGGAAATCCCTTCCTCCCGCCACCCAAAGGAACCAGGGCTGAGGAACCAGCTTACAAATAGCCTACAGATAGCCAAGGTCACCCTGCAGATGACCCTAATCATTTCCTCAGATAATATGCCTAGATAATTCTCCATATACCAAGCTACACCCCGGCCATGTGGAGTCCAGAGTGAGTTTAGTCTGCATTCGAATTTTGTATTTTTGAAACAAGGTTATAATTTTAAAAAATCAACAGTTTGCAGTTTAAAATGCAATTTGCAAACTAGATACACCATATACATATACAAACACAAACACTGTATATAGATATATACACATGCCCACACACATGCCCACACACATACATACACACAACATTCATATAAACACATGCATATACATTGTGTGTTTGTGTCTGCACACCCATTATTTGTAAAAATAATGCACATATGAGATATATTCCCTTTTCCTTATTGCAATATATGCAAGAAAAGTTATTGCCTTCTTCACATTTTTGAAAACTTGAGAGGGAACCTGGACAAATGTAGGCTAATTTCTAAATCTAGGCAAAGGAAATAATTTGGTTGTCCAGCTGAAGATGTGCACTGCTCTCTGGAAAGTGCATTTCTATATGCAAACTCTATCCTATCCTGGCATCTTTTTCACCAGGATCATTATTGAGCCACTATTCAGAATTCAGAGAGTTGGTGCTCAGACAGCTAAATGTGGCCAAGGTCCAGAAGTGAAAGTACATAGCGAACATATATAAAAACACTGAAAGAGATTTTGCTATTTGAATATAAACACTATAGAGCCCTTCTTTGGTTCAATAAGGTTTTAAATGGATGAAAACAATTTATTACCTTGGTTTTGGGGATGAACATTTGGTTTTTTAAAACTTATCCTTTCATGTTATTATTTTATGCTCTTAAGTTATTTTATTAGACGGATCCCTTGCCTGTAACCACACAGTTCTTGCTTAGTTCTGCTCTGCTAGAAGTCCAAGTATAGAAATAAATTCAGGGTTTTCTTGTGTAATGCCACTTCTATAAAATTGCCTGCAAAAAGTACTAAAGCAATTGTAAGTCTGGTAAGAACAACAGGTTTTCATTTGGCTTCACTTCAGACAAGCTGCACTGAATTCAACTTCAACCCAATGATGGCACTGAACCCAACTTCAGAGTAATTAAAATAGTGATTTTTTTCATGTTTCCTTGTTTCCATGGTAGCAGCCACAAAGCAAGAAGAATTAAGAATAGCTGTGTGAAAACAATGAACAACTAGCACTTTGCAGTAAATGGGAGTCACAACTTTATTCTTATATGTTAACTAGCACTTGTACTATATGATTAAGCCAGCTTGCATTTTTGACTCTATTTTAATTTTTCAAACATCCAAGAATATACCTCAAGTCAAAAGATTTATCATCTGAATAGAAATATTTATTTTCCAAAAGAGGGGGACAGATGTATTGAACACACATGACTGTGCAAGTTTCTTCTTTCCTGATATAAACTACGTAAGCTTCCCATGCAAATATTACGGAAGTCACCAATGTTACAGATGGCAACATAGACTCCAGTCTGGAACAAAAGCTGATCCAGGAAGCATTTAATAAAGGATGAACTGGATTGATCTTGGCTGATTTATGATGAATGTGATGTAATATATGCTGGGTATATATAAAATGTCTATGTGCATACACACACAAATTCACATATTTGTATAAACATACTATATACAAACACAGACACAGCTTTTTAATTATGTACTGTATAATAATAATAATAATAATAATAATAATAATAATAACAACAACAACAACAACAACAACAACTTTATTATCATTGTACGTGTATACACAGTATACCCATACAACGAAATTCACTTAACACCCAAAGACCAGGTCCAACACACATAACAATCCCCAAAAACACTCCCACCCACCACAAATTCCCCACCCCTAAACCATCCAAACATCCACACAACAGACCAAATAATGCTGTCCAACAGATCACTGATGGTGGCCCTTTAGTTCATCGTTGAGTTCAATTATAGCTCTGGGATAAAATCTGGGATAATGGAAATAAACTTTTATTTGTGGAATAGATCTGACTAATTTTAAAGACATTCCTGGCATTTAAAAACATCCATAGAAATGGGTTTATTACTGGGTTTATTAATTACTGACCTTTAAAACTTATTGATATTTAGTCTCTATTCTTCCAAACCATCTATTGCTCAGGACCCACCCATTTTTTCCTGAGAGGGATGATTCAAGTTTATTGTTGAAAATCAACAATCTCCCTGAGATTACATCAGTAAATTGATGTCATACTTATGTCTTATTTTTGTCAAACTTTCCATACATCTAAGATGACTTCACTGCATTACATACTATTAGATGAAATACGACAATGTGAGTCTATAGATTTTTTTCACAGGTAATAGGCAAGGCATTTTAAACAATGTAACTCTATGACATTTACTGCTGAAAGGTTAAGAAGTATGTTGAAGATGATAGGAACATTCAGGATTTGAGAACACATTGTAGCTCCTCTTGTAAAATGGCTGCCATGGGGAAATAACTATGAAAAATAGAGATTTCTACCAGCCCCCTTTTTCTGCACTGCTCTTTGCAGTCCTTCAGCTTACTTTCATCCCTTTTCTGGGTAGATGATAAATAAAGGCAAGTCTCTTTAAGCCCGACCTTGATGACTTTACAGACATATTAATGTAGGCATTTCAATAACAAAACAGAGGCAATTTATCATTTCCTTAATGCAGTATGTATTTTTGATTTTGCAGTCTAGTCTACAACTTTGGAATCTTCTGGAGGTTTTCCACCCAAGTATTAACTAGGTGTGATTATGCTTATTTTTCTGACATAGCAGTGGTCAGTATAGTTACAAACCTACCAGTACATTATAGCCAATGGTGGGATTCAAGTAATTTAACAACCGGTTCTCTGGCCTAATGATTTATTCCAACAACCAGTTTGCCAAACTGCTCAGAAAGTTAACAGCCTGTTCTCCTGAAGTGGTGCGAACTGGCTGAATCCCACCATAGCCATCTAAAATAAAATGTTATACTTTGCATAAGTTTTCTCTCATTATTTGAAATATATTTGATTAGCACTCAAAAGAAGACTGCTTTTAAAAACGCGAAAGACTGCTTTTAAAATAGCTTTTAAAACAGCAAATAATCCTCACTCATTATTTTTACAGCTATTTGATAAAAATATTTTCCACAGTATTGTTATATTGCTAAAATTACCATAATTGATACATTTAATAACAAAATATGTCCTTGAATGCATTATGCATACAAACTGTGGTTTCTAGCTGGATGGGACTCACTCTCATAGAAGATTGGTGAGATTTAACATAGGTAAGACTGGGAAACACTGCTCTATACAGCAAAGATTAATCTAATTTCTGGATACTTGGACAGAGAAAAGGCAAAATAGAATGACCTGACCAAAAATAAAAACATTCAAAAGAATACAGAAATCCAGCCAAGATAGATTAAAATATTCCTCCAGAAAGCACATTTTAAAACAATTAAATTTACTGTCTCAAGATGAAACAATGGTAAACAACTTGGGTAGTTTTAAATTCATGGAGGATTAGACTATAGATGCCTTTAACTATGATGGCTATTGGAGAAAGTGGTGAGGTTCACAAGCAATTTTACATCATAATGTAACTGGTTTGATCTCACTTGAATTAAGTGCAAGCCTACCCATTGCTGCTTAGTCTTACATTTAAAAAAGTTATTCAACAAACTCTGATTTTAAATATAATGTCTTAGCATCGTATCTGAATCTCAGTCAGTTGCTGAGCACCATTTTATGGTGGGGAGAATATTACTGCATTGGTATCCAGCTCTCGGGCTACAAATTTTTCTATATGGGAACATCCTACATAATTAATGTGAGGTATCTATAAATGACGAAATGTTTTGGAACTACAACTCCCAGCATCATCCACTATAGCAGGGCTGATAAGATTACTAACATGTGTATAGCTTAACAGCATTAGAGCTGTTCTTAACCTCTGACACAAGCTTTTGGTCCTATATAGGTTTTCCATACATTATTTTTTAAAACTCTCTTTTAGGAAAAATGGGTGGGTGGGTGGGGAGAGATAAAGACTCCAATCGTCCCAGGACTTAATTCTTCTACATTCAATTTGACTTCTGCACATTTTCAAGAGAGATGAGGAATACAATTCCTCATCTTTTCTTTAGTTATTATAACCAGAAACAGTTGATAAAAATGGAATGTCTGACAAGCCATAATAATAAACAGCTTTCTCTGCAAATTTTTAACATTTAGTGTGCTCTATAAAAAAATTCTGTTTTTAAAAAATCATATTTCACAGGTATATAATTAAAAAAAAGCTTATGCAGCAAACTGATGTAGCAAAGTCCATTGTTCAGATGCTTTTCCAGACGTCTAATCATATAATAGATCTAATGTTTATGCTGTTTACATGCCTGAGATTTATATATATCAGCTTTTCATACCATATCCTAGTTTCATATTCTTTTCTGTTGAAGGGCCCAAGTACTGAGGCCTTTCAAAAGACTTTGTATTGAGGACCATTGACAATTTCAACCACTACAGAAACAATAGCAGTAAACAATAGTCTGTAAAGAATTCTGCAGGACATATGATCTCTTCTCACCCCGCCTACCTAAATAGAGCAAAGCTTTTATCTGCCATCAGAGGAAGAAGTTTCGCTCAATTGTAATATTCTCCAAGAACTTGGCTTTGGGAAGATTCACCTCCAGGTAACAGTCTGATACAGCCAAAATTAAAGTCATCAATTGGAATAAGGGATGACAAGTTTTAACCATTTCAGTGTTTTTAACCTAATGTCTTGGAAGTACAATAGGTATTCAAGAACAGCTCATCTAAAGTCAACAAAGCCAGAATCAAATGCAAAAATTACAGAAAATGTTGATTTCTAGTCTATTTATTATAGAAACATATGTCTTAACATCTTTGCACCCGAAGAACTTACGTTTCTGAAATCTTCCTGGATAGATAGGCAGAAGAAATGAAGATAGATTTCTTTTTATGTTTGTTGGGGGTTTACCTGAGCAACTTTGTTCAGATAGCATTTTGGATAATATGTAAGTATGCAATTTTATGCCAAATACAGGCAGTCCTCGATTTATAACAGTTCATTTAGTGACTGTTCAAAGTTACAACGGCACTGAAAAATGTCACACTTATGACTGTTACAGCATCTCCATGGTCATGTATCAAAATTCAGATGCTTAGCATATGTATGCTTGGCTTAACTCATATTTATGACAGTTGCAATGTCCTGGGGTCATGTGATCCCCTTTTGTGACCTTCTGAGGAGCAAAGTTAACGGGGAAGCCAGATTCACTTAACCGCGTTACTAACTTGATAACTACAGTGATTCACTTAACAACTCTGGCAAGAAAGGTCGTAAAATGGGGCAAAACTCACTTTAAAAATGTCTTGCTTTGCAACATAAATTTTGGGCTTAATTGTGGTTGCAAGTCGAAGACTATTTGTACTTAATTTCAACATTACTAACTGAAATCATTGTATATTATTAAGCCCTCCCCCCCCAACCATTTATATTTTGTATTCAGTTGGAGGGAGTAGATAATTCCATGTAACTTTTATTTACAGGAGTGAACATGATTTACTTCTGAGTAAATTTAATTACGATAGTATTGTATTATTTTTGTAGTATTATTATATTATTTTTGTAGTATTATTGTAGTATTTGCATAGTCTCTCACCCTTAATCTAATCAACAGCCAGTCCACCAACCATCCAACCAAATAATTATTCGCTACAATAAAGAAAATAATCAATTTCCCTTTCCAAAACACTATTCTCTGGCCTCCGTGAAGAAGGACTGAAATGGTGGGTTGCAAAATTTGAGACTACGTCAAAGGGCAAGACAAGATTTCGAGGGATTCCCACATTGCCTAGCGCAGACAGGTAACTTCTGACCAACTATCCAGTTTCCTGACTCACTGTTCTCTTACCTTCTTGATTTTGCTCTCCAAATCCATGTCGGGATCCTCAGCAAGACAACACGAGATTCCGGGACGAACTGCAACAGAGACGCCTTTTTCCTTCCTCCTCCACCCTTACTGACAGAAGGATGTGGTTAGAAAGGAAATGTGTTTCGCGAGATTGCTCCACACCGCTCACTCCTGGACTCTTTTTGCACCTCTCCAGCTGCTGCGGAGTAGAGTCAAACTTCCGTCTTCTGCGGCAACGGGAAAAGGAACAAAGGAAGCCCTGCAGCCAATCAAAGCCCAGCAGCTTGCAAGTCTGGTAGCCAATGGCGGGCCTTCCGAATACCTTTGCTCTGCAGGCGGGTTGGCTTTTGCTTGGGGGCAATTCGCGTTTAATTGCGGGCGTTGAGTGAACGCAAGTCGGAGCCTTGGCAGCGGTTTGAGCCGACCAAATGGGATGTCTAGGCTTAAAGCGGGACTTTTTGTAGCGTTTCTGAGTCAGTCAATGAATGGGGTGTCAGAAAAGGTCATGGCAAAGATATTTGCTGACGCAGCCGCCCAGCTCAGCCAATTGCTGCTGGTGCATTTTCCTGTGTTTTCTTTCTCATCTGGGACGAAGGAAAGGCAAGAACCGTTTATTATTGGATTGGATTGAGGGACTGGCTGCTCTTAACGAGATAATCTCGTTATCCCTCCTTTTCAAAAACTACTTCCCCGCGTTTGGGTAATTAATGAATCTTTCTCCCCTCTCTCTTGAGTTTTGGACTTAGCTAGATGGCATTGCTTGCCAGATCTACAAAAGCTAAGCATGGTACACTGTTAGAGTATTAGAGTTCCAAAGGCTGTAGAAAATGAAAAATATCAAAAGAAGGCAATGGAAAAAATATATGGACATGCATATGGCGTCATCAGGAGTAGAGTTCTGTTGAAGGACATATTTTCCTTCTCATTTTATATCCTATACTTTCGTTAATTGACTTCTTTCATATGATTGATTTATGTTCAAAAGTAAACCTTGGAAAAAAGTAGGGCTGCAAAAACCTGGACAATCACAAAATGGCAGTAGAAAGACACAGAATAGTCACTCTTACTTGCCATTTGGTTGTGGCCCAGGTTTGGGTGTTCTAACTGTTTCATTTGCTCAAGAAGCAGAGCCATTTGCTCTAGTAGTTTCTAGGATGGAGTAACAAAATGGTTTCTCCTGTTGAAATTGAAAGCTGTTAAGTGTTAGAAAGGTGAGGGACAAAAATATTTTTGGCAGGATATGGCTTGAGAATAGGGAGTGGTACTACAGAACTGAGGCAAGAAAAAACAAATGGAAAAAGTCTCTGAAAAACTGGGCCTTGAACATGGGGGCCAGGGAGTAGTATGGAAAAGGATTTCAGAATGTAGTAGAACGAAGCGCAAAGCTGAGGCTGCGCCTTTTGGGTTCTTTCAGCTCCTATAGCATTTATTGTTCAGCAGCTTTTGCAAAGCTGATAGAATGACTCACAAGTTTCCTTTAAGCATGATTTAATAAATCAGTCACAGTGTGGCTCTTACCTAATGCTAAGCCTTTGTTTACTAAACACAGGCTGGATTCATGTACTGGACCACATTAAATCAAAACCAAGTAAAACTTGTTATGGTCTGGCATGTTCTCATTACATGATCTGTTCCTTCCAATCATCCATTGTCCAGATGAGGAAAATGACACCTTCAACCTGGAGAATAATTAAGAAGCACAGTGGAACTATTACACATAAGAGAAGATGGGCATGGAGCAAAATCAGATACAGGAAATTATTTTGTACAACAGCAGAGAATATTCAGAAGGGATTTGGAGGAGCGAGGATCTCACAATTAGGTTCAGGTCAGGACTGGACTTTTTTTTTAAGGTTTATTTGGCTGTTAAGGATGCAGAGGAAATTGTGATAAGGATTCATGATGGAAATTTTGTTCCTTTTGATAGGTTTTGGTGGCTATTGAGATAAGTGTGTTAAGCCTTTTGAATTGCAGTACCACTTTTCCATTTCATTTTTCAAAATAAAAAAATCACACAAACATTGATTACCTCATCCTGGAGGAATCTGGGATTGCTTATGGACAAAAGGTTCTTCACCACTGAGGTTAAGCAACCTCCAGTTCATTTTGAACTATAGTTCCCATAGTAGTGTTGGAAAAAAATTCCATCTGGTTCAGTTCCAAGCCGGGAGAAAGGGGCTCGAAATAAAATGGAGGCTGGAGGCTGATTGGAAAGAAAGGTTCACTCTATTGATGAAGCAGAACCACCGACCACATATGATTCAGGGACAGCTGACAAAATGGAGTTTAGAGTGGGTAGATTTTTATACCTTCTGGATTCCTACGGGGCCATGTAGGGGTCATGGCTGGCTCTATAAGCAAAAGGGGAAATGCAAATCCTAGGTCAGTGATGGCTAACCTTTTTGCGGTCACATACCAAAAATGGGGGGGGGCACATGCATGCATGCCCATACCCATAATTCAATGCCCCCCGTGCCCCACCCCCTGCATTTCCTGTGCATGCACGCACGATCCCCCCGTGGCCTGTTTCCAGACTTCTGGTAGGCCCGTTTTTCACCCTCCCCAGGCTTTGGAGGCTTTCCTGGAGCCTGGGGGGAGCAAAAACAGCCTCCCAGAGCCTCTGCACAAGCCCTGTACTTTACCTGGCATCCAAAAAGGACTGCGTGGAGACTCCTGGGAGGGGAGTGGTGCAGGCGTGGCCATCTGAAAATCAGCTGGCCAGCGCGTGCATGCGTGCTGGAACTGAGCTAGGGCAACAGCTCGCGTGCCCGCAGATATGGCTTAACGTGTTATGTGTGGCACATGTGCCATAGGTTCGCCATCATGGTCCTAGGTGTTTGAGCTAATTTTGTCAACTTTTTATTTGTTGCTTATCTGAGTTTCTGTCTTGACCCAGTATTTCTGAATGGATTACCAAATCTGCATTTCTAAAAGCTGGCCTCTTCAGTTTCTGCTTGGGGCAGGGAAACTGGGACTGGTTTCTGCCCCCCTTAAGGTTTTTTTTCCATTTCTCCTTTAGGTGAAATATTTTATCCTACCTTTTTAATATCTTAATATTAAATATTTTAATATTTTAAAATATTTCATTCTTCTGGGGGTGGGGTGGGGGCTTCCCACAATCCCCCTTTTGCCATAATAAGTGTGGATGACACACACATTTTTACTGGCAAAAGATTAAAAATTGATCAAACACTAGATGCAAAGGGGAAGGCGTTGATAGAGGCATCAGAAAAAAATCCCTACAGTGGCTCCCAAGAGGAGAGCTTTCAACTCATAAAGGTCTAGTAGCCAGGGCAAAAGTTCTGGAAAGAAATTTACAATATCCAATTTTCTATGCCAATTATTTTCAGATGTTTGATGTCACTTTTTGTGAGCTTCCAGCCAGGTTGGAGGAAAGCACATGCCCCAAAATTCTTCACAGCCATGATTTTGCTTTAGTAAATAACTACTGGTTGCCAATTTCCAAGGGCTGCTTCCTGAACCTGCCTTAGTTCTTAGTTTAGTGCATCCAGGGTTTGTGAAGCCAAATTGTTTGTTTGTTTGTTTTATTAGATTTATATACCGCCCTACTCCCGAAGGACTCAGGACGGTGAACAGGCACAAAATAAGATACATAGATACAAAAGTTAAAAGACATAATTAAAACCAGATTAAATAATTTAGCCCGAGACAATTAAAATCCCAATAATTTAATACAGATTAAAATTTCAGTTTAAAAGAATTTTAAAACAGGGGAGAAATTAGGCCAGGCCAGCTTGCTGGAATAGGAGAGTCTTAAGAGCACGGCGGAAAGTGCACAGATCCGGGATCCTCCGTATCTCTGGGGGGAGCTCGTTCCAGATAGTGGGTGCCCCAACAGAGAAGGTCCTCCCCCTGGGGGCCACCAGTCGACATTGTTTAGCTGACAGCACCCAGAGGAGCCCCTCTCTATGAGAGCGTACCGGCCGGTGGGAGGCTGCTTGTGGTAGTAGGCGGTCCTGTAAATAACCAGGTCCTAAGTCATGGAGCGCTCTAAAGGTGGTGACCAAAACCTTGAAGCGCATCCGGAAGACTACCAGGAGCCAATGCAGCTCGCACAGGAGAGGTGTCACACTGGAGCACCATGTTGCTCCCATAATCACCCGCGCGGCCGCACTCTGCGCCAGTTGGAGCCTCCAGGTGCTCCTCAAGGGGAGCCCCATGTAGAGAGCGTTGCAGTAGTCCAGGCGGGAAGTGACGAGAGCATGAGTGACTGTGTGTAGGGAGTCCCGATCCAGAAAGGGACGCAACTGGCGAATCAGGCAAACCTGATGAAAAATCCTCCCGGTCACGGCCGTCAAGTGCTCTTCTAAAGACAGCTGTGAATCCAGGAGGACACCCAAATTGTGAGCCCTCTCTGTGGGGGGCAGCGATTCGCCCCCAATAGTCAGCGATGGCATCAACTGACTATATCGAGACGTCGGAAACCACAGCCACTCAGTTTTGGATGGGTTGAGCCTGAGCCTGTTCCTCCCCATCCAGATCTGCATGGCCTCCAGACACCGGGACATCACTTCAAGGGCATCGTTGGGGTGGTCCGGGGTGGAGATGTACAGCTGGGTGTCATCAGCGTACTGGTGGTACTTCACCCCGAAACCACGGATGATCTCGCCCAGCAGCTTTACTTAAATGTTGAACAAAAGGGGCGAGAGGACCGACCCTTGTAGCACCCCACATATGAGGGGCCTCGGGGTCGACCTCTGCCCCCCTGCCAACACAGACTGCAACTGGTCAGAGAGAAAGGAGGAGAACCACCGTAATACAGTGCCCCCCACCCCTAAATCTTTCAACTGGTGCAGCATGATACCGTGGTCGATGGTATCAAAAGCCGCTGAGAGGTCTAATAGGACCAGGACAGAGGAGCAACCCCTGTCCCGAGCCCTCCAGAAATCATCAACCAACGTGACCAATGCCGTTTTCGTGCTGTACCCAGGCCTGAAGCCTGACTGGAACGGATCCAGATACATCGTTTCATCCAGGTACTGGGGGAGCTGTCGCGCAACCACATTCTCAACAACCTTCGCAACAAAACAAAGGTTGGAGACCGGACGATAATTAGCCAACACTGCTGGGTCCAGGGAAGGCTTCTTGAGGAGAGGCCTCACCACCGCCTCTTTCAAGGCGGCAGGGAAGTCACCCTCACCCAACAAAGCATTTATAATCCCCTGGAGCCAGCCTCGCGTCACCTCCCGGGAAGCCAGCACTAACCAGGAGGGGCACAGGTCCAATAAACATGTCGCGTTCCGTCCACCCAGAATCCTGTCCATGTTGTCAGGGATCACAGGATCAAACTCATCCCAGATAACACTCTCAAGACCTGCCTCAGTCATCCCCCCTGGAACTACCCAGTCGGAGTCTAGATCTTCCCGAATCTGAGTGATTTTGTCATGCAGATATTGAACAAAATCCTCAGTTCTACCCTCCAAGGGGTCCTCCCACGCTTCCTGGTGGAGCAGGGAGCGGGTCACCCTAAACAGAGCGGCCGGGCGATTATCTGATGACGCAATAAGAGCAGCATAATATGTACATTTTGCTGTTTTTATTGCCACTAGGTAATTTTTAATATGAGATCTTAGTGTCTGGTCGGATTCAGAA
This sequence comes from Arizona elegans, assembly GCA_022577455.1. Lineage (NCBI taxonomy): Eukaryota > Metazoa > Chordata > Lepidosauria > Squamata > Colubridae > Arizona > Arizona elegans. The sequence continues at coordinate 24,288,857 of JAKOOJ010000007.1, forward strand.
AGACTGGCCCTCCAACTATTCTCTAGGCATCTTTTCTGGCGCTTCATCTCCCTCAGCTCCTCAGTGAACCAAAGAGCTAGGTGAGATCGGCGCCGGGTCAGAGGTCGCAAAGGCACGACCCGATCCAGAGCTCCAGCGTCCACCCTGTCCAGGCGGCCACTAGGTCCCTAGTCGAGGTGTGTGCCAGAGCCTCGGGAAATGGCCCAAGCTCCATCTGGAACCTATCAGGTTCCATCAGGTGCCTGTGGCGGAACCATCTTATCGGCTCCGCCTCCCTGCGACGGAGTATAGCTGTTCGAAGGTCAAGGCGAAGAAGAGAGTGATCCGATCATGACAAGGGCTCGGTGACTATGTCCCCTATCTCAAGATCATTCAACCACTGTCCAGAGACAAAAATCAGGTCCAGCGTGTTTCCCCCTGTGTGGGTAGGGCCATGAATTAACTGGGTCAGGTCCATAGCTGTCATGGAAGCCATGAACTCCCGAGCCACCTCTGACGTCTCACCCAAAGATGGCAGGTTGAAATCCCCCATGACCATAAGTCTGGGGGTATCAACCGCCACTGCAGCAATAACGTCGAGGAGCTTGGGCAGGGCTGCTGCCATGTGGCAGGGAGCCAGGTACGTGATCAGCAAACCCATCTGAACTCCATGACCCCACTTCACAAGGAAGGACTCACAGCCGGCCGTCTGGGGAACAGTGGCCTCCTTCGGTCTCAGACCTTCTTTAATAATAACCGCTACTCCCCCGCCCCTGCCCTGTGACCTCGGCCGATGGAATGCAAGGAAACCTGGCGGGCACATTTCAACGAGGGGAACCCCCCCTCCTGGCCCAACCAGGTCTCCGTAATACCTGCCAGGTCTGCTCTCCCCTCACCAATTAAGTCACAGATGAGGGGGGCTTTATTTAATACGGACCTGGCATTGTATAGCATCAGCCGGAGGGCCGGGCCCTGAGGGTCTGTGCAACCTGGGGAACGGGTGGAGCCTTGGGGGCCGGAGCGCACCACCACTCATAAACAGTGGGTGTGCACTCCCTTAACTCGATATGGCCCCCTGCTCCCGCCATATCTACCCCTCCCACTCACGGTAGTGATGTTCAAAGTACTATCCGGACAAAATCTGACTCCCCCCTTGACCCCGGGATCCCCACCTCTCATGCCGTGCTTCCTTGCCAAGCCCGCCCCTCCCCTTAGTGGGCTATCCCCCATGCCCACAACCCGCATTCCAATCAAACCCTCCCCCTCCCTAGAACCCCTTAAAAATTTAACTAAAAATTTGAATAAAAGACCCCTCAACCCCTAGTTTTCACATGCCACCTCTCCGGGTCCCAAAACCCATCCTTGAGGTAGGCCCTCGATAGAGAGGAGGGCCACATCTGCGAGAGGGGGGAATCTCGCAGCACAAGAAGGTCTAATGTTGTATACATCTCCAGGTGTAATGATGGAGGCACGAAGCATACGGGTCTCACAAAAGATGTAACATACAGGTATTGTTCAATGAGGTGCATTGGTACTTCCACTGTCCTTTCACGACAGCGGGAAGGGTCCTGACAGATACAGTCCAATAGGAGTAACATCCAACTCGCCCTCACACGACGAGCGGCCTACAAATGACCTTAGATCGAAACGGAGTATTCCTCCCAGTGGTACAGTCAAGATGTAATAAAGTCCCCCTCGGATGTTGCCTCATTGACTAACCACAGTCGGAGAGTCAAAAGCTATCAGTCTATCAGTCGGCCAATCAGTCCAGGGAGAGAGATGGAAATAGCCTCTGGCATAGTCGTATACTCGCAGATTACATTTGAGTAGTAGTTCCAATAGAGGGGAAAAGAGGGAAAAGGGAAGTGCGGGGGAAGGAGAGGAGAACCCCTTCAATTTCAGGGCAGCTGGTAAGCCCGGTTCATAACATATGCAGTGCCCGGGAAGGGGGGAGAGGAGGGGGGATAGATATCAATGCGATGGAGGGATGCCTCTCCGTTGCCCCCAACCCTATTTCCTCATTTTTTGGGGAAGCATAATTGCTTCCAGACCCCAGCCTCCCTTAAATACCATGAGAGGCCTCCAGGTCTTCTGCAAATGTTAAAGGTCTTCCGTGAGGGGTCACACATCTCCATCAGGCAACTGCCTGTGCCTCTCTCCGTTTCCTCCACAGCAGCCCCCTTCATGCCGGTATTTGGCCAAGCATCCAGTGTTTCTAATGGAGTATGATGCGGCCCTATATAGTCTCAGGGCCGGTCTCTCACCCCCGCTGATGCCAATTCCACCATCCCCGGTTCCAAGGGACTGCCATGGAGATTTCCAGGTGGGGCAGGTGAGAAAAATTTCAAGCGGGCCATCTTCCCACTCACTACCAGGCTGCCATGTCATCACACCACCGCCTTCTCCTTCACCCTCTTCGCTGCCACGAGCGCTACCAGCGGGCGGCCGACAAGCCAGCATTCCTCCTGGCTCCTCCTAAATTGAGGTTAGCCAATGGGCAATCCAGGCTATTAATATTTTTGAAATTGCTCACAATGAGCCGTGGGACTCCTACTAATGAGACCACCAGTGCCTTACTGGGCAACTGGGTGGACCATTTGTGAGCCACAATCAGGGCTTGGGGTTTGGAAACATCTTTTCTGCTACCCCTAGTGTAGGCATGTTAATAACAGCATGAACCACTCAACAGGCGAATACTTAATTGTGATAACAAAACTGCAGGAATGCTTCCGGCACACATTCACACCTTGAATAAACAATAGAAACTGACAGGATTAGGATAGAGAAACACCCAGGAAAACCCCAATGATCCATCTATGGATGGTATAAACCTCTTCCCTTCAGGAAAAAGGACAAGATTACAAACATTTTCATTATAAACGGTATTAAGTAACACTTGTGTGATCAGCTGATACTCCCTGAAGTTCCCCTAGACCCGTGATGGCGAACCTATGGCACGCGTGCCACAGGTGGCACACAGAGTCATATTGGTGGGCACGCGAGCTCAGCTCTGGCACACATGCATGCACCAGCCAGCTGATTTTCGGGCCTTCTGGGCCCACTGGAAGTCAGCAAACAGGCCATTTCCAGCCTCCGGAAGGCCTTCAGGGGGGTGGGGAAGGCCATTTTCACCCTCCCCAGGCTCCTAGAAAGGCTCTGGAACCTGGGGAGGGTGAAAAACAGGCCTGCTGTGCCATCACATGCCAAAAACGAGGGAAGCGCAGGGTGGGTCTCGCACACATGCGCGGGGCAGGGCACATAGAATTATGGGTGTGGGCACACATACACGCAACCCCCCTATGCTCCCCCGCTTTTGGCACGCGATGGCAAAAAGGTTAGCCATCACTGCCCTAGACCTTTTATAGCTGCTGCAGTATTGGCTACTTTTTGTTTCTTCCTGGGGGAAAAGATACAGGATGGGACAATAATGCAGCTTGATCATACAGGCTCTGAATTTAATGCATATGTGGTCCAGCCAGCTGTATTGCTTCTGATGTGAAGCACCCAATTTAGAACATAGAGAACATAGAATAATAGGACCTCAGAGGTCTTTTAGTCCAACTCCCTGCTCGAGCAGGAGACTATATCATTTCAGACAAATAATTGTCCCTTCTTTTGAAAGCCTCTAATGATGGAGCACCCACAACTTCTGAAGGCAAGCTATTTCATTGGTTGATTGGTCTCACCCTTAGGAAATTTCTTCTTAGTCCTAGGTTGCTTCTCTCTTTGGTTAGTTTCGATCCATTGTTTCTTGTCATGCCTTTTGGTGCTTTGGAAAATAGATTGACCCTCTCATTTTTGTAGGAGCCCCCCAAATATGGAACAGTGGTATTGTATTGCACTATTTTATTGTGAGTTGGGCAGATGTTTGGCAAAATTGATTAAACAGATAAAGTAGCATGGTTGAATTTGCACTTCTCTAGATAAACAGTGAAAAATCATGAAAAAGATCACAGTATTGTAGAGCTGGGGCACTTTTTGCACTGTCAGTTTGAAACAATCTCAAATTTTCCAATGGAAAAAGCACATAAAAGAGGCATGGATGACTTTCCTACTTTTCTGTAGTTGACCAGGTTGTGCCAGTTTGATGAAAGGTGGATGTCTCAGCTCTCTTGTCCCTGAGATCCTCTGCTTTTTGCACCCTGGTGCCTCCACCTTTCTGTCTTAGCTGCTTAGTGATTTCTGCTGTCATTGCCTGTCAGTCATATGGATGTGTTTACCTGATGTTTTCCCACATAAGCCTGCATGTGAGACAGGTAAGAATTTCACAGGCTATACCAACATTGACAAATAAACCACAAAGTAGAGAAAAATAAAGTGCATAAAAATGAAATAAATGCAGTAGTGTAAGCCATGTGACAAGACAGTCAGCACCCCTTCCCCTTTAGAAGGACATCATTCTCACAAATGATATATTTATTTTGTTAGATGTTTATCCTGTCTATTACTTTATAAGGAACTCAAGGTGGAGAACTTGTCTAATATTCCTTCTTCCTCTTATTTTCTCCACAACCACAATCTAAGAAATAGTTTGGGTTGGGAGAGAGTGACTGGTCACTCAGCCATTTTTTCAAGCCTAAAATGAGACTAGAACTCAAAGTCCCTTGGTTTCTAGGCCAGCACCTTAACCACTACTTTGTTTAAAAAGGAGGAAGAAATGTCAAAATAACTTGCAAAATTGCATGCGAAAACAGGGTTGGAAGAAACAAACTTGTAAAGCTGCAAACATCACAGATAACATTTCAAAATAATCTCCCATAGAATGATGTAAAAGACAAGAGAGGTTGTAGCAAATTACAATCTGAGATGGACCTGTTAGTAGGAAAGGAGACTAGAATTAGCAAAGTATTAGAATTAACCTCAAGTCAAGATGTTTGTTATTTATTTGCACAAGGCGAGCATTCTTTTTAGTTGAAAACTACTCATTCTGGCGAGCTGAATGGCCAGGCATGACAAGGAGTGGCCAGGCATGACAAGGAGTGGCTGGGAGGGGCGAGGAGAGGCCGGGTGAGGTGAGGCACCTCTTGATGTGAGTGATGTCGAGTTGCCCACGCCCACCTAATCACATGACTATCCAGCCATGCCTACCCAGCCGGTCATGAGGTCAGAGAACCGGTTGTTAAATTATTTGAATCCCACCAATGATTAGAACTAAACAAAGGGCTGATGTAGGATGAATTGGTATTTTGATTGCCATTGCCAAGGATAGAAAGTGGGGGCATTCTACCTAAATTATATGATCTGTTCATTAAAAGGTATGTGGAACAAGTATTGGGATCTCTGTCTTCTCTTTGACAGGAAGGCTAGTGGCGCAAACAGCTTCTTTGGAGTTTCCAGTCCATAAGATCCAGCTGGGACAGTGGGTGTTGATTCATAAATGGAAGGAGGAACCTCTACTGACTACTGAATCTGATGTCCGGATGACTGAGAAGGGTTGGACTCACTACACATGAGCAAAGGTGGGGACTGGACCTGAAAGAGGTTGGACGGTCATCCCAGGACAAGTACTGAAAGCCACATTTAAAAGGACTTGAATGGGTGGTGGACTAGAACCTGTACCTATTTCAAACATCTCTACTGTATTAGAATTCCAGGTGACCCCAGATGAAAAACAAAAAATGTTGGTGACTCATGAGAGAAGTAAAACCAATAACTGAGACAGAAGTCACACCATTAGAAAGTGAAAATGTAGATTTGTAAATGGTAAGAATCAGGTGGTAAATATGTCTTTTGTTATTGTCAGTGTGATTGCTGTTCCTGTTATTATCGTTGTGATTGTGGACCAATTTGTGGGTGTGAAACAGCATGCAATAGCCACGAGGGGGTGGATTTTAATTCTAATATTCCTGAAGACAATACACCAGAGCAACCTGGGAAATGAAAGTAAAAATTTGTTTGTGGAATTTGGAGATGGATAATCAATAAATTTTAATATCTTAATTAATTTATATATATTTTAGAGATAAACAATATGTAGAATAAAACAAGATGAGTTATTAAAAACTTTTATCTAAATAACTTTTTTCAGTTCTGGTTTTTCCTTCCTTTTTTTTTTTTTATTAGAAATGTGCATTTCACTTCCTTTTCAAATTTGACTAAAGAACATTTTCTTTTGTAGTTCTAGTCAGCCAACTGGGGTCATCTCTACTACATTTTTACATCTGTTTCTACATCTGCTTTACTTCCTGACACATAAAATACTATGACTAAGTAGGTTTAGATTTCATTGTGACTTTTTGGGGAGGGAGGGAGGGAATGCATATGGCCTCAAGTTATTTAAAGTTGTTTTGTTGGCTTTAATATAGAACGTAATAAATTCATATTGTCTACTCAAGTATTGCAAGCTATCATAGATTATATTTAAATTCATATCCTCAATTTTAAAAAATTAAGATTAATAGCTATGGATTTTAAGTCAGTTGCTTTATCTCAATGGATTATTGGTATCAAAAGTGGTGGTTGCATTGGTCCCAGAAATTATACTAAGAATCTTAACGTATTTAATAGAAGATAAGACCAATATTGTTTGATCATAGTTGTGCTTACTGCTGAACAAATATATGCACAGGACTGAACCATGAGAGATACAAAATATTGCAGATGGCGGAATATTTTAGTGAAACCTTCCTTTGCCCCCCGCAAGCTTTTAACCAGTGTGAAACTCCTAGTAGTCATAAGTTCAAGATAGGAAAAACTGAACTGTTCTCTGAGATGCATTCAATAAAATATGTTATATAGAACAAGCTCTAGAAACAGGACCACCGTAACTGCAGGGATGAGATAATGTGACCTTCAAAGTCATACTTGTTTCAGACCCCCTCTTGCCTTACACAATGCTAAATATGCCTGAAAACATACTTTTCACTGTTGTGTTAAAGTTTTCCCCAAGGGAATTCCAAGTCCCTGCAGCTACAAGTATCATTATAATAAATGATGGAATTGAAATAAACACAGACTGGGCTCTTGGTCTGAGCTCTGAGCTTGGCAATTTGGTTGCAAACGTTTCATCACCATTCGAGGAGACATAGTCAGTGTACTTTGAATTGTGCTAGTCTGTCAGCACTGGTCTTTAAATACCTTTTTATGTGATGCAAATTAGTGTGGATGTTGTTTGTTCAGGTACTTCTGAGTCATAGTCTGACTTTGGTCTGTGTGATTGGCTGGCTGCTGTTACTGAGGCATGGTCTTTGGTTTTAAGTACCATCTGTGTGATGTAAATTAGTGTTGTTTGTTTGGATACTGAGTCATGGTCTGGTTTCAGTCTCTTTGAATTGCCTGTTATTGTTATCGAGACATGGTCCGATTTTGTTGTGAGTTGATGGGTTGTGAAGGCGTAGTGGGTGCCTGTTTGTTCGTTCTCAATGCTATTTTTGGGATCATGGTTGATACAGTTATTTCATTCTCAGCGATTGATAGACTGGATCGATGTCAATATGTCTGTTTATTGATATTGACTTATTGGTGGAAAACTAGGCTTTGAGGAATTCTCTTTGTCTCCTTAATTTCACCTGGGTTACAACTATGGTCCCGGTTAGATCAAATTTGTGTCCTTCTGAATCTTCATGGATGGGCATGAGGTCATGTCTTTTGATAGCCAGGAAGTATTTGTGCAGTCTGGTCAGTGGTGAAATCCAATTTTTTTTACTACCAGTTCTGTGGGAGTGGCTTGGTGGGTGTGGCTTGGTGGGCATGGCAGGGGAAGGATACTGCAAAACCTCCATTCCCACCCCACTCCAGGGGAAGGATACTGCAAAATCTCCATTCCCACCCCACTCTGGGGCCAGGCAGAGGTGGTATTTGCCGGTTCTCCGAACCACTCAAAATTTCCACTACCGGTTCTCTGAATTGCTCAAAATTTCCGCTACTAGTTCTCCAGAACCTGTTGGATTTCACCCCTGAGTCTGATTGATAGTGTTCATAATTCTTTTCACAGTTTCTGCATTTGATTCGATATATGACGCTTGATCTTTGGTTTGTTTCTGTCTGCCCTTTCAGTTTTGACAGGGTCCGTCCAATAGTTGAGGTTGGTTTGTGGGCTACTGTGAGATTATGTTGACATAGTAATCTTGCTGTCCTTTCTGAAACATTGCATACGTAGGGAATTGTGATTTGTCTGGTCATTGTTGTTCTTGTTGTGGTTGTTATATTGCTTTGAGTGTTTGTATTGTTTGTGTGTAGACATCTTCAGATGAAGTTTCGTGGGTATCCGTTTCTCGAAAACTTTGTATAAGTGTTTTTGTTCTGCTGTTCTGGCCTCCATGGTGTTACAATGGGATTCCGCTCTTCCAAACAGTGTTCTGATGCAGCTTTGTTTGTGTATTTTGGGTGCTTGCTGTGGAAGTTGAGGATTTGATCTGTATGCGTTGCTTTCCTGTACACAGATGTTAGGAGTTGGCCATTCATGGTTCTGGTTACAAGGACATCAAGAAATGCAGTTTGTTGTCATTCTCGGCTTCTATTGTAAATCAGATATCTGCGAAGATGTTGTTGATTCTTTGGTAGGTTTGATTGACCTGATTGTGCTTGATTATCACAAAGGTTTCATCAAAGTAACATACCCATCGCTTGGGATTTATTTGTGGAAGTACAGTTTCCTCAATCTTTTGCATGATAACTTCTGCGACTAGGCCTAATATAGGAGATCTCATTGGTGATCCCTTCAGTTGTTCATAGATCTCTCCGTCAAATCTGAAGTGGTTTAGCATAGTTGGAGGAGTTTGCATGTGCTTTCTGTTGTGAGTGGTCCTCTTGGTGGCTGTGCATTGTCCAGTAGTGTTTTAATTAGGTCGATTGCTAGTTGCAGATCTACAGATGTGAATAATGTGGTAATGTTGAATGATATCAATGTTTCGTCTTCGTCAATATGTAGGTGTTTCAGCTTGTCCAGGAATTGTGTGGCATTGCTTATGGAATATTGGGAATTACCAATTAGGTACTTGAGGCATTTCCACATTTCTTTCGCAAGGTTGTAAGTGGTGTGCCAGAGAGTGAGACAATTGGTCTGAGTGGGGTGTTTTCTTTGTGCACTTTTGGATGTTTGTAGAGCTGTGCTGTGTTTGAGTCAGTTGCTTTCATTATCCGGTATTGTTCTTTGGTGATTTGATTTAACTCTTGCAACTTTTTTAGTGTTTTGTTGATCTTCTTGGTCAGCTTCAGATCGGTGCTGCCGTGCCGTTGGATGTGTCCTGTAGGAGTTGCTTGGCCTTTGTATGTAGTCAGACTTGTCTACTAAGACAGTCATTCAATCTTTGTCGGCAGTTAGGATGACAATATTGTTGTCAATTTTGGGAAACTTCATTGCTTCTTGTTCCTGTTTTGTAAAGATGCTAGAGTTTTGTTTGTGTCTCAGCATTGGGATGATGGTCTGGCATATTTGTTGTTGGGCTTCTTAGTTGAGGTCTTTCGATTTTAGGACATTTTCTAGGCTTGCTAGGAATTCTGTATGGCACATGTAGACTCGACAGGCAAAAATAAATTTCTGAAGCATGATTTGTAATAGTGGTTTATTTATGTATTTTATTCAATTTCTGTAGCCACCCATCTCAATGACTCTGGATGGTTTATAATTAAATATATATATATATACTACAATAAAAGCATTTTAAAACAATAAAAACGTATTGAAGTTTTATTAATGACTTATTCCCAAAGATCACATGAGAAAATACTAGTACACACAGAATTCACTTACACTTAGTGTCAGGTATGCTTCCTTCAATATCCAGGAAAGGAAAACCCAAACTCAATCATTTTGAAGAGATTAGTACTTTTACTGAATATGAAATGATCGCAACTCAGGTAAAGCTGGAAGTGAGCAAAACGCGCGAAATAGCATCTACTAAGCTTCTTTCCCCCCCTCCCGTGTCCATTGACCATCATCCAATCCAAAGGTCTCCCAAAGGTCAGGTGGCATCACGTCTGGCAACGTCATTCATCAGGAATGTAGGGCAGTTGGTCAGCCGGCCCCTTTGGAGATTCACTTTCGTTTCTTGGGAAGACACGTCCTACAATGGAAAAAAACCACCTCCTGCACCTTCCCCCCCTTCGCCCCTTAACTAGTCCCTCCCCCCCGTTTCTTATGGCAGCTGAAGCAGGCAAAGCTGAGGCTGACATTCGGCCCCTCTTGCAGAAGAGACGTTATTCTTAAATAAGAGGAAGGAAAAGAGAGAGAAATAGAATATATACAATAATTATGGTTTATCAGGGTATTTGGTATAGAATTGCTGTATTTTCTTGGCAGCTCGGACATCCCGTTTATTCACCCATTCAGCCTGAGACAAAGGGAAATGTTTCCAGGCTATCAGATATTGGACTTTACCATGGTGTTTCCTAGAGTCCAAAATTTCCTTAACTTCAAAATGTTGCTCCCCCTCTATGAGAATGGGAATTGGAGGGGTGCTTTGGTCAGCCCTTAGGGGAGATGAGTATTCAGGTTTTAATAAACTAACATGAAATACAGGATGTATACGTCTCAACGTTTTTGGCAATTCCAATTCAACTGTTACTGGATTAATCAGTCTAATCACACGAAATGGTCCCACATACTTAGGGCCCAGCTTTTTGGACTTCTGGGTAGTCTGTAAGTATTTAGTAGATAAATAGACTTTATCACCCACTTTATAAATGTGAGCTGGGGACCTTTTCTTATCGGCTTGCGCCTTATGGGCCGGGTGTGCCTCATCTAATGCCTTCCGAGTCACTGCCCATGTGCTCTTTAATTGTTCAATCCAATCCATCAAGGAGGGATTCTGGGGATCATCTTCTGGTAGCTCGGGAATGGGTACGAAATCCTGGCCCGACGCAACCTTAAAAGGAGTGAATCCGGTGATACTGTGTACGGAATTATTATATGCCACTTCTGCAAATGGCAACAAGTCTACCCAATTGTCTTGCTGGTAATTTACGTAACACCTCAGGTATTGTTCTAGAACTCCATTGGTTCTTTCACAGGCCCCATTTGTCTGAGGGTGGTGACTGGAACTTAGCCCCTGGGCGGAGCCTATCAACTTCAAAAACTCTTTCCAGAAACTGGAAGTAAATTGCACACCCCTGTCAGAAATTATTCTTTTCGGAAATCCATGTAGTCGGTAAATCTGCCGAATAAACAGTTTTGCAAGGGTTTTTCCTGAAGGCATCTTTGAACAAGGGATGAAATGTACTTGTTTCGAAAACAAATCAGTTACTACCCAAATGACAGTGCAACCTTCACTCTCTGGTAAGTCCACAATAAAATCCATAGATATTTCCTTCCATGGGGCATTCGGTCTAGCCACACTTTGCAGCAATCCAGGGGGGTTTCCTGGAGGTCTTTTAGCTGAGGCACATACTGGACAGCTAGCCACATATGCCTCTATGTCCTTTTTAAGTGCAGGCCACCAAAATTGTCTCTTAACAAGATGTAGAGTCTTGACAAATGCAAAGTGTCCTGCGGCCTTGGCATCATGAGCATATTTCAATACGGTTGTTCTTAATGTGGTCGGAACATACAATTTCGATCCAACCCAAGCTAGTCTGTCACGAAGTGTGCATTCATTCGAATGATTCTTAAACCACTCGTCGGTTTTTAGCGCTTCTCGCAATTTTTCGAGTAAATCCCCCGAGAGTTCTGGTTCGGTTTTTCTCTGCGCTCTGGTAGTGACAGGTGTTGCCAATTGTGTCAAGGGGATCATTGGTTGAACCACCTCCTTCTTGATGCTGTTGTACTGCGACAATCTGGAAAGTGCATCCGCCATGAAGTTTTTTCCATCAGGAAGGTAATGTAGAGTGAAATTGAAACGCTTGAAATGTTGGGCCCAACAAGCCTGTTTTGGTGATAGTTTGTGTGGTGTTTTTAATGCTTCTAAATTCTTGTGATCAGTCCACACCTCGAAAGGGTGTTTCGCCCCTTCTAAAAATTGTCTCCATGTTAACAGCGCTCATCTAACTGCAAACGCCTCTTTCTCCCATATGGCCCATCTCCTTTCTGTTTCTGATAGTTTACGGGATGTGTAAGCACAGGGTTGTAATATCCCGTTTTCATTCTTTTGCAAGAGTATTGCTCCTACAGCTACGTCACAGGCGTCAGCTTGTACTACAAAAGGTTGTTCCATGTTGGGGTGTTTGAGCACAGGTTCAGCCGCAAACAGCCATTTCAATTTTTCGAAAGCGTCTTGACAGTCCATAGTCCATTCTAGTGGTTTCGAGGGTTTGGGCTTTACTTCCCCTTTCGTTTTTAGCAAGTCTGTAATTGGTAGTGCGATTTTCGCGAAAGAGGGGATAAATTGTCTATAAAAGTTAGCAAACCCTAAGAAGCTCTGTAACTGTTTATGGGTGCGTGGTGCGGCCCATTCCAGCACTGCCCGGACCTTTTCAGGGTCCATCTCTATTCCCTCATGCGATATACGATATCCAAGATAGTCGATTTTGTCTTGGTGAAATTCACATTTAGAAAGTTTGGCATAGAGTTCAGCCGTTCTGAGTTTCTTCAAGACCGTCCGTACCAACTTTACATAGTCGGCCATGTTGTCAGAATAGATCAGAATGTCATCCAAATAGACCAACACCCCCTTATTCAGGTGCTCATGCAATACTTCGTTGATCAACTGCATGAATACAGCAGGGGCTCCCTGTAGTCCAAAAGGGAGTACTCTAAACTGGAAACATCCCAGTGGGCAATTAAATGCTGTTTTCCATTCATCCCCCTCTTTTATTCTCACTCGGTAGTATGCCTCTCTTAAATCAAGTTTGGTGAAAATTTTTCCCTTCCCTAAATGGGCTAACATGTCCTTCATGAGTAGGAGGGGGTAGACATTTTCTACGCAAATCGCGTTCATATTTCTATAATCAACTACTAAACGAAAGGATCCATCTTTCTTTTCGCGGAACATTACTGGCGCCGCCACCTTGGGTTTGGCTCGTTCGATGAATCCCCGTTCTAGGTTTTTGTCAATAAAATTTCGCAATTCCCCCAATTCTCGAGATGTCATGGGGTAAATTTTTGGTTTGGGAAGCTTCACCACAGGGAGTATTTCAATGGTGCAGTCGGTGGCCCTGTGGGGAGGCAGAGCATCCAATGCCTTTTCGCTAAAGACTTCCTTGAGATCCCAATATTCCTTTGGAATCTTCTCTTCTCCCTCAATATAGTTAATGGCTATTGCCGCCCTTTCTGGTTTCATGTCGTCCCTCGGGGGGGGGGCTTCCTTTTCCAGAGTTGGTTCTGCCGTGTGGATGCGCAGGACCCCCGTCTTCCAATTTACCTGTGGGTTCCATTTTCGAAGCCAGGGCAGTCCTAGAATGAGGGTCTCTCCATACCAGGGGCTACAATAAATCTGAGATTCTCTACATGATTCCCCAACTGCAGTTCAAGGGGTTCGGTCATAAAGCTAGCTGGGCCCCCTCCTACAATCGACCCATCTAATTGACAGAATGCAATGGGTCTTTTTAAAGTTTTTAGTCTCAGTCCCATTTCCTCCACTACTTTTGGGCTAATTATGCACCTAGTGCACCCCGAGTCCAACAGGGCTAACATTTGCGCGTGAGCCCCTGTGGAGGGCACCCTTATTTCTACGGGGATGAGTAAGGGTTCTTCCGTGTGACTCACCTGATCATCGGTGTCAGAGTCCATCTCGCTGTCGTCATCGTTGGTCGGAGTTCCCAACTCACCCTGGTTTCGGGGGAGTGAACTCAACGACTTCTCCTTTCAGGGCGGTGCCGCGGGTTTTGGCGGGTATTTTGTCGCCTTTCTTCGGGCCGGCCCCGGCAGCTTTTGGCAGTGGCTTGGAGAAGCATTCGGCAGCCCGGTGACCTTCTCTCCCACATTTGAAGCAGGTGAAGGGCTTTGACTTGGGTTTGAATTCGGCCTTCCCCCCAGCCATCTTTGGTGTCCCTTTACGGTGGAAGGAAGATGACTGGTCCCCCATACGCCTTCCTCGGAGTTCGCTCCGTCTCAGCTCGATCTCCACATCCTCAGCTACTACGTACCATCTATGCAAATCTTCGGGGACCCCCATGCTTCTACAGTCTCGATATATCTCTTCATTCAACCCATATAGGGTGCCAATTCACGAAACTCTTGGATATACTCTGCCACTGGCCTCCGGCCCTGCTGAATGCTCTTCATTCTGAGTCTCGCCTTTCGTTCAGCTAAATGGTCTTCAAAATGCCTCCTAAGGGCCCCCATGAACTGGTTGTAATTTCTCAGCAAGAGGGAGTTGTTATTGTGGAGAACCACCATCCACTCAGCAGCTACTCCCTCTAAGGCGTTCGTGACACTTCTCACTTTAGCAGCCTCTGATACGTAGTCCTCCCCCCAATCCTGCATGTGGTTCCACACTTGGGTCAGGAAAAATCCCAAGGTTTTAGGATTTCCATCATACTTCCCAGGAAGGGGGGGGGATTTTTGGCTTTTTACGTCTGCGAGAGGGGGCCTGCAAGGCTGGGGTTCTCTGGCCGGCTGCATCTCTCCCTTGAGCTGCCTAAGCCTGGGATGTTTCTTCCTCAAACTCTTCCTCTCCCCCACAGGCTTTCTCTTCTGGCTCCCCCCTGGGGCCTGCTCCCCCCTTCTCCACAGGAATTCCAAAAGACTCACGGTTTTTTCTGCTCTCTTCTACATCACGGATAAGCTGCAAGGCTTGTTCCATCATGAGATGTTCCTTTTGCTCCTGCATCCACACTGCCTCTTTTTTACGGGGTCTGGAAGTTGTCACTCCCCGGGGGTCCTCCCCCCAGTCCGGCAGCCTCCCCACTCCTTTCAACCATCTGGCTTCCTCCGGCTCTAAACGGAATCTTTCCAACCATTCTGCATTCTCTTTCTCCGCTTGGAGGGCGGCTGCAGTCGAACTCGCTGCCCCCATTTGCTCTCCTCCATCACTCTCTCGATCTGACATATTTTGAATTTACAGTCCCCTCAGTTTTTGTCCGGGATGACTGGATGTGACTTCCAGCTTAATGTCAGGTATGCTTCCTTCAATATCCAGGAAAAGAAAACCCAAACTCAATCATTTTGAAGAGATTAGTACTTTTACTGAATATGAAATGATCGCAACCCAGGTAAAGCTGGAAGTGAGCAAAACGCGCGAAATAGCATCTACTAAGCTTCTCTCCCCCCCCCCCCCCGTGTCCATTGACCATCATCCAATCCAAAGGTCTCCCAAAGGTCAGGTGGCATCACGTCTGGCAACGTCATTCATCAGGAATGTAGGGCAATTGGTCAGCCGGCCCCTTTGGAGATTCACTTCCGTTTCTTGGGAAGACACGTCCTACAATGGAAAAAACCACCTCCTGCACCTTCCCCCCCTTCGCCCCTTAACTAGTCCCTCCCCCCCGTTTCTTATGGCAGCTGAAGCAGGCAAAGCTGAGGCTGACACTTAGAGAAAACTTCAGCAAATATATTAATAATCACTAGCACATCATCCAATGATTGGCATCTCATACTATAATTTACACCTTGCAGTCAATACCTAGTAAGAAAGGTGAGCAGAAGTCCTTTCTGAACAATATCTAGAAGAGATCTCATTATCTATATAAAAAACAATGAAAGACACTATGATTAAATGGGCAAGAAATTTTAATCATACAATAGAATTAGAGAAGTGGGAAAGGATGTGGAAAATAAATATAAAATTGACAATATCAACGGCATACAAGGAAAACCAGATGAAAATGTTTCATAGATAGCATCCTCTGCCAGCGAGAATAGCAAAGATGTTCCCTGGTAATTCACCTAAATGCTGGAAATGTAAGAATAACCATGGAACATATTATCACCTCTGGTGGACCTGTCCGGTGGCAAAGCAATTTTGGGCCAAAGTTAAAAAGCTTATAGAGGAGATAATACAGGAACCAATAAAGGGAGAACCAGAGCAATTTTTACTAGGGATTCCAATAGAAAATTATACAAAAGATATACAATATTTAACACTACATATATTAACAGCAGCTCGCATAATATATGCGCAGAATTGGAAGAAGGAATGTCCACCAACAGAAGAGGACTTAATTAAAAAAATCCTCAAATGCGCAGAGATGGACAAGTTAAGATTGTTTAAGCAGATTAATGAAAAAGTTAGAATATATGTAATAATAAGAAAGGATCACCTTAAATAAGCTGATAACAACAGAAAAATGATATGTATATAAGCGTTGTATGTTTTGTGTTTTGTGTTTATTTTAATCTGTTTAAAATAAAAAACTTTTTTATAAAAAAATGTGTGCTTCTTTTTTTTGAAATCTTTGTGTTGTTGACATTACTGCCACATGCTGAGGATATGTAAATAGAGTTTTTCTCACTATTAAAATGAATAGGAAAGTATTTTTTCTGATTTTATTTTAATCCTGGCCTTGTCGTTATAAATAGGGCAGCAAACAATCCCATTTATATTATTTTTATAAATAACTTAAGGCATACCTAATCCTTCTATTTTCTCAGTAACAACTCTGTGAGGTAGGTTAGATTGAGAGAAAAATCACTGGCCCGAAGTCCCCCAACCGGCTCTCATGCCTAAAGTGGGACTAGAACTCTCTTGTTTCTTGACTGTTATTTTAATCACCTTTAGAGCCATAGCAAAACAAGTTCATGAATACATTTGGGGAAATTTAATTTAGTTTAGATGATGTTGAATATTGTACAATGAAAAGTATTATGGGATATACCTCCAACATTTGCTAAAAGTATACATAATTACCATAATTATAATTTTCCTTCCATTTTTTTCATCCCTTCTCCAGAGAGCTAGATCTTTGCATAATTTATCTAAAGTAGGATAATTTAATCCTAGTCAATTTGATAGCAGAAGAGTTGACTGGTTTTAGAGAAAATAGAGGCACCCTTGATCAATGTTTGGTCTTATAGCACATGACTGAAAAATATTCAACCAACAATATCATTTCATGAATTTATTTTTATTTTATTGATTTTTCATTTCTGTGCTGCCTCTCTTTCTTAAATAGGGTTTGTTGCCTTTATCTCAAGGTAGTTTTTGACTGCATCCAGAACCAAATTATGGGACAAGCTGGAAGCCTCATCATTTGACTGTAAACTTCTCTCCTTAACCCATGCTCTACACACTAATATGACTTTTAAGGTCAGGTGCAGTATTGCAAGGGTTTCTTTTGAAGTTAAATTCAAAAGGGGGTAAAACAGGTATGTGTTTTGGCACCCCCCTGGCTTTTCAATTTTTATATCAATGGTATGATGAGATTCCCCTAAACCAGGGGATTGCAGAATTGCCCTTCTACTGCATGCAGACAATGGTGTAGATTTTAGAACACCAATCAGTCTTAAAAGATCCCTGAGAACTTTGGCCCAATACTGCAACAATGATCATCTGGAAATAAATTATCAGAAAATTAAGATAATGGTTTTGGTCAATAGCCAAAGCTCCATTCATGGAGCCTTAATGGCCATAGAATAGAAGAAGTGATTTTTTTTTAAAAAAAAATATTTATTTATTTATTTATTATTTCAATTTGTATACCGCCCTACTCCCGAAGGACTCAGGGCGGTGAACAGCCATAGAATAAAACATATGAGTACAAAATTTAAAATAAAATAAAACGAATTAAATAATTTGGCTGAAAATTTAAAACCCCAATAATTTAAGACCAAATTTAAAATTCCATTTAAAAAGGGGAGAAACTTAGGTCAGGCCAGCTTGATGAAATAAGAACGTCTTGAGCGCGCGACGGAAGGTACGCAGATCCGGGATCCTCCGTATCTCCGGGGGGAGCTCGTTCCAGAGAGTAGGTACCCCCACAGAGAAGGCTCCCCCCCTGGGGGTCGCCAGTCGACATTGTTTGGCCGACGGCACCCAGAGGAGCCCCTCTCTATGGGAGCGTACTGGTCAGTGGGAAGCTATTGGTGGTAGCAGGCGGTCCTGCAAATAACCAGGTCCTAAGCCATGGAGCGCTCTAAATGTGATAACCAAAACCTTAAAGCGCACTCGGAAGACCACCGGGAGCCAGTGCAGCTCGCGCAGGAGAGGTGTTACATATTTGATTTATATGCCGCCCTTCTCCGGAGAGTCAGGGCGGCTTACAATTTGCTTTAAGTATTATTTATTTATTTATTTATTTATTTTTTATTTTATTTTTATACTGCCCTTCTCCAGCAGGACTCAGGGCGGTGAACAGCCAAGGTAAAACATAGCATACAAAATTTAAAACAATTTAAAATGATATTAAATAATTTCGGCCCACAATTTAAAAACACCCCAATAAAATCAATTACAAATTAAAACCGAAAGATGGGATCAAGCCAGCCCGGCTAGATGAAATAAGTGAGTTTTAAGGGCCCAACGAAAAGTCCGGAGGTCCGGGATCATGTGTATCTCTGGGGGTAGGTCATTCCAGAGGGCGGGTGCCGCTACAGAGAAGGCTCTCCCGCTGGGGGTCGCCAGCCAACATTGGCCGATGGCACCCTGAGGAGCCTCTCTCTGTGTGAGCTTACTGGCCGGTGGAAGGCTATTGGCGGCAGAAGGCGGTCTCGTAGATACCCAGGCTCTAAGCCATGGAGCGCTTTAAAGATAGTCACCAACACCTTGAAGCCAGTGCAGCTCGCGCAGGAGGGGTGTCACATGGGAGTGCCCCGTCGCTCCCATAATCCCCTGCGTGGCTGCATTCTGGACAAGTTGGAGCCTCCGGGTGCACCTCAAGGGGAGCTTCATGTAGAGAGCATTGCAGTAGTCCAGGTGGGAAGTGACAAGTGCTTGAGTGACCGTGCGTAAGGAGTCCCGATCCAGAAAGGGACGCAACTGGCGTATCAGGCGAAGCTGGTAAAAAGCCCCCCTGGCCACGGCTGTCATATGCTCTTCTAAAGACAGCCGTGTGTCCAGGAAGACGCCCAAGTTGCGAGCCCTCTCCGTGGGGGCCAATGACTCGTCCCCAATAACCAGCAATGGCACCAGCTGGCTATATCGGGACGCCGGAAGCCACAGCCACTCGGTCTTGGAAGGGTTGAGCTTGAGCCTGTTTCTCCCCATCCAGACCCACACGGCCTCCAGGCACTGGGACATCACTTCAAGGGCATCATTGGGGTGGCCTGGGGTGGAGATGTACAGCTGAGTGTCATCAGCATACTGATGGAACTCCACCCCAAAGCCATGGATGATCTCATCCAGCGGCTTCACATAAATGTTGAATAGGAGGGGCGAGAGGACCGATCCCTGCGGCACCCTGCAAACAAGGCGCCTCGGGGTCGATCGCTGCCCCCTGCCAACACAGATTGCGACTGGTCAGAGAGATAGGAGGAAAACCACTGCAAAACGGTGCCCCCCACCCCCAACCCCTCCAACCAGCGCAACATAATACCATGGTTGATGGTATCAAAAGCCGTTGAGAGATCTAACAGGACCAGGGTAGAGGAGCAACCCCTACCCCGAGCCTTCCAGAGATCATCCACTAACGCAACCAATGCCATTTCTGTGCTGTGCCCAGGCCTGAAGCCGAACTGGAGCGGATCTAGATAGACAGCTTCATCCAGGTACTGCGGAAGCTGCCGTGCCACCACACTCTCAACAACCTTCGCAACAAAACAAAGGTTGGGGACTGGACAATAGTTAGCCAAAACAGCCGGATCCAGAGAGGGCTTCTTGAGGAGGGGCCTCACCACCGCTTCTTTCAAGGCGGCTGGCAAGACACCCTCACTACTCACCCTGACTATTTAGGAATAGTCATGCATGTCACTGGCTTCAGGAAAGCCCACTGTGAATATGCTGCTACTACTGCCAATCCACAAAAATTTTCCTCTGCAAGGGACGATATTATATTCCACTTGTACTTAATTTCTTTCAAGCTGCTAGCTCAGCTCCTCTATGGGATCCTGGTTGGCCCCACTAGTTTCTTGTTTTACCCCCTTGGAGAGGATACAATTTAAATTCATCAGGCCAACTTTCCAGATACCTTGCTGTGTCTCAAATTACAACTAGAGACAGGTATGATAAAAGTTGGATCAAGAGTGTGTCTAGCTTCTAGAAACCTTTGGTTAAAGCTTACTGTTCTGTCCTCACTACATGTTACTCTGTGTGCAGCTTGACATGCAGCTAAATCCACCTTTCCTCCAATAAAACAGACGGTTTGTGTATATCTGGATGCTTTATTAAAGGAACAGGATGGGTGAAACTGGGAAACAGAGAAATACTGTACGTACAATAAGAACCCAAATACAAAATAAGCAGTGTTATGCTGCTTAACATAACAAATACAGATAAATCTAAATCTCATCAGAGATGCTATGTATATGGGATGTGGATTTTTGTCCTCAGATGAATATGTGTCCCGGATTAGGCTAGATTCTTCCTGATGCTTCTGTTTCCTTCTGAATGCTATAGGAAATAGAGTCTGGCTTCCCAGGATGCACTTGTTTTGGGAGTGAGGGTTGATGGCTAAAGGGCCAGGTCAGCTTCCAAACAATACAGGTTTGTCCCCAGTTACTAGATGGGGCCAGAGAACAATAACAGTATATATACAAATTATATGCTGTGCATGCATGACACTTATCTTTTATCCTCAAGGCCTAGCACTATTAATTCTTCAGGACAATTCTGAGTCTGAACGGATCAAGGCTGTCAAATCTAATCTTTTAAATCTAAGCTCTTCTCCCTCCTGTTTTTAAGATAAAATGTGATCATGCGAAACAAACCCTGAAGCAAAAGAAAAAGGATACAGAGCAGCAAGCAGATCTGGGGAAGGCCCTGGCTTTCCTGCCCCCAGTACACAATAGTTATATTGTCATTGCTGCCAGCTATTTAACACAGCTGGAAACACCCAACTATCAAGAGAGATCTTTCCCAATATGCTCTCCCTTCTGCAGTATTGGATGGTAAATATAAAAAAGGACCCTAGACTGCAAGGCTTTGCCTCTGTGATTCTGAAGAGGACATGCTCTGTGATTCTGGAAAACGTGCTCTTCTTTGTTATTCTTTTTATAGAGACATCTGAACCAGATTCATCCTACCATTGATTAGCAGATATCCTTGTCACAGAGATTCAGTCTATGCTGCTTATGGATGAACTACCATTTATTTATTTATTTATTTATTTATTTATTTATTTATTTATTTATTTATCGAGTACGTATTAGATAATATATAAAAGTATAAGCATGAATTGAATACATAAAATGAATACAATTAAAGGGAACATTAAGACAGGGACTGTAGGCACGCTGGTGCTCTTATGCATGCCCCTTACAGACCTCTTAGGAATGGAGAGAGGTCAACAGTAGCCAGTCTAAGGTTAAAATTTTGAGGGTTTGGGGATGAAACCACAGAGTCAGGTAGTGCATTCCAGGCATTGACCACTCTGTTGCTGAAGTCATATTTTCTGCAATCAAGTTTGGAGCAGTTCACTTTAAATTTGTATCTATTGTGTGCTCATGTATTGTTGTGGTTGAAGCTGAAGTAGTCATTGACAGGTAGGACATTGTAGCAGATGATTTTATGAGCTATGCTTAGGTCATACTGAATGTGGTTTAGTTCTAAATTTTCTAAGCCCAAAATTTCAAACTTGGTGGCATAAGGTATTTTGTTGCGAGCGGAGGAGTGGAGGATTCTTCTTGTGAAATATTTCTGGACACGTTCAATTGTATTAATGTCTGATATGCAGTGTGGATTCCAGACAGATGAGCTGTATTTGAGAATTGGTCTAGCAAATGTTTTGTGGTGTAATATTACCAGAGAAGAAGCTATGCAAGATTAGGTTTACAACCCTTAATGCCTTTTTGGTGATGTTGTTACAGTGGGCTTTGGCACTTAGATCATTTGATATGAGTACTCCAAGATCCTTGACAGAGTGAGGGTCATCTACAAGGTCGTGTCCACTCAACTTATATTTTGTGTTCTGATTCTTTTTGCCAATGTGTAAAACAGCATTTGTTGGTTGAGATTTGGAGTTGCAAATTTTTTGACCATTCCGACACAAAGTCAAGGTCTTTTTGAAGAGTAGCAGCATTGGTGGTGGTGTTAAATAGTTTTACATCATCGGCGAAGAGAACACAGTTATTTATAATATGATCACAAAGGTCATTTATCTAAAGTATGAAGAGTGTTGGTCTTAGAACGCTGCCTTGGGGGACATCGCTATTAACAGGTGCAGGATTTGATAGGGCACTCCCTATTTTGACCAGTTGTTTTCTGTTTGACAGGAACACAGTTATCCAATTATGGAGGGGTCCGAAGATGCCATGGGATTTTAATTTTAGAAGTAGTTTGTTATGTACCACTGAATCAAAGGCTTTACAGAATTCTATGCAAATTGCATCTATTGCTTTGCCCTGATCGAGATGTGTAGTCCATATGTTTTTGCAATGTAGTAGTTGTAGATTACAGGATAATTTTTTTCTGAAACCAAATTGTTTATTAGAGAGTAGGTTGTTTGTTTCTAGGTGGAGGGTAATGGATTGGTTGATTGATTCCATGACTTTGCAGGTGACGCAGCATAAACAGATTGGTCTGTAATTTTTGACTAGGTTGAAGTCTCCCTTTCTGAAGATAGGGATGATCGTGGCTAGTGACCATAGATTGGGTAGGGAGCTGGTCATGAAAGATTTTTCAAAGATTATGCTTAGGTATTCTGCTGTAGCAGTGGAAAGCTTTTTTAAGAAGTATGCACATAATCCATCAGGTCCAATAGATAGAGATGGTTTAAGTCTACATAATGCCTTCTCAATGTTATCTTCTGTGAAATCTATTTGTTAGATTGTTGTAGTTATTAGTGGTACAACTAGGGAATGTTGGGCATGAGCCATTGCTGTTTACAAAGACTGAGCTGATGAATGTGTTCAAGAGGTTTGCTTTAACTGGTTCATCATTGCATTCTTTACTGTTAGGTTCTTTTAGGGGTGGGATGGATCTCGAGTCTTGGAGCTTTCTTATTGATATGGGTAATTTGTTTTTCCTGGTTTTGGTGGTGATTAGTGGTACATATAGTTTAATAACTCTACTGACTTCGAGCAAGAAAATGTTATAATGGTCTTCAGCAGAATTCTATTCACAGTCAGAGAATAAAATTTGCCAATTTTACCAAGAGATGAGAGGTCAGTATCTATGAGATCATAGTTGGCTTTTTTGAAGTTGTAGTTGGTTATCCTATTATTATGGTGATTTTTGTAAGGACGAATATTGAGACAAAAGTCAATCATGCTGTGGTCACTGTTGGAAAAGGGTTCTTTTATTTGTAGTCCATAAATTGAGTTTAAGCTGTTATAGAAGATGAGGTTGAGGCAGTTGTTGAGTCTAGTATTGCTAGTTACTAGTTGATCTAGACCTAGATTAGTAACAGCATTATATAGGATTGTATGGATGGATTCAGTTGAACATTTGTTTATTGTCCAATTAATAAGAGGTAAGTTGAGGTCACCCAGAAAGTTGAGAGGGTATGGGCAAGAGGCTACCCATGTTAGTAGTGTGGTTAACTTGTTTGCATGTGTGATGTCGTAGTCGGGGGCTCTGTAACATAGTAAAAAGCGAAGTGTGATGTTTAAGGACAGTTCGCAGATGATAGTTTCTGGAAGAGTTAGTTCGTGTGCAACTTGAATATACTTTAGGTTTAGTGACTTTTTGTAGAAGATAGCTACTCCTCCACCTCTGCGGGTTTCACGATCAGACCGGTAAACGTAATATTCTCTTACTGTGATAATGGAATCAGGGAGGGATGAGTTTAGCCATGTTTCACAGACAAATATGATGTCAAATGTAGCAGTATTTAATAAGAGGAGGAGTTAGGGCATTTTGTTTGCAATGCTTCTTATGTTTATTAGTTTGCATTTAAGGTCAGTAGCGGTTGGTATTGAGGAAGTAAGGGGTGTCCATACCTAGTTTTGGATGAAGGATGGTTGGATGTTCTGGTTGATGGATGGTTGGATGTTTTGGGTGATGGAGGGTTGAATGTTGGGTGATTGATTGTAGGTTTTACTTTTTATGCAGTCAGCATGGTAGTTGATGTATAGGTTAGATTTGCCTTGATCTTGGAGTCTTTTGAGTTCGGTGCGGAGTTCACGGGGTGGATCCGTTGCAAGGATAGGTGAGGCCATGATTGAAGTTTGCTGTGGTTGGAGTTGGATCTGGCAATTGAATTTATAGTATAAATGAACTTTTGTTTGCTGGTCTCATTTTTGCAATTGACTCTAGAGAATCATGGGGCCACTGAGCCATCTCTGTTCTTGTATTCTGGTCCATCTCTGGAGACTTCGATGATTTTGTCAGGGGAGATGGTTGGTGTATTATGGCTGCTAATGATGTTACAAACCTTTGTGATATCAGGTTCATTTGTGTCATCTAATCAAAATAAGATATCATTTTGACGTTTTTGTTCTTGCTCAATGGTATCTTTGATGAGTATAGAGATGTTGTTTGGTTGTTTGGCAGATATTTGTGGTTTTGGTTGTGGTTAGAATGCATGTAGCTAGGTTTTGTGCAGTAGCACAAAAAATCTGTTGTACCCTGATGGGCCAAATTTCTACTAACTAAATGCGTTCTATGTATGCATGTAACTATGTAACTGTAATTCATTTCATTCTAGATATTATTTTTGTAATTTTAGATACTATATTTGATATAATTTTAGTGTCTTATTCTCAGCATTCCTAAAGAAACCTTGACAGCCCCAAACAATCCACTATGAAACTGGAGATGACAAATGGTTTATTGCAGCTGCAAGGTAGCTCCACGGCAATGCTAAGTTACATTAGTTTAAAGTTGGCGCTGAGAGCAACTGCCTCTCAGCTTTTTTTATATGTCCGTGCAGGCTCCACCTGTTCCACACATATAATGAACAGCTGAGCTATATCCAGTTGAGTGAGGCATTCAAATGGGTCATCAATTATCCCTGTGCAGGCCTGTGACATCATCAAATGCTGCCGCCTCCTCTGTTCATTTGTGATCCTTCCATTCACTCTCGATCCTCTCCCCTGACACGTCCGGCCGCCTAAACACCCTGTGTAAACACTACCACCAGCCCCTGTGAAGATTATACCCATGCTTTCAGGTATCTTTGGGTCGCATTCCCATGGCCTCCTCTCTTCCTCCTCCCATATGTGTTGTCGAGCAGGAGATTGGGCTCGACAGGCGGCCCCCCTTTACCAGAAGTCCCCCTGCAAGAGATAAATTGGAGATATTATCACCAGCCCTCGGTTTCTGTGGGTTTTTCCTATGGAGCTGTTGTAACAGCTGGTCAGCATTGATCTTTTCCGCAGCCACCCAGGAGACGTCCTCATAGGGATATCCCTTCCACCGTACTAGGTATCTGACTTTACCCCTGTGTATCCTAGAATCCAATATTTCGTCTATCTCATACTGGTCGTCCTTCAGTGGTCCAGGGTATTCTGAGGGGTCTCTGAAAGCGTCCACTGGCTTTAATAGACTGCTATGAAATACTGGGTGGATCTTACCCAGTAGGGGTGGGAGCTTCAGAGCTACTGTTACTGGGTTAATCACTTTAATTATTTTAAATGGACCTAAATATTTAGGACCTAATTTTTTATTTGGTAGCCTCAGTTTAATATACTTCGTGGATAGGTATATTTGATCCCCCACCTGGAATGGTTTATGTTCTGCCCCTTTTTTATCTGCTTGCTGTTTATATTCCGTAGATGCTTTCTCTAATGCTATCTTGACTCGTGGCCATAATGTCCGTATCTGGTCAGCCCACTTACTTGTTAATGTCCCTTTGTTGTGTGACATTTCCAGTTCTGGGATAGCAAGGAATTCCTTTCCCGTAACAACCTGGAAAGGGGTAAGGCCTGTACTGCAATGTACAGCATTGTTATACGCTACCTCGGCGAATGGTAAGAGGGGAGACCAGTCCGATTGCTGGTAGGAGACATAACATCTTAGGTAGCGTTCCACTATAGCATTAGCTGTCTCAGCTGCCCCGTTGGTGCTAGGGTGAAAGGCTGAATTTAATCCCTGTGTCGCTCCTATGGCTTGCATAAAGTTGCGCCAAAACCTAGCCATAAACTGTACCCCTTTGTCTGATATAATTCGCCGAGGTACTCCATGTAGATGATAGATATATTGAATGAACATTTTCACTAATCATCTAGCTGAGGGCAGCCTGCTACATGGTATAAAATGTGCCTGTTTGGAAAATAGGTCTATTACGGTCCATATTACCGTGTTGCCATTATTCTCCGGGAGGTCTACAATGCAATCCATAGCGATTTCATCCCATGGTCAACTAGGATCAGCTACTGATTGTAACAACCCAAGAGGTTTTCCAGGTCAATGTTTGGTTACAGCACAGACTGGACACCCTCTTACATAATGTTCTATGTCAATGCACATATGTGGCCACCAGAATTGGCGCCATGTGAGATGTAACGTTTTGATAAAACCAAAATGACCAGCAGCCTTTACATCATGGCACCTTTGTAATACTGCTTTACGCAGTTCTTTGGGGATATATAACTTATTTCCTTTCCATGCTAACCCATCCCTATGGGTGAAGAGGGTTTTATTTTTTGTTAGCCAAATATCCCTTAACAAAGCATTTCGTATGTCCTCCTCCCAATTTTGCGGTATATCATTCGTAGCTACCTGTCCAGCTGGCTGACTGTTGGGAATCATAGCCTGTACCACCTCAACCCTTTTACTGTTATATTGAGTTTGCAATGCTATTAGATTTTTGTGGTCAGTCCAAACTTCGAACTGCTCTTGTGCACCTTCTAGTAAATGTTCCCAAGTAAGAAATGCCAAGCGTACAGCGAAAGCCTCCTTCTCCCAGATTGCCCATCCTCTTTCTGTGGGAGTGAGTTTTCTAGAGGTATATGCACAGGGCTGTAAATAACCATGTTTGTTTTTCTGTAGTAGGATCGCTCCTACTGCCACGTCACTCGTGTCAGCCTGTACGACAAAGGGCTTATTCTGGTCAGGATGTTGTAATATGGGCTCTTTGGCAAACAAGGCTTTTAATTCCTCAAAGGCTTTCTGACATTCAGGGATCCACCTTATTAGCTGTTCCAAGCTTGGTTTTATGACCACACCCCATGTGCATAACAGATTGGTTAGGGGTAATGCGGTTTTACCAAAGGATGGAATGAACTGCCTATAAAAGTTGGCAAAGCCAAGGAAACTCTGCAACTGCTTCTGTGTCCTCGGGGCCTGCCACGCCATTACCACTTTAACTTTCTTGGGATCCATCCTTAACCCCTCCTGTGATATTCTATAACCCAAGTAATCCAATTCAGTTTGTTGAAATTTGCATTTGGAAACCTTAACAAATAATTTGGCTGCCAGCAGTTTCTCCAGTACACTGCGAACCAATTGGATATGTTCTTCCATTGTATTGATATAAATGAGTATATCGTCCAAATAGATCAATACTCCCCGGTACAAATATTCATGCAGAACCTCAGACTCAACCCGTCCAAGACTGAGTGGCTGTGGCTACCAGCGTCCCGATATAGTCAGCAGGTGCCATCGCTGACTTTTGGGGGTGAATCTTTGCCCCCCACAGAGAGGGCTCACAATCTGGGTGTCCTCCTGGATGCACAGCTGTCTTTAGAAGAGCATATGACGGTCGTGGCCAGGGGCGCCTTTTATCAGGTTCGCCTGATCTGCCAGTTGCAGCCCTTTCTGGACCGGGACGCCTTGCACATGGTCACTCATGCCCTTGTCACCTCCCGGCTGGACTATTGTAATGCTCTCTACATGGGGCTCCCCTTGAAGAGCACTCGGAGGCTCCAACTGGTCCAGAATGCGGCTGCGCGGGTGGTTATGGGTGCAACTCATTGTGCCCGCATGACACCCCTCCTGCGTGAGCTGCACTGACTCCCAGTGGTCTTCTGGGTGCGATTCAAGGTGTTGGTTACCACCTTCAAAGCGCTCCATGGCATAGGACCCGGGTACCTTCAAGACCGTCTTCTGTCACCAATAGCCTCCCACCGACCAGTCCGTTCCCACAGAGAGGGTCTCCTCAGGGTGCCATCAGCCAAGTTATGTCGGCTGGCGGCACCCAGGGGGAGGGCCTTCTCTGTGGGAGCCCCAGCCCTCTGGAATGAACTGCCCCCGGAAATACATAAGATCTCCGACCTCCGTGTGTTTCGCTGCGCACTGAAGACCCTGTTGTTCCGCCAGGCAGGGCTATCAACATAATAATTTTAAATTGGGGTATTTTAAATTTTTGGGGTTTTAAATCGGCCAAATCTATTTAATTATTTTAATTTTTAATCATTGTTGTGTCCTGTGTTTTTAAATTGGTTGTACACCGCCCTGAGTCCTTCGGGAGAAGGGCGGTATAGAAATAAAATTATTATTATTATTTATCAATTGCATGAATTTGGCCAGAGCGCCATGCAAACCGAATGGCATAACTTGGAATTTATAACTACCCAGGAGGCAATTAAAGGTGGTTTTCCATTCATCCCCTGGTTTGATACGGATCCGATAATAAGCCTCTCTTAAATCTAGTTTCGTAAAGATTTTACCTGTTGCTAATGTGGCTAGTAAATCTTTTATTAGCGGAAATGGATATAACAGCTATACGCTCACTGCGTTGAGATCTCGGAAGTCACCACATAAGCGCAAACCACCATCTTTCTTCTCTCTGAAGAGAACAGGTGCAGCCATGTGAGCCCTGCTAGGTTGAATGAATCCCCTAGAATCCCCTTCGGTGTCATGGAATACATACGGGACTTTGGCAGTTTGGCTCCTGGTTTTAACTTGATGGCACAATCGGTACGCCGATGTGGTGGTAGGGCCTCACATTCCTGTTGCTAAAAACCTCTGCCAAGTCTGCGTACACCGCCGGGACTCCTTCAACCTGGGGTGGTTGTCTCACTTGCCCTCCTTCCTTCACCCATTCCATGGGTTTGCATCCCGTTGGTTATGAGCCCAGCTCTAATCGGAGTTTCCTATAGCCCCCTTCCCACCAGATTGTCGGCTTCCATTTATCCAGCCAAGCCAACCCCAATATAACAGGTTCGATCATCACCTCCACCACCACAAATCGGATATGCTCCCAGTGCTCCCCTATTTCCAGTCACATTAGTTCTGAGACTTGGGTAGCAGGTGTTCCCCCCAGAGTCAAACCATCCATTTGTTCAAATTTGATTGGGGTTTTTAGAGTTAACACACGTAAACCTAACTCAACAGCCACTGATTTATGCATTAGACATCTGGTGCATCCAGAATCAATTAAAGCACCCTGCCTAACCCCTATGGTAGTGTGAGGGTTCCGGAGAGTAATCTGGACTACAAAGGGGCGTATTGGAGCACTTACCATTGGATCAATTGTATCCTCCTCATCGCTGTCTCCCACCACCACTGGTGGACTTCCAAGCCCAGTGTGCTTCCAACTTCCTTAAGTGGTGTACTGGCATTGGAGAGGAGAGTCTGCGAGGCTATTCTGGAATGTTCCAGCATTGCATGTGCTCAGTTTGGAGTCTTCCCACTAGTTGCCGGGATTAGTGCCATTGTCGGTTGTGGTGCAGGGAGAGGACAGTCCTTTGCTCTATGGCCTATCTGATTACACCGGAAACATAAGAAAGATGGTCTTCGGGTGGGTTCTGGGGCCCCGGGTGTTGGTTCCATCCTCCTTGGTTCCCTATTTTGTGGAATTCTGTCCACTGCCCGTCTTGGCGGAGTGTCGCCTCATGATCAAAACTCCCTCAAGCCAACATCTAAGTCTATGGCTGCACTAAACCAATTGGATAGATGTGCTGGTAAGCCTCTATAGACGCAGGCTTGTCTCAATTCACGGTCCAATCCTTCCTGGAACTGATGCACCAGCAAATGTTCAGGCCATGCTCTTAATTTTCTTGCAATCTTTCGAAACTTGTTCACATAGTCCTTAGCCAGTCAGCCCCTTTGTTTCAGGGCCACCAATTCCCCTTCTACCAATTGGGCCTGAGACTCATCCTCAAATCGATCCCGCAGAGCCTCCAAGAAGAGACCAACATTTGCTGTTCTCATGCTTGTTCACAACGGAGATCGGCTATCCAGTCCACTGCCTCCCCTGTCAGGACTGCTGTGACAGCCACCACCATAGCCCATTGAGAAGGGTAAAATTTTCCATATAAATCCAGGTGGCTGATCACCTGGCTTAAGAAAAGAGCTATTCGATCTGGGCACCTGTCAAACGATGCCTGTATAGGTGGTGGTCCCCGCATTCCTTGCTGCGGTCATACACCTGGGGCCCAAACTGAGACCTGCTCAGGGGCCCCCATGGGCCCTGTGCATCTGCTATCCCCCCCCGTCAAACAAACTGTGGTCCCGAACCTGGTTGCCCACTCTCTTGCAATGCATGAACTTGAATCCTGTGTGTGCCCCTTTCAGGGCCCCATATAATTTCTTCCAGTGAGGAAGCTGGAGCTCCGGTGCCTTCTTGGGGCTGACTCTCCTTCTTCCTGGGTCAGCCACTGGCTTGCTCAAGTCGTAATTTGGGGCTGGCCAAACAAAACCGAGTATCTGTCCCAGACGGCCCAAAGTGTCCCTGCCATGTGGTGGATGGCTCCAACCCTGTCGCCCACGGTTGACAGGATGGCACATCTCAAAAGCTGGCTTCCCCAAACCTTTCTCTTAAAATGTCCATAGTAGTGGGTCCAGGGCCTGTGGAGTAACTCCATTCTCCACCCTCTTCATCCTCTACCCACCTCCGCTCTCGCCACCCTGCAATGCTCTCCTGCAAGGGGTGTTGCTGGTGCCTTGCCCCCCCACACAGGCCCTGCCAAAGCAGAACTATGCCACCAATTGCCAGAGGATGGTTGAACTAAGCCAGTTCCTGTCTCCTCTGGGCTTTCAACTTGGTGTGCTTTAAGTTCCTTCGGTCTCACCATGAGCGGTTCACTTTCTTTCTGTACTACAGTCTCCATAAGCTGAATCAGGTACCTGGACCCCTGGGTCTGTTCCCTCTGCTATGCTGCCTCAAATATCAGCTGATAGCAGAGTAAAACAAAAGGGAGCAGAGCCAACTTTCCCTCAGTGTTCCTAAAGAAACCTTGACAGCCCCAAACAATCCACTATGAAACTGGAGATGGCAAATGGGATCTCTGAAACTGCCTCTCAGCATTTTTTATATGTCTGTGCAGGCTCCACCCATCCCACACACATAATGAACAGCTGAGCTATATCCAGTTGAGTGAGGCATTCAAATAGGCCATCAATTATCCCTGTGCTGGCCCGTGACGTCATCAAATGCTGCCGCCTCCTCTGCCCATTCACTGTTGATCCTCTCCCCCAACACGTCCGGCCACCAAAACATTCTGTGCCACCATCACCAGCCCCTGTGAAGATTATCCCCATGCTTTCAGGTATCTTTGGGTCGCATTCCCACAGCCTCCTCTCCTCCTCCTATATGTGTTATTGAGCAGGAGATCGGGCTCAACATCTATATTATAATTTAATGGAGGCTGCATCCTGGACCTCATTCATAGATATTAGGTAGTTTAATTTTAATGTATTTTAACTTTAGCTATATATTCTTCCTATGTTGCTTCTTCAAAGTCTAATTTTCACTTTCCTGCATGCCACGGGAAATATCATGGCTTGCACAATTCTGATCTTTGTAGATATAGAAACGTTCTGGCATTTGGATATCTTTTCCACAGCTTTTGTGGGCCCTTCACCAGGTACTAGTCAGTGGCATTTTTCTTGACAATTTGTTCTTTTACTGATGTGGTGGAATCTCCAACTAAAGTAGAGGGGAGAATAAAGAGGCAACATAACTTGGAGTTGCTCTATGGGAATAAGACTCTTGAAGACTTTATCTACTTGTTCCCAAGCAAACTGTTCTCGCAGTTATTCTGGCAAGATTCTTGTAAATAGAAGAACAAGAAGGAGACTACTTTGACCTACTCATGGAGTTGTTCTTGTTCCTTGCACTTGATGACTGTTGATGATTGATCCCAAAAGGCAGAAGCAGACCCTCACTTAAGTATCTTCATTCTCAAATCTAAGTCTGGTTGTCCTACACATTGTCATCAGTTTGGTAATTTTTTACTTTTAATTTTAATCCCTTTTTTTCATTCTGCTCTTTGACTTTTATCACTAGAAGCTCTTTTGCTTTTTTGGCAATCATGGTAATAATTGCTTGCTCACGGTGACACTAGTGCGAGTGGGGAGTATGAGTGCACAGATGTGCATGCACTGGCCAGTCATGCCACCTAGTGGCAAAGAGGCCATGGCCTGGTAGTGGGCCATGGCCCACAGGTTGGGGACCCCTGTCCTAGAACTGTGATGGCAAACCTATGACATGAGTGCCATAGGTGGCACACAGAGCCATATTGGTGGGCATGCAAGCATTGCCCTAGCTCAGCTCCAGCACGCATGCGTGTGCTGGCCAGCTGATTTTCGGGCCTTCTGGGCCCACCGGAAGTCGATAAACGGGCTGTTTCTGGCCTCTGGAGGGCCTCCGGGGGGTGAGGAAAGGTGTTTTCACCCACCCCAGGCTCCTAGAAAGCCTCTGGAGCCTGGAGAGGGTGAAAAACGAGTCTACCGGGTCCACCGTGCCGTCACATGCCAAAAACGGGAGGAGCACAGTGTGTGTGTGTGTGTGTGTGTGTGTGTGTGTGTGTGACGTGTATGCTCGGGGGGGCAGGGTGCATAGAATTATGGGTATGGGCACACGCACGTGTGACCACTCCACACTCCCCCCGCTTTTGGCACTCGATGGCAAAAGGTTAGCCATCTCTGTCCTAGAACAACCATGTTGCACTAAAAATGGATTGTGGTAACAGGAAAAGCTATCTCTATAACAGGCTATTTGGATTTCAGTTGAGATGTAAAGAAATATACTTCTTGGTGATTCTTATGAGAAGATATCTCAAAGGTGCTTTTTTTCAAGAGGCAACTGGACTTTCTGGTTTCCTACAATTATATTCCTGCAATGTATGGAATCATCAAATCTCAAAAAAGACCCTACAGGAGCTCCTCAATAGCAGACAATGAAAAGAACAATAAATAAAGCAATATTGTCATTCCATACGTTGCAGGAATATCAGAAAAGCTCAGGAGGATCTTCAGCCAACACAACATATGTGCAGACTTAAAACGCAAGAATACTTTAAGGATAAAACATCCAGACACAAATTGAGCAACATGATATATGCAGTAAAATGCAGTGAGCCATGAGCAGATCTGTACATTGGGGAAACAAAAAAAAACCACTTCATAAAAGCATGGCACCACCCAGGAGAACAAACCCATCAGGACTAGATTCAGCAATCCATCTGCATATAAAAGACAAAGGCCACTCTTTTGAAGACAGCGAAGTCCACATTTTGGACAGAGAGGACCCCTGGTTTGAAAAAGTAGTCAAAGAGGCCATCTATGTCAAAATTGAACAGCCCTCTCTCAACGGGGGGGGGGGGGGTATGACATCATCTATCTCCAGTCTACAACACAGTCCTTTCAACAGTTCCAAGAAGGCTCCATATCCATTTGCACCACTCAGGTGACCTTGACAATGCAGATAAACCTCAGGTGGCCTTAATGACTCACTAAAAGAATGCAAATGACCAGCTATCTGCAAGGAGTATAAATCATTCCATTCCCCACTATCTAGTCAAAGCTGAAGAAGCTTCTTGGATGAGAAGCGAAATGTCTTCAAAGAAAAACCAGAAAGTCCAGTTGCCTCTTGAAAAAGCATCTTTGGGACAACTATGACCTGGATGACTGAGAATCTCCATAGATACTTATGAGAAGATGCTAACATAAACCCTATAATCTGTGGGATAATAAGCATTCTTTAAATTATTTTCCCTACTTTGGAGCTATCCTAATACAGTTTAACATAATATTGTCTTACATTGTTGTCATAAAGTAATTAATATTTGCTGTTATGTCTTTTGGGGGCGCAATGGCTCAGCAGTTAAAGGCTGAGTTTGTCAGTTGGAAAGCTGACAGCCCATGTTCGAAACTTGAGTGCCTTGCAATGGGGTAAGCTCCTGTTACTTGTTTCAGCTCCTGTCCATCTAGCAGTTTGAAAGTGTGCAAATGCAAGTAGATAAATGAGTACCACTTCAGTGGGAAGGTAACAGTGTTCAATGCGCTTCAACATATAGTCATGCTGGCCACATCACCATGGAAATGTCTTCAGACAATTCTTGCTAAGAAACAGAGATGAGCATCGTCCCTAGAGTCAGACATGACTGGACAGGGGAAACCCTTATCTTTATTATGTCTTTTAATGCATATGCCAATGGTTTCTAAGGTTGCATTCCATTCGTGCTTGTCTCTGAAATCAAAGTGTGGGGAGTAATCAGCACAAAAGATAATATATTTCTCAAGATAAAACTTCCCCACAAGACCACTCAACGAATGTCTGCCAGTTGCAACATCTTCACAAGATGTTGTCTTGCTTGGAAAGTTCAACCTCAACCAACAACCACTGCAATTTTTAGAGTGATATAAAACTGATATTTTACATTGGTTAACAGTCTACAACTAGCATTTCTATTAACTGAAGCTTTGAAATCTTCAAGGATAAATCTATGAAGAACACATTATAATAATCTAACCATGATGTAAGGAAAGCAATGCTAAAAGTTGCCAGGGGTGAGCAATTTAGGAATATTTGTGGTTAGCATACTAAATACAACTGCATAAAACCAGTCCTTATCATTGCTCCTATCTAGAAGTCCTTGGGTAGAAAAGGGTCAAGAAGCATTCCTTACCTGTCAATGTACTCTGTATGTGGAAGTACAATCACTTCTGGAAGAGTTGAATTCCAGTTTTTCTATTGACCTACAGCATTTACATCTTCTTGCATTTAATTTCAGTTTAAGATTCTAATTTTACCAATGTATTAGCTGCATACCAAATAAAGATGAGTAATAAAGTGAACATGAAGTGAAACTGTAATTGAAGAAGAAGGCATTTAACATGAAAATAACCAGAACTGGCTGTTTCAATGAATATTAAAGTAGGAGAAGCTGTAACTGGGTGAGTTTGCAAAGAACAATTGATGTTTAAAAGAACAGAAGCAGCTCTGAGTAGGTCTATGCTTTTTGCCAACTTATATCATCCTCAATCTGGTAACTTCCAGGTAAAATGTGTTACATGGCATTGTAGAATTGCAGGAAGTAATGCCATTTCTCCTTTTTTTTTTTTTTTTGTATTTTTTTTTTCCCCAACATAAACATAAAAAAGAATTTTTTTTCAAGAACGAAGTCCTGGTCCGGTCACAAATGGATATACTAGTTTAACAAATGAGAGCAAACAATTTTAACATCAATTCCAACATCTTAATAAATCTTTCTATTATCTCATCATACATCTTAATCTCCTACTAAAGCAAAGCTCATTTTTATATTCAATTATAAATTCAATTATAAATCAAAGTTCAATACCGCTGTATCAAATTTTTTCCCCTTGCTCCTTTTAACATCAACATTAAACACAAAAACAATCTAATCTATTAATCTATATATTTTCCTTACAATTTTATCACCTCAAATCTTAATTTCCAAATGTATACAACTCAATTTTTATTTCAATTTATTAATCAAAATTTCTTTCTATTTTTCTCGTTTTCTAGACCCAATTCATCCTATCATGTTTTTAAACTTTTACACAGACATCTCAAAATTTACCATTTCATTTTAATTATCACCCAACATTTTCTTTTTCACCCCTTATTAATAATTATTCTTCAATGTATTCTCCTCATTCTCCTCCATCATTCCACCTATTATTTGGCTGATTTCCAGCATAACATATTTTGGCTGAGTTTTGAGCATATTCTCCTCCATAACTCCACCTGTTATTTGGCTCGTTACCAGCATTTTCCATTGTTTTGGCTGATTTCCAGCATGCTTTGTTTTGATTGATTAACAGCATTCTCCTCCATAACTCCACCTATTATTTGGCTGATTTCCAGCATTGCATCTCCTCCATAACTCCACCTGTTATTTGGCTGATTACCAGCATTTTTCATTGTTTTGGCTGATTTCCAGCATGCTTTGTTTTGGCTGATTAACAGCATTCTCCTCCATAACTCCACCTATTATTTGGCTGATTTCCAGCATTACATTAGTTTGACTGAGTTCTCAGGATATTCTTCTCCATTAATTCCAACTACTATTCTGCTAACTTATTTTAAAAATATCTTTTTCAATATGTTGTCTATTAATCCACTGTTTTCAACTATACTTTTCCAGGGTGTGTCCTCATCTATTTCTTAATATTAATCATTTCCAACATATGTTAAATGCAATCACAATTTATGACTTCCATCTGTGTACCTTAGTATATCATCTATAATCGTTAACAATTAATCATATTTATCATCCACCACTTTGTTATCAAATTAAAACTAAAACATATTACAACAAGTTATGCTTTTATGAAAATATCACTTTTAGTCACCTTAACTTCCCACTTCTATTTTAATTATGTTTCTATCTTTATTTACCATAAACATTTCTTGTTTTTATTTAAAGCTCACTTAAACTTTGAACCATTTAAACAATTAAACATTCAAACATTGCTATCTGATTTATCTATTTTGCTTCTGTGTTTCCTTATCTGTCCATAAGCATTTCAATTCAAAGTCAATACTTCCACGCTTAAAACTCTGCATATCCTTTTTAATTCTATTATAAAGTCTATTTCCAGTAAAACATCAGCTTCTCCACTTTGGTTCCTGTGCCAAGTCTTTTGTTGCTGCGCCAGTTAGTTAAAAGTTTATTAATCATTGTATTTCTTCTTTCTTTATAAAGCCATTAAATGGCAGAATAGGAATCTCCAAAGTTCAAAAAATCATAGTTCTTTTCAAAGTAATCCATAATATGTAACGAGTCAAATAGGTTCTTTTCAGGAAAAAACAAGTTTCCACAATCAATACTTTCACTTAGTCACAGCTTCAATCGTCATTTTGAAACATTTATGTAGCAAGCCTTTGTCTGGCTTTTAAAGATGGCAAGTCCTTAATTATCGCTTTTCTCTTTTCAAATTCATTTCAGTTTTAACAAGAAAGTTCAAATATCCAGCTCTATTTAGTTAATGAACAGTTCATTCCAATCAATCAGTGGTGAAGTAAAGTTCTTAATGGGTCTTTAACTTCTTTCCTTATTTTAAAAAATCTTCAAGCCCCTCAGATCATTAGCCGCTAGCTAAGGCTGGGGATCTTATTTGTAAATAACCTTATTAACACGTTGCTTCCCGCCTGGGTTGGTGTCACTCACCCGGCTCTGAAGCACATCGTCCTTTCTTCCATCCTCCTGTGCATTGCTTGTCCCGATTTGTCGCAGTCTCGAGGCAGCCGCCATGGCTGCCGTCCCCCGCCGCTGATTTAGAGGGCTGCCTCTGGCCTCCGAGGAACTTGCCCATTTCTCTCGGCCACCCAAGGGGTCCCTCTCTTTTCCCCTGCCCCTTCAGGACAGGGTAGGGCCACAGACCTGTCAGTGGCGGTTAGCCAGTTGGGGTTTTGGTGGGGCTCATCAGAGCCCGCCATTTCCCCGACTGCATCTCCGTGATGCCAAACCAGAAGTCAGAATGCCATTTCTCCTTATAGTTACTATAATCCAGCATTCCTCTGCCGTGGTGGCATCTGGATCTGTTCAATTATAGCTCCTATTATCTCCATTAGCATGGTCATTAGGGTTAGGGTATACACATCTGGATGCCAAATTGGAACATCAATATATGTGTGAATTGAAAAAGAAGTGCAGTAAGAATCAGAAAGTTTGAATGCAAACTATAAAAATGGCTTGAACCATAGCTTGAAGAAGGAAAATTTTTCTTCGTGCTTCCAAACAAGACCTTCTAATGTTTTAAATCAAAAGGCATTGGGCCTCTATTCCTTTTTTTCCTCAATTCATTTTGTAGTGGTTTTATTATAAGGACAAAAAATATAATAAATGAATAAAAATATAATGAATAAAAAATATAGTAAATGATCATGGGAGGTTAATATAGGAAAAGAATTATGTTTTCCATATACAGTCCAACCAATTTTCCAAAGAAATGAAATATACAAATTGCACAATACAATCTTTCCTTAACGGCTTAATAGTTGGATGCTTGCGATATGGAACAGCGTCACTCCTGTTCTTCAGAACGCTACTGGGTTGCCTGCTTCCATCAAGAGTATCATTTATTTATTATTGTAATGGCTATATAGCTTCATCAGACTCAAATATTTCACAAACAGCTTAAATCTCCAGTAATTTGATATTTCTTGCTGATCAGGGGAAAATAAACATAACTGGAAAATTTACAGACCTGAGTGCTGTTCTCAACTGCAAGATAGTAAATATTTTCAATCATTTTTTTCCCCATTACAGTAGCTGAATACTAATGACACTGTGAAGAATTCAATATTGGGAGGCTGACATTTGCTTTTGGGTGATGAAGAGTTTAGATAAAATCTAACTAAGAGCACAAGTCCTGATGAGGTCCTGTATCCCATATGAAGGCTAATATCCCTTTCTTGTGATGATATTTATTGCTATATACCATATTTTTCGGAGTATAACACTTTTTCCCACCTAAAAGAGGGTGAAAATTTGGGTGCATTTTATTCACCGAATGTAGCCTCGCCCACCCACCGCCCCCCACCATTTGGCCTCTGCCTCCCATCAATGTACCTCCTTGCAGCAAACAGCAAACAGCCCGTTTCAGATTCAACACAGCCTGATTAGCACAAGAAGCTGATTGTCGGTTGGATTGCCATTGCCTATTGCCGCACGGGCCTCCGCTGTTTGCTGCAAGGAGGCAAATTGCTGGGAAGCAGGGGTGGGGTTTCTTTTGTGCTAATGAGGATGTGCTGAAAATGAAACTAAAGCATTTGCTGTTTGCTGTTTGCTGCAAAGAGGCAAATTGCTGGGAGGCAGAGGCAGATTTTTTTTTCTTGTTTTCCTCCCCAAAAAAGGTAGATGCGTCTTATAGTCTGGAGCATCTTATACTCCAAAAAATACGGTACTAATTTTTCACTCGATGCATTGTTCTATGAATTTGAAAATACATTTCTCCAAACAGGAAGAAATATGTTGGATGATACAATTTAAAAATGGCATATAGCACATTTTTAAAAACACAACATTATCATTATGGTCTTTTATTTCATAACCAACCATTATAGCTATTGTGTCAAGACAGAAGCCCTTTTTTACATCACTGTTGATTGAAAAGCATTTTTAAAACAAAATAACAGTTCGAACCTTAAAAGTGTTGTGTGTTTATATGCTAGTACTAGTTCCTTTGCAATATTTTGCATAATGAAAGACAGCATTGTTGGGTAATAAAAAATATTTTCTGATTCATTTATGTGAATATTTTTGATCCTAAGAGCAGAAAAAATAAAAAAATGTATTAAGTTCATCCATTATAAAGTATCATAATTTACCTAAACATGGTAAGCTCATTTAGATGAAACTGGTGGTCTCATCACTGTTGAGCTTTCAGAGATCCTTCAAAGCGTGGTTATGCTGGCAAGCCTGAGGATCCTAGAATGGCTCTGCAATTTTTAATATCCTTTTGTCTACTATTCTTGGTTTTATATTTCTTAATATATTTTAATTGTTTTTAGCTCAGTTATAGGCTACCTTGAGTTGCTTGTTTATAAGATGAGTGGCTATATATATTTAAATGTTACAATATTTTGAGGATCAGACTCAATGATGAATTCAGAAGCAATTTCTTCAGTTAAAGAAGTGTTTATTCATAATAGGCATTCTACTTATTCTTGTCAGATTTACAGTGAGAAGCAAGCATGAGGTAAAAGCACTCTCTATTTATATCAAAGGGGAGGAGTCAAGGAAGGAGGTGATTACACATGAATACATTAAAGGAGGAGGAATAAATTAACCCTTTATATCCTGTACATATATACACATCTCTTGTTATAGAATAAGGCATTTACTTATGACAAATCCCCCTCTAAATGCCGATTCGACATATAACAATGATTGCATTCGGATTCAGAACTATATAGTACTTGTAATTTTGATGTCAAGTATTTGTGTTGTTTAGAAGGTAAAGGTTTAGTTAATATATCAGCTATTTGTTCTGAGGTTTCGCAGTGGATTGCTTTAATGAATCCATCCTGAGATAATTGTCTCACGTGTTTAAATTTGATATCTATATGTCTGGACCTTTGACCAATGGCATCAGATCTTGATATTTCTATAGCCGCCTTATTATCTTCATGTATGACAAATGGTAGTATTGGATTCTTCCAAATATCAGATAATAAATCATTAAACCACACTAAATTATTTGAGGCTTTAGATAAACAGACGTATTCTGCCTCTGTTGTGGAAGTCGCTACTAAATCTTGCTTCCCAGTGTACCAGAATATTGGGCAATCATTTAAAAATAATACATAACCTGAGGTGCTCTTTCTGCATTTGATGTCACCTGCCCAGTCTGCATCAGCGTAACTGGTGATAATAGGTTCTTTAATATTATTGGGTTCTAAGAGTAGGCAGAAATCCATGCTGTGTTTTAGATATCTTAGTATTCGTTTAACTGCTTCCCAATGATACATAAGTGGTTTACTTACATGTCTAGATAATAAATTAAGTGGCAGAGCTATATCAGGCCTGGTCCAATTAGATATATACAAGAGAGAACCAATAATTGATCTACATAATGTATTGTTCTCGAACTCAGGTGAAGATTCATCCATATTCCTTAGAAAATCAGTCTGCATAGGAGTATCGCAAGGTTTGGCATCTCTTAAATTGCATTTTTCCAGAAGTTCTATAATTTTATCTCTCTGGGATAATTTGAATCCCTTTCTTGTTTTATTGATTTGAACTCCAAGGTATTTGTTTACCCTTCCTAGCGACTTTAAAGAGAAATGTTCACTTAGCTTGGATACAAATAAGTCTTTCTTTTCTTTATGTTTGCCTATATACAAAATATCATCCACATAGATTAACACAAATTCTAATGATTCACCTTCCTTTCTAACAAAAAAGCAATTGTCTGCAGTTGTGGCTTTGAAATCCATATTTTTAAGCACGCTGACTAGACATTCATACCAACGCTTGCCGGATTGTTTTAATCCGTACAAGCTTTTGTTAAGTAACCAGGTCTCATTTCTATTTGTACATTGGCTATGAGGTGCCCTTACATATATCTCTTTGTCGAGCTTTGCATGTAAGTATGCAGTCTGCACATCATATTGAAAGACATCAAGATTGAGTATAGCCGCTATGACTAAAGCTGTCTTAACACTTTCGGTTCTTACAGTGGGAGAGTATGTGTCAGTGTAATCCTCAGGATATTTTTGAGCGTAACCTTGTGCGACTAATCTAGCTTTATATAATTTATTACCCTCTTCTAAATCTTTGATTTTGAATATCCATCTGGTGCCTATAATTGTCTTGTTCTCAGGGGCAGGGACCTAATTCACGCAAGCTGTTCATTTATTTTGTTATGGCTAATTCCCATTTCTCTCTTTCTTCCATGGGAAGTTTCAACACTTCCTCGTATGTGTTAGGTGTTGGTGTCTCGTCATTCACACACATTATATAATCCTTATACTTATTGGGTAATTGTTTTCTGTTACACCTGATTGTTCTTATTGGAATGCTTTCATTATCGTGTAGATACCTTGCTTCCTTTTTGGTTAATGAATCTGTTTTTATCCTGGTATGGTTACCTGTCCATGTTTTGGTTTTGTCATCATGTGTGTTATGTTCATGTTTCTCTCTTTCTATTCTGTCTTGTTGTTCAATATTTGGTTTTGTATTTTGGATTATCTCGTTAAGATGTATCTTCGACCAGTTGGCCTGTTCATGAAATACTGCTGTTCTTGAGACTATGAATTTGTTATTATTGTCAATGAATCTATATCCTTTTGTGCCTGTTTCGTATCCCATGAATCTGAGCCTTCTGGATACGTTATCTCCCTTACGTCTTAATTGTTTTGGTATGTGTACGTCTGCTGTAACTCCAAATATGTGCATGTGTGATATTTTTGGTTTCCTATTGTACATCACTTCGTATGGTGTTTTATTTAGGATGCTAGACCAGGTCCTATTTTGGGTATAGTTTGAATATAGTAATGCTTCTGACCAGAATTGTTTTCCTAAACCAGCATCTTCTAATGTACATCTAATCATGGTTTGCAGTGTCGAGTTCTTTCGTTCTGCTGTACCATTCTGAAAAGCAGAAAATGGGCTAGTCGTGAAGTGTAGCATTCCTTTGTCTTTTATCCATTGTGAGAATTCTTTTGACATGAACTCGGGTCCCCTATCTGTCATGATTTGTTTTATTTTGATATTGTGTTGTGTTTCTACACGTTTGTAAAATTCTTTGAATTTTTGGAAAGTTTCATCTTTGTGTTTTAAAGTATAAACAAATCCATAACGGCTATAGTCGTCTACAATAATTAGGAAATATCTTTTTTTGTATGTGATGGATGGTGTTAATGGACCAACCAGATCCATATGTACCAGATCAAAAATTTGGTTAGAGGTCCTTGTTGCCCTCTTTGGTTTTGGGTTTGTTCTGAGTTTTGAGGATTTACATACTGAGCATTCCAAATAGTTTTTACAATCCTTTATTTTAACGCCATCAGCATGTTCAATCATTTTTTGTATTACAGGGAAACTTGCATGTCCCAATTTCCTATGCAACATGTGTGCACATTCATCATGAATTGGTTTGCCTATATTGGGTCTTTTGTTATTGTGTGTATCACTAGTGGGTGTGTCTTTGTGATTACAGTGTGTATTGGGTTCTTCATTGTCATTGTTGTTACTATGTTCACTGTCTATGTTGATGTCGTCATCAGTGTTTGTATTAATGTTATGCAACCATTTATCTTCTGTTACAAGGAAGGGTAGGCCCCCTTCGATAACTACACTATTCAATTTAGTCCCATCCTTTTCTAGTATTGCTTTTCCCCCAGAGAAGATTATATTTATGTTGAAATCTTGGCTTAATTTCACTGCACTAAGTATGTTATGTGATATTTCTGGTATCAACAATACCCCCTCTTATTTGTTGTATGATTAGTCGCCCCTGAATCTATGAGCCAAGTATTGTTTTTTGAATTTTGTGTGATGACATCGTTATGTTTATCTAATCCATTTAATGATCCTGATTTTCTGTCCCTTGAATTATCTCTATCCTTCTGCGTTCTCTGTAGTTTGGGGAGTCTCTATATCTGTATCTATCAATAGATGATTGCCTGTCTTGATATCTACCCCTATAATCACGGTTTTGTCTTTCCCTATGAAACATGGGGCAATCTCCCTTAGAGTGTTTTCTGG
Organism: Arizona elegans; assembly: GCA_022577455.1. Lineage (NCBI taxonomy): Eukaryota > Metazoa > Chordata > Lepidosauria > Squamata > Colubridae > Arizona > Arizona elegans. The sequence goes on from JAKOOJ010000007.1 coordinate 24,331,974, forward strand.
ATCCACAATTGTAACATTCAATTGTTTTTTGGTGATTCTCTTGGAAGGTTACCCCTTTTGCCTGTCTGTGTTCTGTGTATGCATTGTATCTACTTCTCCTCAAATTATCTTCAGCTATTAACTTATTTGACAGACTTTCTATGGATAAGTATCCTAGATTGATTGAGTCTAAGTGTGATATGTAGTTATCCCATGATGAATCTAATGAGTTAAGGATAACGCTTTTCCAAAGGCAATTGCCTAGAGATGTGGTGATCTATTTTACAGATAAAGAAATTAGGAATAATATTGTGCAAAACTCTTTTAATTCTACCTTGCAATTTCATGGAAGCAAGATTTGGATTTTTAAGGAGCTCCCGCCCAAGATGTTAATGGAGAGGAAGAAATTTGGCTTTCTAGTGACTGAATTAAAAAAAAGAAATATCCTATTCAGGTGGGACACCCCAGTTGGCCTAATATTGAGATATCAAGGAATAAGATATCAATTGCATACTGTTGAAAAAGCGGAAGATTTTTATCAAAAAATTTTAAAAATGAATTTAACACCTTTAGGCATAACACAGGATAAGCAAAAGGAGTTGGAAACAAAAGGAAAACATCAAATTACAGAGGCTGTGATGGATAAATTGTCTTTGGACTCCCTGGATACCCCAGCTGGACTGTCTATAAATAAGAGAGCAGTGTCATCCGACTCCAAAGTGATGAACCATCAAGTCACAGACAAGTGCGCAAATCAATCAGTTGAAATACAAGTGATGGAGAAGAAAGATGAGATGATAAAACTAACCCAACAACAACAATACATAAAGCAGAATGAAAATCAACTAGCAGACACACAATTGGTAGGCAAGAAACGAGGATGGAAATCCAACCCGGAAAAGAAAAAGAAAAGAAATAGATCGCATAGAAACAGCAATTTCTAAACTATGCAACAGTGATGCCAGGGACTTTAAAAAATGAATGAATATTTGAAAAGATAGTGGAGGCGAACAATTGTCTGATACTATCCTGAGGATTGTGGCAGATCTCTGCAAGGCCATGATTTTGGGATGTGAAAAGAGCCTCACTTTGTTGGATTTGAATCATCTAAAAAAATTTTTTTTTTTTTTTTGGTAAATATATTATAATCATTTTGAGTTATAAGGCAGGAGAGTCTCGCTGGGGCATGCAGAAGATCTGGATGTTACTCAGTAGGATGATGGGAATTAATAATCCTGATGAATACCACAACTATAACCATATGGATATAATTATAATTATAATGTCACTCGGGTGGTTGTTTTTGCTTTTATACAGATGCGAGGATATCTACTACTGATGGGGGCAGAAGATGACTGGAGATTTTGAACAAACTGTTGCACCAGCATGTTATTTTACCCTATTATGGGTGATGGATTTAACAATCCAGAGGAAAGACATCAAAGAAGATACTATATGGATTATAAATTTAAAGTTATTGTTTTTTTCCTTTTTTACAAAATGGAATGCATATATAGATATGTGTATATCTTAGTAATGTGGGCAGTGGATTATATCTAGAATTGTACTGCATGATTTTGTAGGAATTGAAGGGTTGAAATAGGTTAGTTTACTGATTGATTAGTTTAAGAAAAAGGATTCTTAAGTCATATATTTAGGGGAGTGGAGGACTTAACAATTCAGTGGAAAGATACTAAAGAAGATATATTTTTTTCTCTTCTTTTTTTTTTTTCTTTTTATAAAATGGGATGCATATATAGATATGTGTATATTTTAGTAAAGTGGGTAGTGGATTATATCTAGAATTGTACTGTATGATTTTAAGTCATATATTTAGAGGAGTGGAGGAATTGGACAGAATTGAATAAATGTTAAATTTGGATGCAGGGAGAAGGTCGATTTAAAATGTTATATTAATATATATAAAAGATTAAAGGTTAAATTGTAATAATACTCAATAAGCTTAACATGTTAAGGGTCAGTACTTCGAGAAGGGATTAAGGGAAAGGAAAGATATTATGTATGTAACTAGTTATGAAATAGCCTATTGTTGTGAAGAAGTCACAGGGGGGGTTGGGTGGAAAGGGTGGGTTAGGGAAGAGGGGGGGGGAAAGGGGGAAAAACTTGTATTTGAAAACTTTTTCAATAAAAAAAAAAAGGATAATGCTTTTCATTGTCTGTTCTGATATTATTTCTCCTCTTAGATGTAATTCTGCTCTGGTTTTGTTTAAGGATATTAAATGTTCACTTATGGTGGTTCCAGATCTTAATTTGGCTGAAAAGAAATCTTTAGACATTCTAGTGGTTGTTGCTACACTTTCACTATGAAACAATTTAAACATGCATTGAATTATTTCTGAAACAGTAAGATTATGCTTAATACTGTAGTACATGGCAGGTGATATGCTAGAAATTATTAAATAGAATGCTCTGTGATGCAGGCAGTCCATTTTTAGAGTCCAAGGTCTTTTGGGAGGATTGGTTATAAAAAATAATAAATTTTCTTTCATAAAGACAACCTGAATTTGTTGACACCATTCCTGTAAATTGATGCCATCAATTCTAAGTTTTGGGAAATCACTAGGTAGATTCCCAATATTACTATTCCCACTACTTACAACTGTGGGTAGTCCATGGTCCTGTAGATGTTGAAAATTGCAGAATGGTGTGGGTATTCTGCTGATGAGTTTGAAAGGTTCTCCTTCTTCATAAAGTTCATTGTAGTTCTCTGTGTTCATCTGCGCATGCGCGTTGGTCATTTCTCTGCTGAAGCCGCTGGGAGAGGTTCTCTTTGCTGTAGCTCCCTCGTAGTGCTCTCCTTCTGATGATTCGGTCTCCAGCTCGATCTTGGGTGTTCTGCTGGCAGCTGTGGTTCGTTTCTTTTGTATTTTTGCATTATTGGCTTTTATCGATTCTTTTGAAATTGTTAGACTTGTGCCAAACGTTTTAAATATTTTTCTCATGGGTGTTTCGATTTCTTGTTCGGTGGATGATTCCTCTGTATCTGTTTCTGACTCTTCAGAAGAGTAAATATATTTTTTGCTATTTTTTATGTTTTTTCGCGCCAGAGTTTTTGAATGGTGCATTCTGATTGGTTCAGCTGTGTTCATTTCTGTGGCCGGTTGAAGAGAAGATGGCTGCCTTTCAAAATTTTGAGCGGGACCTCTGGTCTTGCTTCTGGTTATTTTTTCTTTCGTTGTAGGTTCGCTCACCATTTTTGTATTTTCGGGTTTGGCTTTTTCAATGTCTTTTTCTCTCGCTGCTCCGTTTTCTTCCAAGAAGCCTCGGAGTTCCGCGATGAGTTTGTGGTCATCTTTTTGACTTTTTATTAGCCTCAGTATCTCCGATCTGAGGTCTTTGTCTTTTATTTTGTTCTCTTCTTGGTTGTCGGTTTCATCTGCTGTTTCTTCGATGTCTGTGGTGTTATCTTCAGATTCTTTGATTGTTGTATTTATTGGTTCGTCGATCATTTCTTGATCTGTTTTTGTTTCTTTATCATTTGCCCTGGTATTGGGTCTTTCTTTTTTATTCTTGAGGTTTTCTTTCTTAGGCATGTTGGATTTTATTGAGTCAGTTCAACCATCGACTGCTACCAATTTGTTACAATATTTTGAGGATCAGACTCAATGATGAATTCAGAAGCAATTTCTTCAGTTAAAGAAGTGTTTATTCATAATAGGCCTTCTACTTATTCTTGTCAGATTTACAGTGAGAAGCAAGCATGAGGTAAAAGCACTCTCTATTTATATCAAAGGGGAGGAGTCACGGAAGGAGGTGATTACACATGAATACATTAAAGGAGGAGGAATAAATTAACCCTTTATATCCTGTACATATATACATATCTCTTGTTATAGAATAAGGCATTTACTTATGACATTAAAAAATAAATATAAATAAATACCTAAGTTCAGATAGTTATTGACTAAAAAAAGTGGCTAATCATGGCATCATATTTCTGCATTTTTTCTTTTAGAAGAAGTCTAATCCAGTGGTTTTATGAGCTGAGAAATATAATCTAGTGAGTGATAGTGTTGCTGATATTTGCAGAACACAAGAATTGGGAAGGCACTGCATTCAACCCTTGCTCACTTCAAGGATTTTAGCTGCAACACATAGGTATTCCTTGAGTAGCAACTGCTTTATTTAGCAGTTATGACGTTGATGAAAAAGATTGATGGCCAGTCTTCCCATTTATGACTTTCCCATTTAGGAAAGCTGAAGTAAAATTGTAAGTGCTGCTGTGATTTCACTTAGTGACCACTTCACTTAACAACCAAGTTACATTTCCCCAAACTGTGGTCTCTGAACAACAATTAAATGTACTCCTGGTTATCCTACTTGTAGTGAAGAAGAGCCTTTGGGGAATGTACCTATTAAAGTGTAATATTGCTCATTTCTTCTTCAAATTTACATGGATATTTTTCAGTCAAATCTACAGATGGAACTTATGAAATGCAAGATGAGATAAATGCTTCTCAACTTTCTGTCCTCAATTCTATCACCAGCACCCTGTTTGTTGCCCTATAGTAAAAGTTGTCAATATTGTTCCTGATGTGCTGTGAGATGGAATCTGTTTACATACTACTTCATCCTAATCCTTTTTACTGGAGGGTTCTGTAGCTAAATTCTTCCTGCAATATTGAGAGGACTGCTGAACACAATATTATCTGTCAATCCCAGGCCAGTGCGGTATTGAAATGGTATTTGGGAGCTGTTGTGTTGGTAATAATGACATGAGAAAATAAACTAATTATCAGTGTATTCAGTGGTGAAATTCAAAAATTTTCCTTACCGGTTCTGTGGACCTGGCTTGGTGAGCGTGGCTTGGTGGTCATGTGACTGGGTGGGTGTGGCTTGGTGGTCATGTGACTGGGTGGGTGTGGCTTGGTGGTCATGTGACCGGGGAAAACAACTATCACACTTTACACAAAAATAACACAAAAGCTACACAACTGACTGACACACACAATGCAAAAGCAGCTGGCCTTCACACAAAATGGCCCCTGCAACAAGCAGGAACCTCACAGTCACAGACAGCTCAAAAACAAACTATCACACTTTACACAAAAATACCACTTCGGGCAATAGTAGTAAAAAAATGCTTTAAAAAGAAAAAAAAAAGTTCATCGTGCGGCACAGCTGATTGTTGGAACCTTTTTTTTACTTTTTTAAAGCGTTTTTTTTAAACTACCTATTGCCCGAACCTGTAGTAAAAAAATGCTAAAAAAAGAAAAAAAAAGTTCAGATGATCAGCTGTGCTGCGCAATCGTGGGAACTTTTTTTTTTACTTTTTAAAGCATTTGTTTACTACTGGTTCAGGTGAACCAGTAGCATTTTCATTACTGGTTCCAGCGAACCTCCTCAAACTGGTAGCATTTCACCCCTGAGTGTGTTACATTTTCAAGTCCATGAGGTTCTTTGGTTCTTTTTTTACTGATATTACTTGAAAGTATGCCTCAGTATAAGTAGTCCTCATTTAGTGACCACAATTAGGACTAGCAATTCAGTCGTTAAGCAAAGAGGTAATTAAATGAAACTATGATTGTGCTTATGATCTTACCACAGCTTGCCTTTGCTTTATAGACTTACAAATATCATAAATGTGAGGATTGATGATAAAGTCACATTTTTCATTGCAGTTGTAACTGAAGGATCACTATATGAGGCAGTCATTAAATGAGGACTAAATTTAATGGTTGTGAAGAAATACTCTGACACAAAAAGAAAGCACTTGTTATGAATTTGGGAAGAGATAAATGCTTTTCAGATATCATGAATGCCGCTATAATCAAAAGCAGGATATTTCCAAAATCTGACATGATGCTATCATGACTGTGGGTATTACTATTAGTCTCTGCTGTAGATATGTTGCTTGTGAAATGAGTCTTAAAGGCAGAGGCTTATCTGAGGCAGTATAAGCGCCTTTAATGCCCTCTCTGACAGTGAAATATTGAATTTGTAGAGTTGTATTAAGGTTCTTTTGGGGTCCAGAAATGACACATTTCTCCACAGAGCTGCTTAAGCTCCTTATCAGGTTATGCCTTAGTCTATCATTGTCATTTTAGGTGATATTTCCATTTATTTCTTTGTGTGCAGATGAATGAATGTAAATCCTCCACCCGTGTTCTTGTAAGCTGTATTCTTGTAAGCAATAGCTCTTTTCCCCTTATTAAAATGTTGCTGATTAACCACAGTTCATTGATATAATCCTTCTTTGCATATTTATTTTGTAAAGTGGAAGTTCCTTCTAGATGAAATTTATTTTGGGCAATCGCTCTGTCCCATTAATGAAATTTTATGTCTTTCTGCTTTGTTTTTTTCCTGCAATTTATTTTTTCTTATTAAAAAGGAAGGAACGATAGGATTTGCAGCATAATATTTTTTTATGTGTAATGGTAGGAGCTATTCATCAGGAAATATTTATTGATATTTCAGTTTTTCACAATTGAAATTTACTCCCCCCATCCATTTTACAGTCAGTTTATCATAATCCTATACAAACAATTTAAAATAAAAGTAGGGTAAAATACAATAGTTATAGTATAAAATACAATGTAATCTAATACATAAATATATAAAATAGAATAAAATGACATAAAATTATATTTTGGTGTCACCCTTACAATCTACTCCAATCAGTCCCACGTAGGCAGATCTCAACTGAACCATTTTGTTTAGGTACTATGCTGTGTTAAATGTTATTTCCAGGTTCTGGCCGCACATAAAGTAAACTGTTTTGATATGGGGATCCCAATGGGTCATTCGTTTGGTATATAGACCAAGGTACCTGTCTCTCACCCCCTTATACAAGCAACAATCAAATAGGTGTGAGCCAGGTCTTTTACCACATTTTTACTTGCTTTCAAACTGCTAGGTTGGTAGGAGCTGGGACAAGTAATGGAAACTGATTCTGTTGTGTGGTACTTAGGTCTCAAACTACCTATCTTCCAGTTAACAAGCCCAGCATCTTAACCACTTGGCTGCCATGCCACCCCTCCCTTCAAGTACAGTTATTGAAAAGTAAGTCCCGTATATAACAAAGCTAGTTATACTACTTAGTAAACATACAAAAAAGTAGTTCTTATGTTCATAAGGTTATTTTTTCTTGTTATTTGCAGCCAGACCATAATTGGGAATCTAATACTTCTTAAAAATTTCTTAAAATAACTGTGGGATTATGATGACTTTTAAGATATCCTTATGTTGGTGTACCAACTATTAAAAGAACACTTTAGAGATGATATACTACATTTTTGGGGTCATGTTTAAAAGCATGTCCAGGAAATGACTTTTTGTTATACAGGCAAGAAATGTTGTTTGTTATCCATTTCTTCCACAAGTCTCAGTAGTATTTCTGGAGGTGGGGGAAGGGTAGGAGAGGAATCCAAGAGACATTACATGCTATTATATACCATCCAGATTCTTTTAAAAATAGCCACATAAATAGTTTTTCAGCCTTAACAAATTAGTTTTGCATTAAATTTAGGCAATTTAACAGATGTGCATCATATATACTGACCCACACACAAACAAATATCTTATGTATAACAAGCTAAAGAGTGATAGTTACATCCAAAATTAGAACAGAATAAAAACATATGGTGTTCAATTCTTCCAACAAAGAGCAATCCAAATTTGTTTGGAAATATAGTTTTACTTTGTTCTGTTTTTGTGTTTCTTGTATACTCTTTTATTTTACTTTCCCTCCGTCTTCCTCCTGGAAGATATTTCTATTTCCTACGTAAATCAAGATCTTATACAGCCATAGTTCAGTGAAATCCCATTCACTAGTTTCTAGGCTTTATCAGACATCAAACCAGCATTTTGCTGTCTATTGTGAGACTTAAGTCTATTGTGAGACTTATGACTCCCTTAAGTCTCACAATAGACAGCAAAATGCTGGTTTGATGTCTGATAAAGCCTAGAAACTAGTGAATGGGATTTCACTGAACTATGGCTGTATAAGATCTTGATTTACGTAGGAAAAAACCTGGCTGAGAGAAAAATACATACATACATACATACATACATACATACATACATACATACATGTATATGTATATGTATTTTTCTTCAACCGGGTATATTCCTATGTAAACCAAGTTTGCAGCCATAGCTCAGTGAAATCACATCCACTATCCTAGGCTTCTTCAGACAGCAAGCAAGCATTTTGCTGCCTATTGGGAGACTAATATAGATCTATTTCGGACTGATTGGTCCTCATCAGTTAGTCATACCCTTACCATATATTTCCTCCCCGTAGAGGCTAAGTATTTGCTTTCTTCTTTTATCGTAGGTTTTTGTATGTATTTTTCTTCAACTGGGTATATTCCTATGTAAACCAAGTTTGCAGCCATAGCCATAGTAATTTGGAAATTTGACATAATACATACATTTTCCCTAATAATAAATGTTCCTTGCATATGCATGCATATACAAATGTGAATATTTCCTTCCTAATGTCTGCATTGTGGAATGGGCAGAATGTGCATTTGTAAATAATTAAAATGTCTTCTTCATTTCTATTCCCACATACCCCTAGTATTGGGCAGTGGTGGTTAGGAACCTAAAGTTTCTTCTGGCAAGAACATGAAGTGAGAACTTGAAGCACATACTGTATATATCATATATGTGTAGGAGACTGGTTTGGCTAGAGTGGGTGATTGTATGGTTTCAATTGACTCTTAGGGCATCTGTGTCTGTTAGGGTATGGGGAAGAGGTCAGAAATGGGTTGTATGAATGGAAGCAGAGGAGGCATCCAAATTGTTCCTCTCCTGTCCTTCATTCTGGCCTGGGCCCCCTAAAATAAATTGATTTTGTTCGGTGTACAGCAATATGGTATAATGGTTGAAGAGGAATCTGGGCAGTAAGATGGAAATTGGACTCATTCGCATTGATGATGTATCTAGATGGGTAATGAAATATCTTCTTCATTTATCAAGACAGCATCAGGCATTTGCCAAGTGATGAATTGGAAAAGCTGTCTCTGTCAGAGAGCACATTTTTCCATTATCCCATCCTGGAATAAATATATGCAGGATTGGTTTTTAAAACCATCTCTCTCCAATAGGTTATCTGATTGGAAAGGAAACTGTTCTCCTAAGATATAAACAAGAATCTGCATTTACAAAAACTATTTATCATTTATTACAGATGGAATCAAAGTGAGCATATTATAGGCAAAAGAGCTCAGAGCAGAAATCTCTTCCCAGAAAGTTGAAGAGAAAGCATATGCTGCCACCTAATGGATAATTGGACAAACTTTGCTCTTGCACTTGCAATGGCTAGCAGAAAGCAGTTTAATCATGGGTAATGTTGCTTTCTTATGTTTTTATGCAACATTACTCTCTCTCTCTCTCTCTCTCTCTCTCTCTCCCTCTCTCTCTCTCTCTCTCTCTCTCTCTCTCTCTCTCTCTCTCTCTCTCTCTCTCTCTCTCTCCACAGTCCTTGACTTATAACAATTCATTCAGTAGTGATTGTTCAAAGTTACCAGATTCATGCAGAATCTGGTGTTCCCACAGAAAATACAAAGCTATTCTTTCCAATTCCCAATCCTTCCCCCTATGAGTCTCCTGGTCAGTCAATGTGACTGGCCAGGTAAGATGTTTTGAGAAACTCTGAACTGTGAAACTAGTAGCATTCCATTCTCAAGTCAAACAGCCTTGAAAATCCTGTTACAAGCCAGTTTGGTGATCTGGTCTTCTTTGTGGAAATGTTTAAGGAATTTGGCAGCTTTAATCTGTTTAAGGTCAACCCACCCAGTTTCAGAAGGGGGAAAGTCTTCCCATGCCAGGTACTGGATCTTCTTGTGGTGTTTACAGGAATCCAGAATGTCTTTGATTTCAAAATATTGCTCCCCTTCTATCATAAGAGACTTGGGTGGATGTGGTGCCACTGGGCACAGCGGGGAGAGTGCCTCGGGTTTCAGAAGACTGTAGTGGAGAATCGGGTGGATGCACGTGAATGATTTGGGGAGTTCAGGTTCTACTGTGTTTCATAGGAAAAGGTCCAACATACATGGTCCCAGTTTTTTCAAGGGTTGCCTGGATTGCAAGTACTTGGTAGACAGATACACTCAATCCCCTATATTAAAGTCCTTAGGCTTCTTGTGGTTTTTGTCTCCTTGTTTTTTATAGGTATCCCTATCCTCTTTTAGCGATTTTCTAGCCACTGGCCAGATGTCTTGTAATTGGGTCAGCCAATCTTTGAGAGAGGTGATGGGGGGTGGTCATGGGTAATTCCAGTATTGAGGCAAAGTCTGTGAATGGGGTGTAGCCTGTGCTGCTATGGACGGAATTATTGTATGCTACTTTGACAAATGGGAGGAGCTCCAGTTGCCTTGCTGGCAGTTTATGTAACACCTGAGGTACTGGTCTAGAACCCCACTGGCTCATTCACACATTCCATTAGTTTGGAGGTGGTGACTGGAGCTTAGTCCCTGGGACGTCTGCAAAAGTCCCAGAAACTCCTGCCAAAACATCGAGGTGAATCGGACTCCGTGATTTGAGATTATACATTGTGGAGCCTGATGCCGTCTATAAACATATTGAATGAAAAGTTTAGTGAAGGCATGGGCAGATGGAATTTTTTGGCAGGGTACAAAAAGTACTTGTTGGGAAAATAGATCCATTATGACCCAGATCGCCATTCTGGAACCATTTGTCTCCCTCCAGGGCTCCTTTTAAGGTGGCTTCAATGTCTTTGGTTTTTGGGGCTCTCAGTTTTGTTTGTGCCCTCTTGGTTACTAGAGATATTATACTGAGGCATTCTAGATAGTACATCAGCTAGGAAGTATATTTCCTCCTGGGAGATATTTCAGAGTGAAATTGAAACAATTAAAGTATTGCACCCATCTGACTTGTTTAGGTGACGTTTTTTTTTAGGACCTCTAGATTTTTGTGGTGTGTCCAAACTTCAAAAGGAGCCTTGATCCCCTCCAGGAAATGTCACTATGTAGTAATGCCCATCACTCTGCGTATGCCTCTTTTTCCTAAATGGCCCACTGACATTGGTGTCAGTGGGTTTTTTGGATAGGGCCCCCTCCTGACTTCTTTGTAGGATAGGGCCCCCTCCTGACTTCTTTGTAGGAGGACTGCCCCATTGCTGGCATTGGTTTGGATGAAAAAAGGAGCATTCAGGTCTGGGTCCTTTAGGACCAGTTCAGCTGCAAACAGATGTTTAAGTTTCTCAAATGCCACTTGACATTCCATTGTCTATTGGAGCAGCTGGCTGGGCTTGGGCATTCTCTCCCTTTTGTTTTTAGCAAGTTTGTGATGGGGAGAGTGATTTGTGCAAACAAGGAGATGAATTGCCGATAGAAGTTTATGAATCCCAAAATGCCAGCCATTGCAACAGAGATGGATGTTCTTTCGCCAGCTGCAGTGAGGGGTAGATAAACATCAGGTTTTCCAATCTGAGCCAGGGTTTTGTGCACCTTGAGGTTCTCGAAGGCCCCCTGCATGAACTTTATGGCTTGTTCCTTCATCCAGTCTGTCCAGTTGCTCTCTCCATGCTCTTCATTGGTTTCTTCCTCCAGCCCTTCCAGCTCAGCTCGCTTTCCACATCAGCAGCTGCCTCTGCCCCTGTAGGTGAATGTCACCTCCAGGGGTTTCTCCTCCCACTCTTCCTTTCTCCTGACCTCTAAGGACCATCGGGGTCTCAGCAGGTTATCTTCCCACAGTCACTCAGACAGATCCAGTCCTCCTGAAGGGGATCTCGTAGAGGCCTTTCCCCACATTTCAATTTCTTCTTGGTCGTTCCTTTGAGTTGACATCATATGCCCGGTCCTCATAGTAGAGGTAAAATCCTCTCTGGGTTGACCAAAATTGCTGATTCCACATAATGTCAGGCCTGCCCCAGTTTGCACTCTCAGGAAAGTAGGACTCGTGACTCCGTTTAGTTGAAGCAAAGGCATTTTACTGAAAGAAACTGGTTGCAGCAAAGTCAGGCAGAATCTGGTGTTCCTGCACAAAATACAAAACTATTCTTTCCAATTCCCAATCCTTTCCTCCATGATCAGTCCGCCGGCCAGCCAATGTTATGCTACTAAGTTGTTTTGAGAAACTCTGAGCTGTGAAACTGGTAACATTCCATTCTCAAGGCAAACAGCCTGAAGTTCCTGCTAAAAGCTGGTTTGGTGATCTGGTCTTCTTCATTGTCATTTCTCCCTCCCATTCCCCATCACTACTTCCCCATTTCCCTCCATTTGATTTACAGGTGTGGATTGCCCAAAATGCCTCCCCCTTGTCTTCCCCTTTGATAGTAAGAACCCAGCTGTTGTGATCCGCCAGCAGCCTGCAGAGCTGGCAGCAGAGTCAGACAGTGAGGAGGCTGGGGAGGACCATGGGCCAGTCCTGGAGTCTGGGGAAGGCTCGGACAAGGGCTCTGCATCAGAGGCAGAGAAAGGGCTATCTGGGAGTTACGGACTGCCTCCAGAGCCTCCAGAGGCAGACCTCAGCGAGGCAGAGGAACAGGGGAGCCTGTTCCCAGTGCGTGCATGTGCAGAGCTGCCAGAAAGCAAGAACAGCTAAAACAGTTAAAAGGGACGACTTGGGAGTAGGTCTGGAAGATGATTGGCCCTTCCCATAAGACTTAAAAGAGGAGCAAAGGCACATGGGCCTTTGCAGGAAGCAACATTTGTTCATTCTGTTCAGTTTAAAGCCTGAAGCTCTGTTTGATTCTGGACTCCATGTGGCTTTGCCAATTAGGTTTTTGGCAGCGTGTCAAGGGAGATAAAGGTGGGTGATTATCCCGAAGGACTTCTCCCGAAGGATTCTTTACAACTAATTGGGACTCAGCTGTGAATGAACAGAATTCACAGCTATTGCAATAAAAGAGGTTTTTGGGACTACTCATATGTTTTAATGACTCAGAAAGCCTAGGTCAGAACACCAGCAAGGTGCCAGTATCCTGGGGTCATGTGATCACCTTTTGTGAGCTTCTGACAAGCAAAGTCAATGGGGAGGCCAGATTCACTTAACAACCATGTTACTAACTTAACAACTGCAGTGATTCTCTTAACAATTGTGGGAAGAAAGGTCATAAAATAGGGCAATTTTTTTGTTTAGATGGTTTTTAAAAGCAATTAAGTTCTCCATTTCTGGTTTTAGTTGCTGTGGAATCTTCTGTTATTGATACTGTATTTTTGGGAGTATAAGATGCACCTACCTTTTTTGGTGAGGAAAAGAAGAAAAAGAAATCTCCCTCTGCCTCTGAGCAATTTTGCCTCGTTGCCGCAAACAGCAAACAGCAAACAGCCTGCTTTACTTTCATTTTTGTTTTCAGCATAGCTTGATTAGCACAAGGAAAAAAAAATCTGCTCCAGCAATTTACCTCTTTGCAGCAAGCTGCAGAACCCTGCACAAAACAGCTGAGAGCAAATCAGCTGAGAATCAGGAGGCCGATCCAATCAACTTGTGCTAATTAGGTTGTGCAGAAGCTGAAAGGAGCTGTTTTTTCTTGCTGTTTGCTTGCAAGGAGGTAACTGCTGCAAGGCAGAGATGAAAGGGTGGGGGCCAGTGGGTGGGCGGGGCTACATTCAGTGTATAAGACACACCTAAATTTTCACCCCCTTTTGGGGGGGAAAGGTGCATCTTATACTCTGAAAAATATGGTATTTTAACTGTTGTTACTGTAGCTTTTTGTCAAACCACATCATAGCTTTTTATTGGAACATATGTGCCTGATTAAGTAAAATGATGTAATACAGCTTCCCCCCTCCCTCTCCCCTTTCAATATGATCTCATCTCTAAATGGAAAGAAATGCCTCAAATTACAATCATCACTATCAAGCTAGGTGGGTTTAAGACTAGTAATAATCTTTTTCCTTTCTTCCTACACTTTTTGCTGTAGATCCTAAAATAACATAATGCTATGCCTTTTGTTCTCAAGGGGGGAGGGGGGTTTGGGAATTGTGACATGATAGGATTTTCCTCTAAAAGGGAAATTATATCAAATTTATAAAACATCCAGATAGGCCTGTCTAAATTGTTCCATTAATTTCAGAGGGCATAAAGTATGAGCATCGTGGTCTGAATTCAATGCAAGGACACACACACACACATGCAGCATATACTGTATATAAATTTTTAAATGCAGTAAAAGTATGCAAAAGGAAGATGAAAAATAAAAAGTAAAAGATAATTAGAAAACATACATTACACTTTCTACCCTTCTTTCTATTAAATGATTAACATCTTAATTTATTCTCTTCTTTTGCATTCATTTTCAGATCAACCACAAATATTGTTTATGATGAATGTACTATCTGTTGAGGTGGATACTAAAATAGAAATATTATACACAGACTTAGGACTGGGGCTAAATTGAATTGCTAGACATTTTTCTTTAGGTGGGCCCTTCTTTGAACAGTGGAACAGCTAAGGTATTCTTTAACAGCTTTTATGAGAAAAAAAAAACATTGCATGGACAATCCTAGCAACATCTACATAGAGAAATTTGTAGTGATCAGCACATACAAATGTGCTGAAATTGCACATTGAGTGCAGGGTATATGTGAATCTGCAAGCCTTGTATATATTTATCTGAATCTTAGATCTGGCCTGGTCCAAACTTAATCATACAACAGACAATAGCTGCCATGCTTGATTTTCTCAGCCAGTTCTGATGATAGAGACAGCTTTAGATATTCATATTTTTCTTCTCTGTAATGTTTATTGAATACAGAGATCAGGCGATCCTTATAGGCAGCCTGAAGGAAAAAACCAATTTGTTTCACCATCTCTGGGACGGATCTGGATTTTAAATATATACATGTATCTTTATCATTGTTTTAAAGAAACAAAACAAATATTCTTCCAAAAACTAAGCATGACTACTTGCCTCAAATGAGTCAACTTTCAGAGGAAAAATTTTGCAGTGTGAAGAGTCATAACATTATGTGGTGCTCTAAATGTCACACTATATGCGTATAAAAGACATTATAATGCCATATATTTTAATTCCTTTTATACTTAATATGAAACATTGTCACTGCTAGGCAAAAGTTAAATGTTTGGGTTTGGTAGGGTACCTGAAGATTTTCTGAAATTCTGATCATTTTACATGGCCTGCAAAATATACTGATTGGAGTTTAATAAATAGAGTTGTGAAAGAGGATGTTTGTTTCAACATACTTTGAGACATTCAGAAAACAAAAGAGCAACTGGTTTTGGAAATAGCAAATTGAATCAAGTGGCTGTAATGTACTTTGTAGCCTCTTGAAATATTTTGCAGAACTGATGGCTTTTTTCTGTTGCCTCTGGATTTGTTACAGGCAGTAAGTAAGGAGATAGATTTGCTTCCATATAAAGACACATTGAAGAGGCAGGATAGGATGAGCTCACAACCATTGGCATGAATAATATGCTGGATGCATTTTGGCATTTCACCTTCTCTTCCAACAGAATTCAGAAAATGGAGTGGTGAGACTAACAGTATTGTAGGTTTCTTTCACATTTACAGTCTAAACTTTTACTGTAGGTGGCCAACCATCAAGGTTAACTTTACTCTCCTTTGTGGAAATGCAGTATTAACTTTTTGTGCAGTTCTTATCAACACAATGAGAGAGATTCAACTTTCAGTACTCTGAATGTAGGGCCAAAACAATATACATTCTGGAATTGAACTTTAAGTTTATAGTATCCTTTTAACAATAAGGAAATGGATGTTTCTGGTGATCACCACTTTAAGCAAATTGATGAGAACCAGGCTAGCTGGTGCTGGAGGAGCCAATATACCAAAGGATGAAATTTATTCACCTCATCTCTTAAGCTCTCAGGGTCACAACTTAAAAACAAGAACAGACTATTTTGAATCTGGATCATTATTAATGTAACTTACAATGTCCAATTAAGGAGATGTATTGTTTAGCAGTTTATTGGCAGTTGTTTTGCTGTTCCCTCAACAGACATGTTTACTTTGTCAGCTTCATCTATGGGTGTCTGGGCAACCTTTCCTCCTTTACAGTGCCAAGATCCTTTTTTTAAACCCTCCTTGCAATTCTGCTAGAGGAAAGGGCTCAGTTCTCTGGGAAGTGACCTGGTTCAAGGAAGACAGAGAACATGGAGGGAGTTAGAGAAGAAGAAAAATCCAGCAGCAGTTTGTCAGGTATAAATGCTCTGCCCGTGACAGGGATCAGCTATAACCCAGTAGTGCAAGGGTAAACCCAGACACCCACCTGGTCAACTCCTCCCATAGACCCCTCCTTACCTGAATCCCCGCCCACAGGTATAAAAGGTGGGCACACTCCTCCATTTTCCAGATCCTAATGTAACCAAGTGAAGACATGATGAACCTGCAAATAAAAGAGAGATATTTTACTTGATGACTCATGTCTCTTCATTGGGCCTGATCCACCAATCCTCGTAACAAAATGGTAGCAGAGGATGGTTGGTAAGACCCAGAGATCCCAAGCCACAAGACAAGGACCCATAACTACCTGCAGAATGGCGACACCCCCAAAGCAATGGGAAAGCAACCCATCGGACTCGCCAGGGAAGGCAGGAAAATCAACCACCCCCAAAGCCACCGCGACGGAAGAAAGGGGGGAGATCGAGAAAGGAAAAAGGGCCCACCACTACGACCAAGAAGAAGAGAAGCTGCGACTTGACGTCCTGCAGCTATTGAAAGAGCGAGCCGGCGACAGGAACCTCCTTGCCGACCTGCAGAGCTTCATAATCGATCGCGAGGTGGCAAGGAGCAAAGAAGGCTCGGACTCCGAACCCGAGGAGCTGGACTCGGTGAGTGGATCACCCAAAAGGGCACTTCCAACGGCCACCGAGCCCCAAAGCCCTGCTCTAAATTTGAAGCGGCAGCCATCTTTGTCCACATGGTCGGACAAGATGGCCGACCCCCAACCAATCAGCAAACAGAGTTCAAAATGGCCGGCGCGCGAAAAATCCTGGACCATGAGCCATGATGAAAGTGACCGGGGAGAGGGGACCGAATCCGACTCCGACCCCTGGTACACCCCCAGCGAGCGGCAAGTGGATAGGGCCATGAAGACCCTTGCTGCCGCCTTCGGCCCAGGCCTCAAAATCACAAAAGAAAAGCCGGAGGGGCCAAAACAAAAGGGAAGACGAGGAGAGGGGCAACGAAGCACCCACCCGAGAGCCACCGACGCCCGCGACAGCTCGCCAGCCCACCTTCGCACCCCAGGGACACCGCGCCTCCGATCGCCTAGGCCGCACACCCCGGACCGCATGGATTGGGGCAGCTACTTACAGCCACCGCCAGAGCCCCAGCACCGCCAGGATCTTCATTCGGGAGAAGCAGCTGCTGGACGACGCCTTCCGGAGCACACCTGGACCCCCAAGGCCGAAGCCGAGGCCTACCCAACCGGCAGAGACCTCTACAGCGGAGCCGCAATGAACAGGTCCTTCCACAGCGACGGCGGAGCTGAAATGGACTTCGCGCATGCGCTCTTCCGCCTAGAGGAAGAAAAAAGAAAAAAATTACAAAGCGGGACTTTTAAACTACTGGCAAGCGTTCCCATGCCTTACTGCTGTTATAGGCACATAAGGAACCACGGACAGCAGCCAGCAGTAAGTAATTTTACTAGTAGTGCTGGGAACTTACCTGTTGACTTTCCCAAGTTGAGGATGGATGGGGGTAATATCCTAGAGTGGTCACAGCAGCTCCAGGTGGTATTCCTAAAGGAAAATATGTCTCATTTTATTAATGACCCCCCAGAGAGACCATAGACTTTAGAGCTGGATTGCATGCACCATAGGGCATTCTACCTCTTGATTGCCAGCATATCCCCCACCATTTACCACTGTATAGGCCATAACCTCACAGTATCAGAAATTATAGGAAAAATGTTTGGGTTATTTTACAGTGAGAGTGTGTCCACCACCACCCAAATTTCCAAAGACTTCTTTTCTGCCAGGCTTAAACCAGGGACCCCCATGAGTGAGCACCTAGTGTCCTTGAGCGGTACCAGAGCAGAGCTACACCTTAGGGGGGAAGTCATTTCCGACCAGATCATGAAAAGCGTGATAATCAACTCCCTAGATCACTCATGGAATAACTTCTTGACACACTTAGACACCGTTAGTCTAGGAATGCTATCCGTGGAGAAGCTATCCAACAAGCTTATCGCGGAAGATAATCTGAGGAGGAGCCGCCCCGGCCCTCCCAGAGAACATAAGAGTGAGAAGAGAGTAGTCTTCCAAGAGAAACAGCACAACACGCCAGAGTGCTACATATGCGGGTCGAGGGGACACATAAAAAGGGACTGCCCCAAGAACTATAGGGAGAGAGGCAGGCCAGAGCATAGGTACAGACAAACGGAAAGGCACACATCCGAAGAAAGGTATAGGCGCAGGGACTCACCCAACCCCAGGGACAGGAGGGGGAACAGAGACAGCTCGCGCGACAGCAGGACAGGATCTCTATACGGGATAGGGGAGCACACGCACACCACACACCTAGGCAAAGACACCAGCTCGTGGCTCCTGGACTCGGGAGCCTCCAACCACACCACCTACAATCAGAAACTCCTCTCATCATTCAAGAGGGAGGACTTTTCGATCAAAGTTGTGGACCAAAACCAGGTTAGGGTAACGGGCAAAGGGACAGTTACATTACCAGGCGTAGGGGAAATAGAGGGGGTACTGCTAGTCCCGGAGATACCCCACAACATCCTGGCCACAATAAAGCTTAGCAAGGAATCAGGGGTTGAGGTGACCTTCACAGAAGGCAATGTCAAAGTTAGCAAGAGTGGGAAAGATGTGGGAAGAGTAACCGTCAACCAAGGGTTACCTTACATAACATTCTATGAGGATAACACCCACAGCGTAAACACCAGTTCAGAGAACGCAGAGGACACTAACCAAGACAGGACTGAGGGGGAACAGGTAGACGGGGGAGAGATAGATAGAGATGATAACACGACACAAGAGACACAACACAACAAACACACCCAAAAGAGGCCCTCAATAGGCAAACCAATGCATGACGACTGTGCCTATCTGCTGCACCGGAAGCTAGGACATGCCAGTTTTCCCGTGGTACAGAAAATGGCCAATTGTACCGAGGGTGTCAAAATAAAAAACTGTGAAAACTACCTCGAGTGCTCGGTGTGCAAGTGTTCAAAACTAAAGGTAAAGCCCAGACCCAAGAAGTCGTTACGTGCCGCCAAACAAATATTTGACTTAGTACACATGGACCTGGTAGGGCCCCTAAGGCCATCCATAAATTACAAGAAAAGATACTTCCTCACTATAGTGGATGACTATAGTCGATATGGCTTCGTCTACACCTTAAGAAAAAAGGATGAGGCCTTCCAAAAATTCAAAGAGTTTTATAAAAGAGTAGAAACCCAAAACAACAAACAAATCAAACAAATCATGACCGACAGAGGGTCTGAGTTCCTATCTAAGGACTTCTCCCATTGGCTCAGGTCCAAAGGCGTGATTCACTTTACGTCGTCCCCGTTTTCCGCCTTTCAGAACGGGGTCGCAGAACGACGGAACTCCACGCTGCAAACGATGGTCAGGTGCGCCTTAGAGGACGCGGGCATTGGTCAACACTTCTGGTCTGAAGCCCTGGTCTACTCCAACTACACACTTAATAGAACGTGGTCCAGTGTGATAGACAAAACACCATACGAGATCATGTATAACAAGAAGCCACAGATAGCACACCTACATGTGTTCGGTGTAACCGCTGATGTACACATACCCAAGCAGTTGCGCAAGAAAGGGGATAAGGTATCCAGAAGGCTGAGGTTTATGGGATACGAGCCAGGAACCAAGGGCTTCAGGTTTGTGGACAGCAATAATAGGTTTGTGGTCTCTAGGACAGCGGCATTCCATGAGCAAGCCAACTGGTCCAGAATACACTTAAACGAGGTACCCACCAAGCGAGAGGGTACTCCGATTGAGCAAGCTCAAAACAAAAGCGAGACAGTGAATGGACAGGAAGAGAGCAGGCCCAAGCCCAATCTCCAAGGTGTTAGGGTTGAGGGATGGAAAGAGAATCATCCCAAGATAAATATAGGCTCACTGACTCAAAGAGAGGCCAAACACCTGCATGACACTGAACAGACAGTAGACAGACCAGTCAGGTCAACCAGAAACCAACTACCGAGAAGGTTAAATGATTACGTGATGCACGTGCACGCAAGTCACGTTACACCAAACTCCTATGAAGAGGTATTGAGACTACCACAGGAGGAGAGGGCAAAGTGGGAGCTAGCCATGGCCAAAGAACTAGACAGCCTGAGGAAGCTAGAGGTCTACACCCCAACCAAAGTCCCAGAAGGCAAGAGCGCAATAGGTACCCGATGGATCTTCAAGGTCAAGAACTTGGAAGGTGGCCAAAGCCTATACAAAGCAAGGTTAGTTGCTCAGGGGTTTGCTCAAAGGTTCCCAGAGGACTACACTGACACATATTCACCCACCGTAAGGACAGAGAGCATCAAAAGCGCCTTGGTCATTGCGTCCCTACTAGGGCTGGAGGTGCACCAGTTTGACGTGCAGACCGCCTACTTGCATGCCAACCTAGATAAAGAAATATACATCAGAGCGCCCCACAGCAAAGAAACCAGCAGGGGGGACACCTGGTTACTCCACAAGAGCCTGTACGGGCTAAAGCAATCGGGCAAACGCTGGTACGAATGCCTGGTAGAGGCCCTGAAGTCTATGGGATTCACGGCGACCATAGCTGACAACTGTTTCTTCACCAAGAAAGAGGGGGACTCACCAGAATACATCCTAGTTTATGTGGATGACATACTATATATCAGCAAACACGAAGGAAACCGCGACACCTTCGCCAGCAGACTGGGCGAACACTTCACCCTAAAATACCTTGGGAGGATAAATCGGTACCTGGGAGTACAGGTCAACCAAACATCAAAAGGTTTCCAACTGTCACAGAAAGAGAAAATAGAAGAATTACTCCATAAGTGCAACATGGCAGACGCCAAGGGATGCGATTCACCCATGCAGACGGACTTTCTAAAAAACATGCATGATGAATCACCCGGATTTGAAGACAACACACTATACAGGTCAACCATAGGCTCCCTCCTATATATCGCTAACTGGACAAGACCGGACATTGCTCTTTCAGTTAATTTACTGTCCAGGCACGTAAGCAAACCCACCACGTACCACTGGGACGCGGTGAAAAGAGTGCTAAGATATCTCAAACAAAGTGCCAATTCATGCCTAACACTAGAACCTGAAAAATCCGACGAACCCATTCTCTCCTGCTACGCCGATGCTGACTGGGCCGGGGATGCCAAAGGCCGAAAAAGTACGTCTGGGTACATATTCTACCTAAACAACAGTCCGGTGCATTGGTACACAGGTAAACAAATTTTGGTGGCAACCTCGACTACTGAAGCTGAATACATATGCCTCTCCAAAGCCGCCAACAATCTCATCTGGTTCGACGACCTGCTCGCCAGCGTGTGGAGAGAACCAGCTTACCCAATAAATATCTATGAAGATAACAAAGCCGCCATAGAGATATCCATGTCCAACGCTGTAGGGCAAAGGTCAAGGCACATAGACATAAAGTATAAGCACGTTAGACAGCTCTCCAGAATCGGTTTCATAAAGGCCATACACTGCGATACAGAAGAACAGACCGCAGACATACTCACAAAACCCCTACAAGGCAAACAACACTCACACTTAGTTTCCAAGCTCCACATCCACCCCAGGGTACCAACCAGCCAGTCAGGCCTACAGACACGAGTCAGGCATTTAGAGGGGGATTTGTCAGGTATAAATGCTCTGCCCGTGACAGGGATCAGCTATAACCCAGTAGTGCAAGGGTTAACCCAGACACCCACCTGGTCAACTCCTCCCATAGACCCCTCCTTACCTGAATCCCCGCCCACAGGTATAAAAGGTGGGCACACTCCTCCATTTTCCAGATCCTAATGTAACCAAGTGAAGACATGATGAACCTGCAAATAAAAGAGAGATATTTTACTTGATGACTCATGTCTCTTCATTGGGCCTGATCCACCAATCCTCGTAACACAGTTTTCTTTAGCTTTCTTTCTGCTGTCAGTTTGTCTTCCTCATGTCCTTCCTTCATGCTCTTCCTCCCTCATCCATTCAACTTTTAAGCTTTGCAGGCACTGAGCTTTATTCTTTAGAATACTATTTTCTTTTCAAAACAATCTGGCTAATACTTATAGCTCCTACTCCTCCACACCTTTTTATTCTTTCCAGCTGAGTGGAAGTTGCAAAAAAATTATGTAAAGGAGATCAGGACTGTGTCACTTCATCAGCCTGAGAGGTTTCCAAAACCTGGACAGAATGTTTTTGTACAGGATTGTTGAGATAAATATTCCAGATCCCTTTGGGAGAAGCAGTGGTTCGGAATGTTGCTGACTGCTTCATTCTAAGTTTATGTCCTTCCCGGTCACGTGACCCAGATTGGATTATATATAGCAGAGGTGTCAAACTGGTGGCCCATGGACTGGATGAGTCACGCACAGGCCACACCCACCCTGGGTCTCCAAAGGCAAAAAACTTTGCAATACGTCACCTGATGTGATCGAGTTTTAACCCATGATATATAGCCTTCCCTACGCATCCTGATGCATATATACTAATGCAGAGATGCAGCATGAGTAGGAAGCAGAAACATACCTACCTAGGCAATATCCACAGTCTCTGGGGAGAAAATACATGTGTGTGCACACATGAACGCATTACTACAGAAGAAAATGCAATTGGTTCTTTTGATATTCCTGTGAAGAAATTGGAAAAAAGTTAAACAGCCAGGTTATACACCTTTCCTTTATTAAGAAGAAAGGGTTAAGGACCACAAATATCACTTTTTTTTCTGTATCATGTTCTTTGTTCCTTGTCTAGCTCTCTGTGATAGCCTGTTCCTACTCTCTATTCTAATTAACTAAAATGTAATATTGCCAGCAAATTGGTATGATTAAATCCTGTGCTTTTTGAGAAAGCCCTTTCCAAATCAGCCAATTTGCTAACCAGTATTATACCCATACTGGCCTTGCACAAAACCTAATAAAAATGCAACCAAATCCTACAGAACTACTCATTTTATTTTATTAATTTGTAGCCCAACTGTTATTTTTATAAATAATTCAAAGTGGTGAACAGACATTATACTTCTTCCTCCTCTTATTTTTCTCATAATAGTAATCCTGTAAGGTGACTTGGGCTGAGCAAGAGTGACTTGAGTCAAGTTCACCCAGCTGGCTTAATGCACAAGTTGAAAAATATTTGATTAATAGTAATTTAGGCTACAATTCTATACCTTAGTATATTAGTAAATGTAATTAATATTATATTTCAGCATCAATCATGGTTTTTTTGAGGCATTAGAAGAACATTTTTTTCTAGATATCTCTGAGCAGCATGACAATTTTCTCTCACAATAAAAAAGTTCATTAATATTCACTCTATTTGTGTTTTCCAGCATGATCCTTTTTCAGAGAAGAAAGTTATTCAATATATAGCAGTATCAATGAAAAATGTTGGTGATATCAATTGCCCTTGTGACATTGCAGGATTACTCATTCTTTGTTAATCTTTTTAATTCAAAGCTTCCATTTATATTACTGTTACATTGGAAAGAGGAAGTTATTCTGGGTAATCTCACTTAAACTCTCTAACTTCATTTTCAAGTTAGCAATGTATTCTAAGTGTAAAACAAATGGAGGAAACAGCAGATTCCAATCAGATGCAAGAGACATGCAGGTAATTTTTAAATTTGTTTTCATTGTTGAAAAAACTTATGAGAAGTAAATCAGCTGAGCCAAATTACAGATGACTTCTGTGGCTTGGGAATATGCCTTTGCACACCTGTTCATTGAATTTGTAAGTGAGAATTAAGTACTATTGTTCATAGCAAAAATTAACAGTATGATTCTCTGAATGTTTATCTGGAAGTAAGTCAAATTATCCAATGACACATATTCTCAGATACTTGAATATGATTAGTCTTAATTGTAGTGGAAACAATGCATGCAAATATAATGGAGAAATATTAGTCACAGTTAATTAAGTAGACTTAAATCAATTAATAAAATAGTATAGAAGTTTAATTATGTAAGATTTTAATTTAGCTTTTGAAAATTTAATTAGTAATGCAATAAATGCATATAAACATTAGATGCTTTATTGTTTAGTGTGTGTATGTGTGTATGTGTGTTTTACAACTTAAGAGTGGGAAAATTCAACAGCTAACCATTAGCAATATAGTATCTAAGACAAGTGAAAAGACTCACAATGCACATTAATACTGATAATGTCATCTTGATTTATCTGAAGTTGCCAATGATTTTACCTAAAATTCCTGCAGATGGACACCAGGACTTGACAAAAACATCCAATGTAAGTGGTTCATAGAGAGTCTAAATGTACTTCTGAGTAGGAAATATAAACAAACCCATATGGACTTTGCTAACAAAAATGGCAAAATTATGAGACTCCTGATCAGGATAAAATCTGTAAAGTCCACTAAAGTGTCCAGGCCAGGGGTGAAATCTAAAATTTGTTACTACCGGTTCTGTGGGCGTGGCTTGGTGGTGGTGGGGTAATGTGACTGGGTGGGCGTGGCCAACTTTTTTTTTTTACTTTTAAAAGCATTTTTTCTACAACCTTATGAGGTTGCAGAAAAAAAATACTTTTAGAAGCCTCGGACGATCAGGCAAGTCAGCTGGGTTTGCCAGAGGCTTTTAAAGGCATTTTTTTTCCTATAGCCACTTCTGCTGAAGAGGTTGCAGAAAAAAATTCTTTGAAAAACCTCTGATGATCCCAGCTGAGCCACGGGATCATCAGAGGCTTTTTTTTTTACTTTTTTTTTTTTTTTTTTATTGAAAAAGTTTTCAAATACAAGTTTTTCCCCCTTTTCCCCCCCCCTCTTCCCTAACCCACCCTTTCCACCCAACCCCCCCCGTGACTTCTTCACAACAATAGGCTATTTCATAACTAGTTACATACATAATATCTTCCCTTTCCCTTAATCCCTTCTCGGAATACTGACCCTTAACTTGTTAATCTTATAACTCCCATTTTTACGGTAATCTGCCCTTTTTCTCCTCCCCTAAACTTATTGAGTATTATTACAAATTAACCTTTAATCTTTTATATATATTAATATAACATTTTAAATCGGCCTTCTCCCTGCAACCAAATTTATTCAATTCTGTCCACTTCCTCCACTCCTCTAAATATATGACTTGAAATCAGACAATACAATTCTAAATATAATCCACTACCCACTTTACTAGAATATACACATATCTATATATGCATCCCATTTTATAACAATCAGTAAACTAACCTATTTCAGCCCTTCAATTCCTACAAAATCATGCAATACGATTCTAAATATAATCAACTGCCCACTTTACTAAGATATACACATATCTATATATGCATTTCATTATGTAAAAAGAGAAAAGACAATAACTTTAAGTTTATGATCCATATAATATCTTCTTTGATGTCTTTCCACTAGATTGTTAAATCCATCACCCATAATTGGGTAAAATAACATGCTGGTGCAACAGTTTGTTCAAAATCTTCAGTCATCTTCTGCCCCCATCAGTAGTAGATATCCTCACACCTGTATAAAAGTAAAAACAACCACCCGAGTGACATTATAATTATGAATATATCCGTATGGTTATAGTTGTGGTATTCATCAGGATTGTTAATTCCCGTCATCCTACTGAGTAACATCCAGATCTTCTGCATGCCCCGGCAAAACTCTCCTGCCTTATAACTCAAAGTAGTTATAATATATTTCCAAGAGAAAAAAAAGGTAAATAAGAAAAAATTAGATGATTCAAATCCAACAAAGTGAGGCTCTTTCCACTTCCCAAAATCATGGCCTTGCAGAGATCTGCCACAATCCTCAGGATAGTATCAGACAATTGTTCGCCGCCACTGTCTTTTCTAATATTCATTCATTTTTTAAAGCGCCTGGCTTCACTGTTGCTTAGTTTGGAAATTGCTGTTTCTATAAGATCTGTTTCTTTTCTTTTTCTTTTTCGGGTTGAATTTCCATCCTCTTTTCTTGCTTACCAATTGTATATCTGCTGGTTGATTTTCATTCTGCTTTGTGGATTGTTCTTGTTGGGTTAGTTTTATCATCTCATCTTTCTTCTCCATCACTTGTATATCAACTGATTGATTTGCGCACTTGTCTGTGACTTGATGATTCATCACCTTGGGTTCGGATGACACTGCTCTCTTATTTATAAACAGTCCAGCTGGGGTCTCCAAGGAGTCCAAAGACAATTTATCCATCACAGCCTCTGTAATTTGATGTTTTCCTTTTATTTCCAACTCCTTTTGCTTATCCTGTATTATGCCTAAAGGTGTTAAATTCATTTTTAGAATTTTTTGATAAAAATCTTCCGCTTTTTCAACAGTGTGCAATTGATATCTTACGCCTTGATATCTCAATATTAAACCAACTGGGATGTCCCACCTGAATAGGATATTTCTTTTTTTTAATTCAGTCACTAAAAAGCCAAATTTCTTCCTCTCCATTAACATCTTGGGCGGGAGCTCCTTGAAAATCCAAATCTTTCTTCCATGAAATTGCAAATTGGAATTAAAAAAGTTCTGCACAATATTATTCCTAATTTCTTTATCTGTAAAATAGATCACCACATCTCTAGGCAGTTGCCTTTGCTTTGCCCACCAGGAGTTTATTCTATAAATTCTATCAATCCTGCAATACACTTCATCAGGTTGAACCTTTAAGATCCCAGCCAGAATTTCAGAAGATACTTTCCTTAAATCATCTCTATTATTTTCCTGCAGACCTCTCAATCTAATTGCATATTCTGTAGAATTATATTGAATCATTAAAACTTCTCTTTCAATCCTCTGTTGTACATTTTCCTCATTACCAATCTTTTGGTCAGTCTCCATTTTAGATTTGTCTTCCAAGCTATTATCCTGAATGTTTATCAAATCCTTTTTAATTTTTTGAGTCATGTCATCCAAGTTCTCCTCGACTTCCTTCATTTTAGTCTCTAATAATTCAGTCTTTGCCTCCATCCGAATCAGAAAGCCTGATAAACCATTAGCAACTTTTGAAATCTTTTTATTCAAGAAGTCAGACTCTGATTTCACCAATTCACCAATTTCTTTAATTTCCTGCTTAAATTTTTCAAGTTGCTGATTCACAATCTCATCCCTTCTTACAATCTCTTCAAGGATAAATTCTAATATATTAAAATCAGGTTTCTGATGCTGGAGAGTTGAAATTTGTTGGCACAATTTCTTAAGGGGGGAAATTCCCCCCCCCTGTTTGTCCAGCTGTATAAGTCCTGATGCCATTTCCCACACAGACAAGATTTAGCAAAAATAAGAGAAGAAATAGAAAACAAAAAGACTTTCCCTCATTAAAAAAAACTTCTGAGCAGCACAGGAGCGAGGTTTCTCTAGAAATGTAGCCAATGATATTTATTCCGCTACATTGTAATAATGAAAAACGGAAGGACTTTCCCTTTTAGCCCTTCTCCAGCCACAGCAGACGCCATTTTAGAAGGCTCTTTTTCCCTCTTTTCCTCTGCTCTTTTCTTTTAAATAGTTTTTGAAAGGGTGAGATACTTGCGGTTCAGTATTAAGGGTCCAGTTCTTCATTTCTTTAATTATTCTTTTAGATTCATAGGCTTGCTCTTGACGCCTGGCTCTGCATAGGCAGAGGTCTCCCAAAGCCCGGAGCAGCGGCAGGGGATATGGGGCTTCTCATCCGCTCCGTCCCAAAAGTTAAAAAAGAAACTTTTGGGACTCTGCGGGGAGTTCTACCCACCCCTGCCGGCTCTCTCTCCGTTTCCTCTTGGAAACGGAGTTTTTTCGAGCCGCCATCCGCTGTAACGGCGGCTCTATACAGGCAGAGGGAGCTGACGATCCCAGAGGAACGTCTGGCGGCGGCCAGCAGCAAACCAGAAGTCCGCTTTTTTTTTTTTTTTTTTTTTTTTTACTTTTAAAAGCATTTTTTCGGCCGAAGAGGTTGTAGAAAAAATGCTTTTAAAAGTAAAAAAAAAATAGCCTCTGATGATCACGTGGCTCAGCTGGGTATGGGGGGGGGGCAGGGATTTTTGTGACTGGTTCTCCAAACCACCCGCCGCCATCGCTACCGGATCGGGAAATCCGGTCCAAACTGAGAGCATTTCACTCCTGGTCCAGACAAATGGATGAATGTATCTGATAAACAGAATGTGAGGATGACAAAGCTCTTCAGTTATTGCTTCCTTGCACCTTGCAGGACTTTATGCTTTTGATTCAAGAATTAGGTCAGTGTGATCAAGAGTATACTTAATAAATTTGTCTAATGAACTTTTTAGCCTTCATAAAATAATCAAAGCCAGTGTTTCTCAACTTGGGGAATTCTGGGAGTTGATGTCTTCACATTTTTAAAGTTCCCAAAGTAGAGAAAAACTGGTCTAAATCATCATTTCATATGGGCTGCTAAACTTATTTCCTGCATCATGCCTTAAACTTTCTCACCATTACATCTATCTTCATTAGCAATGTCTTCCTTTTGTTCCTACTTTTCAGTGCATTTTGCCAGTAAATAAATGTTCCTAGCAGTACATACTATCTAAAGAAGGAAGTCCTGAATGACATCCTTAAATCTGTTCTAATGGATAGCATTATGGATAGCATAAATAAATAAAATCAGAAAGCCAGACTCAGATAATAGTGAATCTGAGAGAAGGGCTTCTTCTGAAGATCTTTTTAAAAAAACAATTTTAATTTTTTTAAATATTAAGCATAAAAATTCAATGTCTATATGAACAGTGTGTTGTTTCTGACTTTAAGTCTATATATGTTACTTTACTATTTTTTCTAACCATGTGTGTATTTTTGTCCAGTATTTTTTTGCCTTTGGGTAAAATGTGGTAGTATGAACCCGGTATCCGATTACATTTCCAGCATTTGGCAGATATATCCTTAAACAACTTTGCCAATCTTGCTGGTGGAAAGTGCCATTTATAAAACATTTAACTAAAACATACTATCATTGTTTCCTTTACTTGCTCTTCTTCCATTTTAATGCTCAATAGGTAGTTATAAGTTTTTTAAATTGGTTTTTCATCTGTCCCAGTTAATATCTGTTTCAGTTCTGTTGGCTTTTTATAAAAACCATTGCTTTAGCATCTTTCTCATATCTTGAGTATATTTGCACATGTGGCCACCATGGCAAATCAATCCCTTGACTATTCAGTTCTTGCTTAGCTTTAAGTTCCCCTTTTTCATTCAAGATGACCTTATAATGTTTTCCATGTTAACTACACTCAGATGTATCAGTGCCTCCATCGTGGAGAGCCAGACTGGTATTTTCAAATAGTGTTTTTCTTTTCTTTGATTTTTTTCCCCACACTAACAATAATGCATTCCTAACATAATGTCTTTGAAAATCCATGTATTTTATTTTTCCCATACCATAGAAAGGCGGGCCACCCCAGTTGCAGATCATATCCGTCCAGTGTTAGTAATCGTCTACACCTCAAATTTATCCATTCTTTCACCCATGTAAGTACAGAGGCTTGATATTACAACTCCCAATCTGGCAACCCAAAATCCCCTTTGTTTTTAGAATCTGGTAACATTTTCAGACTTATTCTTGCTTTCTTCCCTTGCCAAATGTATTTTGACATTGTTTTATTTAATTCCTCAGAATATTTTTTCCCCAGCTTTATAGGTATTGTTTGGAACAAATATAGTAATCTTGGCAAAATATTCATTTTTATAGTAGTTTTATACTATCCTATCAGGGATAGTTGTAGATTTTTCTGCTTCTCCAAGTCTGATTTGATTTGTTGCAGTAATTTAATGTAATTATCTTTTTTAATAGCACATCTTGCTGTTAATTGAATTCCTAGATATTTTACTTTCTTGACTATCTGGACACCTGTCTTCTTCATTAAGTCTTTTTTCTGTTTATCTGTAAGATTTTTGACTAATGTTTTAGTTTTCTCTATTTATTTTCAATCCTGCAATTTCACCATAATCTTTTTTTTAAAATTAATTTGGGTCCAGTTTCTTGTGGTTCTTCTAGAATAAATACCAGGTAATCTGCATATGCCTGTAATATATATTTTTCTTTTTTTATTTCCATCTTTTTATTTCTATATCTAGTCTAATGTTTCTATTTAGCACTTCCAACATCAATATAAATAGTAGAGGGAACAATGGGCGTCCTTGCCTTGTGTCTTTTTTTATGTTAAAGTTCTCTGTCATGTCCCCATTTACAATCACCTTTACAGTCTGTTTGGAATATATTGCCTTAATCATTTTGGTAAATCTTTCACCAAAGTCCATATATTTTAATTGTGATAACATAAATTGCCAATTTACATTGCCAAATGCTTTCTGCGGATCTAAGAAGATCAGCGCCGTTTGTTTTTCAGAATGTGCTTCATAATACTCCAATGTATTCAAGATAACTCTCATATTATTTCTAATTTGTCTCTTAGGTAAGAATCCATTCTGATTTGAATGTATAAATTCATTCAAAAATCTGTTTAATCTCTCTACTATTATTGAGGCCTATATTTTGTAATTAACATTTAATAATGATATTGGCCTATAATTTTTGATCTTTATTAAATCTGAATGTTCTTTTGTTATAAGAGTAATATTTGCTTCTGTCCAAGTATTTGGTATCTTAGCTTCTAACAATACTTTGTTATAAACTTCCAACAATGACAGTCCTAGAGTGTTTTATTATTCTTTTGTCTCTTGATTGCCTCTGTTAATTCCATCATCGTTATTCTTTCATTTAATATAACTTTCACTGTTTCGGGCACTTTAGGTAATTCAGCTTTTTCCAAATATTGTCTTATTTTATCTTCTGAATTTTTTTCTTGATCATACAAATTTTCATAAAAATCCTGAATTATTTTCTTTTTAATTTTTTGTGCCAGTTCTTTTTCCATTAGATTCAATTTGTGTTTTATTAGTTCCATTGGGTTTTGTAGGTTCTTTTTTTGTGGTTCTTTCTGTAGTTCTGGTTCTATTTTTTTTTTCTTCTTCTAGTATCTTTTGATATTGTTTCTTTTTCTTATTTTTTCTTCCTATATAAATTATGGCAAGTCCCCAGAAATACGCATTAGCTGTATCCCATACATTTTGCGATGAGGTCTCTTCTTTTCTGTTCTCTTTAAAAAAGAAATCCAATTCTTTTTCCATTGTTTGTGTAAATTCTTTGTCCTTTAATATGGATTGATTCAACATCCCTCTCAGTTTCTTCTTTTGTCCTTTTCACTTAACTTTTACTGGATTACTTTTTTACTGGACTACTTTTACTGAATTATAATCCGCCCATATGTTTGATTCTATTTCTATCTTTTGCACATCTGCTCTTAACTCTGGTGACATCCATATCACATTTATTCTTGACCAAGATTGGTGTCTATTTGAATAAAATGTATATTGCTTTTTCTTAGGGTTTATTTCTCTCTATATATCTTGGATACATACTTCTTCTGCCATTTTGAAGAAAGTTTTTGGAAGAGTTTTCCTTGCCTTTTTGCCTACTTTACTACTTCTGTAGTCAAGTTTTGCATCTACAATTGCATTGAAATCCTCTATCATGCAAATATTTTCATAGTCAATTTCTATAAAACTCTTATGGAGTTTTTCATAAAATTCTTCTTGTTTATTATTTGGTGCATATATTGCTACCAAAAGTGATCTGTTTGTGGTTTATTACCTCCACCATCAAAATTTTCCCCTCTTCATCTGTATAAATTTATCTGGCATTTATTGTCTCTTTAATATATAAGACCAACCCTCTTTTCTTTTGTTGTGTTAATGAAAAATAAAGTTTCCCAATTTTAGGATGTTCCAGTAATTTGTTGTGTTGTTTTTTAATGTGAACCTCTTGTAGACAAATTCAATCTAATTTTAGTTTTTGTAATTTGGTAAAAGCTCTTTTCCTTTTCATAGACGAATTCAATCCATTTATGTTAATTGACAGTAACTTTAGTTCTTCTTCCATCATTTCATTTAAAAATGAGTCTTATATGGGGGATGGAGGGGTTCAAGTTTCATATAAAGGGTTTTTTTGATGGGAGTATATTCTGTGGAAGTCTGGGGGGGAGGGGAGGGCTAGGGGGGTTAGGTTGGGGAGTTTGGGGTGGGCTGGGGGTGGGGGGGAAATGGGGTGAAAATGTAATTGTAAAACTTTTGCAATAAAAAAAATGAGTCTTATCATGTAGTTGATCTTATTTCTCTCTGATCCTTTGCTCTTGCTCCTTCTCATTCTGCTCCTTTTTTTTCAGTTTCACTTTCTTCTTCTTGTGTATTTTTCCCTCCTGTTAATTCCTCTTGTCCTTTGCTTTCTATTTCCTCTGTTCTCTCTTGTTCCTCATATGAACTGAAGTGGTGGTTGTAAAAATTGTATGCTTTATCTAAAGAGTTTAATCTGTATCTTTTATCATTCCAAGTGACTAGTATTTCCTCAGGTGTCATATTTAATCAATTGTCCTGTCAGAATTTGATACTGCTTCCATAAGTCTCTTAGTCTTCTCAGTAACTGTTTCAGGACCACAAGTTCTTTATTTTTGTGTTTCAATGGTTTTCCTTTTTTGCTTTTTAAAGCATTTCAGCTCTTATTGTCCTTTTAACAAATGTCACGTGTACTTCTCTTGGGAATTTATTCCTTCTCACATAGCTTGTATGTATTCTAAATGTTTCGTCCATCTCGGCCTGCATCTCCAGCTTATTTATCTCCAAGGCATCTGCCAACAACTCTGCCATCATATCAGTGAGATCTTCCCCTTTTTCTTCTTCAATGTTTTAGAATCTCAGGAAATATTCAGCCTTCTCCATCTCCAGGGTAATTACTGTGCCTTATAACTCCTTGTTTTTCTGTGTCAGTCTATGGTTCATCTCATCCACTTTTTTCTCTGCTTGTTCTGATTTCTCTTCTATAATCTTTATCTTTTGTTCATTTTTAACTATCATTTGCTGAAAGTTTCCTATTTTTTCATCTATGTTTTGTATTTTTTTCCTTTATCTCTCCCATCTCATTCTTCATCTCATTATGTTTTTTTCTCAAAGCTTCTTGTAGCGACTGAAATATCATCTTCATTTCTGTTGGATTGTATTCATTTTCTCTTGCTGTATTAGACTATCTATTGATCTTTGGCTTGACAGACTGGATGCTGCTGCTGATGTGGTTTTTCCCCTATTTTAGTTAAATTTGAAGTACTTGTCATTTTAAACTCTGTTAGTAAATTTAAAAAGAATAAACAACAATAATTCACAATAATACCAAAATAATCCAAAATCCACAGTCTCTTCCCACTTTTAAAATATTACCAAAATAAATTTACCAAAGGGTCATCTTCTTACTTTCTTTTCTCCCCCAGACACAAGCTAGCTTCAAAATTCTTTACTATTGTAATCCACAAAGTTAGTCTATAAATTAGTCCAGGAAGCTTCTTTAAGAACAGCTGTTATTTCTTTTTCTTTTAGCAAATAATATTTGTAATCCACAAGGGCCCACCAAACCCCCAATGTTTTGTAAACCACAGTATCTTGCAGATAAAAAAAAACCCTTCAACTTAGTCTCAGGATAAATCCATGCTGTTTCCCAACTTTAAACTGCTCAGTATATCCATAATTCACAAAGGTTCAGAGAGTTACAATGTTCAAAGAGTTTCAATGTTTTCATTGTCTGCTTCCAACTGTCCAGTATAAACCACTTGCAGGTGTTACTTGTAATAAACACAATCTTATCAACAATAAACAGCCAAGCTCCTTTCACTTTCCTGGCATCCTTCCCCACCAGTAGGTGTCACCCTTACTCTGTTTCTCTTCTTTTGCTGAAATGACCTTTTTTTTAAAAAAATGAAATGACCTCTTTTTTAAAAAAAAGTTCCAAAAGTTAGTTTCATTTAAAATATATTCAAGTGTTTTTTAAATCTCAATTAGAGTTGCTAAAGCAACCAGTCCAGGTTTCCTAGCTTTAAGCTTTATTTCTCTCCAAAAAATTATCTTCTCCCTTTTCCAGATCTGTCAGCAGCTCACGATCTTAATTGCCGCTGTTTTTGAGGGGTGGGAGAAAACTCTACCTCCTTCTCTTTGTGTCCCACTTTCAATAGAAGAGTATTACAGGGGCAAATTCCTCAACAGAAGTTGGAAAGATCTCACCCAGATCAGCCACACTGTTGTCAGATTGTTTCTTTGTTGCTTCTTCAGTCAGGCTGTAACAGCCTCAGTCCAGCATGTAATGGTCATCTCCCCCTCTCCCCCAATTTGAGAGGTTTCTCTGGATCATACAAGGAGATTGCAACACCTACAGGGTGACTTCGGCCCCAAAGGACTTCCTGGAGGACAGAATTCGGCACACCATTTTGCCACGACATTAGCTCCACCTACCCTTCTGAAGATCTTGAATGGTTCCTATATAAGAATGATCTATTTTTTTAAAAAAAAGGCTGGTTCTGTGGCTTTTTAGGAACTAGTACTCTGCATTTTCACCAGAGGTAGTAGTAAAAACATTCTGCATGTAACCACTCTATTAAATAGTATGGTTGAAGAATTTTGGACAAGCTAAAATTTCCAAACACATAAATAGAATTTTTCCACATATCAAGCACATTAAAGTTCAAATAAGTATTTAAAACATGTGTCATTCTAGGAAAATCTGATATTTTGATGGATGAAGGCAGTCTACAGATAGTCTATCAGTCCAGTCTGGGCACCAAGTCTTTCAAGAGAAAATGGAAAAATGTGTGGTCCAGTGGTAGGTTTCTACCAGTTTGTCCCGGTTTGGGTGAACCGGTAGTGGCAGTGGCAGGAGGCTCTGCCCACCCACCCAGACATCATCACGGACACTCTGCACATGCACAGAAGTGCTGCGCACAAGTGAAGCAAGCACAAGCATGTGTGTGCTCACAGTTCCGAACCAATAGCAAAGGTAAGTGGAACCCACTACTGGTGTGATCCAGAAAACACAAAAACATCTAATAGAGAGCAAGAGCAGAGAGGCTGATTTTATTTTCAATGACTTCTCATTCTCTGCTTGCTTCTTGACTGGCCTGAATGTGAAATGTGAAAGTAAATAAGCTCCAAAGCTTAGTCAGGATCATCCATTTTTCTTATCCTAGTCTCCACAAATTCCACTGCTTTTGACAAATGCTTTCCAAGGTTTTCAAGGAAAAGTGAAAATCATAGTTTAATGGTAGAATCTGTTTGATGCCCAGAATGTCCTGGATCTAGTCTCTAGAAAGATTCCAATCTGGAACTTGGGAAAACTGCCATTAGTTACTGATGTTACTAAATTTCTGTTCTAAAAAAATAGCCTCTTGTAAAGTTGTCAAATCTATAACAAAGGTGATATTGGCAAAAATATTCAAAATATATTTAAAACTCCTGCATTCTGTTTATTCTCATGAAATATGTTAATGAAAAAAGCCCTCATAGAATTAAAATGGAAATATGGACTCAAACATATGATGTTAGACCTTCTACCTGGTTCTCTTCAGAAAAATTCCTGTGATTGCTCATAGTCTTGCCTTGATGGGTGTTTTATTTGTCTCTCTGTGTTGGTTGGTACACAGGGCCGGATTTATATGAAAAGAGGCCCTAGGAGGGAGAGGGGGAGATGACCATATTAATCAATATGAACATGAATATTCCAATTATTTCCATGCAATCCAATTTCTTACAAATCCATTAATTATATTTACCAATAATAATAAACCAAATAATTTCCCCCATATATTCCTCCAAACCACAACTTAACCATTTCTGCTTTCAGAATATTAATATACAATTAATAGTATCTCAATTATTACAATTCCCTAGTTAAATAGAGCTTTTTTTCTTTTGTGTTTTAAAATCCTGAACTCTCCTCTTTTTCCCTAAATTTCCCATTGTTTGCACCTACCTTTTTTGGTGAGGAAAAAGAAAAGAATTCTGCCTGCTTAATTTTCCAACCTTGCAGCAACAGCAAAGCAGTTTCAGTTTCGTTTCTCAGCATAGCTAGGGGGGAAAAAATCAGCACTCTTTGCAAGGAAGCAGAAGAGCCCTGAGCAAAACAGCTGAGACAAATCAGCTGAGAGCCGGGAGGCCAATGAGCCTCTGTTGAAGCTCCGTGGGCCAATACAATTACAAAAAAAAACAAACCACCGAACCGTTTGTTAAATTGCTGGCTCCCCCGCCCCTCGCCCACCACTATTTATTGGCAATAAATAGTGGTACGGAGCGGTGGGGCAAGCCAGCAATTTAATGAAGGGTTTGGCTGCACCACTGGCTCTAGGGCGGCCCTTTGAAGCCCCGCGGCAAGAATTTGAAGGGTTTTTTTCCTCTAGCCATCGGAGGCAGCAATAGATTGGGAGTGGGTGGGGTAAACGAACAGCCGGCAATCCAGAGAATGAGGGTGAGTGAAGGCGTGGAAGCTGCTTTCTCCATCCTGCTCTCTTGCATCGGGGAACCACGTGGCAGCCCACGTGGATCCCAGGCAGCGGAACTCAGGCTAGGGAAGCTGTCTCAGGAATTCTGAGAGTTGAAGTCCACAGGTTGTAAAAGAGCCACAATTGCCCACCCCTGGCTACGGTAGGCTGGCGCCGCGCGGGTGGGAGGCGAGGGGCGGGTGAGCCAGCAATTTAACAAAGGGTTCGGCCGAACCCCCTAGAACCCCCAGAATCCCACCACTGTGTAGGCCCCTCTTGATCTTGAGGCCCTAGGCTGAAGCCTAGTTAGCCTATAGGAAAATCCGGCCCTGTTGGTACAACAAGAAACTAATGTTGAGGAAAAGGATCACTTGTATCAAATAGTTAAACTGTTGCACTATAGTTGCTTATTAATTCAATTTGAATAATTTGTAATGTAATTTACTGTATTGTTCAATCATGAAAGACTACAAATTTAATTAATATAGCCAACTTTGGACAGTGCACAATAAATGGATAAAACCATATATTTAAAAAACCCAAATATAAATGATCTAGAAATCACTTCAAAAAGTAAATATTATAAAAATCAGCAATACAAACTCTAGATAAAAAGAGGGTAAGAATAACCAGCTCAGCAATAAAGCCATAATAATGATAAAGTACTGATATGCTGACTAGACCATATCTTTTATTCAGAGTCCAATATTGTTAATGAAATTCTGACAGCTGCCTGCCCCATATAATCAAGTGAGCTCATTTCAGGTGCTTCAGCAACCAGCCTCCATTTGCAGCCATCTGCAATATTGTGTGCTCATATGACCACATTTTTCAACATTTTGAGGAAAAAATAGCATTTACTTCTGGTTTTTGGCAAAACCAACACCCAGCAAACCATTGGTTCACTTAAACAATGTGGCATTCACTTAATGACCATCACAAAAAAGTTGTAAAATCAGGTCAATCGCATGAGTGAT
Organism: Arizona elegans; assembly: GCA_022577455.1. NCBI lineage: Eukaryota > Metazoa > Chordata > Lepidosauria > Squamata > Colubridae > Arizona > Arizona elegans. Next base: position 24,369,319 of record JAKOOJ010000007.1, read on the forward strand.
CCACATTATAACAATCATAACATATGACTGTGATGGGCAGTCTTCATTATGGTCATAAGTCAAAAAACCAAAGGCACAAGTACAGAGTAGGTGAAACCTGGCTCAAAAACAGTGACTGTGAGAGGGATCTTGGAGTCTTAATGGATGATCACTTAAACATGAGCCAGCAGTGTGTGGCAGCAGCCAAAAAAGCTAATACAATCCTTGGTTGTATAAAGAGATCCATAAAATCAAAATCACATGAAGTATTAGTATTTATAAAGTTTAGTAAGGCCACACCTGGAATATTGCATCCAGTTGTGATTACCACATTACAAAAAAGATGTTGAGACTTTGGAAAGATGAACAACTAAGATGATTAAAGGCCTGGAGACAAAAATATATGAAGAATTGGGTATGGCCAATCTAGAGTAAAGAAGGACTAGGATTGACATGATAGCTGTATTCCAGTATTTGAGGTGCTGCCAGAAAGAAAAAGGAGTCAACTTATTTTCCAAAGCACCAGAAGGCAAGGCAAAAAACAATGGACAGAAACTATTCAAGGAGAGAAACAACATGGAAGTAAGTAGAAAATTCCTGACAGTGAGGACAATTAACCAGTGGAACAGTTTGACTTCAGAAGTTGTAGGGGCTTCATCACTGGAATTTTTAAGAAAAGACTGGACAGCCACCTATCTGAAATGGTATAGGGTCTCTTGTTTGAGCAGGGGGGTTGGACTAGAAGGCCTCCAAGGTCCCTTCCAGCTCTATTCTGATTGACTACCTATATAGGAAGTGAATACAGATTAATTGCTCATTTAAATAGTGTTCAACGTGATTTTTTTTTAAGTTTCAGAAAATATGTAAACATGATGATCCTGTAACTCTGAAAAGTGTTGAAGCAGAGATATACGAGATATTTCCAAGATGGTGAAAAAGTAGAAAAGTAACATACCCAATTGCCAGACTAAATGAATGTGAGTTCTGAAAAAATACACTATGTATAACAGCAAATTTAGGTTTCAAATTACATTCAGCAGTTTCATTATCAGTCCAAATTCTTCTGAAAGTTCAGTGTTGTTTGAATCATTCCTTCAGTTCATTGACTATTGTTTGGCATCCAGTTTCTTTGTGAATTAATGTTTGGTGATGCAATTGACTTGTTTCTGGAGTGAAAACACATGCATTTAATTACAAGATAACGTTGCAGACTTAAAATGGATGGGTGCAGTAGTGGTAGAATATTTTAGGAATTTTTAGCCAAGATGAGCTGGCATGAATAATATAGTATCAGAAACCATTTATAATATATTATTTGATTGAAATAATTTAGTGCTAGGAGATGTTATCAACAATGATTGTTTTATTTAATTTTAGTATGTAACATTTTAGCATGACTGTGCTGGAATCTGTTTCATTTATTTTAACATCTGATCATACTTCCTATTTTTAAAGGTCAGTTTTATATTTTTAGTTCCAAAAAGTTATGAGCTGTAATCTTACAACATATTGTACATTTCAGTGGGTGGAATCCAAGAGAGATTAGGCATGACTAAATTGCATTCACATTTTCAGAAATGACAATGCAAATCTATCTCTCTCTTTCATATATATTTATGAAAGATTCATTAAATTTAGAACAATTTGTTAAATATGAGGACTGTAGCTTTAAATATGTATTTGTCCAATATGATTCAGTTGATTTGCATTTGAACTAACACACATTTTCTCCAAATTTATGTAATGAACAGAGCAGAAGTAAGCAATCCCATCAGCCCTCATGATGATGAACGATGAGAAAGGACTCTGGGAATTATACTTCTAAATATTGTAGAACTGCAAATTGTCTGCCCCTGGTCAGTGTATCTTCAGACACAGAAAGCCTGTGCATGCCTCTTGAATTCTATTTGGTCAAGAAACCAGATATTCTGCTGCATTTATAGAGCTGGTGTAGTGTATCATTTTCCTTCATGATATATTCCAGAAAACATCATAGGCTATCTGCATCAGGAACTCCATGAAAAGAAAACATAACTCTGTATGTTTATTCTGACAGTGTTTTACTTTGGAGCAGTCTGGAAGTGGTGACTGTGGCAATAAGGTATGCCTGCAGGATGTGATAAAATCAAGATCGCGACCACAGTGGTGCGATTGAAGCTCTGTTTGTATGTATGTGTGTCACACGCATACCTATACCTATACCTATATTATATAGTCATGGCTGCCATCTTGACTTTTGTGACTATATAAAAGCAATGCATATCTTTAAATGCAAGCCAGAGAATAGTAATTGATAATTAATCTGATTTTAAGATCAAAGCAGGTTGATGTGCTGTTTTTCTTCTAGGGAAGCTTTCAGGCAATACTGGATCCCAGCTCAAGGGAAATGTAGTTTATTTTTCAGGCAGATGAGAGGCAAGCCATGATAGAGGAACAGCAAAATGTAAACTCAAGATGTAAATTAGTATTGGTAACACATTGAAGAAAAGCTGGAGGCTATAACATTTAACTATGTACTTTGGATCAGCTACATTGGAAAAGCTTGTGGGGTACTAAATGAGTGCTGAAGAGTATGTTACAAGGAAACTATGAATATATCTGTTTGTCCATTTAAATCCAAAACAAGGAACTAAACAAGTTATGGAAGTGATGATGATGATTGAGGACGTTATTCATTCAGCCATGTCCGACTCTTGGCAAGTATCTCCACGTCTTTTGATCTTGCACTACTTTTTTGAGTTGTATAGCATGCTCCATTCATGTAATAATGGGGCAAAAAAATTAATGTCTTTAATGGATGATCCCTAGGCATTCAAATTTATTTTTAATCTCTGTATTTGTTTTATTGAGGCTTATACAGTATGTTCTTTCCCACAAGCGTATGTATGTGTGATCATATTCAAATAGAGCTTGTCAGAATTAGCATCGTAGCTTTCATTCATAAGAGAAGCAGGTCCTCTCTCTTTGCATCAATAGGCCTTCTTTGCATAAGCTCCACGGAAGACTTCCATTTTAATGGATTTAATTAGCATTTATGAAAAATGCTGATTTTCTATGATATAAAGTGACAGATTTAATTTGTTAAGTGGTTCATAATAAAGTGTGAGTTGATTTGTTTCACTATAGTTTAAAAGGCTGCTGCTCAACATGGCCTCCATGTTAATTCATTAAGCATGCTTTGGACCTTATGGAGACTTCTCTCTGTCTCTCTCTCTTTTTGGTAGATTTAATTAACATAGATCTAACTCTCTGGAGATTTAGTGTCCTCCACAAATGTAAGTGACAGAGGCAATAATTTAAAATCCATCTATGTCTTTATATTCATTTACTCTAAGAGGGGATTATAAATGATACAAAATAAATGTAATAGCCGCAGTACAGAATGAATCACTTTAACTTGACACCCAACACAATATACAAAAAATCAAGGAAATGAGAATATGTGTTTGAGGGCTTCTCATTTTTTCAATGTCAAGAAAAGGAAAGCAAAAGATTTCAATTCTTGGTAGAGTTCCTGTCAGTATAAAAACAGCGTTAGGCATTTAAAAAGAGCTACAGTATTAAGGCAGAAGTAAATTTTATTTCTGGATCTGTGGGGATTACAGTATTTTCATTTAAGTGGCTGAACAATTGTAAGTATCACTACTAGGGCTATCTGAAATTTGGAATGGGTGATTAATGAAGCTTTGATCAAACCATCTGCTTGAACCAGATGTATGAATGAAAATGTATACCTACTTCATAGTAACAAAGCCAATATGGATGTTGCAAAGGGCTTTGAGAATGTGGGACAATTATACTGTTTTGGGAGTTTGGGCATTTTGTAGGCAACAGGAAATATTGCAACATCACTTCCCTATATTGAAAAGTTGACAAAGTCTGGTTCAAACATCAGCAGTAGCTTACTGATTAATAAGTAAAAACTATTCTGGGATCTTTAATTTATATTAGAGTCTTACATGTTCAAATTACACCTAAATACTTTTATGTCAATAACTGATCTTTCCTACAAAGAGGTGATGATACTGTAATACTGTAACAATTTCACAATTAACTTGTTATATTAGTCAGAGTAAGATGGCAGCTGACCAGACATCACCATTGAATATTATAGCAAATTTTGGGCTTAAAGCATTGCAATTTGAATTCTACATTCTAAATATTATACTCTGTTATTCTCATTTACATTTTGGAATGCTGGATGCTGTTAGATTCAGGCTATGTTAAATGCCAGGAAAAGTGCTGATATATATTATCAACAATAAATTAATGCTATATAAATCAATAAATGTTATTTCATTTGCTCTCTTAAGATTAAGTTATGAAGCTATGAGATTCATGGTTTACTATAGGAACTTTCATAGGCAACACTGAATTTCATGTTAATTATTGTCACATAGTTCACATGGTTATTTTTAACCACTAGATGTCTCTCTTCCTTATTAATAAACAGATAATTTTCTCAGTCAAAAGACTAGTAGCAGAGATCAATGCAATTCACAAAACATAATTTCACAGTTATATACATCATAACTAAAAACATCTATCCATATAAAGCTTCACTCTAAAAATGTTTGACCATGTTTGGTGTTTGTTTTTAACCAATTATTTAACTAAAGATTGTGTATGGACAGTTGATAATATATAATCTAGATACAGAACATTTTTATATCTGTGCATACTTTGACAATTATTTGGAGCAACTACTTTGTGTGAAATCCCATACAACTAGGAAAGATCAAGGGCTAGATAGATTTCAGTAAGATGTTTTAGGGCCAGTCCACTTATTATTCTAGTAAATACAGAATTTTGGGAAAACATGAGAGGGATTTCCAATCTTCATTTATTAATGGGCTCATTAAAGTGGCATCTTTTTAATCTTTTTAATGATTTTAAATGATTTTAAATGCTTTTCCCCAGATTTCTCACCATCTGAGTCAAACTCAGGAGCGCTGGTGGCGCAGCAGACTAAAGTACTGTTATTAACTGTTATTAACATCAAGCTGCCTGCAATTACTGCAAGTTCAAATCCCACCAGGCTCAGCCTTCCATCCTTTCTAAGGTAGGTAAAATGAGGACCCAGATTGTGGGGGCAATAAGCTGACTTTGTATAAAATATACAAAAGTATGAAGGCTATTGCTTAACGCATTGTAAGCCGCCCTGAGTCTCCGGAGAAGGGCGGCATATAAATCAAATTTTACAAAACAAAACAAAACTGCCATTTATGAGATAAATTGCACATGGATTTACCTTGTTTCTTGATTAGTTATATATGTTCTTTTTTCTATTCTTTTGGCAGATTCCCCATAATTGCTGACCCTTTTGATCATGTGTGAGCAACAACACACTCTGCTATTCATTATACTTTTTCAAATTAACTAAAAAAAGAGATGCAGCTACTTTAAGGAACCCACTCATTAAAATTAATGCACCTTAAAGCAAGTATCTAAGCAGTTGGACTGCTGTAATGAGTATCAAAGAGTTGTTCATGATTTTGTGAGAACTGAAGGACTTCTTGGGATTAATTTTCAATGCATATTGCAATGCAAATTGCATCCACAGTGATGTCTGTGGATGCAAGGTAAAGGGGACATACAGGGCAAATGACAATTGTGTAGTACAGTAATGCCTGTTAGCCCTATAAGGTAGTCCAAACAAGAAGCACAGGAGTGCTAGCTTTATCTTTATTGTCAGGTTACATAAACAGACTCCTGCAAGACTGAAAGTATTTCTCCTTTCCTTTCTTTTACTCTCTGGAAAAATAGGGAAGGTCCCTTATGAAACATTTCCCACTGCTATGGGTTGAAACATCTTTTACACACTCAGTCTGCTGTTCTTCCTTCTGTCTCCCAAGGTCATTCCCATATATCACATTTCACATGTATGAAGGAGCAGGTATTCAATCATGTTGACAATGCAACTGCCATATTGTCAGCTTTGTCACCCATAGACGCATCTAAACATAGTTTTGGTCTTGTATAAGCTAAGATGTATACAAGAGAAATCTTTGCCTGACTGATTGTTTATAACTATTATCAGTATTGCATGTATATTTTTATTAGTAGGGCAGAGAAAGAGAACATGGGATCTTATTTCCACTTCCCCTAACCTACATGGACAGTTTAGTTTTCTATAGAGGAAAGTATTGCTTATGTTTTAAATTTTTTTCATTCAGTTTTAGTGGTTGGAACTGCATGTATTTACTACAGCACGCCATGCCTAGCACAGTCCTTTAACACTGCTTAAATAATTTTAAATATTTTAATTGGGATATTGTCAATTTGGTCTGTCACCTGTGCTTTGTCTTATTTTTTTTGTAAAAAACGAATTTATGTGAATTTCTTCATGTTATAAATGTAAAAAAAATATTTGCAAGGTTCTTCTCATTCTAATTAAAGTACCAAAATATTTTCTGAATAATCTGCACACAGCCAGACTGACAGAGGACTTCCTAAAATAGTAGATGAATGAAAAAACAAATCAGAGAATTGTGTCACTTATGAATTCATATAAAAATAAAATACATGCCATTTTACCTTTTTTAGTCAGGTATCTCTTCAGTGGTTTTTACTTGAAAGTTATATCTATTTCTTAGACAAGTTCTCTTTGTAGTTTGGTAGACTTCCTATCAGCTGTGGATTGTTTCAATTTTTGCTTTTATTTGTATGCATTTGTTTATAGATCCAAAATAAGAAAATAGTGAATAAAGTCAGCCCAGAAATGGGAAAATAGACTCATTGGGCAGAAATACCAATTTCCAAATATTTCATTAACCAGCTAGGAGTCCTTATATTCTTGTTTTTGAAGTATTTTGCATGCTTCCTTGCAGAATTCTTCTAGATTAGAAATAATCCTTAACTATCCTTACAAGCATTGAGATTTCCCCATAAATTTTCAATCATGAAGCCATCCCAAAATATTTCTTTTCAGTTCTGTAAATAGTTTATGGTTGATTGGAGGTAACTTCAGGTTGCTGAAATATCTAATCTCTTTTCAGTTTTAATTTCTTCACTGAATGTGGAACATAGAGGCTAATATACTTCATAAACTAAGATATGATAATTAGTTGAATCAATTCTTCCATCTTCCATCCTTATAATATTTTCAGTTGCTTTGACTCTCATACAACCCTGAAACATAATAGAACTATATCCATGTTTAATGTTTGGCATGGGGGTTCTTTTCTTTAATCGCTTTACCATTTTTTTATTCAAAATATATCTTTTGTGGTTGTAACCAAACAAATACAACTTTTGTTTCATCTGTTGTGGTCAAATCCTGGCTCACCTTACCAAATCACTTTGAAGATGCAACATAATGTTATTAGGCATGCAAACAATACAGTGTACACTGATCTCCCGGCAAAGCAATGGCAGCTTGCTAGGCACTCGTGAGCAAGAGCAGAACCAGAGCTTATGTAACTTTGGCCAGGATGTTTCAAAGACAAGACAAAGAAAAAGGCAGATGTAATGCAAATTGTAGCATGATGTTGGAATGTTTTGTTTTTTTTAAAAATAATCTTTATTTACATTTTCCATTAAAAACAAACAAAAAATAACAACACACCATATAAATAACATACAACACAAAAAACATTACAAATAACAAACAAGTGATAGGTGCAGATAGCTCCTTAGCAACTAACTATTCGCTATAGTATTACAATCTAGGGGAGATAGAACAACTTATATCTCTTTATATATCAATTAGGTCTAACCGATCTCACTTTCCTTGTATAATATAGTTTTCTCCATAACAACTTTTCCTCTTTTTGTTTGGGTTATGATTTTCTCTTCTCTAGCCAAGTATATAGTTTTTCCCAGAATAAACATGTTTGTATTTGGTCTCTATCTTTTAATTTTTTGGTCAATTTATCTGCTTCCGCACAGTCCAAAATCTTTTTTATAATTGCTTCCTCTGATGAGATATTTTGATTTTTCCAAAATTGAGCGTGATAATGTGAAGAGCTAAATACCATAGATCTTTCTTAATCTTATCCGGTTTGGAGCCGAACAGGCATGTCTCTGGTGACCATTCGATTTTTTGATTTAAAATCTTATTCAGCCATTTTTTTATTTTTCCCCAAAATTTTTGTGCTTCCAGGCATGTCCACCATTGATGATAGTAAGTGCCTCTTTCTAGCCCACACTTCCAACAATCAGCCGATTGTCCAGTAAACATTTTGGCCAGTCTATCAGGGGAGAGGTGCCACCTATATATCATCTTGTAAATGTTTTCTTTGTATGCCGTAGAAACTACTAATTTCATATTCTCCCACCATATCCCTTGCCATTTGTCCAAGTGGATTGAGTACCCAAACTTTTTTCCCCAGGCGATCATTGCATCTTTAATTATCTCATCACCTATCTCTAATCTCATTAATAATTTATAGCTTTTGGAAATTGTTGTGTTCAGCAGCTCCCGGCAACAAGGGACGCTGCCCGGGGATTGGCTAAGAGGCGTGGCCTCGTAAACGCAGCAGTATCTGTGTTTGCTATTGGTTGTGCTCTGACAGCTAGTTGGTATTTTAAGAGCTGTCATGTTACCTCAGCGTTAGCCCTGTTGTGTTTTCCAGCCTGTTGGCTCATAATAAAGGTTCTTGTTAACACCACTATCAGTCCCAGTTAATGCCTGCACTAAAAATATAATACTGGCGACGAGGAGTGGAGAACTACTAATGGCACCGCCTACTTTTGCCCCTTTCGATGCTTCCTCAGAGGTTTGGGACTCTTACATGGAAAGGTTTGAATGCTTCTTGGAAGCAAAAGATTTCACTGATCTTTCCGGGGGTAAGAAGAGGGTGCATTTCCTTAATTCTTGCGGGCCAGAGGTTTTTGCGACCGCTCGGGCATTGTTTGCACCTACCCCAGTGCATACCGTGGCCTGGGACATCCTACGGCTTAAATTGAAGGACCATTACTCCCCCGCCCCGTCCCGCATTGCCCGGAGGTTTAAACTGCACCAAATTCTACAGGATGAGGGGGAGACCATCAACCATTACTCGATTTGTGATTGCGAACAGCTGCCCTCGATTGTGAGTAGCGCGACCTGGATGACGCCCTTGTAGAACAGCTGGTGTGTGGTGTTAAGGACATAAGGTTGCAGAGGTGTCTACTGGCAAAACGGAACTTAGATCTTCCTACCGCGATCGAGGAGGCCCAGGTGGCTGAAATGGCTGAGAGATCCACTGCTGACATTCGGAAATTTTACCCTTCTGGGGGCGCTACCTCTTCCGCAGTGCCCCTGCATGACATTGTCTCTGAAGGGTCTACGGATGAGGAGACTGAGATTGACTGCCTTCAGTCGTCCAAGCCCCGGCCCAAGGAAAAACGTTGGCCTAAGAAGACTCCACCTTCGGGATGTCTCAGCTATGGTGACCTGCACCCGAGGTCGACCTGCCATTTCCATTCTGCTACGTGTCGCCATTGTGGGAGACTGGGCCACATTGCTCGTGCATGCCGATCCCTGCCGAAACCTGCTGCTGTGTCTAAGCCTCGCCGTTCTGCTAAAGACGAGTGTTTCTCCATCTCGCGCGACTGCCGCATCACTGAGGTGAATGCCCTTTCAAGATCTCCATCCAACAACAAACTTTATATGACTGTGAACATTGAAGGAGCCTCCTGCCAGATGGAGGTGGACACGGGGTCTGCAAAGTCTATTGTGTCATGGAGGGTGTTAAAGAGGCTGTTACCAACCATACAGAAGAGCCACTTAAAACCCTACCCGGTCAGATTGAGGGACTACCAAGGGAATTTCATTCCAATTTTGGGTCAGGGTTCCTTTTTAGTTGAAACCAGGGGGTTTGTGGGACCCCTTCCGTTGATTGTGGTCAAGGGTTTCCTTCCCAGCCTCCTGGGAATGGATTGGTTTCGATCGTTAGGATTGCAGATCGAAGGAATTCACTCCACGGGGATGGACATGTATGGGGGCCTTTTAAATGAGTTCGCTGACATTTTCGATGGGGGCCTGGGTCAGTATGTGGGTTCTCCCATCTCCCTGAACATGGATCCCCGGGTTGCCCCGATTAGACTGAAGGCACGCTGAGTTCCTTTTGCTCTCAGGCCGAAAGTGGACGCTGAACTCGACAAACTCTTATCCCAGGGGGTTTTAGAACCCACGGACCACTCCAAATGGGAAACCCCCATTGTGATCCCCATCAAACCTGATGGGTCTATTAGGATTTGTGGTGATTTTAAATGTACCCTTAATAAGGCGTTGACGGCAAATCCTTACCCTGTTCCTGTAGTTCAACACCTACTCCATTCCCTAGGCTCAGGATCTATATTTGCTAAATTAGATTTGGCCCAAGCATTTCAGCAGCTCCCGGTGGATGATGCTTCAGCGGAAGCTCAAACCATCGTAACCCACTGTGGAGCTTTTAAGTGTCGGCGCCTGCAGTTTGGTGTCAATGTTGTCCCGGGCCTTTTCCAGAACCTAATGGAGCGGTTATTGCAGGGCCTACTAGGAGTAGTCCCTTACTTCGACGATGTGCTCGTCTCTGCTTCTTGTCGGGACGAGCTCATTGAGCGAGTAAGGGCTGTCCTCCTCCGTTTCCGGAAATCGGGGTTAAAATTGAACAAAAACAAATGTAAAATTGGCGTTCCCCAGATAGAATTCCTGGGCTACTTGGTAGATGGTAAGGGAATCTGTCCCACCCCCACCAAGGTAGCGGCTATCAAGTACGTACCGGTGCCCACCTCCTGAGCTGAGTTGCAGTCGATCTTGGGGCTTTTAAACTTTTATAATGTGTTTTTGCCCCACAAGGCCACAGTGGCTGAACCCCTCCATTGCTTGCTGTCCAAGACGGCCCCATGGGTGTGGACAGAAGTACATGACCATGCCTTTCGCGCGGTTAAAGATCTATTGTCGTCATCTGTGGTCCTAGTCCAATATAGTGCAGATTTGCCCCTTACCCTGACCACTGACTGTCATAAGTAAATGCCTTATTCTATAACAAGAGATATGTATATATGTACAGGATATAAAGGGTTAATTTATTCATCCTCCTTTAATGTATTCATGTGTAATCACCCCACTTCCTTGACTCCTCCCCTTTGATATAAATAGAGAGTGCTTTTACCTCATGCTTGCTTCTCACTGTAAATCTGACAAGAATAAGTAGAATGCCTATTATGAATAAACTTTTCTTTAACTGAAGAAATTGCCTCTGAATTCATCATTGAGTCTGATCCTCAAAATATTGTAACAAGCTGGTAGCAGAGGATGGTTTGAACTGACTCAATAAAATCCAACATGCCTAAGAAAGAAAACCTCAAGAATAAAAAAGAAAGACCCAATACCAGGGCAAATGATAAAGAAACAAAAACAGATCAAGAAATGATCGACGAACCAATAAATACAACAATCAAAGAATCTGAAGATAACACCACAGACATCGAAGAAACAGCAGATGAAACCGACAACCAAGAAGAGAACAAAATAAAAGACAAAGACCTCAGATCGGAGATACTGAGGCTAATAAAAAGTCAAAAAGATGACCACAAACTCATCGCGGAACTCCGAGGCTTCTTGGAAGAAAACGGAGCAGTGAGAGAAAAAGACATTGAAAAAGCCAAACCCGAAAATACAAAAATGGTGAGCGAACCTACAACGAAAGAAAAAATAACCAGAAGCAAGACCAGAGGTCCCGCTCAAAATTTTGAAAGGCAGCCATCTTCTCTTCAACCGGCCACAGAAATGAACACAGCTGAACCAATCAGAATGCACCATTCAAAAACTCTGGCGCGAAAAAACATAAAAAATAGCAAAAAATATATTTACTCTTCTGAAGAGTCAGAAACAGATACAGAGGAATCATCCACCGAACAAGAAATCGAAACACCCATGAGAAAAATATTTAAAACGTTTGGCACAAGTCTAACAATTTCAAAAGAATCGATAAAAGCCAATAATGCAAAAATACAAAAGAAACGAACCACAGCTGCCAGCAGAACACCCAAGATCGAGCCGGAGACCGAATCATCAGAAGGAGAGCACTACGAGGGAGCTACAGCAAAGAGAACCTCTCCCAGCGGCTTCAGCAGAGAAATGACCAACGCGCATGCGCAGATGAACACAGAGAACTACAATGAACTTTATGAAGAAGGAGAAACTTTCAAGCTCATCAGCAGAATACCCACACCATTCTGCAATTTTCAACATCTACAGGACCATGGACTACCCACAGTTGTAAGTAGTGGGAATAGTAATATTGGGAATCTACCTAGTGATTTCCCAAAACTTAGAATTGATGGCATCAATTTACAGGAATGGTGTCAACAAATTCAGGTTGTCTTTATGAAAGAAAATTTATTATTTTTTATAACCAATCCTCCCAAAAGACCTTGGACTCTAAAAATGGACTGCCTGCATCACAGAGCATTCTATTTAATAATTTCTAGCATATCACCTGCCATGTACTACAGTATTAAGCATAATCTTACTGTTTCAGAAATAATTCAATGCATGTTTAAATTGTTTCATAGTGAAAGTGTAGCAACAACCACTAGAATGTCTAAAGATTTCTTTTCAGCCAAATTAAGATCTGGAACCACCATAAGTGAACATTTAATATCCTTAAACAAAACCAGAGCAGAATTACATCTAAGAGGAGAAATAATATCAGAACAGACAATGAAAAGCGTTATCCTTAACTCATTAGATTCATCATGGGATAACTACATATCACACTTAGACTCAATCAATCTAGGATACTTATCCATAGAAAGTCTGTCAAATAAGTTAATAGCTGAAGATAATTTGAGGAGAAGTAGATACAATGCATACACAGAACACAGACAGGCAAAAGGGGTAACCTTCCAAGAAAATCACCAAAAAACAATTGAATGTTACAATTGTGGATCCAGAAAACACTCTAAGGGAGATTGCCCCATGTTTCATAGGGAAAGACAAAACCGTGATTATAGGGGTAGATATCAAGACAGGCAATCATCTATTGATAGATACAGATATAGAGACTCCCCAAACTACAGAGAACGCAGAAAGGATAGAGATAATTCAAGGGACAGAAAATCAGGATCATTAAATGGATTAGATAAACATAACGATGTCATCACACAAAAATCAAAAAACAATACTTGGCTCATAGATTCAGGGGCGACTAATCATACAACAAATAACAAGAAAATAATGTCTTCATTCACAAATGATAAATTTATGATAAGAGTAGCCAATCAAGAAAATGTTCAAGTCATAGGGAAAGGAGATGTAAATATACCTGGTTTAGGTAAAGTAGAGGGGGTATTGTTGATACCAGAAATATCACATAACATACTTAGTGCAGTGAAATTAAGCCAAGATTTCAACATAAATATAATCTTCTCTGGGGGAAAAGCAATACTAGAAAAGGATGGGACTAAATTGAATAGTGTAGTTATCGAAGGGGGCCTACCCTTCCTTGTAACAGAAGATAAATGGTTGCATAACATTAATACAAACACTGATGACGACATCAACATAGACAGTGAACATAGTAACAACAATGACAATGAAGAACCCAATACACACTGTAATCACAAAGACACACCCACTAGTGATACACACAATAACAAAAGACCCAATATAGGCAAACCAATTCATGATGAATGTGCACACATGTTGCATAGGAAATTGGGACATGCAAGTTTCCCTGTAATACAAAAAATGATTGAACATGCTGATGGCGTTAAAATAAAGGATTGTAAAAACTATTTGGAATGCTCAGTATGTAAATCCTCAAAACTCAGAACAAACCCAAAACCAAAGAGGGCAACAAGGACCTCTAACCAAATTTTTGATCTGGTACATATGGATCTGGTTGGTCCATTAACACCATCCATCACATACAAAAAAAGATATTTCCTAACTATTGTAGACGACTATAGCCGTTATGGATTTGTTTATACTTTAAAACACAAAGATGAAACTTTCCAAAAATTCAAAGAATTTTACAAACGTGTAGAAACACAACACAATATCAAAATAAAACAAATCATGACAGATAGGGGATCCGAATTCATGTCAAAAGAATTCTCACAATGGATAAAAGACAAAGGAATGCTACACTTCACGACTAGCCCATTTTCTGCTTTTCAGAATGGTACAGCAGAACGAAAGAACTCGACACTGCAAACCATGATTAGATGTACATTAGAAGATGCTGGTTTAGGAAAACAATTCTGGTCAGAAGCATTACTATATTCAAACTATACCCAAAATAGGACCTGGTCTAGCATCCTAAATAAAACACCATACGAAGTGATGTACAATAGGAAACCAAAAATATCACACATGCACATATTTGGAGTTACAGCAGACGTACACATACCAAAACAATTAAGACGTAAGGGAGATAACGTATCCAGAAGGCTCAGATTCATGGGATACGAAACAGGCACAAAAGGATATAGATTCATTGACAGTAATAACAAATTCATAGTCTCAAGAACAGCAGTATTTCATGAACAGGCCAACTGGTCGAAGATACATCTTAACGAGATAATCCAAAATACAAAACCAAATATTGAACAACAAGACAGAATAGAAAGAGAGAAACATGAACATAACACACATGATGACAAAACCAAAACATGGACAGGTAACCATACCAGGATAAAAACAGATTCATTAACCAAAAAGGAAGCAAGGTATCTACACGATAATGAAAGCATTCCAATAAGAACAATCAGGTGTAACAGAAAACAATTACCCAATAAGTATAAGGATTATATAATGTGTGTGAATGACGAGACACCAACACCTAACACATACGAGGAAGTGTTGAAACTTCCCATGGAAGAAAGAGAAAAATGGGAATTAGCCATAACAAAAGAAATGAACAGCTTGCGTGAATTAGGTGTATTTACACCAGTCCCTGCCCCTAAGAACAAGACAATTATAGGCACCAGATGGATATTCAAAATCAAAGATTTAGAAGAGGGTAATAAATTATATAAAGCTAGATTAGTCGCACAAGGTTACGCTCAAAAATATCCTGAGGATTACACTGACACATACTCTCCCACTGTAAGAACCGAAAGTGTTAAGACAGCTTTAGTCATAGCTGCTATACTCAATCTTGATGTCTTTCAATATGATGTGCAGACTGCATACTTACATGCAAAGCTCGACAAAGAGATATATGTAAGGGCACCTCATAGCCAATGTACAAATAGAAATGAGACCTGGTTACTTAACAAAAGCTTGTACGGATTAAAACAATCCGGCAAGCGTTGGTATGAATGTCTAGTCAGCGTGCTTAAAAATATGGATTTCAAAGCCACAACTGCAGACAATTGCTTTTTTGTTAGAAAGGAAGGTGAATCATTAGAATTTGTGTTAATCTATGTGGATGATATTTTGTATATAGGCAAACATAAAGAAAAGAAAGACTTATTTGTATCCAAGCTAAGTGAACATTTCTCTTTAAAGTCGCTAGGAAGGGTAAACAAATACCTTGGAGTTCAAATCAATAAAACAAGAAAGGGATTCAAATTATCCCAGAGAGATAAAATTATAGAACTTCTGGAAAAATGCAATTTAAGAGATGCCAAACCTTGCGATACTCCTATGCAGACTGATTTTCTAAGGAATATGGATGAATCTTCACCTGAGTTCGAGAACAATACATTATATAGATCAATTATTGGTTCTCTCTTGTATATATCTAATTGGACCAGGCCTGATATAGCTCTGCCACTTAATTTATTATCTAGACATGTAAGTAAACCACTTATGTATCATTGGGAAGCAGTTAAACGAATACTAAGATATCTAAAACACAGCATGGATTTCTGCCTACTCTTAGAACCCAATAATATTAAAGAACCTATTATCACCAGTTACGCTGATGCAGACTGGGCAGGTGACATCAAATGTAGAAAGAGCACCTCAGGTTATGTATTATTTTTAAATGATTGCCCAATATTCTGGTACACTGGGAAGCAAGATTTAGTAGCGACTTCCACAACAGAGGCAGAATACGTCTGTTTATCTAAAGCCTCAAATAATTTAGTGTGGTTTAATGATTTATTATCTGATATTTGGAAGAATCCAATACTACCATTTGTCATACATGAAGATAATAAGGTGGCTATAGAAAAATCAAGATCTGACGCCATTGGTCAAAGGTCCAGACATATAGATATCAAATTTAAACACGTGAGACAATTATCTCAGGATGGATTCATTAAAGCAATCCACTGCGAAACCTCAGAACAAATAGCTGATATATTAACTAAACCTTTACCTTCTAAACAACACAAATACTTGACATCAAAATTACAAGTACTATATAATTCTGAATCCGAATGCAATCATTGTTATATGTTGAATCGGCATTTAGAGGGGGATTTGTCATAAGTAAATGCCTTATTCTATAACAAGAGATATGTATATATGTACAGGATATAAAGGGTTAATTTATTCATCCTCCTTTAATGTATTCATATGTAATCACCCCCCTTCCTTGACTCCTCCCCTTTGATATAAATAGAGAGTGCTTTTACCTCATGCTTGCTTCTCACTGTAAATCTGACAAGAATAAGTAGAATGCCTATTATGAATAAACTTTTCTTTAACTGAAGAAATTGCCTCTGAATTCATCATTGAGTCTGATCCTCAAAATATTGTAACACTGACGCATCACCGTTCGGTATAGGTGCGGTGTTGAGTCACCATTTTCCGAACGGGTTAGAAGCCCCTATAGCGTTTTACTCTAGGACATTCTCCCCCGCTGAAAAAACCTACAGTCAGCTTGACCGGGAGGCTCTCGCAGCTGTGGCTTCAATTAAAAGGTTTCATGAGTATTTATACGGCAGGTCCTTTGAGCTAGTAACAGATCATAAGCCCCTGTTAGGGTTGCTGGATGGAGGCCACCAAACGCCTGTGGTCATGTCCCCTCGCATGTCCCGGTGGTCTGTCTTCCTGGCCGCCTATAACTATTCCTTAGTATACCGGCCTGGTAAACTTATCCCTCACGCTGACGCCCTGAGTCGTTCACCTTTACCTTCCCCAGTGCTCGACCCCTCCCCGGCTCTGCCCGTCCTCCTAGTCGAAGAATCATCTTTGCCCCTGACCGCCACAGACATTGCTGCCCATTCCCTCCAGGACCCTATTCTGTCTCAGGTTCTCCGCTGGGTTAGTAAGGGGTGGCCATTGGAGCAGACCCCCTCTGTCTTTACCCCTTTTCGAAATCGCCAATACGAGCTTTCTGTTCAATTGGGGTGTTTACTGTGGGGACATTGGGTAGTCGTTCCCCAGGCCCTCCAGCCTGGGGTTCTCCGGTGTTTACATGCGGACCACCCCAGTATTGTACGTATGAAGGAGTTAGGGCGTAGCTATGTTTGGTGGCCTTCATTCGACCGTGATGTTTCTGAATGGGTTTCCGGGTGCCAGCCTTGTCAGTTTTCCCATCCGGCCCCTCCATCCGCCCCACCCAGGGAATGGGAAGCTCCCTGTGGGCCCTGGTCTCGACTGCATTTGGATTTTGCCGGCCCCTTCCGAGGTCGTCATTTCTTAATCGTGGTGGATGCTCTGTCTAAGTGGGTAGAGCTGGAACTCATGCCTACCACCACTGCCGAGGCCACTGTGCGGGTGCCTGTTCGCCACCCATGGGATTCCTGATGTGGTTGTAACTGACAATGGTCCGCAATTTGCTTCTGCCACCTTCCAGTCTTTCCTTGCGAGTTTGGGAGCTTGTCATGCCCCAATTGCCCCTTACCGCCCAGCTGGAAATGGTTTGGCTGAACGGGCTGTGTGATCTGCCAAGGAAGTTTTGACCTGGTTAACTTCTGGTGGCTGGCAGGAGAGGATTGCCACATATCTGTCCGCCCAACATGTGACTCCTTGCCCACTCACCCACAGGAGTCCCGCAGAGGTCGGCAGCTGCGAATGGTACTGGATCATTTGCATCCGACCTACGCTCCTGATGGTTACCAGGGTACCAGTGTGGGGCTCAGGGCATTTAAGGAAGGAGACCTAGTCTTTGCCAGAAATTTAGGGGGCAAACCACGTTGGCTGCCGGGTCAGGTGACTGCTATAATGGGCCCCTGTTCTTACAGGATCCTACTGACTGATGGGTGAGCGTGGCGTCGACACGTGGACCAACTGAGAGGTCGGCGAGATACCCTGCCTGACGTTTTGCCCGAGAGCGACCCGAGTGTTGGGCCTCAAGAAGCGGCAGCACCCAGATACAGTCCTGTGGCCGACGCACTACCTTCTAGCCCCTGCGGCCACAGCCCATCGCGAAACTTACCTGCGGCATCTATACCTCCCACGGTGTTGGACGATTCGCTGGCCACGCCTGTTCCTGATCCCGACCCGGCCCCGGCAGCCGTGCCTGCGCTAAGACGTTCATCTCGCCTGCGCAGGCACCCCGAGTATCTTAAGGACTATGTCTGTTCAAACCGGGGGTGAAGGAGTGTTGTGTTCGGCAGCTCCCGGCAACAAGGGACGCTGCCCGGGGATTGGCTAAGAGACGTGGCCTCGTAAACGCGGCAGTATCTGTGTTTGCTATTGGTTGTGCTCTGACAGCTAGGTGGTATTTTAAGAGCTGTCATGTTACCTCAGCGTTAGCCCTGTTGTGTTTTCCAGCCTGTTGGCTCATAATAAAGGTTCTTGTTAACACCACTATGAGTCCCAGTTAATGCCTGCACTAAGAATATAATATAAATCATGCCTTTTTCTTGGCCCATCATGATTTTATCTAATTCTTGTAGATCCACATATATGCCTTTCCCATCTCTGTCTTTTTTAAATTTGGATTGGATCTGTAAATAAGTCCACCAGTCTATTTATATTCCTAATGAATTCAATTCCTGTTTAGATTTTAATTTTCCCTGTACATTCAGTAGGTCTTTGTATATTACTTTCTTTGTTGGGTTATAAAGTTTGGGATATGTCAATGCTTCCACAGGTGATATCCAACACGGTGTTTTAATGTAGTATTTTTTGCTGACCTTTTCCCAGTTTCGGATTAGAATGTTTCTTATGTAATGTCTAGTAAACCATTTACTTTGTGGGGTGCCATTTCGCCAAAGTGCCATATGCCAGCCCTGTTGTAGGTTGTAACCTTCTAATTTAAGAAGACGATTATTACCCAAGGTAATCCATTCTTTTATCCACACTAACAAAGCTGCTGAATAATAGTTCTCCCAGCATGGTAGTCCTAGGCCTTCTCTTTCTTTTATCTCCTGCACCATCTTTTTCTTAATCCGTGGCTTTTTCCCCTGCCAAATAAACTTAGTTATTATTTGATTTAATTCCCTAAAAAATTTTTGGGGTAAATTCGCTGGGGCAGTTTGGAATAGAAAGTTAAATTTTGGTAAGATGTAAAATTTGACTGTTGTTACTCGTCCCAGAAGTGAAAGTTGTATTTTACTCCATTTGTCTAAATCTTTCCTTGTTCGAGTTAATAATTTGTTGTAATTATCTTCTTGTATACTCGAACATCTACCAGATAACCAAATTCCCAGGTATTTAATTTTTAAAACTATTTTCAACCCAGTCGCTTCCTGTAGGTCTTTTTTATCTTCCTCTGAAATATTCCTTGTTAATAAATTTGTTTTCTTTTTATTAATCAATAATCCTGTTACTGTCCCAAATTCCTCAATCATCTCTAATAGGTATGTGCAGGATTTTATCAGCTCTTCCAGGATGAAAACCAAATTATCTCGTATTTGACGTGATGGTAAGAACCCGTTCTGGTCAGTATGTACAAATTCATTCAGGAAGCTTTTTAATCTATTTGCCAAAATTGTTGTGAAAATTTTATAATCGGAATTCAGAAGAGATATTGTCTGTAATTTTTTATATCTGTCGAGGGGGGGTGTCTTCTTTTGGAATTAAGCTAATATTGGCCTCCCTCCATGAATGGGGAATTTCTGCTTTCCCCAGAACTTCATTAAATAGATCTTTCATATGTTCTCCCATTACCTCAAACATTGTCTCATATAGCTCCGCCGGGAGCCCATCTGTGCCAGGTGTTTTTGGATTACCTTGTTTCTTCACTGCTCTTTCAATTTCTGTTAAGGTAATTTCCTCTTCTAATATTTCTTTCGTTAAATTAGGTATTTTAGGTAAATCCGAATTCTCTATATAATTTTTTATCACACCTGCTAAGGTCTTTTCTTCTTTGTATAATTCTTTATAAAAGTCCACTGCAATTTTTTCCTTTCCTCCTTTATCTTTTATTAAATTTCCCTCCTTATATTCTAACTGGTCAATTTGTCTATTTTGTTTTTCTTTTTTAAGTCTATAAGTGAGCCATCTTCCTAATTTATTAGTTGATTCAAAGTGTTTTTGCTTTGCTATTTTTATCTTATCTTTCAATTTGTCCAGCTCTAGGAGATTAAGCCTATGTTTTAGTAATATTATCTGTTCTTTCGCTTCCATGGATAGTGGATTATCTTGTAGCTGTTCCTCAGCTTTTGTTATTTTGTTTAACCCCTTTCTTGCTCTTCTTTTTTATGTTTGATGGCCATATGTTTTATAATAAGACCTCTTATGAAAGCCTTATCAGTATCCCAAATTATTTGTAGTGGCATTCCTGGTGTCTTATTTTCTTGAAAGAAAAGGGTTATTTCTGTCTTCAGTTTTTGTGTAAATTCGCTTTCGTTTAGAATCTCTGTTCTCATCATCCATCTCCTTCTATTTTTCCCCTCTTCCTTTAACACTGCCAAAACTGGATTATGATCCGCCCAATCATTCGGTAAAATTCTAATTTCTGCTATTTGGGAGTTGAGTTCCTGTGACATCCAAATCATGTCCAATCTGGACCACGATTTATGTCTGGAAGAGTAATAAGTAAATTGCTCCACAGTCCGATTGTGATCCCACCAGGTGTCTTTCAGTCCTAATTCATCTCTCATTTCCTTGAAAATGGCTGGTAAAATCCTCTTATCTTGTCCTTTATTTCCTTTTTTAGTATTTGCCCCTGTTTTATAATCTTGTGTCCTGTTAATAATTGCATTAAAGTCATCCATAAGACATACCTGCTCGTATTCCATTTCTGGGATTTCTCTTCGTATTCTTCAGAAGAATGAGATTTGTTTAGTGTTAGGGGCGTAGATTCCAATCAATAGTACCTTATTTTGTAATAGTTCCACCTCTAATATTAGTATTCTTCCTTCTTCGTCTGCAAACAATTGTTTCGGCGAGAGATGTTCTTTTACAAATATAGGTACTCCTCTTTTCCTCTCCTCTGAAGCTGCTACAAATAGTTTCCGTGCCTTGGGGCATTTCAGTAAGTTTGTTTGTGACAATTTGATGTGAGTCTCTTGTAAACATGTTATATATATATATATATATATATATATACATATACATATATATATATATATATATATATATATATATATATATATATATATATATATATATATATATATATATATATATTTTCTTACTTCTTCGTAGGGTCTATGTGTGTTTTTCTTCTAGCCAGGTTTTCCCTATGTAGCCAAGGTTTTTTTGTAGCTCCAGCTCAGTAGAATCTCATCTACTCGGTTCTGGGCTTTTTTCCTTTCTAACACCTAGCAAGCTCTAACTGCTAGGTGGGAGACCTAAATAGATCCATTTCTAGCTCGTTAGCTGTCATCAGTAGGCCACACCCATCTCCTCCCTGTAAAGGCATAGTATCAATTTTCTTACTTCTTCGTAGGGTCTATGTGTGTTTTTCTTCTAGCCAGGTTTTCCCTACGTAGCCAAGGTTTTTTTGTAGCTCCAGCTCAGTAGAATCTCATCTACTCGGTTCTGGGCTTTTTTCCTTTCCTTTTCCTTTCTAACACCTAGCAAGCTCTAACTGTAGGTGTATTAATTGCCAGTATCAAATTAATTAATACAGTTCATCAGGATAATTAAATTAAACCGGAAAAGGCTCACTGTTGAAGCTTCTAGGAGGAAGAGGGATCGGGAGGAACTTTACCCCCTAATCATCCCCTATTTCTTGTAGTTAGTAGATCCAAGCTTATTATTCTTTTGCCCTCTATAGTTCAGTAATCTTCCATTTCTTTCTGATTCCACAGCAGCAAGATGATCGCAAAGTTAGTAAATGGACGCTTCTTTCACTTATAGTTTAGGCTGCTGCTATTTTCTCCAGTCGCTGCACAGTCCCTTTGATTTTCAAATCCCTCTCCTTCTTCTCCTTTCTCTATTCCGTTCCGTCTTGTCTTGTCTTGTCTCCCCGAGCCGGTCAAAACTGCAGCGTCATTGGCTTCGGGGCCGCTCTTTCGCAGCCTTCTTCCTGTCCTCTGGATCCTCGGAGTTCGCGCTTCATTGTGGCGAGGGGTCACACTCTCCCTCCTCACCTCCGAAGAAAGCCCCTCTGCTCTCCCAACCTCTCCGGGGCTGAGAACAGCAAAAAAAATGCCATGGAGGTCTGGAAAATCGCTTGGTCCTGCGGAGCTAACGCAGCACCGATCCTTTTGCCCTGACTGCTGCACCGTGATCCCGATGTTGGAATGTTTTAAATTCTCATCAGGGTGACCTTCTTATTTATCTCTTACTACTAGGTCAGCATGGCAGCTTTACTATCTTTAAGAAATGGCCAGTGAATACAAACAACATGGTTTACTGGACCACCACATCCTGTATGATTCCTTCTATCACCACTCAAGGTCAACTACTGTGAATGTTTTCTTACAAATGCATTGTAAGTCATTCACATACATGTGGATGAGGGAGAGTCAGGGATAAAATCTAAAATTTATCCCTACCGGTTCTGTGGGCATGGCTTGGTGGGGGGTGTCCTGTGACTGAGTGGGCATGGCCAACTCGATGTCACTCACAGCCACACCCACTCAGTCACAAGAGCCCCTTCCACCAAGCCACGCCCACAGAACCTGGAAGGAAAACTTTTTAAATTTCTTTCTCCCGCGGCTCCGTCCACCCGCCCATTCCCCAGACTCCTACTGCTCACCTTTCTCCCGCAGCTGTCTGTCAGGGAAGGCAAATGATCGAAAGTTACCGGAGTCACTCACTCTCCTTCTTGAATGAGCTGCTCTGATCCACACACCGGCTGCGCAAACGCACAGTTTATTTAATTCAGCGGCAGGTTGGACGTGCGCTTGTGCAGCCAGTGCGTGGACCAGAGCGGCTCATTCAAGAAGGAGTGTGAGCGACTCCATGGAGAAAGGTGAGCAGTAGGAGTCCGGGAATGGTGCATTCCCCAAGTCCGGGGAATGGGGTAGATGGGCGGGTGGGCGGAGCCTCCAGCTGCCATTGCTACTGGTTCTCCGAACCACCAGCCATCATCGCTACTTACTCGCCCGAGCCGGTCCGAACCGGGAGCATTTCACCCCTGGGGAAAGTCTTATAGATTTAATGGTGAATACAACTTACATGTACCTTGATTTTTCAAGGAGGTCAGATAAAAGTTTTATTTCTCACAACTCTCTATGGACACTGTTGTTGTATTATGGACTTGTGGATAACTGCTTTAAGGCCTGCTCATTTTTTTCCAGCAAGTGTTTTTTGCAGATCTATGAATTCTCTTTTGCAGATCATTATTATCTATTATTTATTTGAATTTATAAGCCCCCCAACTCCAATGGACTCTGACAATTTGGAGACTAGCGGTGATTGTTCATTCAGATCTTGCTTTGATTTAATAGTTCTGTGCAACATCTGTTTCTTAACATTAATTCTCACCATTGAAATTGCTAACTGGATTTTATATTTTATGTGCATATACATACAGACACCTCCCCCCACAGCTTTCCCCTGCTTTGTAAGAATTCATTTTCATTTTTAAATGCTTAGATGGTTTCTTAGAGAAAATGATAGTGTTGCTAGAATAAATCATAATCTGAGAGGTTAAAATGGTCATAGTGTCTGCTCATCTGTGGAATTGTGTTCACCTCACCAATTGTTAGCCTAATGAGTCGGTCATCTTTTAAGGCATTATTAACAACCTAACAGTAAAACATACACACTGAATCAGTTGGAGGGGTGCTCAAACTTATGTACCTGCTACATTTTCCTCTTGTGGGCTGCTGGGATTAAAACTCATTAAATTATGGCAAGGATGTTTTTCATACTCACTGTCCCAACACTCTCCCATTAGAAATTTTGATAGCTGAACAAGTGACTTGATGGGGTCACAAGTAGCACTTAGAGATTAGTTTTAGTTAGTCTAACTTTGAAATAACCTTGATCTGTTATTTTCCTGGAGAGATGCCAAAAGAGTTGGTTAGTTTCTTCTATAACATCATTCTGCTCACTATTGACTCTAACTTAGTATCTATCTAACTTTTTGGTATATTATCAAATGTTTTCCAATCTCTCTTGAGTACTCTTTCTTTTTGCAGAGTTGTAGTTTAGAGTTATTAAAGGTTGCAGCATTTTGTCACAAAAATAAAAAAAACCCAATCCCAAATTGTTAACATCTGAGATTTTTTGACACTAATATTTAGAAATTCTCTTTTTAAAGGTTTAGCTCAGCAAAGGCATAACATAAAGCATGCTGATTTCAACTTTGTTACGAGGATTGATGGATCAGGCCCAATGAAGAGACATGAGTCAGTAGATTAAATATCTCTCCTTTATTTACAGGTTCTTCATATCATCACTGGTTACATCAGGCTCGTATCCCGTAAACCTCAGTCTTCTGGATACCTTGTCCCCTTTCTTGCGCAACTGTTTGGGTATGTGTACATCAGCAGTTACGCCGAATACATGTAAGTGTAACTTCCCCCCTAAGGTGTAGCTCTGCTCTGGTACCGCTTAAGGACACTAGGTGCTCACTCATGGGGGTCCCTGGCTTAAGTCTGGCAGAAAAGAAGTCTTTGGAAATTTGGGTGGTGGTGGACACACTCTCACTGTAAAATAACCCAAACAGTTTTTCTATGATTTCTGATACTGTGAGGTTATGGCCAATACAGTGGTAAATTGTGGGGGATATGCTGGCAATTAAAAGATAGAATGCCCTATGGTGCATGCAATCCAGCTCTAAAGTCCATGGTCTCTCTGGTGGGTCATTAATAAAATGAGACATATTTTCTTTTAGGAACACCACCTGGAGCTGCTGTGACCACTCTAGGATATTGCCCCCATCCATCCTCAACTTGGGAAAGTCGCTTGGTAAGTTCCCAGCACTATTTGTAAAATTACTTACTGCTGGCTGCTGTCCATGGTTCCTTATGTGCCTATAGCAGCAGTACGGCATGGGAACACTTGCCGGCAGTTTAAAAGTCCCGCTTTGTAATTTTTTTCTTTTTTCTTCTTCTAGGCGGAAAAGCACGTGCGCGAGGTCCATTTCGGCTCCGCGGTCGTCGTGGAAGGACCTGTCCATCGCGGCTCCGATGTAGAGGCCTCTCTCGGTCGGGTAGGCCTTGGCTTCGGTCTTGGAGGTCCAGGCGTGTTCCGGGAGGTGTCGTCCAGCAGCTGCTTCTCCGGTATGAAGATCCGGGTGGCGTCGAGGCTCCGGCGACAGCTGTAAGTAGCTGCCCCAGTCCCTGCGTTCCGGGGTGCGTGGCTTGGGCGATCGGAGGCGCGGTGTCCCTGGGGTGCGTAGGTGGGCTGGCGAGCTGTCATGGTCATCGATGGCTCTTGGGTGGGCGCTTCGCTGCCCCTCTCCTCGTTTCCCCTTTTGTTTCGGCCTCTCCGGTCTCTCCTGGGTGATTTTGAGGCCTGGGCCGAAGGCGGCGGCGAGGGTCTTCATGGCCCTGTCTACCTGCCGTTCGGTTGGGGTGCAGCCGGGGTCAGAGTTGGATTCGGTCCCCTCCCCGCAGTCACTTTCGTCCCTGCTTATGGTCCGGCATTTTTTGCGCGTCGGCCATTTTGAATCCTGGCCGCCGATTGGATAGAGGTCGGCCATCTTGTCCAACCACGTGGACAAAGATGGCCACCGTTTCAAATTTTGAGCGGGGCTTCGGGGCTCGGTGGCTGCTGGAAGGGCCCTTTTGGGCAATCCACTCACCGAGTCCAGCTCCTTGAGTTCTGAGTCAGAATCTCCTTCACTCCTTGCCACCTCGTGGTCGATTATGAAGCTCCGCAGGTCGGCAAGGAGGTTCTTGTCGCCGGCTCGCTCCTTCAACAGTTGCAGGACATCGAGTCGCAGCTTTTCTTCTTCCTGGTCATTGTGGTAAATCCTTTTTCCTTTCTCAATCTCCCCCTTTTCTTCCATTGCGGTGGCTTTGGGGTTGGTTGAGGTTCCTACCTTCCCTGGCGAGTCCGATGGGTTGCTTTCCCGTTGCTTTGGAGGTGTCGCCATTCCGTAGGTAGGTGTGGGTCCTCGTCGTGTGATTTGGGATTGTTGGGCCTTACCAACCATCCTCTGCTACCATTTTGTTACGAGGATTGATGGATCAGGCCCAATGAAGAGACATGTGCCAGTAGATTAAATATCTCTCCTTTATTTACAGGTTCTTCATATCATCACTGGTTACATCAGGATCTGAACAACATGGAGGAGTGTGCCCACCTTTTATACCTGTAGGCGGGGATTCAGGTAAGGAGGGGTCTATGGGAGGAGCTGACCAGGTGGGTGTCTGGGTTAACCCTTGCACTACTGAGCTATAGCTGGTCCCTGGCACGGGTAGGGCATTTATACCTGACAAACTTAATGTGCCAGGCACCTTGACTTTTAAGATATTTTATCTTAGAGGTTTCTGTACCTTCTCCCCTTATAAGCACAACACTGACATTTCCGTTGATTTTGCTGTGAGAAGGAATTAACTCATGTTTCTGATATGCTGCTTAGAAGAGCCTATAAATTCATCTACTTTATGCCAAAAGAGACTGGTTAAGGACTACAATAGCACTCTTAACTGTTAATAAACCCTGGAGCAATTAGCAACATGGCCCAGTCATCTTTTTCTTCTTGATCATCAGCTGGTAGAATCTCAGCATTGGTACAATAACACTATTGTAACTAGGAAGAAGTTGATAACCTCCCACAAGGAAGATCTCTCTGCTTCTCTAATAATAATTCCAACACTGGAAATTTGCTTGAAGATTAAGTAAGTTTAAGTAAAATTACACTAAAATTGTCTTAATAATTGTCAGAATATTTTGACTGAATATAATCTTTGATTTTGAACTGTTTGGCAACTTTAGTTGTTTCAGAAGTGCTGGTTGTGATAGAAGTTGATTCTTCTTTGTAGTTTTCCCTCCCTGAACAGATCCACACTAGTATTCAGTATACCATTTATGAAATATGAACAATTATATTAAGCAAATTAGTTGTTGGAAGTCAGTGTAGATATGTCATAAAATTGAATGCAAAAAAATATTAGGTAGCATTGGTAAATATTTGTGAATCTTCTTTTCCTTGAATTGTGTATCAAACCACAAATGCATAACTCTTGCTCTTTCAATTGTTACAACCAAAGAATATTTATGACTGTTGAGGGAGGACAAGACACATGAGAAGGTGAAAGAGACGCCATGTTTGTTCTCCTCATTTGCTGTTAGTTCACAGATTCTTGATAATTCAAGCTGAAACCTACTGGGTAGACTGTCTGAAAGTAAAGCTGGGCTAGAGTAAGTACATTTAATCCCATTTTGGTATATATTTCAAATGGTAAAAGCAATAAAGTTCATTCTGCTTTCATTGCATCAGCTAAATGTTATTATATACTATTCTGGGAGTAGGAGTTCCGTAGTTCACTGTGTTTAATTTGCAAACCATGTTGGTCACAACAATCTGTATAAGGTGTGTATGTGTGTGTGAGAGAGATGTGTTTATGTGTCTATGTGAAAGACAGACAGACAGATGTATCTACTTGGAATTGCATACTGTGCTGAAACTAGCTTCTAATGAAACATCTCAAATAATCCTTGATCAAAGCACAAGCAGCTATTTTATAGCAAAAGGAAAAAAATGAGAGGAGATACTGCATGCGCACACACAATTTTGATGAAGTTCTCCAGCAATAGAATTCCTTTATAGCTTGCCATCTGAATTTCATTTGCCAGCTGACACCAAGCATTGCTATGCTTCATCTTTTGGGGAACTTTTCCTCTGCTCTTTCTTCAGACTCCTCTATTCGATACCAAACCACCCATCTGCATCCAACCTTCAACTGTTCCACATTGCTTGACCTGCCTGATATTTACCAGAGCCTGGATGATCTTTCTGCTTGCTTCATCTGCTAGGAATTTCTTCTCATTTCTCAGCTTCTCCATAATGCACTAACCATGTGTAT
Organism: Arizona elegans; assembly: GCA_022577455.1. Lineage (NCBI taxonomy): Eukaryota > Metazoa > Chordata > Lepidosauria > Squamata > Colubridae > Arizona > Arizona elegans. Next base: position 24,397,444 of record JAKOOJ010000007.1, read on the forward strand.
ATTTGCATTTAACTTTTACTGTACACAATACTCCTTGTGTTGATGATTCACAGTTGCTTATAGCTGCTTGCAGTTCTGTCTGATTGCAGTCTAGCTACAGATGATCTTCGACTATTCACTTAAAGACTGTTCAAAGTTATGAAAGCCTGTAAAAATTGAATTACAACCAGTCCTCACACTCACAACTGAAATTTGGGCACTTGCAACCAGCATATATTTATAACAGTTGCAGCGTCCCAGGGTCATGTAATTTCCAGGTACAACCTTCCCAGGGAGTTCCCGACAACGAAAGTCAATGGGGGAAGCCAGATTCACTTAACAGCTGTGGCATAAAGGTCATAAAATTGTGTTTGACTCACTTAACAACTTCATCACTTAGCAATGGAGGTTCTGGTCTCAGTTGTGGTCATAAGTCAAGCACTACCTGTATTCTACTCTGTTCATGTGTGGTTTCTTTGTTTCTCCAGAAAGATATTGCTAATTAAAGCGCTGCAAAACTATTGCTGAATATACCTAGATTCAGACATGCTGTCAGAAGATTGCTGAATTGATGCTTCCTAATACAAAGGAAATCCGAATTCAGAAATTTGTGGATTCATAGCCTTCTATTGTATTAGAATAGCCGCATATAATTTAAAGCATTTCTGGCCCTTTCAAGAAAGAATAATTGTTTTGGACTTAGTTTAGTTTGCTCGTGCTCATGAAAAGATTGCCTTAGTTCCTGAGCTTTGCTACAAATAAGTTTGGTGAAGGCAAGTGTAAATTGATATTTGTGAGAGTTTCCCATGAGTTTGGCTCTTCTGCTCCCTTTAAAGAGCTTTTAAAATTCAAAGAAATCCCTGCTGTTGAATGCAAATTAGTATGAATGTTCCATGAAACTATAGCATAACTTTTGAAATAAATTGTGTTTGAAACTAATACTATTAGGGGAATAAATATTTTAAAGCCAGAATGTTTTGGTTGCTTAGGAAGAAAGTAGTTTCCAAAGTAGAAACTGGATGTGATTTTAAAAACTAATGTAAATTAGGATACCAAATATTTTAGCCCGTCATTGGATTAAATCATTGCAGTCACCTTGTAGCCTTTCTCTTGTTAATATTCCTAATATAAATGAAGTTTGTAGTGAAAGCCATGAAAGAAGATTTCTTAATACCAGATTGATTAAAAGATGAATACATATACTGTTACAGATTGTTCAGTTTCTGTGATCAAAAGCAATGTATGAATCAGTAAGGACCTCTAGTGGAGGATTCTCCCCCTCCCTTTCTGCATTTGCTTTCTTTTCCATTGAATTTTATCTTTGTGCTCTGCAAATGGCTTCTGTGCAATTTATTTATTCCTCAATTGGCTTGGGACATTAAAACAAACTGCACTGAAATAAGAGCCCACCTTTTTTCCCATGCAAAACAGTTGTTCTCACCTAAAGCTTCCTCAGGACAGTAGCTCAGGAATTACTCTGGACCTGATTTAGCATTGTTAACATATATAATGAGATCACATTGAAATCCCTTTCCCAGTTGTAACATTAAAAATATGGAGCATGGTTATCCCAGTTCTTTTCTGCTGTCAGCTACTGACCAACCATTGCTATGTTCTTCAGTGTCCAGTTGTCAACCCCAGTTGGTAGACTAGACCAGGAACTCTTAGATTATCAACCGTGTCCAGCTTCAGCGACTGACAGAGCAACCACATCCACTGAAGGAGGCAATGGTGGGGCTGGATATGCAGCAGTAGCAGCCTCTGCAGACCCAGCACCTGCAGGGTTACCCCCCCCCCTTTAGAACTGGCACCAGCAAAGAGAAGCAGCTGCAAAGCTCCTCACCCCCGAGGTAAAGTTTGATGGAGATTCTCAGAAATTGGGGTTCTTCCTGGCCCAGGTTTGGACCTACATGCAGGAATATGGTCCTGAAATAGCTATAGAAAACAGCAGGGTGGGAGACATCTGGCAGTGACGACATCGTGAGCGGGGTGAGGAAACGGGGCTGCCATTTCTAGAACCCAAAACTCTCTATTAGAAGCTCTTTGTGAGCATTCCCGATCCCGTAGAGATCGGGAAATAAAAGGGGAAGTCTGAAGCCTCCAGGCATAGCGCTAGCATCGGAGGGGATACAAGATAAACACCTTTAAACTTGTGGAGAGGAAGTCAGCCTTCAGGGCAGACAGGAGCGATGGTGGCTGCCTAGAGTGAAGCTAAGAGTGGATAGCAGTTTCGAGTGGTTGAGTGAAAAATCCCCAGAATTGACGAACTGTTCAGAGAAGCGCGAACTGAGGTGGGCGCAAAATCGATGGACTAATTAGTGGTGGCGATTTAAAACAGAAGTGCAATAAGACATAAGGAGTAGCAGCGCGAGGAAGAAGAAACCCACGGAGTGACTAGGCAATATTGGAGGCCTGAAATCCTTAAGATCCCGAGACTGTGGTGGAGAAGCAGGAAGCTGGAGAAGGAAATATCTAAGGCAAATTGGAAGGACTTTAGAACTGTCTGGAGGACTTAAGAGTACGATCGGAGATAGCAACAACTGTAGAGATAAAGACTAGGACGAGGACTGAGGGGGAGAAATACGGACACGAAGGGACAGTAGGAAATATATTATAATTTACAATTTAGAAATATATACTGTGTAGTGAATCTATATAAATTTGAAAAAGGTGGAATGTGCATGAATTATAACAGAGATTGATTGATTGAAAATATTGTAAAGCAAGAAGTGAAAACCTGTAGAATAATGATTAAGTACTGTTGAATGATTAGTAATTAATGATAGTGTGAATAAAGTGCGGATAGTTTATACGTATAGAAGTAAAAAGAGGTGAAGAATTTGAAGGAATAGAGGAACAAAAATTAATGATTAAGAATTATATGTTAGCCTGGGAAAGTCTCTCACGAGCATTAAAAATGTCAACAATATCTACCATAACGAAAACAGGGAAAAAGCCAGTTGTAAATGCCACAGTAACGGTGGCATCACCACTACAATAAAAAACATTAGATAGTATGTTGGGAAAAGAAAAGGAGAAAGAAAAACCGGAATTGACTTTAAATACAATGCAAAGTATGTTTTCAATGATTCAGGAAACATTATTAAAAACACAGGAAAAAATAGCAGAGAATCATGAAGAAATGAGAACATTCCATGCAGAGATTAAAAATGAAATCAGAGAAGTTAGGGAGGATATTAAAAATATGAATGATAAAATTGGAGATATTCAACAATCAATAACAGAAAACGAACAAAGAATCAGAAAAGCAGAAATAAAAATAGATCAAGTAGAGACAAAAGTAGAAGCAATGAAACAGAAAACTTCTCAATTAAATAAGGAACTGTCTGATTCATTAGCGATGCTTGAGATGGAGAAAGCCTCATATTTCCTCCGTTTTCAAAATATACCAGAAGAAAAAGATGAAGACTTGGGTGAAAAAATGGCAGAGATAATGGCAGAAATAATACAAAAAGATAAACTGGAAATAAAAGGACAATTGGACGAAACTTATCATGTACATACAAATTATATAAGAAGGCACCGATTGGCGAGAGAAGTACACGTTAGATTTTCAAAACGATCAATTAGAGATGAGGTATATAGGAAATCTAGGGAGGGGATGCTGACATATAAAGGAAAAGAAATCACAGTGTGTTAAAACAAATACCCCGAAGAATCAGGAACCAGCGTCAACAATACCAGTTCCTAACAGATCAGCTGAATAGATATAAAATAACCTTTAGATGGCTAACTCTGGAAGGGATTTTGGCCACCTGGGAAGACAAAAAATATAAAATAGATACACTAGAAAAAGCAAGGGAATTCTACAACATGCACTTTAACCAGGAAGATGAACAGGAAAGTAAAGAAGAAACAGAAAGTAGAAGTCAGGAAGAAGAACAAATAGAAGTGGTGCAAGAAAAGGAAGTAAGGTCAAGCCAAGAGAAAGAAAGGGAGGAAAGAGGGCGCAAGAACAAAATCATGGATGGAAACAAGACATACTAAAAAACAATTACATTAGGCAATGGAAGAGGCAATGAAACTTTTTTCTGTAAATATAAATGGCCTGAATGCACCAAAGAAAAGATCTCAAACTTTCACAAAATTATGAAAAATAGGAGCAGATGTGACTTGCCTTCAGGAAGTACACATTAAAAAAGGACACCAAAAAATATTAGAAAATTCAAAACTAGGGAAATTATATGTATCCCTGATTCAAAAAAAGAAAAGAAAAGTAGCGGTTTATGTTAAAGATAGGATTCATTCGAAATTAATATATGCAGATGAGGATGGTAGAACAGTGATGGCTGAGTTAGTACTGGAAAACAGGAAATTATTATTAGTAGTAATATATGCCCCTAACCAAAACCAACAGGAATTTTTTAAGGGACTACATAACAAAATGGTAGAATTGGATTACAAAGATACTTGTTTAATTGGAGATTATAATGTGATAGCAGATGTGAAAAAGGATTATAAAACAAGTAAAAAGAATAAGAGAAAAATAGAAATACTCCCAAAAGAATTTTTTGATATGGCCATGGAAATAAATTTGAGAGATGTTTGGAGGGAAACCCATGAAGATCAGAATCAGTTCACTTATTATTCTCATTCCCATCAATCCTGCTCCAGGACTGACATGGCCTGGATGACTGCAAATATTAGAAATGGGGTTGAAAAAATAGAGATAGAAGTAAATCAATAGGCAGACCATAACCCAATTCTGGTAAACTGGAAAGGAGAAAAAAGATTTAGGAGGTGGACAATGAATCAAAGAATTTGTAAACAAAAAGAATTTAAATAGATGTTAGAAAAGGAACTAGACCTATTCTTTAAAATAAATAAAAAAGAGGACACCTCTTTACAGAATACTTGGGATACGGCAAAAGCATATATAAGGGGCCTGACTATCGCATATATAGGAAAAAAGAATAAAGAAAAGAAACAACAGTTAGATAAACTGTATCAAGAACTAAAAAACATAGAATATAAACTTCAACAATATCTCCATAGTAAAAAAAATAAAAGAAGAATGGAAAACAATTAAACATAATTTAAATTTGATAAACCAAAAAGAACTAGCACAGAAAATAAAAATGGCCAAACAGAATTATTTTGAGTTTGCGAACAAAATGGGTAGATGGTTGGCCTACACACTGAAAAAAGATAAAGACAAAAGAATGATACACCAATTTAGAGATGCAAATGGGGAAATCCACTACAGCAGGAAAACGAAAAAAGAAATCATCCAGACATTTTATGCAAATTTATATAAACAAGAAGAAGTAGAAGAGGAAAAGATAAAATATATAGAAAGATCAGATATCCCAGTAATTACAGATGAACAAAGAGAAATCTTAAACAGGCCAATAACTAAGATGGAATTGGATGCTGCACTGAAAAAGCAAAAAAATAATAAAACTCCGGGACCAGATGGCCTACCGGTGGAATTATATAAAACTGTACAAGAGACTTCCGGTTTCCTCGTCTTCGGCGACGACGGTGCCTTTTTAAGCACCGCCAGCCCAGCCGCTTGTAGAGCCGCTTCCCGATCGTGAAGCGGCTTGAAAGCTTCAAAATCCTCAGGATTTTTGAAGAAGAGGCAGCAGGGCACAGGTCGAGCCCCTGCAACCCCCCCCCCAGGGAATTGTTTCTGGGGAGGAAACAGGCGCAGCTCCCTCCCAACCTGCTGAGACTCCGGGCGGCGTGGGACGTCTCTGCTTTCGCAGAACAAGCCGGCTGCAGGAAACTTCAAAAGAGAAAGGAAACAACCCAAACAAGCAGCCGAAATCTACTTGAACCCTGAAACTCTGAACTGCAAGTATTAGCACTTTGCTGATCTTTTATTTTGAAGGGAAAACTTCTGAATGAGTGAAAGTGACTGGAAAAAATATGGCACTCAGCATTAGAGTAAATGAATCAGCGAGTGTGGATTGGTGAAGTCATCTTGCTTTGTTACAAAGTTAATAAGTTGCTATAAAGTTGCTTTGGCTGTAATAACAGGAACAAGAGGAAAATCTGTCCCTTTTACTTGACTTTGCTTCACCACAGTTTTGTCCTGATTAAATCTGGGGGACTTTTTTAGAAGGCTTTGTGGAGGTGGCAGAAGAAGAGGAACCTCCCTCTTCAGAAAAGCTAGCCTACGTGGCAGGATGGCTTCAAAGAAGCAGGAAGGCAAAACAGGGGGGGATCCCCCACACGCAAACAGGACACGCAGTCACAAGCTCAGAAAAAAGATTTTGATATGGGAGATTTAAAAGAATTTATTTCAAAAATCCTGGATGACAAATTTCAAAAAGCTCAACAGGAAATAGATGATAAAATCCAAAAGTCTCAACAGGAAATTATGCAGGAAATGCAGCAGAACCAAAAGAAGGTGACCAAAAAAATAACAGATGTGGTGTCTGGCCTGGCAGGATTTATTATGAAAGTTGAGTCAAAAGTGGATGAATTTAAATCAGAAGTTAATGCTAAGATGAAAAATAATGATCATAAATTTTTTGATGTTGATGATAAGATGCAGAGAGTTGAGAACGAGATTGTCATGATGCAATTCCGGGCAATGGAATTCGCTATACGGCTTCGAGGAATTAGAGAAGAGGAGAGACAAGATTTGAGACAGGTCTGTGCTGAAGCCCTAGCTGTGATTTTAAAAGTTAACCCTGATATGGTTTTCTGTAAAATAGACAAAATTTACAGAGTCAATTCCTGGGTGGCCAGACAAAGACAATTGCCTAGAGATGTGGTCATATATTTTACAGACAGAGCAATAAGAAATGACATCCTGCAAAAATCTTTTCTTACCTCTGTGCAAGTGGGAGGATCAAAGATTACAGTTTACAAAGAGCTTCCACCTAAGATGTTGAAATCTAGAAAAGACTTTGGCTTTCTTGTTAACCAGATTCCATTTCGTTGGGATGCTCCAACTGGCATAATTTTGAGATATAAGGGAGAGAGACACCGTTTGAATACTGTGGAGAAGGTGGAGCAATTTTATACTGATATCTTTAAAGAAAGAACACCATCCCCACGTACATCCACAGTTTTGGAGATTAAGGAGAGTGATAAGAAGCAACTTCAAGAATCGCAACAACAATCTAAGCAGGAATCAGAGGAGTTGAAGGGCACTGAAGGAGGTTTCCTGGATGAACCTTTGCTGGAACCTTCTCCAATCTTGGAGCCGGTTTGGATGGCCGAAGTCAAGGACCAGCGTATAACCCGAACAAAATCCAAGCAACTTAAAGAAAAGTTACAGCAAGAAAGACAAGATGAAAAGGGGGCAAGAGACTGGGGCCGTGGGGAATGCAGGACAGAAGATTTCGGATGAAATCCGATTATTCTGTTCTTTGCTCCAGAAAGAGAATAATGATGATTAAATGTTTATCTTGGAATGTGAATGGGTTGAATGCAACACAGAAAAGGAAGAAAGTATTTGCATATTTAAAACAACATAATAATGATATAATCTGTCTACAAGAAACGCATATTACAGTTCAAGATCAAAATTATTTGAAAAATTCCAAATTAGGAACACATTTTATATCTTCAACTAACCAAAAAAAGAATGGTGTGGTTATTTATGTAAATAAAAAATTAACAGCCAAACTTATAGAAGCTGATCAAGATGGCAGGTTTGTAGCAATTGAATTACTTTCTGCTAATAGTCAAATTCTTTTGATAGGAATTTATGCTCCCAATCAACAACAGGACTATTTTTATAAAATGCTACATAGTAAAATACTACAATGGGATTATAGATCTATTTTAATTATGGGAGATTGGAATGGAGTAATTGATTCTAAATTAGATAAAAAGACTTTGGCGAAGTCAAGGATTAGACTACCACAGACTTTCTTCGATATGAAAGAAGACTTGGAATTAAAAGATATTTGGAGAATACATAACCCAAAAGAACTGGATTATACTTTCTTTTCTGATAGACATAGATCCTTCTCTAGGATTGATTTCATTTTGTTGTCAGATGACTTACTTGTTAGGACAAAAAGAACAAAGATTCTGCCAAGAACTTTGACTGATCATAGCCCAGTGTGGATAGAAATTGAGACATGCAAGACTGAGAGACGCTCTTGGAGATTAAATGAAAACTTGTTCAGATATGAAAAAAATATAATAGAACTTAAAAAGTATTTGAAAGAGTTTTTTGAAATGAATTTGAATAAAGGCACTCCAATGGAAATTGTGTGGGACGCAAGCAAAGCTTACATGAGAGGGGTGCTTATTTATATGAACTCTAAACATAGATTGATCCGACAAAAGAAAAGACTTGAATTGGAAGCAGAAATAAAGAATAAAGAACAGTTACTCATTAAAAATCCAACAGATGAAAGAATACGTGGTGTCATAAAACTTTTGAAAGATCAATTCCAAATGCTTATAGCGGAACAAGTTGCAACAAATTTACAATACACGAAGCATAATACATTCTGCAATGCCAATAAACCAGGCAGGTGGTTGGCCTACACATTGAGGAAGAAACAGAGCATACGGACTATTGATAGTATTGATATCGGAGGGAAAGAAGTTTTTCAACAGAAATTAATTAAAGAAGCCTTTCTTGAATATTACACTAAACTATATGCTAGAGAGGAGGTGCAGAATGGACTTATAGAAAAATATTTAGACAACAAAAGAGTTACAAAAATTACTGAGCAACAAAAGGAAAGAATGAATTATCCTATAACAGAGGAGGAGATAATAGCAGCAATAAAACAATTAAAAACAGCCAAAGCTCCTGGAACGGATGGTCTGACTGCAGTGTACTATTAAACTTTGCAGGCAGAAATGGTGGAACAACTCAGAGACTTATTTTGTAATACACAACAAGGGGGAAAAGTACCCCCATCATGGACTACAGCTTATATTTCTTTGATACCAAAAGAACAAGCAGGTCCCAAAAAACCGGAGAATTACAGACCAATATCTCTTTTGAATACGGATTATAAAATTTATGCAAAAGTACTAGCCAACAGATTGATGCCAGTAATTCAAAAGGTGATTCATGATGACCAAGCGGGATTTATTGAGGGTAGGCACATGAATGACAATGTAAGGCAAGTAATAGACTTATTGGAATATCTTGAGAAGAATAAACAGATCCCTGCAGTGCTGGTTTTCTTGGATGCAGAGAAGGCCTTTGATAAAGTGGACTGGAATTTTCTACTAAAGACTTTAAAAAAGATGGACTTTGGGGACCAATTTATACAGGCAGTCTCAGCAATTTATCAAGAGCAAAAGGCACAGATTATTATTAATGGAAGTTTGACAACAGAGTTTAAAATCGAAAAAGGATGTCCATTGTCCCCATTGTTGTTTATTTTAACACTAGAAGTCTTGTTAAATACAATAAGGGACTCTAATATCTTGAAAGGTATAATGATAAGGCAAGAGGATTACAGAATAAAGGCATTTGCAGACGATCTGGTTGTTACCCTAACACAGCCAATGGAATCAATAATCCAGATGAAGGACATTATACAAGACTATGGTAAAGTTTCAGGTTTTAGATTGAACCAGAAAAAAACTAAGATGATAGTCAAAAATATGACACAAGATCGTAAACACGAGCTTGAAAGGAGGGCAGGTTTTGAGATTGTACCAAAGGTAAAATATCTAGGAGTTTAGGTTGCAGAATCAAATATGAAATTGTTTCAAAATAATTATGAGGTGTTGTGGCAAGAGGTGCAAAAAGACATGGAGACTTGGAAAAAACTGCAGCTGTCTTTACTTGGAAGAATAGCAGCAGTTAAGATGAATATTTTGCCAAGATTTCTTTTTTTGTTTCAAATGATTCCGGTGCTTAAAAATGATAAACAACTACAAGTATGGCAAACTGGAGTGAACAAGTTTGTCTGGAACGAGAAAAAACCAAGAGTAAAATTGAAAATTATGCAAGATGTTCCAGAAAGGGGAGGTCTTAAACTTCCAAACCTACAGTTATATTATGATGCAGCAGCTTTGACTTTAACAAGTGATTGGTTTGGAGGAAAAAAGACTGGAATATTAAATGCAGAAAGTTTTGATTTGGAATTTGGATGGCACGCTTACTTATTTTATGACAGCAAAGTGGACAAAGTATTTAAAAGCCATATACTTAGAGATTCTTTGTTGAGAGTTTGGAAGAAGCACCGAATCAAATGGGATTATAAAATACCGCTATGGCTGGATCTTGGTCATACTTTGTGGAATACAAATATAATGTTACTCGGGGGGGGTTTATATAAAGAGGTTCTTTTTACAGATGCGGGCAGATGGCAGCTGAAGACATTACAGACATTGTTGGCTGAAGGGATTAATCTAACTTGGTTACAATATAATCAGTTGCAATTGAGATGGAAAGAGGACCAAAAAACTGGTATTATGGAGTATGAGGAAGAATTGGTCAGACATATAAAAGAGAAAGGTCCAATGCATATTAAAAGACTTTATAATGTTTTGTTAGAAAGGGATTCAGAAACTGAACTAGTTAAAGATTGTATGATTAAGTGGGCACAAAATTTTGAGGAACCAGTGATGTTGGAAACATGGGAAAAAATTTGGGTTCAGAATGTTAAATTTACACAGTCGCAGAATTTGAGGGAAAATTTTTATAAAATGTTTTACAGATGGCATTTAGACCCCCAAAAATTGTCGTGTATGTACCCTAATGTGCAGCCTAAATGTTGGAGATGTGATTGTCTAGATGCTACATATTATCATGTTTGGTGGACCTGTAAGAAAGTTAAGGCTTTTTGGATAAAAATTTGGTGGGTCATGCAGAATGTCCTGAAGAAAAAAATTCAATTTTCTCCACAACTGTTTTTACTGGGTATAGTTAAGGGTTTTACATTGGGTGAAACAAAACTGATATTGCATATGATAACAGCAGCAAGATTGTTGATAGGTAAATACTGGAAAAATGAAGCGCTGCCCACGATTGAGGAATGGACTTTGAAGATGGCCAGTTTTGCAGAGATGGCGAAGATTTCAGCATATCTAAAAGATTGTTCACAAGAGACTTATGAATGGGAATGGAAGAGGTGGATAGATTATGTTCAGAACAAATATCAAACTAGGAAGTATCAAATAGCTTTTATTTGAAAATGCTATATTAAGATAGAAATATTTTAAGGTAATGAGGATGAAAAATTTATTTGAAAATGTTATATTAAGATAGAAATATTTTAAGGTAATGAGGATGAAAATTTATTTGAAAATGTTATATTAAGATAGAAATAGGTTAATGTAATGAAGATGAAAATTTATAAGGGGGAGGGAGGGGTTCAAGTTTTATATACAAAGGAGGGTTTTTCCTTTTACTTGATATGAGTATACTGTGTGGAAGTCTGGGGGGGAGGGGAGGGTTAGGGTGGGTTAGGGAGGTTGGGAAGTTTGGGGTGGGATGAGGGGGGAAAAAAGGGGTGAAAATGTAATTGTAAAACTTTTGCAATAAAAAAAAAAACTGTACAAGAAACAATAGGAGAGACCATGCTGGAGCTATATAATGAGGCTTTAGAGAAGACAAAAATCCCGCTAACCTGGACGGAAGCAATAATTACAATCATACCCAAAGACGATACTGATCACCAATTAATTCAAAACTATAGACCAATCTCTCTATTGAATACAGATTATAAAGTATTTGCAATAATTATAGCAGAAAGAATCAAAAAAGTATTGAATAATTATATTCGTCTGGACCAAATTGGATTTCTGCTGGGCTGCCAAATTAAGAACAATATGAGAGTAATAATAAATGCACTTGAATATTACGAAGCAGATCCGGAGAAACAAGCTTCACTGGTTTTCCTTGATGCCCAAAAAGCATTCAACAACTTAAATTGGAAATTTTTAAAAGGGCAACTAGAGAGTATACAATTCGGAACAAACTTTGAAAAAATTATAGGAGAAATATACACAAAACAAACAGCAAAAGTAATTTTGAATGACGACATGACTGATCAATTCAATATAACAAAAGGGGTTAGACAAGGCTGTCCACTTTCTCCATTACTGGATATTTTAACATTGGAGATCTTGCTAAAAAATATTAGGGAGGACCAAGAAATCAAAGGGTTAAAAATAAGATGAGAGGAATACAAGGCTCAGGCTTTTGCTGATGACCTTGTATTTATAGCAGAAGAGCCATTAGAAGTAGTACCAAAACTGTTTAAGAAAATTGAAGAATTTGGAGAAGTGGCTGGCCTTAAAATAAATTGAAATAAATCGAAATTAATACTAAAAAATCTGACGAAGATCCAAGAGACAGAACTGGAGAACAGGATACAAATCCAAGCAATGAAGAAAATAAAATACTTAGGGATCTGGAAGAGACAGAGTACTACAAAATATGGAATAAATGGTACCAATGGTATAACGCCACTATCGAAGAAACACAATTAGAAGAAGGATAGAATAGAAATGTAAATATGTATATAAATAACTTCCTACGGGCAGATAAATCTGTAGAGGGAAATCTAAAAAGAAAGGGATAATCCAAATATACAGTATATAGATTACTAAGGGGGGAATTCTTAGAGGAGGAAAAGAGTGGGGAGGGGGAAATGGAAAAAGGAAATTATTAGGTTAAGATTAAGGGAAATAAGTATAACCGCACTAACTGAAGGACCAATACGAAACAAATGCTTCAAAATATTAATTTACTTACATGTTGTTTGTTTTGTAAATGTTTTTATATGTGTTTTATATGTGTTTTAATAAAATTTATAAATTTTTAAAAAGAAAAAGAAAACAGCAGGGTGAGATGTGTCACCATGGCCCTGAAAGGGGCCACAGGGAGCTGGATGGTCATCTTCCATAATGATGATGCCCTGGAACTGAGAAACTTCAACTGCGTCATGGCAGAGCTCTGTAAATGTTTCAAGGACCCCCTCACCGACCACAAAGTCAGGGACCGCATCAAAACCATCAGCCAGGGCCAGATGAGTGTGACCAAGAACACCCAGGAGTTCTGTGACCTGGCCTGCTGGCTGAATGATTGGCCACAAGACAGCCTGATCGCTGCTTCAAAGATGGGCTCTACACCACCTGCATCTCCAGAGGCATACCCCCACTTTTCAGGACTGGTATGTCCTGACTGAGGAGGCAGAGATTGACCTTGCCCAAAAGAAGCATCGTCCAGAGATGGGGTGGTGAAAATCCTTTCCAGAGATGAAGGAAACCCTGGAAGCAAGACAGATGCTTAGAGCCCTCAGCGACATTCCACAGCTTGCTTCAAGTGCAGAAAGGAGGGGCATGGGGTCACTGAATGTAAGTTCAACAAGTGTAGACCCAGAAAACAACCCCAGGCCCACCAAAAAGCCTGCCAAGTCACCACTGCGAGCCCACAAGACAGTCCTGGAAGGAGTGGAGGTTTTAGAGTTTACCTCATCCCCCAGAGATGGCGAGATAATGCTGACCAGCCAGCAGGAGGCTGGGAGAGAGCAACACTGACTCCAATGATGACCCATGGTTAACTGGCCCCATCACATCAGTAACAGTCCCCATTTAACTCATAGTTCAATCCTCGGGATGAAAAGCCGGCCTAATGGTCTTTCTGAACTTGAGGTGCACCAGGTGTTTGGTCAATTCTGCCCTGGTGGAGAAACTAGGGATGAGACTTAGACTACTCAAAGTGCCAATGATATTCTGCTAGTTAAATGGCTCCATAGCAAGGGAGATACCAGCGACATTTGTCACTGAGCTGATGAAATGCGGATAGGGGTGTACACAGAGACTCTGAGTTTCATTGTGGTGCTGGGACCGATGTGGCTACGGAAATGGAACCCCTATGTGAAATAGAGGGGCTGCTAAAAATTTGGGAGTCTGAGGAAGAAAACCAGGAAAAAGCTTAGGGATCCCAAAGCCAAGGCAAGATGTAGGGTCTGCAATGTGAGGACAAAAGAAGGCCAATATACATTTTATTGAAATAGACACCAATCTTGGTCAAGAATAGTATGATATGGATGTCACCAGAGTTAAGAGAAAACATGCAAAACATAGAAATAGAAGTGAACATATGGGCGAACCACAGTGGTGGATTGCTTCCGGTTCGGCCTAGTTCGGATGATCACGCACAAAGCGCATGTGCGAAGAGAACCGGTGGTAACACCGTTTGGAACCCACCACTGGCGAACCATAATCCAGTAAAAGTTAAGTGGAAAGGACAAAAGAAAAAGTGAGATGTATGTTGAATCAATCCATATTAAAGGACAAAGAATTTACACAAACAATGGAAAAAGAAATGGGTTTATTTTTTAAAGAGAATAGAAAAGATGAGACTTCATTGCAAAATGTATGGGATACAGCTAAGGCATATTTCTGGGGACTTGGTATAACTTATATACATTGGTGGGATTCAATTTTTTTTACTACAGGTTCTGTGGGCGGGGCTTGGTGGGCATGGCTTGAGGGTCATGTGACTGAGTGGGCATGGCCAACTCGACATCACTCACAGCCAGGTGGGGCAGTATGTTGCTGTGAGTGACATCAAGTTGGCCATGCCCACTCAATCACATGACTGATGCTGCAGAGACAGGGCAATTTCCTACATACCCCCCCCCCGCTGCCCTTGTGCTGACAAAAGCCCATCTAAAGATCGTGACTGCCTGCCGAATCTGCCTGCTAAATGCTGGCAAAAGGAAGCTAGGGGGAAAAAAAGAGAAGGGCCGATGGAAACGCCCCTTTTTCTGTCTCCATTGGGCTGTCTGCACCATGCTGGATCGGGATGGGGAGGGGGGAAAAGCAAAAATCCTACTTGGCTACTCACCAGCATGATGGTGAATTTCTCTTTCAGCTCGCTGGTTTGGGCATTGGGAGCAGAGGAGTAGATTGTTTGCCCTGAAATCCGCCTGCTGCTCTTCCAAACCCGGCTCAGGCAGCAGCCAAACATCGGCCAATTTTCTTCCAGCGTTCATTCAGGGAATCTCAGGAATGGCAGCATATTGCATGCTTTTCACTCCAAGCAGCCCTAACTGGAAAATGCATGGCTGGAGTGGAGGAACTTCTTAACAAGCTCCAAACGGTTGCTGCTGCTGCAAGCCCAGCTCTGGCTGCAGGCATGCAATTGTGAGGATAGACTTTTCCAAGGCTGTTCATAGAGGAGTACCAGACTTCCAGCTCTCGTGCAGGGAACAAAGGCTTGCAGCAACAGTTTGGAGCCTGTTAAGAAGGACTGTTTCTCCACAGTAAAGACGCACACATCTCATGGTGCCGGGACCTTCTGCGAGGAGATGGCACATGGGCGAGTCCCTCCGGCACTGCGAGATGTGTGCGTGTTTGCTCTGTGTGTATGTTTGAGGCCAAGAAGGAGGAGACAACTTGGCCGAACTTTTTTGCCTCCCTTCGCAGCGAAGCTACTCAGAAAGCAGCCGCTGCAGCCTGCCCCTTTAAGGTGTCCCCCTCTGCCACCCGGCTTCAGCTTACAGAGTGACTGGGACTGGGAGAGTTGAGCCCTTTTCCTTTGGCAGCGGCAGTCCCACTTTGCACAGGGCTAGAAGGAGGGCAGCATTGAAGTACCTTAAAGGGACAGGATGCTGCAGTTACCTTCTGAGCAGCTTTGTTGTGAAGGGAGACAGAAAGGTTTGGCCAAGTTGTCTCCTCCTTCTTGACCTCGAATGTACACACAGAGCAAACATGCACACACTTCATGGCGGTGGGACCTTCAGTGAGGAGATGGCACATGGGCGAGTCCCTCCAACAACGTGAGATGTGTGTGTGTTTGCTCTGTGTGTATGTGTCATTCCCCTGTCGGAATCTGAATCTGAAGGGGAAGAGGAACGGCTGACAGAGAGTGAGAGAGTGGATCCATTGGCTGTGGAAAAAACTAGGAAAGAGCAAAGTCAGGCTTGGCAGAGCAGGGGAGAGATAGAACAAGGGAGAGGGGGTTCAGATGAAGACCAAGGCCCACCCACTCCTCATCCTAGGCAGCACAGGGAGGAACGGAGAAGGGAGCAATGTGGGTTGCATGGCTTAGGAGGGAGGAAAGGGACCTGATCTTCTTTACAAGGCCCGGGTGCTGATGGAGTTTAAAAGTAGAGGCAAATGGGAAGGGCGTTTGTCAGGAGCAAACATTGAGTTTATCTGGTGTTTCTTGGAATCCTGGCATCCTTCCAACTGGTTTGATTTATTGCCGTGGTACTTTACTTGTGGAATTCCTTATTTTGCTTGCCCTGCTGGATTAATTACCTTGTCTTGCCTTTGGATTTTTTGTTAGAAGTTTTCTGCTTACAATGTTTGGGACTGAAGTATTGCCAGCCAAAGACTAATACAGGTTGGTGGAAGAACTCTCTCCAGGCCGGAGAGTTGAAAGGGACATTGGGGGCACAGTTGGTGATAATAAAGGGACTTATATCGATTCTTGGCTGTGTTACCTTTGTGTCATGCTTTGTGTCATCACATTTTGTTCCTGCTCCTCTGTATTACGTGGGGTGACCATAGATTGGCTCAGAGCAGACAATGATCATTTAGCCCAGCAGGTGGCTCTCTTTACTGCACAGGTAACACAGATGCAAGCAATCCGGCCATGCCGCAAATGCCCGATAGTGGTGCCAGATAAATTTGATGGCTCACTGGCTCGTTTTCCAGCATTTTTTGGGCAGTGCCAGCTTTATATGAGCCTTCGGCTAGAGGACTTCCCCACTGACCGGGATAAGGTGATAAGCCTTTTGTCAGGGTCTGCGGCACATTGGGCAATACACCTGTTAAACCAACCCAACCCTTTGTTGGATAATTATGCTGAGCTTTGCCATCAGCTAAGGGCCATGTTTGAGGATCCTGTTAGTGCCCAAACGGCAAACAGATATTTGAGAGAGTTGAGGCAGGGGCGAGGCTCACTCACCGACTATAGCACTGACTTCCAGGTGGTTGTTCAGGATTTGCAATGGAATGAGGCAATGCTTATGGATCAGTTCCAGGAAGTCCTGTCGTTGGAGCTCCTGGACGAGCTGGCACGTACTGAATGTCCTCGCACCCTGCAGGAGCTCATGCATCTGTGCCTCCACATTGATGCCAGGCTTCAGCAGTAACAGGCAAGATGATGGATGGAGGCTGCACCTGCTCCTGTCAAGACTGCGCCACCATTGCTATTGCCTCCGGATGAGGCTATATAGTTGGGGGCTGTCCAACCTCGCCTGACCCACGCCGAAAAAGATCAGTGTTGCCATGAAGGTCTTTGCCTGTATTGTGGCAGCCAAGGCCATCTGGCATCCAAGTGTCCCGCTAAGGCACCCAAAGCAGCAATATCAGCAGTGACGGGAATTGGACAGGGCCAGGCCTACCGGGTTCCATAGGTTGGGCTCGAGTGGCACTGGGCCAGTCGTCTTCACCACAATTGTCTGTTGGGAAGCACCTTGTCCTGACAGCAAATGTGTTCATTCCTGGTCAGGGAGTGGTGGAGATTCAGGCCTTGGTGGACTCAGGGGCCACGGCCAATTTTATGGACACGGACTTTGCTGCACAGTGGTCCATTCCCCAGCAGCAGGTGTCACCACCAGTATTGGTGGAGACAATGATGGTTGGCCCCTTTGTTCAGGACCTGTGGTTGCTGTGACCAAATCCCTTCACATGTGCATTGGGCAACATGTGGAGGAAGCTGTGTTTTACATTGCTGCAGTACCTCACTTTCCAATGATGCTGGGGTTGGAGTGGTTACTGGCTCATGATCCGATCATCTGGTCATCAGGATCAGTGCAGTTTTCTGACAAGAAGTGTGCCACCCATTGCCTGGACCTGGATTTACACGTAGAATTGGTGGATTATGCGGGCGTGTTTGGGGAAAAAGAGGTGGATCAATTGCCCCCGCATCGGTCGTATCAACTTGATGCCCGATGCCAAGTTGCCAGTGGGCCGGATATACTTCCTATTGAAACTGGAGCTGGCTGTGTTGCGGGATTTTATTGAGAAGAATCTCTGGAAAGGGTTTATCCAGCCTTCTACCTCCCCGTTGGTGGCATCTTGCTCTTTGTTAAGAAGTCAGGGGAGCTGCGCCTGTGTTGTGATTATCGCAAATTGAATGCAATCACAGTACGGAACCAGAACCCGCTTCCCCTCATTCCTGAATTGATTAAGCAGCTCCATCAAGCTAAGATCTTCACGAAGCTGGACTTGCAGGGGGCCTACAACCTGGTCTGAGTTTGTGCTGGCGACGAGTGGAAGACAGCCTTCCGGACATGGTAAGGTCATTTTGAATATATTGTGATGCCTTTTGGCTTGACCAATGCACCTGCCATGTTCATGCATTTTATGCACGATGTCTTCTGTGGCTTGTTAGATCAATTCATGGTCATTTACCTGGATGACATTTTGATCTACTCGACACCTCTGCAGGAACACTGGCAACATGTGTGGTTGGTATTGCGATGCTTGTGGGACAACCACCTGTTTGCTAAGCGTGAGAAGTGCCAGTTTGCACAAACTACTATCGACTTCCTAGGTCATCGTATTTCACCTGTTGGTGTGGAAATGGACCCGGAAAAAGTTGAATTGTTGCAGGTATGGGAACCTCCATGACGGGTCAAAGATGTACAATGACTGTTGGGGTTTGCAAATTATTATCACACCTTTATTCCCCACTTTGCTGCCTTGACTGCTCCCCTTTCTAAGGTGCTCAAGAAAGGGGAGAAGTTCCATTGGGGTGCTGAGGAGCAGGAAGCCTTTGATGCCCTGAAGGCTGCCTTCACCTCCGAGCCCATCCTCAAACACCCTGATCCATTCCAGCCATTTGTGGTGGAAAAGGATGCCTCAGATATGACTGTTGGGGCAGTGCTCCTACAGGCCTATGCTCCCACAGGCACCTTGTTCCCTTGCGCTTATTATTCCTGGAAGCTGTTGGCTCCGGAGCAAAATTATATGATATGGGACAAGGAGGTATTGGCAGTTAAAGTCACTTTCGAGACATGGCGGCACCATCTGGAGGGAGCCTGCCACCAGGTTCGGATGGACCATCACAACCTGGAACCTTTACGTACGGCCTGGACATTGAACCAGCATCAGGTGCGATGGTCGCTGTTTTTTGCCCGGTTCAACTTTCGGGTGACCTATGTTCTCAGTGGGCAGAATCAGTGCGCTGATGCACTGTCCCAGAAGCTCAAGTATACCCGAAGAGAGGACAAAATCCCACCTCAAGCAGTGATCCCGTTGGAGCAGTTCACAGCCACTGAGGAACCTGTGGACCTCCGAGCCAGGATTAAGGAGGTGCAGCAGCAGGACTCATTTGTGGTGACTCATTGTTGAAAGCTGGATGAGGACAGGAGACAGGAGACTCCTTGGGCATATATGGAGGACTTGTTGAGGTTCCGTGATCTCATGTACGTGCCTGGAGGTCCTCTTCGTGGCCTTATTCTATGACAATGCCATAACTGCCCGGCAGCAAGTCACTTTGGAGTCTTCAAAATACTGCACCTCGTCTCCAGGATGTTTTGGTGGCCGCAACTCCGGCATGATGTGTTGGGATATGTGGTGTCATGTGGAATCTGTTGACAGGCCAAGTACGCTATCTGTGCGCCCCCTGGTCTCTTGCAACCACTACCCATGCCAGAAAAATCCTGGGGGAGGCAGTCTTGTTGGATTTCATAACCGAGTTACCTCCATTGAAGGGCACCACAACCATCTTGGTGGTGGTGGACATGCTCACCAAGACTCATTTTATTCCATGTGTGGGACTTCCTACTGCACAGGCAACGGCCCAGTTATTCATTGCCCATGTGTTTTGGTTGCATGGGTTACCAGACCACGTAGTGTCAGACCGGAGGGGTGGGTGGGTGGGTGAAATTTATGGCACACTTTTGGCAGACCTTACTCATGGAACTACAAGTACAGGCATGTTTGTTGTCCACCCATCACCCCGAGACTGATAGGAGCACAGAGAGAGTGAACGCCATCTTGGAACAGTACCTCCGCTGTTTCAGAAACACCCAACAGGACAATTGGGTGGAGGTGCTGGCTGTGGCAGAGTTTGCCTACAACAATGCTCAGCATGCATCCACCCGCATGTCCCTGTTCTTTGCCTTCCATCCACAGCTCTTCCCGTTGGCTCCGTCTGACTCCCCGGTTCTGGCCGTGGACACTTTTCTACAAGAGCTAAAAGCCATGCACCAAATGGTCCGTCACCGACTGGAGAAAACCAAGGAGGATTACAAACACTTCACAGACTGGCATCATCGTGACGTACTGCTGTTAGCTGTAGGTGACTGAGTTTGGCTTTCGACATGGTACTTGGCAATCACACAACCATCGAAAAAGCTTGATCACCGCTACCTGGGGCCATTTCCGGTCGAGGCGGTGATCAATCCTGTGGCATTTCACCTATCCTTGCTACGGACTATGCAGATTCACCTGGTCTTTCATCGGTCCTTGTTAGTCCCAATATCGGCTGACAGTCCACATAGGCCAGCGCCACTGCCACCAGAACCTGTAGCCCCTCAAGGAGAGGCAGAGTATGAAGTGGTAGGATCTGTGATTCATGCCAATTGCAGGACCAGTTTCAGTATCTGGGGGCGTGGAAAGGTTATGGACCAGAGGACTTTACCTTGGTCAATGTCGCAGATGTCCATGCCCCTCACTGGTCTGCGACTTCCACACCTGGTTTTCCCAACATTCCCGTCCGCATGGTCCCGGGGTTGGGGGCCCTGCGAGGAGGAGATAGTGTCATGCCCCTGTCAGAGTCTGAATCCAAAGGGGAAGAGGAACAGCTGACAGAGAGTGAGAGAGTGGATCCATTTGACTGTGGAAAAAACTGGGGAAGAGCAAAGTCAGGCTGGGCAGAGCAGGGGAGAGGTAGAACAAGGGGGAGGGGGTTCAGATGAAGACCAAGGCCCACCCCTCCTCATCCTAGACAGCGCAGGGAGAAATGGAGAAGAGAGCAACGTGGGTTGTGTGGCTTACGAGGGAGGAAAGGGATCTGAATCCTGGTATCCTCCCAACTGGTTTGATTTATTGCTGTGGTACTTTACTTGTGGAATTCCTTATTTTGCTTGCCCTGTTGGATTAATTACCTTGTCTTGCCTTTGGATTTTTTGTTAGAAGTTTTCTGCTTACAATGTTTGGGACTGAAGTATTGCAAGCCAAAGACTTTTACAGGTTGGTGGAAGAGCTCTCTCCAGGCCGGAGAGTTGAAAGGGACATTGGGGGCACAGTGGGTGATAATAAAGGGACTTATATCGGTTCTCTGGCTGTGTTACCTTTGTATCATGCCCTGGGTCATCACAGCACACACACACACAGTACAACACAAAGTATGTTTGAGGCCGAGAAGGAGGAGATGACTTGGCCGAACCTTTCTGCCTCCCTTCACAGTGAAGCTGCTCGGAAGGCAGCCACCACAGTCTGTCCCTTTATGATCACCCATCTCCCTCGCCACCTGGCTTCAGCTTACAGAGTGACTGGAACTGGGAGAGTTGAGCCCTTTTCCTTTGGCAGTGGCAGCCCAACTTGGCTTCCTTTATACAGAGCCAGATGGCAGGCAGCATTAGAGTACCTTAAAGGGACAGGATGCCGCAGTTGCCTTCCAAGTAGCTTCGCTGCAAAGGGAGGCAGGAAAGTTCAGCCAAGTCATCTTTTTCCCTGTGGCAAGGGAAGAAAGCAATAATAAGTCTGAAAATGTTACAAGATTCTAAAAACAAAGGGGTTTTGGGTTCCAGATTGGGAGTTGTAATATCAGGCCTCTGTACTTACATGGGTGAAAGAATGGATAAATTTGAGGTGTAGACAATTACTAACACTGGACGGATATGATCTGCAACTGGGGTGGCCCGCCTTTCTATGGTATGGGAAAAATAAAATACATGGATTTTCAAAGACATTATGTTAGGAATGCATTATTGTTAGTGTGGGAAAAAAAATCAAAGAAAAGAAAAACACTATTTGAAAATACCAGTCTGGCTCTCCACGATGGAGGCACTGATACATCTGAGTGTAGTTAACATGGAAAACATTATAAGGTCATCTTGAATGAAAAAGGGGAACTTAAAGCTAAGCAAGAACTGAATAGTCAAGGGATTGATTTGCCATGGTGGCCACATGTGCAAATATACTCAAGATATGAGAAAGATGCTAAAGCAATGGTTTTTATAAAAAGCCAACAGAACTGAAACCAGATATTAACAGGGACAGATGAAAAACCAATTTAAAAAACTTATAACTACCTATTGAGCATTAATGGGTTAAGAGCCTGGTGGCGCAGCAGACTAATAGCCTGTTATTATCATTCAGCTGCCTGCAATTACTGCTAGTTTGAATCTCCCCAGGCTCAAGGTTGACTCAGCCTTCCATCCTTTCTAAGATAGGTAAATTGAGGACCCAGTTTGTGGGGGCAATAAACTGACTTTGTATAAATATACAAAAGTATGAAGGCTATTGCTTAACGCATTGTAAGCCGCCCTGAGTCTCCGGAGAAGGGCGGCATATAAATCAAATTAAAAAAAAAAAATTTAAAAAAAATGGAAGAAGAGCAAGTAAAGGAAACAATGATAGTATGTTTTAGTTAAATGTTTTATAGATGGCATTTTCCACCAGCAAGATTGGCAAAGTTGTTTAAGGATATATCTGCCAAATGCTGGAAATGTTGGATGCTGGATTGTTCATACTATCATATTTTACTCAAAGGCAAAAAAATACTGGACAAAAATACACACATGGCTGGAAAAAATAGTAAAGCAACACATAGACTTAAAGCCAGAAATATTTTTGTTGGGTATTCTACCAGAAAAATATAATAAAGGGAATACATATTTAATCTTACATATGTTAAGTGCAGCTAGAATTGTGTTTGCACAACAATGGAAAATGAAGAGATTCCTACAGATGAAAATGTTATTAAAAAAAATTAGATAGAAATAGATAGACTAACATTTAAAATTAAGGAGAAGGAAGAAACTGAATATTTTTTAACATGGGATTTGTTCTATCAATAGCTAAATAGTAGAAACAGAAGTTAGAAACTTAAAAGCATAAGGAAAGGATTAACTAAATTGAAGATTTATTAAAATGGATAAGTAAATATTATTATGTGATTATCATTAATGTTATGTTATTGATGTTTAGCATTAATTTTATAAATATTATTATTATTAGTAATACTATTTCTTAAAAACAATTGTACTCAGACAACACACTGTTCATATTGTAAGGATCGCCTCTCCTTCCAACTTAAGAAAGTATGAACTCTTGAAACATGGTTGTTCAAAAGGATTCTTTTATTAAGCAGAAGTGACAGCCATCCAACTAAAGCAAGATCTGAATACCCTTAGGCAAAGCAGTTGGATTAAAATGGTAGAGACCCCTCCCTTTAAGTCAGAATGCAGATTTTAGCCAATACACAAGTGTGAAGATGTTTTCTTTACTATTTCCTATGAGAACCCGAACAAACATGCATTCCCACCATTTATTTTAAAGTGAGACAACCCACATGGCTATCATAAAAATTCCTGCAGGTAAAGGAGATCTCAGGGCTCTTTGGTGCCAGGATATAGGTTGTAAAATATCTGTTGACACAGGCAATGCTAGTGAATTGAATCCAAGTGTCCCCCCTCCTCCGATTGAATGGCAGTATCACTTTTAGGGATCTGACATGCTACCCTCCTTAGAAAGCGAAAGGGTCCACCTGAAAAAAAAAACAAAATATACACAAGATTTCATGATAGTATATTAACAAGGTTTGTTAGGATATTGGGAGTGAAATTTTCTCAGTAAGATTGGAGCCCTAACATGATGTTTAGCGACCCATTCATTGTGTGCTGATGGTAAATGTTTCCAAGCAACTAAGTATTGGATTTTCCCTCTGTGGATCCTAGAGTCAAGGATTTCCTTGATTTCAAAGTGTTGTTCACCTTCAATCATGATGGGAATGGGTGGTGTAGATGCTGGTGGTCTGAGGGATGAGATTACTTCTCGCTTGAGTAAACTAATATGGAATACTGGGTGGACTTGCCTGAGTGTCTTTGGAAGGAGTAGTTTAACTGCTACTGGATTGATGATTCTAGTGATGGGGAAAGTCCAATGAACTTTGGCACTAGTTTTTTCGATGATTATAATGATTTCAGGAATTTTGTAAATAAGTATACTCTGTCTCCAACATGAAAAGGTTTGGGTTCCATCCTTTTCTTGTCAACTTGAATTTTAAAAGCTTCTCTAGCTTCCTTTAAAGCTAGTCTAACCACTGGCCACGTGTTTTGCAAATTATCCATCCACTCCTTAAATGAGGGGATGGTGGGTTCTTCTGTGGGTAGTTCAGGCATGGGGCTGATATCCTGGCCTGTCGCTACTCTAAAAGGAGTAAAACCAATGCTTGAATGGACAGCATTATTAAACGCAACTTCAGCAGAAGGCAAAAGTTCGGCCCAGTTATCCTGTTGAAAATTAATGAAACATCTTAAATATTGTTCTAACACCGAGTTCAAAATTTCAGAATTACCATTAGTACAAGGATGAAAGGATATGCTCAACCCCTGGCCAGTACCAAGTAAGCCCAAAAATGCCCTCCAAAAGTTGGAGGTGAATTGAGCCCCTCTGTCGGAGATGATCCTTTGTGGAGCCCCATGAAGTCGATAAATGTGTATTAGGAATAATTTGGCTAAACTTTTAGCAGATGGGATCTTTTGGCAGGGTATTAAATGTGCCTGTTTTGAAAATAGGTCTGTCACAACCCAAATAACAGTATTTCCCTAACTGTTTGGCAATTCCATGATGAAATCCATAGCAATCTCTCTCCATGGCGCTGAAGGTTCAGCTACCTTCTGCAATAGACCTGGGGATTTCCCCTGACGTCTTTTTGCTGCTGCACAAATGGGGCAGCTAACTACATAGCTTTCTATGGCCTTTTTAAGCGATGGCCACCAAAATTGTCTTTTAATCAGGTGTAAAGTTTTCACAAACCCCAAAATGTCCAGCTAATTTGGAGTCATGGCACCTTACCATTAAGCATAGTCTTTGACTGGCAGGAACATACAACTTCACCCCACCCAAGCCAAGTCTTCTTTCATCAGAAAGCTGGATTTGTTGTTCAAAAACCATTCATCAGTGGCCAATGCTTGTTTAAAATTTTGGGTGGTGTCATTGCCCGTCAGTGTCTCTTGTTTTGCCTGGGATCTGGTGACTATTTTGGTGGCTAGTTGATTGTTTTGTACTATGGGTTTGATTACATCTGGCTTTGCACTATTGTATTGCGGTTTTCTGGATAGCGCATCCGCCAGAAAGTTTTTCCCCCCCGGGAGATATTTTAGAGTAAAATCAAACCATTTAAAGTACTGAGCCCATCGTACTTGTTTTGGGGATAGTTTCCTTGGGGACTTTAGGACTTCTAGATTTTTATGATCAGTCCAGACTTCAAAGGGAGTCTTACTACCGTCTAGGAAGTGCCTCCAGGTTAACAACGCCCAACGAACTGCAAAAGCCTCTTTCTCCCAAATGGCCCACCTTTGCTCAGCCTCATTCAACTTTTTGGATGTGTAAGCGCAGGATTGTAGTTGGTTTTGCTCATTCTTCTGAAGCAGGACCACTCCTATTGCCACATCGCTGGCATCTGCTTGTATGACAAATGGTTTCTTCGTGTCTGGATGTTTTAGAATTGGTTCTGCCGAGAACAGCTGTTTAAGTTTTTCAAATGCCGCCTGGCATTCCATTGTCCAGATCAATGACTGCTTCGGTTTAGGGTTGCCCTCCCCCTTTGTTTTTAAGAGCTTGGTGATGGGGAGGGCAATCTGAGCGAAAGCAGGGATAAACTGGCGGTAAAAGTTCGCAAAACCCAGGAAGCTCTGTACCTGTTTACACGTACGTGGAGGGTTCCAATCAAGTACAGCCTGCATTTTTAGAGGATCCATCTCTACCCCCTGGTGTGAAATGTGGTACCCCAAATAGTCAATCTTCTCTTGGTGGAATTCACCTTTGGAAAGTTTAGCATAAAGTTTGGCAGAGTGGAGTTTGTTTAAAATCGCTCTGACTAGTTTTACATGTTCTGCTTTGGTCTCGGTATAAATTAAAATGTCGTCCAAATACACCAGGACCCCCTTATATAAATGCTGATGCAGCACTTCATTTATTAACTGCATAAACACTGCAGGGGCTCCTTGTAACCCAAATGGGAGCACCTTGAATTGGTAGCAGCCAAGGAGGGTGTTAAATGCTGTTTTCCACTCATCCCCCTCCTTAATTCTGACATGATAGTAAGCCTCCCTTAAGTCCAGCTTTGAAATTTTTTTCCCTTTAACGAGGTGTGTAAGCATATCTTTCATAAGGGGGAGGGGATACATGTTCTCCACACTGATTGTATTCAGATTTCTAAAATCAACACATAGGCGTTTTGAGCCATCTTTTTTCTCTCTAAATAGCACTGGAGCTGCGATTTTTGGTTGGGCTGGCTCAATGAAACCCCTTGCTAGGTTTTTCTCAATAAATGTTCTCAGCTCTTCCAACTCCCTTGGTGACATGCTGTACATCTTGGGTTTAGGGAGTTTCACGCCAGGTAAGATTTCTATTGCACAGTCAGTGGTGCGGTGGGGGGGGGGAGCTCATCTGAGGCTTTTTCGCTAATAATCTCAGCTAAATCCTTGTATTCTACGGGTATGCCCTCAGTTGGTATGGCGTGACCAGGCATGGCTATTTCTCAATTCTCTGCCCCCTCAGTTCCTTTATGTGGATTCTGAGCAAAAGTCACATTCCTCTGGAAATTTATGATACCTTGTTTCCAATTTATTTTTGGGTTCCATTTTTTCAGCCATGCAAGGCCCAGTACTAACGGCCATTCCATGACAAGTGCCACTATAAATGTAAGCCTTTCCTCGTGGCTTCTGGTGCCTATATGTAGAGACTCGGTGGCAAAAGAAGCTGGCTCCCCTCCTGCTATTGACCCATCTATTTGGCAGAAAGCAATGGGGGTTTTCAGCTTCCTTACGTTAATCCCTAACTTCCCTACTAAGGTTGGGCTGATCAAACAATGGCTGCACCCTGAATCCACTAGGGTGGGGATACTTATCTCCCTGTCCTGGTTTGGGATAAATAGTCCTAAGGGGAGGGTAAGCGGTTTAATTGGTTTGCTTACCAGTGGTTCATCATCTGGATCGCTTCTGGATGAGTGTGATTCCTCCTGTTCATATGCTAGGGTTTCCTCCCCAAAGAGGGGAGGGGATGGGACTTCTACGGTCTCCCTGCTCCTCAGAGCAGTCTCCTTCCCACACCGACCCGGTTTTGCAGGGCCCTCCCCCGGTGGGTGGTTCCGGGCGGGTGTTTGCGAACAACACTCTGCAGCTCGTGCCCCTCTTTTCCACACTTGAAACAGGCTGAAGATCTCGGATAGAATGTGGTTTGTGGTTTGGGGGGCTCTTGCTTCCATTGGGGTGAAGATTTCTTCCATGCTCACCCCACTCGATACTGGTTTCTGGCCATATCGATCTCAGCTTCTTCAGTGGTGACATACCATTCATGTAGGTGATTCGGTGCACCTCGGGCTACGCAGGCATTGTATAGATTATCACTCAGCCCATCCTTGAAACAGCTCACCAAAATATCTTCTGGCCAGTGCACACAACATGCAAGATCCCGGAATTCTTCAATATACTCTGCTACTGGCTGTTGCCCCTGCTTCACCACCTTAATGCGGTCGCGTGCTTTGCAATCTGCCAGTGGGTCTTTGAACTGACGTCACAGGGCCATCATGAAGCGGTCAAAATCCCGCAGTTCTGGTGCATTGGCATTATGTAGGGTCACCATCCATCTGGCTGTGGCACCCTTGAGGGCTAGGGTCACAACTCGCACTCGGGATCCTTAGGTTTGGAAATCCCACCCATACTCTTGCATGTAGGTTAGCACATGTGTCACAAAGAATCCTAATTGTTGCAGATTCCCATCAAACTTCACCCCAAGGGGGGGAGTTTCTCTTTCCAGTTGCGGGACCCGGGGCTGATTGGGAATAGGCACCGGTGTGCATGCTGCCTGGGGGGGAAGATTTGCTGGGTCTTCACCCACTGCTGCTGCGCCCTCTGCTCGATAGGCAGGCTCCAGAAGGAGGTGCCTCCCATGGCCTCATCCATGACAGCTGCCTTTCTGCGCCCTTTGATTGTTGTCCTGGCTCCCTTTGGATGTTGAGATTTTCCAAAGTTTCCATCATATGCCTCTTCAGATAGTCCTCCCTCTTCAGATATGCCTCTTCAGATAGTCCTCCCTCAAGGGTGCTTCAGTCAGTCCCCCCGGTCAGTAACGGCTTCTAGTTCCAGTTTCCGCCCCGGTTTTCGATTGCCACGGTTGAGGGTGACTCCTCTGGTTTTCTCATCCCAGCCATCTTTCTTCTCAATGCCAATTGACCAGCAGGGCTTTTCAGGATTCTTCAGGATTACCTCATCCTCTCCGATGGCCTGCATGAAACAGGCATCCGACTGGGTGGCGGTTGCTGTCTCTCCCCAGCAATCGGTTTCTCCCAACTCTCAGCTTCGTTCAGACATGATTTGCAAGGTCCCCTCAGTAGAGTGAAGATTGCTTCTCTGGGTTGACCATTTTGCAGATCTTGCTTTCTGTAAGGATCGCCTCTCCTTCCAACTTAAGAAAGTACGAACTCTTGAAATGTGCTTGTTCAAAAGGATTCTTTTATTAAGCAGAAGTGACAGCCATCCAACTAAAGCAAGATCTGAATAGGCAAAGCAGTAGGATTAAAATGGTAGAGATCCCTCCCTTTAAGTCAGAATGCAGATTTTAGCCAATACACAAGTGTGAAGATGTTTTCTTTACAAACATGCATTCCCACCGTTTACTTTAAAGTGAGACAACCCACATGGCTATCATAAAAATTCCTGCAGGTAAAGGAGATCTCAGGGCTCTTTGGCGCCAGGATATAGGTTGTAAAGTATATGTTGACACAAGCAATGCTGGGGAATCGAATCCAAGTGTCCCCCCTCCTCCAACTGAATGGCAGTATCACTTTTAGGGATCTGACACATATAGACATTGATTTTTATGTTTAATATTAAAAAAATAAATAAAAAAATAAAGAAGGCCCATCCCCTACTTCCTCTGGAGTACTGGGCATTGTGGGATGTGTTTAGTGAGAAGGGTTCAGATGAACTCTCACTCCACCAGCCAATGGACTACTCCGTAGAGATCCTGCCATGGACTAAAGTACCCAAACCCAAATTGCACTTGATGACTTCTGGAAAACTGGAGGAACTACACTCTTTTATAGACAAAATTCTGAAGTGGTGGTTCATCCAGCTGATCTTACCCAAGGGTTGCCACCCCATTATTGTTCCAGGAGAAAAAGGATGGGTCCCTGTGTCTATGTGTAGACTATAGAAGACTGAACGCTGTGTGTGTGGAAAACATCTACCCACTGCCCATAATGAAAAACATGTTTGCCTATTTGGCCAAAGGGAAGATTTTTATTAAGTTGAATTTGCAAGAAGCTTATTACCAAGTTTGATCAAAGAGGGAGCAAATGGAAAACAGCTTTTAACTGCCCCTTAGGGTGTTTTCAATTCAGGATCCTCCTGTGATGTCTCTCTTGGACGACTCCTCTGATTCTTCCTCAGAGGCTGGCTCAAGGGAGAATGAGCTCATTCCTCTTGATGGGCTGCACCAGGAAGCTATTTAGCATGGTGGGTAGAGGTATTGCTGGGAACAACATGTGTGGGTCGTGGTCGTATGTATGTTCATGTTTCCTGCGTGACTTTTGAGACTCTGAACTTCTATAACTAGTAAGCTAATGTGGATGTACTTTTGGTTTTTGCCTGGAGGCTTTATGTTCGTTTATTGGATTTACTTGTTTGAGCCGCTTGCTATTTGTATAATGGACTAATTGACCATTGCCTGGAGGATTAATCTGGGTTTGCCTGTGGCTGACTTCATTTAGAACAGTTCTAAAGCTGGGTGAAGAGAACTGCTGGGGAATACCAATAAAACTCTTCATAAACCAGGTGTGAATGAGTGGGGAAGCCCACCTTCCCTTTGGACTACAAAGGGCCCCTGCTATTTTCATGCAGCTGATAAATGAGGTGCTGCATGAGCACCTATACAAAGGTGTAACATACTGATTTAAACTGAGATTATGGTGGAACATGTAAAGCTGGTTTATTATTTATTATTTATTAATTTAATTTGTATACCGCCCTTCTCCCGGAAGGGACTCAGGGCGGTGAACAGCCAAAATTAAAAAACATACAAATGCAAAAGTTAAGATAATTAAAAGAATTAAATCACTGGCTACCCAATTTAAAACCCCAAATCCATAAAATTTAAAATCCCAATTAAAAACCATTTAGGCTAGGCCGGCTTGATGAAATAAAAACGTCTTCAGGGCTTTACGGAAGGTCCGGAGGTCCGGGATCAGTCGTATTCCAGGAGGCAGCTCATTCCACAGGGCAGGTGCCCCCACAGCGAAGGCTCGCCCCCTGGGGGCTGCCAGCTGACATTTCCTGACCGGCGGCACCCCGAGGAGGCCCTCTCTGTGAGAGCGTATTGGCCGGTGGGAGGTTATCGGTAGCAGCAGGCGGTCTCACAAATACCCTGGCTCTCGGCTTCCAGGAGATCGTGCTCACTAGGTCCTTGGTAGGTTGCAAGGATCACACAGAGGCAAATCAGCGAGAATCCTTGTTTAATAGTGACAACAGCTCTTTCACGAAGCCGGTCTGCTAAGCAGGGTTAAGATGCGGCTAGCGGCTAACAAAGGCAGTGGTATTTATAGCTCCAGGTGAATGCCGGCCAGCTGGCTACGTTTAAACGTCCTGCGGCGTTCTTCCGGGCGCATGGTGGTGACATCATCATACTGAGCCCTGTTTCAGTGCCGTCGATCGTCCGCTACTTGCCGCCCTATCTTCAGAGTACCCCCCGCGCACCCACCTAAATCCCCGTGCTCTGAGACGCCTAGCCGCATGTCCCTTCACCAACACCCTGTGCCCTTTGCCTCCCACTCAGTCCCTTCCGGGTTGCTGCCGCCTCCATGGCATTCCGCAGCGTCCAGGTACCTTGTCGAGTGCTGTCTGACGCTCGACAGGCGGCTCCCCCTAACACGTATCCGTCTATAAGAGAGGAAAAACAGACATAGGTTAATGTTGGCGCTGTGGTTTTGGTTGGGGTTTTTGGGGATTGTGTCTATGGAATCGTGCTAGTAAATGCGGGGCGTTGATATTGTGTAGTGGGACCCAGGAGGCTTCGGTATCGGGGTATCCCGTCCATTGAACCAGATATTGTAGCCGGCCTCTATGATACCAAGAGTCAACGATATCGTTGATTTCGTAATGTGTACCAGTTACAGGGCCTGGGGTTTCTTGTGGGTTTTTAGGTGTGTTAATGGGTTTCAGTAAACTAGAATGAAACACCGGGTGGATTTTCCCAAGTAAAGGTGGTAGTTTTAACATGACCATTACTGGGTTTATGACTTTTATTATTGGGAACGGGCCTATGTATTTGGGACCCAACTTCTGGCTAGGTAGACGCAGGCTAGATACTTGGTTGAAAGGTATACCTGGTCTCCAGGCTTAAAAGGGGGGCAGGTGGACCGGTGTTTGTTTACTTGACTTTCATATTCTTTGTTTGTTTTGTCTAGAGCTTCCTTTATCTGGGGCCATAGGTTTTGTATTTCGTGGCTCCAGTCATGAGGGGTTATGGTCCTTGGGGTGTGGGGGTCTAATTCAGGGATAGTCGTGAAATCCCGTCCCATGACAACCTGGAATGGAGTGTAGCCTGTGCTACGGTGTACCGAGTTGTTATACGCTGTCTCAGCGAAAAGCAATAAGCCCACCCAGTCTTTCTGCTGATATGACACATATGAGCACAAATACCGCTCCACCATGGCGTTCGCTCGTTCTGCGGCTCCGTTCGTACTGGGATGATATGCCGAGCTTAAACCTTGGGTGGCTTCTATCTCCTTGAGAAACTCTCTCCAGAACCGAGCAGTGAACTGCACCCCTCTGTCTGATATAATTTGCTTAGGCACTCCGTGTATGCGATATACGTGTTGCAAGAACAGCTTCACCAATTGTCGTGCTGACGGTAGTCCTTTGCACGGGACAAAGTGGGCTTGTTTTGAGAAAAGATCGAGCACTGTCCATATCACCGTATAGCCCTTGCTGTTTGGGAGATCTACGATGAAATCCATTGAGATCTCATCCCACGGTCTGGTAGGCTCTGCGACTTTTTGTAGAAGCCCTAATGGCTTTCCGGACTGTGGTTTGGAGACAGCGCAGACATGGCATTTTCGTACATATTCTTCAATTTCCTTTCTCATCTTAGGCCACCAGAATTGCCGTCTGGCCAAGTGCAGGGTTTTGAGGAAACCGAAATGCCCTGCGGCTTTCACATCATGGCAGTGGTTTAGGATCTGCTGCCGCAATGCAACAGGGATATATAAACGTTCTCCCCACCACGCCAATCCATCACGGTGGGTTATTCCTGTTTGATTGTTTAACAGCCACTCATTGGATAACAATGCTGTTCGCAATGTGGACAGCCAACTATCGGGTTGCCGCGCCCCGCCAGCACATGTCTCGATTTGTTTGGGTGGTATTAACTCTAGCAACGGATCGTCTCTTTTACTCTTGTATTGTGGCATTCAGGATAGGCCGTCGGCTAAAAACATTTTGCCTGTGGGTTTATACTTTAAGGTAAAACGGAAGCGCTGGAAGTATTGCGCCCATCTGATCTGCTTGGGGGATAGTTTTCGAGGTGTTTGAAGTGCTTCCAGGTTTTTGTGATCTGTCCAGACCTCAAATGGGTGTGTACCACCTTCCAACAGATGTCGCCAGGTTTGCAATGCCCACTTCACCGCAAAGGCTTCTTTCTCCCAAATGGCCCAGTTTCGTTCAGATGATGTAAATTTCCGGGAGGTATATGCACAGGGTCGTAGACCACCCATTGTGTCTTTTTGTAAGAGGACGGCACCAACAGCCACATCACTAGCGTCAGCCTGTATGATAAATGGTGATGACGTATCCGGATGTTTCAGTATGGGCTCCTTGGCGAAGAGGTGTTTGAGCTTTTCAAATGCTTCCTGACAACCCGTAGTCCAGGGTAGTATACGCCCCGGCTTGGGTTTCATCCCAGGTGGGATCACCCCTTTGGTGCATAAGAGTTCTGTTAACGGCAACGCCATTTCAGCGAATGATGGAATGAACCGTCGATAGAAATTGGCGAAGCCTAAAAAGCTTTGCAATTGTTTCCGCGTCCGCGGGGCCTGCCAACCCAAAACAGCTTTGACCTTTTCTGGGTCCATCTGTATTCCTGTGTCTTTAATCCGAAAGCCAAGATAGTCAATCTCTTTTCGGTGAAACTCACACTTTGAGAGCTTCACGAAAAGGCGCGCCTCTAATAGCTTGGCGAGTACCTGTCTGACTAAGAGGATGTGCTCCTCCAATGTGTCCGAATAAATGAGTATGTCGTCCAGATAGACCAAAACCCCACGATATAGAAATTCATGTAAAATGCCATTGATTAATTGCATAAAAACAGCTGGGGCCCCCTGTAACCCAAATGGCATCACAAGAAAGTGGTAGCTCCCCAGGGGACTATTAAAAGTGGTTTTCCACTCATCCCCCGCACGTATACGGACCCGATAGTACGCCTCACGGAGATCTAATTTGGTAAAGATCTTTCCGGTTGCTAATGTTGTTAGGAGGTCGTTCATCAGGGGTAGCGGATATAACAGTTCGACACAAACGGCGTTTAAGCCCCGGTAGTCGACACATAATTGTAACCCCCCGTCCTTCTTTTCACGGAAAAGTCCTAGGGCCGCCAGGCGAGATCGACTGGGGCGTATAAAGCCTCTTGCTAGGTTTTTGTCAATATATTTCCTCAATTCCTCCAACTCCCTTGGTGTCATCGAATACATCCGCGGTTTCGGTAGTTTCACCCCGGGGACTAACTCAATCCCACAATCTGTGTCCCGATGCGGTGGTAAAACATCGCATTCCTCTTCACTGAACACTCGGGCAAGGTCGTTGTACTCCGGGGGGGTATGGCTGGTCGGTCGGTACTTCCTGTAAGGCTACTGAGCATGGCTCTGCTGTTATCGGAATCCGTATCTTTCGGAAGCCCTCCTCCCACCATATGGTTGGTTCCCATTTATCCAACCATGCAAGCCCGAGGATTACGGGTTCGATCATCCGTGTGATGACTACAAAATGGATTAGTTCCTGGTGTTCCCCTATGCGTAACAGAACGGGTTCGGTCACGTGGGCCGTCGGCTTTCCGCCGAGAAGAGACCCGTCCACTTGTTCGAATCTAATAGGGGTGCGTAAGGTAGACATTCTGAGCCCTAACCCTTCCGCCACGGAGCGGCGAATAAGACATCTGGTGCACCTGGAATCGATCAGGGCCTCTTGTCTACATTCCTGTTTTGTTCTGGGGTGACATAACACAATGGGTATTAAGAACGGGCGTATGGGATCACTTACCATGGGGTCCTGAACGTCTTCCTCGTCCTCACTGGTTCCCATGATCTCAGGAACACGAGCTGTCCCAGGTGAACTGCTAACAGTGGATGGCGTTGATGGGTTTAACATGGAGGTATTAGTCGCTGCTCGGGAATGTTCCGGTGTACGAACAGAGTGCTCTTTCGATGCGGTGTTCATCCCCTGGGATCGTGGGGTAGATACCCGTGCTGGTGGTAGGGGGCAGTCGGTTGCCCTATGCCCCTCCTGGTTGCATCAGAAACAATGGA
Organism: Arizona elegans; assembly: GCA_022577455.1. Classification (NCBI taxonomy): domain Eukaryota; kingdom Metazoa; phylum Chordata; class Lepidosauria; order Squamata; family Colubridae; genus Arizona; species Arizona elegans. Next base: position 24,432,050 of record JAKOOJ010000007.1, read on the forward strand.
ACGGACGTCTGTTAAGCTCTCCTCCACCAGTGCCTACTACTGGAGGCGGTCTAGCCAGGCCCCTCCCAAGAGACCGACCACTGGGGCCCCGCCCTGGTTGACTCTGGCTCACAACCCGGGGTCTGAATTCTCGGAGGCCCATGTCCAAAGCCACGGCCGCCTTGTACCATTCCCACAGGCGAGGACCCAGGCCCCGGTACACACATGCCTGCCGTATCTCCCTATCTAACCCGGTTTGGAACTGGTGGATAAGGAGGCGTTCCGGCCAGGAGCGCAACTTGCTGGCTAAATTCCAGAACTCTTTAACGTACTCCTTCGCTGGGCGGCCATGTTGTCTCAGTCCCACGAGTTCTCCCTCGATCACTTGGGTTCAGGTTTCATCTTCAAAACGGGCTCTCAACGCCTCCAGGAAAAGCCTGAGGTCCGTCAATTCCCGGGCGTGGTCACTGTGTAGGTCGGCAACCCAGTCTGCAGCCTCCCCAGTCAGGACTGCTGTCACAGCGACCACCATGGACCATTGTGAGGGGTAAAGTCTGCCATACAGGTCCATATGGCTGATCACTTGGCTGAGAAACTGGGTGACCTTTTCTGAGGTTCCGTCAAACGTGGCCTGCACGGGAGGTAGAACCCAGGGGGTCTGTGGGGTCCATACTCCTGGACCCCACCGGGGTAATGGGTCCATCTGGCGGGGCTGTGGAGGCCTATTCCCTCCCCCACCATATGGTTGCTGCCCATCGGCCCCTAGGTCTGCTCCCCGTTCCCTACCGGGCCGGGCAGCCGCCCTTGGCGGTGCGCGGCCACCATCCCCACTAAAGGAGAGACCTGCGCTGATGGCTGTGGGTGGGAGATCGCCGCTGGCTCGGCTCGTTCGTCGTTCGGGCTTGAACTTGGAGCTGGCAATTCGCGACCTGCTATCAACTCCGCTCCCCTGCCACAGCCCCGACGGGTCCATGCTAGGCGCCCAGGGCTGCCAAGAGGGCGCATCACGGAAACTGGTCTCTCTGTATCTATCCCTTAGGATGTCCATTGTGGTGGCGCCTGGCCCTGTGGAGTAGCTCCACTCTCCACCGTCGTCCTCGACCCACTGGCGTTCTCGCCAACCTTGGAATTGGGCACCGGGGTAGGAAGGAGTCTGCGCCCGTGCATCAGGCAGGCCCGAACTATGCCACCAGGTTCCAACCCCCACAGGAGCCGTCGCCCCAGGGCCCTGCAAAGGGCACAGGGTGTTGGTGAAGGGACATGCGGCTAGGCGTCTCAGAGCACGGGGATTTAGGTGGGTGCGCGGGGGGTACTCTGAAGATAGGGCGGCAAGTAGTGGACGATCGACGGCGCTGAAACAGGGCTCAGTATGATGACGTCACCACCATGCACCCGGAAGAACGCCGCGGGACGTTTAAACGTAGCCAGCTGGCCGGCATTCACCTGGAGCTATAAATACCGCTGCCTTTGCTAGCCGCTAGCCGCGTCTTAACCCTGCCTAGCAGACCGGCTTCGTGAAAGAGCTGTTGTCACTATTAAACAAGGATTCTCGCTGATTTGCCTCTGTGTGATCCTTGCGACCTACCAAGGACCTAGTGAGCACGGTCTCCTGGAAGCCGAGAGGAAGCTCGACACTGGCCCTAAGACATGGAGCGCTTTAAAGATGAGAACCAACACCTTAAAGTGCACCCGGAAGACCACCGGGAGCCAATGCAGCTCACGCAGGAGAGGTGTTACGTGGGCGCGCCACGTCGCTCCCATAATCACCCGCGCGGCCACATTCTGCACCAGCTGGAGCCTCCGGGTGCTCCTCAAGGGGAGCCCCATGTAGTTACAGTAGTCCAGGCATGACATAACCAAGGCATGAGTGACTGTGCACAAGGAGTCCCGATCCAGAAAGGGGCGCAACTGGCGTATCAGGCGAACCTGATAAAAAGCCCCCCTGGCCACGGCCGTCATATGCTCTTCTAAAGACAGCCGTGTGTCCAGGAGGATGCCCAAGTTGCGAGCCCCCTCTGTGGGGGTCAGTGACTCGCCCCCAATAGCCAGTGATGGCACCAGCTGGCTATACCGGGACGCCGGCATCCACAGCCACTCGGTCTTGGAAGGATTGAGCCGAAGCCTGTTCCTCCCCATCCAGACCCACACGGCCTCCAGACACTGGGACATCACTTCGAGGGCATCATTGGGGTGGTCTGGGGTAGAAATGTACAGCTGAGTGTCATCAGCGTACAGATGGCATCGCACCCCAAAACCACGGATGATCTCACCCAGCGGCTTCACATAAATGTTGAACAGGAGCGGCGAGAGGACCGACCCTTGCGGCACCCCGCAAGAAAGGCGCCTCGAGGTCGACCTCTGCCCCTTGCTAACACAGACTGCGACTGGTCAGAGAGATAGGAGGAGAACCACCGCAGCACGGTGCCTCCCACCCCCAATCCCTCCAGCCGGCGCAGCATGATACCATGGTCGATGGTATCAAAAGCCGCTGAGAGGTCTAACAGGACCAGAACAGAGGAACAACCCCTGTCCCGGGCCCTCCAGAGATCATCCACCAATGCAACCAATGCCGTCTCCGTGCTGTACCCAGGCCCGAAGCCGGACTGGCACGGATCTAGATAGACGGTTTCATCCAGGAACTGTGGGAGTTGTCGCGCAACCACACTCTCCACAACCTTCGCAATAAAGTGAAGGTTGGAGACCGGACGGTAGTTTGCCAAAACGGCCGGGTCCAGAGAAGGCTTCTTGAGGAGGGGCCTCACCACTGCCTCTTTCAAGGCGGGAGGCAAGAAACCCTCTCTCAGAGAAGCATTTATAATCTTCTAGAGCCAGCCTCGTGTTACCTCCCGGGTGGCCAGTACCAGCCAGGAGGGGCACGGGTCCAATAAACATGTGGTTGCGTTTAACCTCCCCAGGATCCTGTCCACATCCTAAGGAGTCACAGGGTCGAACTCATCCCAGATAAAATTCTCAAGACCAGCCTCAGTCACCCCGCCAGGATCTACCCAGTCAGAGTTAGAATGGTCATTAAAAAAACATAGAACTGTTCAACTACATGCTAAACTTTCAAAATGTGAGTCCCACCAGAGTAAAATTGTCTACTTGGGCTACCACATCTCCCATGAGGGGATAGAGATGGGCCCTGAGAAAGGGTGGTGCTAGAGTGGGTTCCACCCTGCACCAGAAAGAAACTGCAAAGCTTTTTCAGGTTCATGAACTTTTACAACTAATTTATCCCATAATTCGCCCAGTCTTCTCATAACCCACTTGCTAAAGATAAATGGGGAGGGTAAACCCAAACCAAGCCAACCACTGAAGTGGACAATGCAATGCCAGGCTGTATTTGAAAGACTCAAATAGTTGTTTGCTGCCTAACCAGTATTAAAGCACCCAGATCCTAACACCCCATTTATTATTCAAGCAGACACTAGTGATGTAGCTACTCTTTTACAAAGAACAGCCAGGGTTCCCTACAACTGTGTGCATATACCTCTAGGAAACTAACACTGGGCGCCAATGGGCAGTTTGGAGGATGCAATGCGCTGGCACTCTTAATGTGGAGGCATTTTCTGGAAGAGAGAAAAACCCCTTTTGAGGTGTGGACTGATCATAACAACTTAGAAGCCCTAAAACCTCCTCCTGGAGATTATCACCCAAGCAAGTTTGGTGGGCTCAGTATTTTAATTGATTTAATTTCACTCTTTACTACCTCCCAGGGGGAAAAAAATTCTTAGTTGTTGCACTATTCAGGATGCCTCAGTACAAAAACTCTAAGCAGGAAATAATCAGACCAGTAATTCCATCCTGCCAGCTTGCGGCAACAGTCATCACCTGAGCACAGGCGAGAGTGAAACCTCAAATTGGGGAAGGCATGGCAAAAACCCTAAAGGCAGCATTGGAGTGGGACAAATGGTTTCAAGCTCACAAAAATGAATGTACAAGATAGTCTAGCCTGGGTGGGGGTCAAACTACATTCCTGGAAGCCAAAGAGTACTAATCTTAGAGAAGAGCCATGACTCAAAAACTACAGGACATTTTGGCTTTGTAAAAATGTTACACTTAATTAAGCACCAGTTTTGGTGACCATCTCTTTAAAAAGACATTCATAGTTATGTGGCTAGCTGTCCAGTCTGTGCGTCAGTCAAGCAGCAGCAAGAGACTCCTCCAGAGACTAATGCCTCCTGGAAGAAAATTTCTATGGACTTTATAGTAGAACTACTGGAAACCTCAGAAAATACTATAATCTGGGTGATCACTGATTTGTTCTCTAAACAAGTGCATTTTGTGCCCTGCCAAAAAAATTCCTTCCATCCACATCTTGTCTAAGTTGTTCATCCACCACATCTATAGGCTGCAGGGTGCTCTGTAAGGAAAATTTTCCAACCATGGGGTGCAATTTACCTCCAAATTCTGGCAAAAGTTTTTAAAACTTCTTGTGACATTCCAAGGACTTAGTTCCAGTAATCATCCGGAAACAAATGGAGGGTGTGAATGTATGAATGGGGTGCTAGAACAATGCCTTAGATGTTATGTAAATTACCAACAGGACAACTGAACTGACCTTCTCCCTTTTGCTGAAGTAGCTCATAATAACTCCATACATAGCAGCACGAGGTTTAACCCTTTTAAGGGGACTAAAGGGCAGAACTTTATGCTCATGCTTGAACTGTCCCTGGCCACCACCACCCATTTCATCTTTAAAAGACTGGATTGCCCAGCTGCTGAATTCCTGGTCAGTTGGAGGAGGCCAGTTGACCAGTAGAAAATTGTTGGAGGAGGCAAGTGTACAGGCAAAAAGTGGACAAAGCCCAAAGACTAATAGGGAACTGGGTCTATCACTCCACAAAATATTTGCAGTCTAGGCAGCCTTCCCATAAACTGGGACCAAAGAATGTTGGCCCTTTCCCCATCAAAAGAATCATCAACCTAGTCACATTGCATCCAACCCTCTCAATTCCTGGCAAATAGTTGGGAAAGAAATGGAGGTAGTGACAGATTTTATTTTCCTGGGCTCCAAGATCACCGCAGATTTATCTATTTGGTTACATGATGTTAACTTTATTCTGGAAGGAACTCAACTTCACTTAGAACAGGAAAACTGTTGGGATTCAAGTTTGCATGGAACGTGCTTTCTGCTCGAATAAATATATTTACAAGTAGGGCAATAGAGATGGAGATGGTTACAGGAAGTTCTCTACACTGCTACCATATTACTGTAGAGAGTAAAGAGGGTGGCCTTGAGAGAAAGTGACTAGATCTGTTACCAAAGTAACAAGGAGGAAACACGGCTTAAGCCCAAACAATGAAAAGGCTTTGCCTAAATGTCTTCCCCTAATTCACATGATCATAAGAAAAAGAGGAAGTAAAACAACATTCTATTATTATAGCTAATGTTAATAAAATTAGCTTTAATGAGTTAATTTCTTGGTCTGTTCTACATATTGAGGGTGACATTTGTCTAAGAGACTAACTTTCATGTATCCATGTAAAATGCCACATTGATTAGACTGATATTTTTAGGGCTTTCATTACTTTCTTCCTCTTTTGGTTCAATTCTCTTTCTTCTTCTGACTTCTGACCTGTGCAAATTATATATGTACTTAGCTTTTTCTTTCACAATAATGGAGGACAGCCCATTACTGTAGGTGACTCAAGCTTTCACTCAAGCATTACTCTGTTAATGTAATGAAGCGGGCTCTGATAGATGACCACTGGATAACTTTCTATTCACTCTATTCTAAAAAGCAATGCATCCGTTTGGAAAAAGTACAAACTCAGCCAAAATCCTTTTGGTTCCTCTAGGAGGCCTCTAAGTTGTCAGAAGAAAGGAACATTCTAATGACATACAGCTTAAGGGTTGGTTAGGTCAAGGGGATCCACATGAGTTAAAAGTTGTCTATCGTCAGAAGATGATTTGAATCTATGCTTCAGTAATCTACAAAAAGAATTATAACTGTTTTGCAAAGAAACTCTGTAATTAGGAAATGTCAATTAAAAATGATAAATGTATATGACCATATGAATTGCTGAGTTAACAGAATCCTTTGTCTAGAAGGGTATAAAACCATTGTACCTAATTTCTGTCTTTGTTCAACGCTTCATGTACAGAGCTTTGAACCTATTGCACAATATATAAATTTGTCTCTGATTAACCCAAAAGTTGTGTTTGTCTTATTAAATCCACAACACTGTTGTTTCCTAAAGAAAAATATCTTTATTTTCTTTCATTCAAGGAACACTTTCTTCTAAATTATATTCACAGGCCTAGTGTTTCTCTCTTATATGTTCATTTTACTATGTGAAACTATCTACTGTCCTTTCCCTTGATTACAATCTGGTTTAATCTGTATCTGAAATTATTTGTAGAGCCTCAATAGATAGGGAAAGGTTCTCTGCTTCCTATGTTTATCCTTCAGTTTGAGAAAAACTACACATTGGAACTGTAGCGAGTGATAGAACTTAGTTAATTGGTTGAGCTCAAAAAAACTAACCCAGAATTGGAACAGTATTTGGAAATTCTATCACTGAAGGTAGACTAGGAAAATAAAAAAAAACCATTCCATTTTTATATTGTTGCAAAGAAACCAGATAGATGTGCCAATGTAATCAAAGACTTTTTCATGTTTTATAAATAATGGACTGCAGGGGGTGGAGTTTGCCACAAGATACAATTTCCCTCTTTGCACAAAGAAAATGTATGCTTAAATATAAATGCACAACCCATTTCTGGTGCTTTCTTTTCATTGAGATAAATCTTCTTCGGGACACTTTACTTGCCAGAAGTGTAGGAGTGTTAAATTGCACTTAAAGAAATGCTGTGGGAAAAAAAATGAAAATTCCATCTAATTCATTTTTGAATTAAGAATGAAGCACAAATAAATATAGCATGTAATCATTTGCTCAGCATCTGTTAAAAATTGTTAACACAGGAGGTAATTCGCAATGTTAACCAATGTAGGCTGCCTTTCCAATTCGTTTATGCCAAAAGCCCTGACAGAACTTGTTCACAATTTGCATAGCCTTGAAATCACAAGATAGGAAAAGGATATGACTTGCATAATGAATGTATCACTACTGTGAAGGTGTGCAAAATAAACAAATCAACTAGATGAATGCTAATTATCTATCAGTGCATTAGAATAGCGAATATGCAGAACAAATCAGTTATTTCACTGACCACCTATTTTATTTTTATCTGTTCGCTTTGCAGAATCGATACACAGTCTAGAAAGGTAGCTCCTAAAATAAATATTGTTTTAGTTTAATTGGATTGAAATTTACTAATGCAAATTCTGATGTTTCTAATTCCTTGTCTTCCCTTTGGTAATATGGTAATAACGCACTAATGGCTAAAGCCTACGAAGGTGTGGCGAGGTGGCGGGAACACACGGAACATTTTTAACTAACAGCTTTCCAGGGGGCGGAAAGGAGCAAAGAAGATTTAGTGGTGAAAAGAGCAAATAAATAGGTGCTCTAAGATTAAAAAAAGGGTAGACATGCGTGCTGAGTTGTTGAAAGAGCTCTCTGTGTTTAAAGGAAAATACTGTTTGGTGCTTTCACCAGTGCATGATCAAAATAAGAGGTCCAAATTAGTTCATGGCGGCTGAAGCTACAAAACATCATGCAGAGAGCTGTCTTTGGGAATGTTTTAATGAGGAGAAGAGGTCACCCGAGTGTGACATTGCTTTTCAGAATTCTTCACGAACAACACAGACTTCCTGTTCCAAATGTGGTAAAGAATAAAAAAACCTTAGTAGTAATCGTGCAACTTTTGAACTGTATTCCTTGGAAATGTACTACGGTCCTCATTTGGTAGCTTTCGTTATCTGCCTCAAAGGCCCTCTGCCATATATTTTTTTCCATATGTCCTTATTTCAAAACTATTACAGAATGGCTTCAACAAGGCTATATTTATAAAATAATGTTTTATTCAGGTCTTCTCAAAGTGATGATTTTTTTTTATTGTTCTGGTTGAGATGATGTTCTTAAGCTCTGTTCATTAACGTTCACTGTTGGCACAAGAGATACACATAAAAAAAACCCAAGGATCGCCAGATCCATTTAAATGAATGCCAACATAAATTGGAAATTAATTTCACCACCATCTTAGTTTAGCAGCTTCAAGAGCATTGATTTAGAAATGTTTAAGTAGAGATAATGGTGTTATTAGCTATACTATCTGAGCTTCATCTGAAAACCAATCCCACCTTTCATTATTCAGATAGATAACGTTGCATGTATTGACCTGAAAAAACAAAAAACAAAATTTCCAATTTAATAATAACTATTATTGGAAGTTTTCTCTTTCAGACTTTAGTTAGAAAAGGCTCATGGATAACTGGTTTTATATATGATAACTACAGCAAGGTTATTATATTCACAAATATGGAAGACTACACAAACATAATAATGGAGGAATAGATTATGAAGATGGCTGAATTTGCTAAAATGTCTAAAATGACTTATTGATCAAAGAGGTAATTTCGACTACTTTTACAAAAGACTAGAAACCCTTTATAGTCTTTTTGCTGAAAATGGACAAAAATAAACTACTGATTTTGGGATATATTGATTACAAAAATTTGTTTATGGGAAGAAGATAACTATTTGCAAGCCTAAACTCAGTTGCATTCTATACACTGAGAGGTCTTCCTATGGTTGTGTTGGAATAGCACCTATAGTGCTGAAATTTCTTCATTTTTCTTCTCAATAATTTTCTAAAAAGAAATTGTGTTTGGTTTTATTTTTCAAGAAGAAAAAAATGGAAATATTCTTACAGTTGAGACACAACGTTTTTGCATTTATAGTACCTAAGTACAAAGTAACCAAAAGATGTGTGTGACTGTCTTTCATTGGTAAAACATCTATACACATTTTTCCTTGGTTTCAAATACCTTACTTAAAGGGAAGATATTCTGAGAATGTTCCTTTTACTGAGTCATTTTTCCCTTCAAGAAATGTTAACATTCAGGGAGGCTGCAAAGTGATGGAGAAATAATTGTTTAGAATTTTCTTTATCACTGACAAGTGATAGGGAAGTCATAGGGAAGAAATATTGAAAAGTGATAGGGAAGAATTATTGATCAAAATAATTCTTCCCTATCACTTTTCAGTATTTCTTCCCTATGACTTCCCTATCACTTTTCAGTGATAAAGAAAATTCAAGGATACCACCAAATTAAAGTCTTAAAACTCTGAAAACAAAACAAAATGTGGGAATGAAATAGAAAAAAAGAAAGGAAATTATTTCACTGAAGAACATACTTGAGAAATTGGAAACATTTCAGCAAAGCATCAGCTCATAATCCATATTATTTTGATAACAGATAATTTGGATTATTATAACACATGGATGTTATATGTAAGAATACCTGACCGACCAGGGTACAGAGTAATAGTGTACATAAATAAGTCTAGCATTTTTCAGAGACAGTTGTGCTGGGTCTCAGGCTGAGGATATCTTGGTAACATTTCAGAATACTGTAGAAAAATTATTAAAAAGAAATGGGTTGGCCAGTTCAGGCTATCCACAGTGGTCCTGGGATATAGGAATACACAAAACCATATTTTTAATAGATTTTGTAACTGATATAATTCATAATTAGATTTATATCTGTATTTTTCTCTGGGAGTTCAAGGTATATCAGGTCTTCTCATTTTGTAAAAATTATTTGAATGTTTTATGAGATTGCAGAAAAATAAAATTCAAAGCTTCTGCATTGAAAAAAATGATCCCAGGCTAGAAAGAAATATTAAAAATTCAGTTGAAAAGAAATACATGTATAGATCTTTAAAGAAAGTTTGGAATAAATTGAATATTTGAAGGTGCTTTAGACGTTACAGGATATATCTGACAATCTATTCTAATACTAGGAGGAGAGCTTAGTGTCTACATTAAGAATTTAATTTTAGATGCCACTTTTGAAGAAATATCTCACATGTCAACACATGGAAAAGGGGTAGGTATATGAGGCTTTGAGCTGGAAACTGTATTCAAATTTAATCTATTCTGTTTTGAGGGCCTGCTATGTATGGGGGAGAAATAGTTAAAATTAGAACAAAATTAGCAGGAAGTCATGTAGGAAGTCATGTAGAAATGTAATAATTTCTCTGCTCTATTTCTTTCCTGCAGATCAGCATAAGATGCAGGAAACGTAGATTAAACAGCTTCCAAAATATTTCATAGTTTAAGTCTCCATTGCTGTGTTTCAGTAGAAGAATCAAGGCCTGTTTAGGAAGAGATATTATTACAGGAGAACTAAAATAGGAGTGAAATGCTGTCCCAAGCAGTAGAAAGCAAAACAAGCAAAAATAATATTCATTGTAATAAGAGATTTCTAAATCATATGAGGTAGAAGATTGTGCAAAAATAGTTAAGAAAAAACTTAAAGAAACAAAGATTATGATAGACATACTTTAGTAACACAGATAAAATTCCTCAAAGTTTCATGAAAGCCTTATCAAAAAGAAGGATAATATATAGAAGTTAGACCTGAAATTTAGACTGAACTATTATAGTCTTTTTAGCCAATAGCTGACTTTGGCTTTGAAAGAAATTTATCTGAGCTGAAATACCTGCTTTTCTTTTTTTAACTTCTGTCTTGAGGGAGATAAAAAATCTAGCCCCATCCTATTTAGGTCAGCTCTTTTGCAAAATAGTTTTTAGCTGCTAATTAGCTGGGCAATATTTCACACTGAACTCATAGGATGCCTTTACGCTTTCTAGACTGGAAATTTTTGTCATCCTTATTGTGGAAAGGAGATTAAGTAGAATTTACTGGAGGAGTACCCTCATACATGCCTGATGTAAAAAGTAGAATAAATCTCACATCTGCTTCTTCACTTTCTTTTCTTTAGTATCTGGAATGGATTTAATAATGCCTCTGTTAAATAACAGTTATAGAAATTCAGAAGAAATAGCTTTTCCTTTTGCTGACAAATTGAAATTAAGTTCAATTGCTATTGCAGTTTATCATTCAATATTGTAGTTAATATTGCTTACTACCCCACTATGTAGATTTTGTGTTTTCTAGACTTTGATAGTTAATCAAGACATTTTTGGAAGATTATTTTTGTACTTGTTTCAACAGGTACAAATAAACAAAATATTGTTTAGGTAGTCTGTTACAATAAGAAAATCTAGCTAACATGGTAGCAATATGAATTGCAGAGCAACATAAGCAAAGCACTAAACTTACTTCCTTTCCCATAACATCTGGAAAAGAAGACTTCATGTGGGTCCTATGCTCAGTTAGTATCATCATCAGGGTCTGCAGTGGTCGTCTCTTGCCCCCCCCCACCTTCTTTGGAATAGCATTTCTGCTGTGATTAAACTGGCATTGATTTGTTGGGATTTAAGAAAGTTGTGAAAATCTGGTTATTCCCAGAAGCCTTTGGGACCTGTTCTAACTGGGCCTTCCTATGGCAAAGCTTTTATTTTGTGGAATATGAAATATGAGAATTTCTGTTTTTTAAACTGTTTAAATATTTTCATTGTAATTGCAAATGTAAGCTGATCAGAGCTGGCTGACAATCAAAGCAATCAATAAGACTAAGTAACAAACAAAAATAATTAAAAATTATCAGGCATGGAGAGAAGAAAAAAGGCATTTCTAGGATATTTCTAGGTTATCGCATTTATATTTCTGAATATGCATCAGTTCCATTAGTTCAGATAAGACAGGGAACACTACATGTTTGTGGTACCTATAGGCCTATAAATTATGTTAATAGAGGCTTTCTTTCAAAAGCATGAATAGCTCTAATCTCTCCATTGATGAAACTAAAGCACATCATATCATGAAACTTAATTCTGAGAAGTTTTACACTTCTGGCTAAACTATTAGAATAGAGATCACATTAAGATTTGGCTCATATGCTGGAGATATTTTCTAATAAAAAGTAAATTAAGGGACCACTTTTCCCCACTTATATCACCCTGCTTCATCAGATTTCCAGAGAAGTCATGCTGTGGATACCATCAGCCAGGGATCTATATTTGTTGGGTCCCAGGAGATGTGCCCTCTCTAATGTGGCATCTGCCTTATGGAACATCCTTCCCAGTGATGGGTTGCTACTGGTTCTCCCTGGTTCTTGTGAACCGGTAGTGGAAATTTTGAGTAGTTTGGAGAACCAGTAAATACCACCTCTGCCTGGCCCTGCCTCCAATCTAGTTGCTGCTTCCTGACTCTCAGCTGATTGGCTATCAGGAAAAAATCAGGGCTCACTTGATAAAGAAGAGAAAAAAAACCCAAGACACCGTCGCTTTAAATTGAGAAGCCAAGAAGCCTCCCAACTGATCGGCTAGAAGGAAAAAATCAGAACTCGCTTCTCAGCCAGGAGATCACTTGGCAAAGAAGGAAAAAAAAAAGATGCTGTCACTTTAAATTGACAAGTCAAGAAGCAGCTGCTAGAAGGAGGTTTTTGCTTGCAGAAGCGAAGTGACATTCAGCAGTTCGTTTCTTGGTCAGCTGAAGAACAAACTGGATAAGAGGAGGGATTCTTATATGGTTCTATGTTTTTGAAGTTTTGGGGTTTGTGCAACATGGGCTTTGTGTTTCAAAAAAGGTTTGGGCGATTTCCATTGTGAAATATCCTGTCTTGAATGAGTTTTCTGCCTGCTTGTAAATGGAGCCGAACTTCCGGTTTCCACTTTCTATTATCTCTAAGCACCGGTAGCTGTTTTCTTCTTACAAAGTTTCCTTTATGCAGCTGGCAAGAATGTGGAATGAGTATCAGGCAGGTTCCTTGTTAACAGCTTGATTTTTCCTTGCTTTTCTGGGAGCCTTTTCTTATGAGTAATATTTTATTTGGGGAAATGAAGAGGAGTGTGAAGTGGTTCGGGAATAATGAGAGGCACAAGCAAGCAAGTGACAACAGCTCTTTAATATACAGTGAGACTTCAGCAAAAACTCAGAGGCTGCAGCCCTCCTTATATACAATCCTGGAGGGACTGTCAGCCAATCAGAAACTTAGGCAGGTTTGAAACTCCCGCTGAAAAGTATCAGTACATAACACCCCTCCCTTCCCAGAAGGCACTAGCATTCAAATATTTACATAAGTACACACAAAATCTCACAGGTGCCCTGGCCGAGTTCTTGTTCTAGTTGACCTGCGCAGTTCAGTGTTTGGTGGGGCGTCAAGCTGGTCAGAGGGACTGTCTCTCCCGGCTCCGCCAATGGAACCTCCTGGATTTTGTCCGGGGCGTGGTTATCCCCGGTTGGGAGTGGCAGCGCTGGGGCAGCGCTGGAACCAGGGCTTGTCAGCTAAGTATACTCTCGAACCCGGGCTTGAGTTTGCTGTTTTGGGAAAGTTGTTGTAGTTAGGTTCGGAGATGTCTAAATTGATGTTTGCTTCGCTGACTATCCTTTTTCTAAGTTGGTCTATGTGGCGCTTCCAGAGTCTGTCTACCCCTACGTCTACCGTGTATGATTTTGGGCCTGTTATGCCCACTATGGTTCCTGCAACCCATAGAGGTCCGCTAGCATAATTGCGAGCGAACACCGGGGACCCAACCTGGAACTGTCTTAGTCCGGTGGTCTCTCCCTTGAAATTTTCGTGCGAGTAATTAGGGTGAAGCCTGTCTAACACGCACTGAAGCTTCCTCCCCATGAGGAGCTCGGCTGGGCTTCTCCCTGTGGCCGTGCATGGTGTGGCATGCTGGACAGCTAAGAATTGGTCTATCCTGGCCTGCCAGTCCCCGTTATCTAGCCTGGACAATGCTTCTTTGGCCGTTCTTACAAAACGTTCAGCCAATCCGTTAGAAGCCGGATGGAAGGGGGCCAACAGGGCCTGGCGGATGCCCAGTCCGGCCAAGTAGCCCTCAAACAGGGTTGCTGTGAATTGAGGGCCGTTGTCAGATACCAGAGTATCCGGTAGGCCATGGGTGGCAAATAGCTTCCTCAGGACTTTGATGACTGCTTCGGCTGTGGTTGAAGGCATTAGAATTATTTTGAGCCATTTTGAGAAGGCATCGACTACAATTAAAAATATTTGCCCGTGAAAAGGGCCGGCAAAATCAATGTGGATCCTCCCCCATGGCGTGGGGTTGGCAAGCAGGTCGGATAGGGGACAGCGGCTGAGGGCGTCCGCGTGGCCCAAAGTCCGTCCGGGTTGATGGACAAGTTGGTATGAGTAGGCCAACAGGAAAATGGCCCATCTGGTCAAATGTGGGGACAGGGCAACGGGGGTGGGCCTATCACTGGCCAAAAGTCCCAGCAAGGGCCGGTGGTCAGTCACAAGTTCGAATTGATGGCCATAGAGGTATTCGTGGAACTTTTTAACCCCCGCAATTGCAGCCAGAGCCTCTCTGTCCAACTGACTGTAGTTCTGCTCTGCGCTTGACAGGGTGCACGAGTAGAACGCAATGGGCACCTCTAGGCCATTCGGCAGTCTATGGCCTAGGATGGCACCAACTCCTACGGGGGAGGCGTCACAAACCAATACGAGTGGTAGCGCTGAGTTGTATTGGATTAGGAAACTGTCCTCAGATAGAAGTCTCTTTACCACCTCAAAAGCGGCTGCTTGTGGTTTCCCCCAAACCCATGGTACATTCTTCCCCAATAGTTTGTGCAGGGGATCTGCAATGGTAGCCTTGTCCTTTAAGAACATTGAATAGAAATTGAGCAATCCAAGGAAGGCTTGTAGCTCCGCTTTGGTTTTGGGGGCTGGTGCACTCCTAATAGCTCTCACCTTGCTTTCGGTAGGGTGGATGCCTGTGCCATCCACCCTGTACCCCAGAAATTCCACAGAGGGGACAGCGATCATGCACTTATTTTTCTTTAATTTAAGTCCCGCTTCTCTAAATCGGGAAAGGACGTTCCTGACTCTGTCCCCTAGCTGACGTTCGTCCTGAGCACTGACTAGAACGTCGTCGAAATAAGGCACCACCCCTGGGAGCCCTTGCAAGAGGCACTCCATGGTGCTTTGAAATAGGCCGGGTGCGACACTCACCCCAAACTGGAGCCTGGTGCATTTGAATGCACCCCTATGAGTTACAATTGTCTGCGCCTCTGCCGTGGCGTCATTGACTGGTAATTGTTGATAGGCCTGAGCTAGGTCTAATTTGGCAAAAAAATTTCCGGGCCCCAGGGAGTGTAGTAGATGATGCACGATCGGCATCGGATAGGCGCTCGGCTGCAAAGCCTTGTTGATCGTGCACTTGTAGTCGGCGCAAATCCTGATTGAGCCATCAGACTTTACTGGGGTCACTATGGGGGTCTCTCATTTCGCATGGTCGACGGGGACCAACACCCCTTGTTTAATCAATTTGTCCAGTTCCGCATCGATCTTTGGTTTCAATGTGAAAGGCACCCGTCTGGCCTTAAGTCTTATTTGGGCTACGTTAGGGTCTAAATTTAGGGAGATAGGGGTCCCCACATACTTGCCCAACGTGTCCCTGAAGACGTCCTGGAACTCGTTCAGGAGGCTGTCCTTCAGTGACGGCTCAGACATTCGGTGGACGCCGGTGAAGCCCATGCCGAGGGCTCGGAACCACCCCATGCCTAGAAGGCTAGGCAGCTGCTTTGTGACGATAGTCAGCGGCAGGTCTTTTTCAAAGTCTCCGTAGGTGACTCGGAACGTGTCCACGCCTTCAAGGGGGACCCGGTTCCCCTGGTAGTCTATTATGCGCAGTCTTTGCTTGGATAGCTGGTCCTTTCGGAACGACGGCAGGATGGTCTTCAGGGTCGCCCATGACATTATGGAGAGAGCTGATCCGGTGTTGATCTCCATTGAGCATGACTTGCCGTTGATTTCGACCACCGTGCTGACTTTGTCCTCGATCGCCGTGCTGGCCTGGTCTATGTGTATGCTGCGGCTATCTCGCGGTTCAAATTTGCGCCGTTTCTTCGCGCCGCCTTCTCTCATTGGATGCTTCTGGCGCGTCGATTCTGGTTGGCTGCAGCGCTTACGTGATTGGTGTTTTCTGGGCAGAATGGCTTTACAGACTTGCGCCAAGTGCCCTTTTTTCTCGCAACGCCTGCAAATAGCCTCTCTGTATTTGCAGGACAGTCTATCATGATGCCCGCCACAGCTGGGGCAGTTTTGCCGGGGGCTGCCTGCGTCTTTTCTTTGGTGCTCTGTTCGGAAGACGTCCTCATCTGACTCGGACTCCGAGCTGGATCTGGCGTCTTCCCTGTGCATGGTTGCAGACTTGGGACTGTCTTTGCTAGTCAGTGGACACTGCAGCGTTTCTGCGGCTTTTGTGGAAGCTTCATGAGCCCTGGCCTTGTCTAGGGCTCCAGCAAGCGTTAAATCAGGCTTGGCGAGCAGACGCCGTTGTAGCCTTATGTCTTGAACGCCACAGATTAGTTGCTCGAGCAACGCATCGTCCAAGTCCCTATAGTCGCAATGAGTTGCGGCTTTACGCAGGCTCGCCATGTAAGCACTGACCGGTTCTCCCTCTCGTTGTATGCGCTGTCTGAGTTGGTATCGTTGCATGAACTTGGAGGGCAAGGGAGCGTAGTGAGCCCGGAGAGTTGCCATCAGGGTGTCCCAGGAAACGGTCTGGACCAGCGTTGGCTCACAAAGTGACTCCGCCATCTCGAACACATGCGGTCCGCAGTAGCTTAGGAAGAGGGCTCCCTTTCAATTAGCGGAGAGTTCCTGCATGTTGCTGGCTTCGAGCGAGCACTCAAACCTCGTTAGGTACGAGACCCATTTTTCGTGGGTCGGATCAAAAGGCTTGGGCGGAACGTAGGCAGACATGTTCGGTATGCCTTCTGTAGTTCGCCTCGTCGCCTATCTGAAGCTCGTGGTCTCACTGGTTCATTTCTTGTGGCCTCAATCCCACCCTCGTTGCCAATGAAGTGGTTCGGGAATAACGAGAGGCACAAGCAAGCAAGTGACAACTGCTCTTTAATATACAGTGAGACTTCAGCAAAAACTCAGAGGCTGCAGCCCTCCTTATATACAATCCTGGAGGGACTGTCAGCCAATCAGAAACTTAGGCAGGTTTGAAACTCCTGCTGAAAAGTATCAATACATAACAGGGTGAGTTTGATTCCTTCCCAGAGCAGGTTAGTGGTGTGGGGAGGGAATGGGGATTTTGCAGTGTCCTTCCCCTGCCACACCCGCCACACCATGCCACACCACACCCACCAAACCACACCCACAGAATCAGCCCCTTAAAAGTCTGTTGCCTATCACACCCTTGGGCAAAGCATGTGAGCCATTTCCTCCTTTCAGTGGTCCATAAAAGTGCATCTATACTATGTAGATAATAAAGTTGAAAAAAGATGAACAACATTTTTACAGAACTATAGATATGTTGAGGCTGGGTGTGACAAGGAATGGCTGGGAGGGGAGGGGTCAGGTGAGGCATCCCTTGACGTGAGTGACATTGAGTTGGCCATGCCTATCCAGTCATATGACCATCAAGCCACACCCACAAAATAAGCTATGCCCACAGAACCAGTAGTAAAATATTTTAGAACCCACCCCTGATCCTTCCCCCTAAAATTAGATTGGCGCCATCCCTTTTGATATTCTAGAAGGCCCTCAAGAACTGGTTGCATGACCAGGCCTGGGACTCTCGTGGAACCAGAGACTTGGCTAGATAGCTCAATTGTTGAGGGGTCCAATTTATTTTTCCTTCACTTTTATTATACTTTGAGTTTTTAGGATATTGATTACTATAGTTTTTTGAATTTGTATACACTATTTTTTATATTTTTATCTGTAGTTGTATGTGACTCAGTCACTTTCAGAGAGATGGGTGGTTATATAAATTTGATAAATAAATAAATAAATTGATAGTAGTAGATTTACAATTCCGAGCTTCCTCTTTATTCTTCATGTTATATCTTAAAGAAAATTCAAATGTGAAATGTATATTAAGAAAAAGAAACATGGAGAAATGTGTTTAATTTGCCAGATGATGATGTATCAGTAATTGGTAGATTTCAACTGTGCAGATGCAATTTTATTTTAAAGAATGACATCTTGAGAAAATTCTTCCAGTGGTCTGAAGTGGTTCAGCTCAAATTGCTGAGTAAAGTGATTTTTCTTCCTAGCATTTGCAAAAATTATAATTGTTTGTACTACAATTAATTATTGATTTTGAATCTTTTTGTCAATGAGATGGAAATTTAAATCTCAGCAGGTATAGTTACCTTGGAAATTAAAATAAGACATTTATAATCAAATACCCAATATATCATTGGCACATGGACATTCAAGCTATCGGCATGTTTTGTGTGAGTTGATGATAGGGAAATACCTACAGATCTTGGGACAAATTTACTAACCTAATTGAATATAGGAAGTTCACTGGACAGATGCCAACTAGATTTTAATATTTTTATTTTTAAGACTCTTTGGGCTTATAAAAGAAGTCTGTAAACTAAGATCAGTTACAAAAATCGTGTTCCCTGCAAAATGTCATCTAAGGATTAAATTAAGAAATAGAAAAGTGTCAGGTCTCAAACCAAGAATGGCACATGGTAATTCTTACTGTGTTTCCCCGAAAATAAGACAGGGTCTTATTTTTATTTGATGCCCAAAATATGGCCTTGGCCTTATTATCGGAGGTCTTATCCCTAAACCTTGGCCCTGGAGCCCTGACTGGCTGCTTCGCCAGTGCCACTCAGGGTGCTGCCTCCAGCAATCATGGCAGCTTTTTTGTTACTTCCCATGCAAACAGCAGAGGTAAGGAGGTGAAGTGGGGTAGTGAAGTGGGGGGAACATGCCCCACATGCCCCTGCCATCCACGCAAAATGGCCTCGCAGAGGCCACTCCCACAAACCCTAACTCGTGTGCCCCTTCTCTTAGTGGTGAGACGGACACTCCACTGCCACTCGGGAGAAGAAGAGAGAGAGGAGGTGCTGCAAGAGAGCCCATTTCTGACGTTCTTCTCCTCCTGGGCAGCGGCAGTGCGTTCAGCTTACCAAATCTGGCTTGCCGATCTCAGCTGGCGAGGGGGTGGGGCAGATGGGGAGGGGTTGGGCAGCGGAGAAGCGAGACACATGGAGTGAGATGGGACTCCCCTTGCTTTCTCCCTGCCTGGCATGGCAGGAGCTGGAAGTCAGGTAAGACATGGCAGAGAAGACAGGCAGAGAGACAGACAGGGAGAGAAGCAACAGGAGTGAATATCATCCCATCCACTTTTATTTGGTAATGGCGCACTCAGCTCCGAAACTGACAGCAGAGTGAAGCCTTTTAAATAATTTTAATTATTGGCATCCATGGCATCAGGCCTAGCTATCTTTGAGACCGCCTGCTGCTACCGACGACCTCCCATCGTCCCATGCGCTCCCACAGAGAGGGCCTCCTCAGGGTGCCATCAGCCAATCAATATAGGCTGGTGATCCCCAGGGGGAGGGCCTTCTCTGTGGGAGCACCTACCCTCTGGAATCAGTTGCCCCCAGAGATAAGGAGAATCCAAGACCTTAGTGCCTTCCGCTGTGCCCTTTAAACCCACTTTTTCCAGCAAGCTGGGCTGGCTTAAGAAGAAATTTTGAATGTTTTAATTGGTTTGTATTTTTAATTTTGGGCCAAATTTATATATATTTTAATTGATTTTTAATATTTGTATTTCATGTTTTTTAATTCTGGCTGTACACCACCCTGAGTCCTCGGGGAGAAGGGCGGTATATAAATTTTAAAAATAAAAAATAAAATAAATAAATAAATGAATAAATAATTTTAATTAATTTTAAATTGATTTTAATGTTTATGTAATTTTTTGTTCGTTCTTATAAGCCATCCTGAGTCCTTCGGGAGAAGGGCGGCATATAAATTACATAAATTACATAAATAAATAAATAAATAAATAAATAAATAAATAAATAAATAAATAATGTTCATTCCCAGCTCAGTCCCAATTAGTTGCAAAACAAGTCCTTTGGAAGATGTCCTTCAGGATAATCACCAACCTTTATCTTCTTTGACACCCTGCCAAAGGCCTTACTTGGCAAACCGCCACGAAATTCAGAAAAAAACAAGAGATGCTGACTGGAAACAGAGTTAGCAATGTTGCTTTCCTGCAAAAAGGCCCAAGTGTCTTTGTTTCTCTTTTAAGCCTTATGGGAGGGGCCAATCATCTCCTGGCCTTACTCCCAAGTCATCTCTTTTGCTTTAGCTGTTCTTGCCTTCTGGCAGCTCTGTGCATGTGTGCACTAGTAACAGCCTCCTCCTGTTCCTCTGCCTCTCTGCTGTCTGACTCTGGGGGCTCTGGAGTCCGCACATCACTCCCAGCTGGCCCTAGCCCCATCTCTGCCTCTGACACAGAGTCCTCTTCTGGGCCTTCCTCAGACTCCAGGACTGGCCCATGTTCCTCCCCAGCTTCCTCACTGTCTGACTCCACTGCCAGCTCCGCAGGCTGCTGATGGACCACAACAGAAGGGCTCAGAACTCATAATCATAAAAATTATCTGCATTATTCTTGAACATTAAACAAGGAGAAACTGGTTACTGAACCTGAGACTTGACAAACCAAGGAAACTTGTATTCATCATCTGATTCCGAATACAATTTTCCCCTGCTTGTAATAACTTGGTTTAAATCATATTGGAGCATTGGGATTCTGGAATGGTTGTCTATATCTTGAAACAAATTAGTTTGAAAATTCATGCTAAAATATTCTGACATTTGGGAGCTCATAATTATGCTACCAAATTAATTATGGCTATTGTTATATTTTGTTTATTTTATTATTTTATTGTGGGTTTTTACTGTATTGCATGTAAATGTATTTTAATTCTATAAATTTACATACAATATAAGAAAGACCTTAAATACGATCTGGTGATACACTACACATAATTTAAATAAATAAATATATAAATAAATAAATACAAAATGAGATCTGAGATCCCACCCATGTGCAAAACAACTCTGCAGGAAAAACTAGAAATTGCTAAGAATTGACAACATGAGTCAAATTCATCTTATTTAAAAACAGCACATATAAAACATCCAAAATTAAAAACTTTAATATAATTATTCAAATTCAAAATTCATTTGAACACAACTATTGTGGAATTCGCAACCATTTCCAGTTTCAGACAACATTTTCCCACCAAAATGCTAATACGATGTGAATCTTTGAGAGTCTCCTGCAAGACCGTTGGTAGTGCATGTTTAGGCAAATTAATTTATGGAGTTCTTGGTGCTCTTTGATCTTGGATCTTTGCTAAGGCAAATCACTAGTGATAATACCTAGTTGGGTGATGAGATATCTGCAAGCAAGCAACCAAGTTTGGAGAGAACAAATAAGTCCACAGTTCAACCCTGAGCTGCTGTTTTTCTCTTCTTTTGGAAATTCATTTATGGCTGATGGGCTCTCACTAGCTATTTTTTTTAATGGGGCGGGGAGAGAGTCAGGACCTTTTTTCTGTTACTTTTTTTCCTAACATCTAATCTTATTATTCCATTTGGTTTCTATTATAACCATATTAAATTATTTTCTTTAAAATTGAAAAATCTGAAATCATTTATATGTTTATCTTTTTTGTACCACTTAAATGAAGGAGCTGTGAAAAAGTTTTATATATACCAACCAACACTTCAACAATTAAAGAATTACAGTTAGTTGTCTTATTCTGCACAAAAATGAAACCTGTGAATTTAGGTGCTTCTATTAGCTGATTAATTTTAAAAACCACAATAGTTATCTTTTCCACAAATATTTGCTTTCCATTTACTGTCTTGAGGGAATAAGTAAAAAACACATTTTTTCTTTCACAAGAATATTTTATGTATTTAGTTTATGTTTTTAATTATTTCAGTTCTTCGTGTATCATTTTTGTTAAAAGGCAAAGACTGGGAAAAGTATGAAACACATTGGTGTTTCATACTTTTACAAACATACAAAAAATATACTTTCTTTTCTTTAGCAAAGGTTAGTTAAACAAATCATTGGTTAGTACAAAGGATGATAAAAATAATATAGAAAGCTATCTTACAACAAGCCATATTAGTGGTCCATTTATTTAGTATTATATAACCAAGTATCTTGTGAACATTTTGAACCAAAATGTAATTGTTCTTTTTTATTAATTTTTTAAAAGTAAAAATGAATAGTTTCTCACATTTTTATGCAACTTTTGTAGGAATACAGGTTTCCCAAAATATTCCCTTTTATACAGTATTTTTGTTAGGATGTGGAGACCTATATTGCACATTAGGTCATGTCAACATACATAGACATTCATCATGTTCTTCTCTTTTGGAGTAAGTTACATTATGCAAAGCACAGAAAAAGTGAGAAGCAATAATCAAAATTAAAGCAAAAAAAAATTGGGGAAAATGAAAGGAATTGATTTTGTTTATCTCAGTACTACTGATTGTATCAGTTTTCCTCCCTACAAACCATCCTTACTTCCTTTTTGTTCTTTGGACTTTACTTCTCTCTCACCTTCTGCTATTGAAATAATAACAATATCATTCTTCCTAATGAAAGTCCTTTCCCACTGTACATGGAATGTCACCATGTACATAATTTCTTTCACATCTTGAGAGATGGACGCATAAACATACTCCAAGCATCAATCATAGGGGAAACAGTTTTATGACCACTATATGATATCAATGGGTAGACCATAATTCCATAATTTGATTTGGTTTTGTACATATTACATTAGTAATGTTTAAGCAAATGGATATCAAAAAGCAAAGAAAGTTTCATCTTTCCACTATCAAGTATTAATATTGTTCAGACTGATTGCTAACAGAACAAAACTGCCTTATGAAATGCCTACTAGCTTTACACTTATTGTGCTTCTATGAAATTCCCTAATATTTGAAGTCTGCTGTTGTACTGATGGACAGTAGAGTAGAAGTAATATGATCTTTTGATAATCCATTGTGGTAGATTATTTTTATTCCTGGCTGTTATTCACATGTTGAGTGTTTATTTCTATTTTAATGAGGATATAAACTTTTATGTTGTGAGATAGTATGAGTCACTTTGTAAATGTTTCTCTCTCTGTATCTCTGTCTCCGTCTCTCTCTCTCTCTCTCTCTTTCTATGTCTGTCTGTCTCTCTCTCCCCACCTTCTCTCTCTCACACACTCTCTCTCACACACATATCACATCACAACACACATACACATACACAAGACACAGATATATTCTAAAGCAATACGCCAGCTGGACATTTTTGAATTTTAGCTGAATTATTTCTCCCAGCAAATGTGTTCCTTTTCACACATTTTAATGTACCTGCACACTGAGAGGAAGAGTAGGTAAACTGAAAATAGGCTGTTTTATTAGCCTAGCGGTTACCTTTGAGGTTCAGAAATGTCCATTTTCCCTTCTGCCTTTGTACATAATCCCAAGAGACTTGTACTTGTTTTTTCCTGGAATAACAAAGTCTTCCAGAAGCCTCCAAATATGATTGTTAACTGAATGCCAACTATTTCTTCTAATCTTTTATTTTATTTTTAATAGCACGTTAGTGATTGTGTCCTTAAAGGTGCACTGTGACTGCTATGGCATTCATTTAATTTTCTATTTAAAGGTTTTTTCCTCTTGCTACAGCTAATCGGCTTTATAACAGAAATTAATGTTTTTGCATTATTTTTGCAGTTTTGCATGGATATTCTTTCTTCTCTCTGTTAGTATAATAGGAAAGGCATTAAGAAGAAAAAGTTATTTTAAACTCACTAACTGGGATAGAGTTTAATCACTTCTTGGCCTTTGGCTAAGATCATTGAAGAGGCCACTGTATCCTATTTAATACCTTACACCCCTTTTTAAAGTACACCAGATGCCTTTCTGTTGGTACAACTGTTTCCTGAATTCCAAAATATTATTCATTTCTAAAGTTTCTAGTTTGTCCTGGTCACTTAATCCTTCATAGAGCAAAGCATTTGAAATAATTTTTTTCCCAATCTGATTTTTAAAAAGACTAACACCATAAAAAAGAAACTAGATAAGCCCTGGACAGCTTCTTGTTCTCCACTACTTAAAAATATCTATCCCATCATGAATATATAAAAAAAAGAGTGACCCAATATGTCTAAAACTTAAATCTATAAAGATAGGATTCCACATTCAGCTGGAATTATTTGGGAGGCATGGCTGGACATGGCCAAACTTTGATGATTTTGAGCTAAATTTAAAATAGGAGGGGTAAGAAATGCTATGGGAAGGGCAAAGATGAAAATTGTACTGTGCTAAACATATATTTCTCCTTATGTTGGGTTAAGAGATGAAATTTCAGTGCTTCTTTAAAAAAAAATAGTAAACCTGTTTGAAGGGTGTTACACTAGAGCTTTTGTCTCGATCCATTTCAAGATGATGGGAGAATGTTTGGAGAAGAATTGGGATTTGGGAAAGCTGTGGAGACTGCAAAATGACAACTTTTGAGGGCTAGCTCTAACGCTCTGAAGAATCAGAATACTAGAATCATCTTGTTGGAAGGGAGTTTTGTATAGTTCATTTATTATATAAGTCTGTGTCAAACTTTGTCATGAATGATTAGGGCACCATGACTATATACAAATGGGAACATAAGTATAAAAGAGAGGTTCCTTGCCCAAACAGCCAAAATCTACTTGCAAAAGTAAATCATTTTAAGTTCAGCTGCCACATGGATGAAATCGCTTTATCTATGTAGTGGCACATTTCATTTCCACAGTCCAGTATGGCAACCTGAACCAAGCGCAGACTTTGATAGACACAGGATGAAAATTTAAGTCACAGTTCTGTTCATCTCTGCTGTTAATTCATTCATTTTATAGTAGTTTATATTTTTAAAAGTTATTTAATTTGTTTGAAAGTTCAGTGATACAAGGCTACAGCTCCGCTTTTTTCTTTTGGGGAATGATTGTATTCTGTTGTTATGTTAAGTCAGCTGATTGGTGGTTGCAGGAGAGTTCTAGCCTGCTAGTATTGGAGAGCTACAACTTTATGGCCTGGGCTGGAATAATAGAATTTAAAAAGAGCTGATATATCAAATTGGTAATTATGTGACATTCTGAAGGGTGTATTACGAGTGTCAAGCACGTGTTTGTTAAACTTTTACTTTAGATTTAATGATTATCCAATAGACTTTATTATGAGGGAAAGGAACTCTCATTTTGCTTTTGAATTTAATTTCATTTGAAGCAAAATGTGTCTCTCTGGAAAGTGGAGATCTTCACTTTCAGTTACTATCTGCCAAAGTACCAAGTGATCTCTTGGTTTATTAAGGCAAAATGCATCAAGGTTTGTCACTTCCATGCCCTTTTATTATGACTTGACTTTTCTGAATGTTAGAATTGTACTTGTGTTTTTCAGATAATCTAGACAAATATAGAGGACACAAATTAGGGATATGTTTTCTCCCTTTTACTATTCTATTTTATTTCTCTTTTATTCTCTCTTTGTAGCTCCCTATCTTCACATGCAGTTTGATGAATTTAGCTCTACAGCATTAAGCACCAGATTGACTTGTTCACTGCATTGATTGGTAATTTTTTGTTTTCTAAAATTGATGAACAGCTTTAGCAAGGGTGAAGGGTTCAAAATGCACTTAGAGGGCACAGAACAGGAATTTGAGCAGATATTTGTTGGTCCTGTAAATACTTTTGTTCCTTATTGGAATTAAATTAAATTCATGTTCTATTTCCTAATTGGACCTAAAATGCAGAGATTTGAAAGCCAGAAGTGATGAGTTCTGCCCAATTAACTTTGCTTTAGTAAAGAAGACGTTCTTCTCAGGTCAGGGAACAGATAACAAATGAAGCAGTATTCATTTGCGCTGGGCTGCCTGTATAAGAACTATCCTTTGGGTTAATGGAGGAATGTTGCTCTTAAGCTTCTGTTAAGAATGGTGATAATGCCTCATGTCTCTTGTATTGTTACTTGTGTCTGTGAACCATACAAATGACACAGGTCACTTTATATGCTTTCTGGTTTTTCATGATCTATGTTGGAACTAGTCTTACAATTGTGCATTGATTGTTTATGCTCTCCAATTAGAAAGGAAAAGTATTAATGAAAATATACACTGCTGATATACTGGACCAATATCCTAATCTGTTATTCTGACTTTGCTATAATTTTCAACAACTCATTTAGATTAGTGTTGTCAACATTCCTTTACCAAATGTCAGTGTAAAAATGAGCCTCTTCAAAATCCCTTTAAAGTAGACATGTCAAACTCAAGGCCTCGGGGCAAGATCTGACCCACAATGTGGTTAGATCTGACCTGTGGGTCTGCCCTGGAGACAGTGAGAAGCTGCCCCCCACTACCTCAGTCCTGGCCCACCCCAGTCTTGCCAGGTGCTGTCCCTGTGTGTGCACACAGGAGGAGGCAAGTGTGGGGGGACTGGCGTCCTGGTGAAAGGGAAGCGCTCACCACAAAATTGTTGTAGATCAGCATGTAGACTCCAAGCAGTAGCACTGGGCGTGCCACCAATGCCTCTGCTGTCTGCCTCCACAGCCCACAGCCAGCAAATGCTTCCCTTCCACCAGGATAGCCCCCACCCCTGCATGGGCAAGCCACAGCCACCAGCAGCACTGCCATCCTCTCCCCCTTTCCTCATCCCTTCTTGGGCATGGAGAGAGGGAGGAAGGGAGGGAAAGGAGGAAGGAGGAAGGAAAGAAGGAAGGAAAGAGCTGGGAATAAGAAGGAGGGAGAAAGGGAAGGATGGAGAGAGGCACAGAGGGAGAGAGGGTCTGAGAGAAGTCCTGCTTTAGCACTTGGCCACCAAAAGCCCTGCTGCCCTATCACATACCCTTGCCCCCTTCTCCTGGCCTCTCCTGGTGGTTTCCCTGTCAACACTGACTTAAACATTACTGGCAAAGGCTTGTAAAATGCTCTGGCTACCGGGGATCTGTACCAGCCTCAGGTGCCCAGGCTCCAGCCAGGGGATTGAAATGGAATTCCCCTTGATGTCTTCATGCTGCCCTGGAGACACAGGACCCATCAAGTTGGACGAGTCGGGGGAGTGGAGATACCTGACTGCTATCTCTGGCCTGTCAGTGGAGCAACTGCAGGAGAAGTTCGACTGGATAAGCATCCCAGGGCAAACATGCAGATTCGAGTCACCCAGAGTGGTCTTGAGCCAGGCCACCCTACTGTTTCCAACCTATTGCAGTCTGAGTCTAATCATGGCTGCTAGATCAGCTAGTCCACCTCCCTAGACAACATCAGGATCGAGCCTGGCACCACAGCGAAGCCCTCCACATCACCAACAGGTGGTGAGCTCAACCGGACACCTGCAAAACCCTCTGGGGTGGCCTGGTCCTCTACCCTGGCCATACTACTTAGGCCCAGTTTGTTCCCAGGGCAGTGGGGTCCCATTTGAGCACCACCTCAACCTCCTCAGCCAGCAGAGCCTCCTGAATGAAGACCACATTCGATGAGACCCAGAGAAGCTTGTGTTCTTCCTAAACCAGTGTGGGCCCACCTGGACCACCACACACCCATCTACCCAAATGACCCTGCAATGGTCCATGTGGTGACTTCAAATCTAGAGGGAGAAACATCACAATGGGTGATATAGCTACACAATGAAGATGCACCAGAGCTGGGGAACATCGATGCCTTCCTGCAGGAACTAAGGACCAGATTCAAAGATGACTCCCAAAACCTGCAAGCTGAGGTAGAGATCTGCGAGCTCAAGTAGAGAGGCAGACCAGCCAAAGAGCACGTCAGAGAATTTCAAAGGGTCACTGGCAAGCTGCAGCAGTGGCCAGAATGCCTCTTAATCTTCTACTTCAAGGAAAGCTTGAATCGTGAACTATTCCACGCATGCATCTACAGGGGAGTTCCTGACTGGATCCATGAATGGTATTGGATAACATTGGCATTGGCATTGGACATCAAGCTGAAGCAATATACGAGATGTGGAGCCATTGAACAAAAACCTAAGGGAAACCAAGAAAAGTGCCAATTCGACATGTGACCGGCTCCTATGCCAGCAATGAGCCCTTCCAGTGGAGCTTTGGGGCTGCTCATCAAGTGCTTCCACTGTGGCCAATAAGGCCACTGGATGGCTGAGTGCTTAGCCCCAGCCCCCCCCAACTCTCCTGGTACAGCCAAGCCGAAAAATCTTCCACGGAAGGCCCAAGAGAAGGGGAAGCTCACCTGCCAGGCTGTTGAGGTCTCCTCTCCATCAAGCAAGGGGGAGGGAACTGTGGCCTGAGACATCAAGCATCCTGCTCTTTATAACAGCAAAGATAAGGGTGAGGATGACCCGATGGTAAGTGAAGCCATCTGCCCTTTCGCCATCCTTGCAAAAATCACAGTACCAAAATCTGGAGCCCAGGATAAGGTAGATGCCTTAATAGAATCAGGCTTACATGTTGCCTGATTAGTTGCCAGCTGGTCCTGAAACTGGGTATTAGGGCAAGGAAACTGCCCTGGCCCAGCCAGGCTAGAAATGGGCCATCACTGGGAAATCATCTGTTTCATAGTAGCTCCAAAGATGATGGAGGCAGTAATCTTGCGGCTGTCCTGGCTGGACAAATGGAGTCTCATCATTTGGTGGGAAGTGGGGGGGGAGAAAATTTAGACTAGGGGTGGGTCCTCTCCCCCTCCCAACAATCCTGAAGGGGGAGCTGTCCAGCAGTGGAAGGACACTAAACAGAATGAAAACCTGAGAGGTGCATCGGAGCAGCCACAAGCACCCCCTTAATTCCCAATGAATACTGGGACCTAGCAGACGTATTCAGTGAAAAGGAATGTGACATGCTACCCCTCCCCCCATTGCCCTACTGACTGTGCAATAGAAATCCTGCCCAGTGCAAAACTACCCAAGCCAAAGATGTACTCCATGATTCCTAGGAAATGAAGGAACTAAGGAAGTACATCAATAAGAACTTGGCCAGAGGATTCATCCAGCAGGCAAAATCTCATCTGGCAGCACCAGTGTTGTTCAAAGAAAAAAAAGATAGGACAATGAGGTTATGCGTGGATTTTAGGGAGATTAATAGTGTATGTGTGGAAAACATGTACCTGCTGCCCTTAATGAAGGACATGCTGGCCTACCTGGCAAAGGAGAAAATCTTTATCAAGTTGGATCTAAGAGAGGCATACTACTGAGTGAGAATTAGAAACAGAGATGATGGAAAACAGAGTTTAACTGTCTATTAGGAAGCTTTCAATTCAAAGTGATGCCTTTCGGTCTCCAAGGAGCACCTGCGGTGTTCATGCAACTGATCAATGAGGTACTGCATGAGCACTTATACAAAGGGGTCCTTGTATATTTAGATGACATCCTCATCTTCACCAAGACAATGGAGGAGCATGTTAAATTAGTCTGCCAAGTGCTGAAGAAACTCCTAGCAGCAAACCTGTATACTGGGATGGAGTTTGTCCCCATGCCTGAATTCCCTAGGGAACCATCCTCTTCAGTAACCTGAACTGAATGGGTGGAATTACTGAGGAAAGCATGGGACAATGTAAAGTGGGCTTTTCACAAAGCTGCTGAAGTCCAGAAAGCCCAAGCGGATAAACATCGGTCCCCACAATGACCGTTCCAAATAGGGGATAAAGTATACCTATCCACCAAGTATTTGAAGCTTAAGTTGCCTTGCAAGAAGTTAGGGCCAAAATTCTTAGGCCCTTTCCCTATCATGAGAATCAACCTCAACTTCACAGTGAAGCTAAAACTCCCCCGCCTACCAGGGAAAATGCATCCGGTTTTCCATAGCAGTTTTTAAAAACTGGTAATAGGCTCCCAGCTGAGAGCAGTAGACCAGGTAGCCCCAAGTCCAATCATAGTGGAGGGAGAAATCCATTACAAAGTAAAAAGGATTCTAGACTCTAGACTGTATAAGGGGAAGCTGTGATATCTAGTGCAGTGGAAAGGACATTCGCTTTCAGAAGCCACTTGGGTAAAAAGTAGGGATGTGAAGGCAGATCAATTAGTTAAAAGTTCCATTATAAATACACCCAGAAACTGAAAGAACTTCCTTGGGGGCGGGGGGGGGGGAAAGGGTTAATGGAAACCTAATCTATTTTGTGCTTGTATTTTCTAGGAACTTCTCATGCTTTAAGGGAGAAGGTCCAACTGTCAACTCTGAATCAAAGCTGGCTGAAACCATTTTTTCCCTTTCTCTTTGCCACTTCATAGTTGCCAAACAATCTGGGTGAGGGAAGGGATAGATGGAACGTTTCATAACAAAGGAGCTCTCCCTTGGAAACCATGGTCATTCCACAGGTGTTATTCAAAGGAGAAGAGGAGTGACTAAGAAGCCAGATAACTATTTTAATTGTGCAATGTGACCTGTGATTATCTGGGGAGGGAAACACTTCCTCTTTCAATTATGCTGTAACCATGGGAAATATTAGAGTTGGTTTTCACCAAGCTGTGCCTATATGATATATCCAATAAACATGCTCTTTGAAGACCCTGCCTGCCTCTGGGTTCTGTTTTCTTTGGATGCATTACTTGGAAGCCTGACACTCCCATCCTATTGCTGAGGATGCTTTTCTTAAAAAGATGGATCTCCTTGCATGGAGAGGGAGTGGTCCTCCCTCTGACCCATGCACTTTGCTCTACCACACCCATCATGAGCAACTTGGCCAAGCACAGCAGCAGCAGCAGCTTTGAAGAGGAGGTAAGCACAGCTGAATGTCCCCTTGGGGAAGTGGGTCTGGGCTGTGGGGTCTCCAATGCCCCATGAGCTCAGTGTTGTGGCTCCATTGCCTGAGCCTGGGCTATCGACAGATGCAGACTGAGAGTGAGGGGGAGGAGTTGGCAAGGCCTCCCTCTCCAGGACCCTCCTCTCTGGCAATGCCTCCGGAGGACACCTAAGGCCAAATGATAGGCTCAGAGCCAAGCACATCCCCGCAGCCACAGGTGGACAGCGATGAGGAAGATAAGTGCTGGCTGGACCCTCAACAGAGGCGCAGGGAGAAGCGTGCACAGCAGAGGGGAAGGCGTGCCAGAGATTAGCTGAGTCACTGGACCACACCTCACAGGGTATAAATGTGGGTGTGGTGGCCGGTTCAGTTTGTGACAAGCAAAAACTGGAAATACTCCATGATCTCTGCTTTACTGGACTTTGCCTGCTTTATCGGACTGCATTTGGATTAATCTTTGTTTTGTGTGAATAAAGTCTGAATTGGCAGCTAGCCACTGGGTGGCTGCCAGCTTTATCATCAAAGAGTTTTGTCATGTGGCTTATTAACTCCGGGCCATCTGTGGGGGTGTGTGCATGGTACGGGGACAGAACACTCAAGGGTTGGACTGAGCACTTGCCCTCCACTGCCTAGGGCTCTTGGCAGCTCATGCCAGTGTCCGGGGGTCCTCCACATGGCCTGAGAGGAAAGGCAAGGCTCCTCTGGTAGATGAGGCTTTAGCACCTATCCTGGTCTTGCCTTCCTCTGGATTCCCCCTCTCATCCTTGCCTGGTCCTCCACAGGAGGCAGAGGACAACATCGCTGGATGTGGAAGCAAGGAGGAGGAAGTTTGTAGAAGCAATTTCCTTCAAGTTCAACTTCTGCCTTGACAGATCTCTGGAAAGGAGGAGGGCGTGGTGGTGGAAGAGTTGTGTGAGGAAAGCTGCCCCAACAAGCCAGCATCCTAACCACACATGATTGGAAACGGGGATACCCTTTCAAGAAGGTCCAGCCTGCCTCGTGCAGGACCTGGGAACATTGCTCCTTTGCCTCCTCCAATTGCTCTCCAGAGGCAGAAGTTGAACTTGGAGGAAACTGCTTCCTGCAAACTTTCTCCTCTGCACTTCCACATGCAGCAGTGTCGTCCTCCACCTTCTGCTTTGCTGGGAGGGGGCACTGGACAGGGAAACACCAATGATGTCTGGGATTGGGAAAAGAACATTTCCTCTGGCGTGCTGTGCACATGCATGCATGCATGCACACATAAACACCATTCCAAGCTTGGAGACTTTTATCCACATCTGAGTTTGCAAAGTGCCAGTCATGCCTGGGTTTAGGGAGAAGCTCTTCTCCTTCCTCTGTGGATAAAAGTCCCCAAATTTAAAATGCGGTGCATGTGTGTGTATGTGTGTGTGTATGCGCACTCACATACATGCTTGGCTGCAAGCAGTTTGGAAAGCCAAGGAGGTTGTGGGGCACTGAATTGTCCCCATGTCGAGTTAGCTGGTGCAACTTGTTCCATCCTGAGTCAGCCGTCTCAATTCAGCTGCACCCAGTGAGCAGCGTCGAGCTGGTCATGCCCACCCAGCCATACCCACCTAGTCACGCCCACCTGGCTGATGTGAGTCATCATAGTCTTACATACAACTGGCCCTTTGGGGACAACCATAAAGCTGATGTGGCCTTCAATGAAACTGAATTTGACACTTAAAATAAAAAAAATAGAATTAAAAAAACTAATACATTTTAATAAACAAAAAGTGCCTGTTATTTGATACTACTATGCTTTATCATATTACTTTAATATTACATAAACAAAATGATATTTAAAATGTGCTTTTATTCTAAACCTTCCAACTAAAATAATTCCTTTATGAATTAAAGCTAGCTTCCATAAATTCAATAGTCAACATTTTAATTGACTGGCTTTCTTTTTCTTTTTTTAAAAAAGTTTTTATTTAAACACATTAAAACAACATTAAAAATCAAACATATACATACAATAAGAAGTAACACAACAAAGAAAAATATCACTTTTCAGCTATATACAGTGGTCTATTCTTTCTATACATCAATATTTACAGATATTTAAGTATTAACTTATTTGACGTTCATTTTCTACTTTATATTATTTCTTCTTTACTAACAAAAGATCATACACATTTCCCCCCTCCTTTCTTCATTCATTTAACTTATTTCCTTATTTTTCAACCATTCATACCATCTACTCCAGACTTATAATACTTTGATTCTTCTTTCCCCTTAATTTCTTTAGTTAATTTATCTAGTTCTGCACATTCCAGGATTATTTTAATTAAATCCTCTTCCGTTGGTAATATTTCTTTCTTCCAATATTGCACGTATACAATATGTACTGCAGCAATATATGCAATATAAGGTACTGTATTTCTTTAGTATAATTTTCTATTGAAATTCCTAACAGAATCTGTTCTGGTCTTCCCTCTATTGGATTCTGAGTTATTTCTACTATCCAAGTTTTAATTTTCTTCCAAAATTTTTGTGCCATCATGCAGGTCCACCATTGATGATAGTATGTTCCATAGCCAGTCTTGCAATTCCAACATTTCGGGGAATTGGTGGGGAACATTTTTGCAATTCTGGCCGGTGGAAGGTGCCATCTATGAAACTTTTTCATCTGGTTTTCCTTGTCAGTTTCATGTTCGTTTTCCACATCTTCTCCCACTTCTCTAATTCTATCACATGGTTAATATTTTGTGCCCATTTGATCATCGTGTCTTTCACTGTTTCCTCTTCCATTTTATACCGTATTAGAAACTTGTATAATCTACTTACTAGTTTTCGTTTATTCCCTAATATGATTTTATCTAATTCTGTTTCTTCTAGTCAAACCTGATCTTTTTTAATATCCTCTGTATATTTTGAACTTATCTGTAGATATGTCCACCATTGCACTTCTCTTCCTAAGTCTAGCTCCAATTCGTTTCTGGTTTTTAATATTCTCCTCTTATTTATTATATCTCTATATCTAATTAATTTTGTCCAGTCTACTACATTTGGGTTAAAATTAAAGTTAAAGTTTCCCCTGGGGAGATCCAAGACTGGATTTGTATATAATGTTTGTTTGTTTGTTTGTTTATTTATTTATTTATTTATTTATTTATTTATTTATTTATTTATTTAATTTGTATACCGCCCTTCTCCAACAGGACTCAGGGCGGTGAACAGCCACAGTAAAATATAACATATAAAATTTAAAAGCAGTTTAAAAGACATTAAATAATTTTGGCCATCAATTTAAAACAACCCAGTTAAAACCAATTACAAATTAAAACCGAAAGGATGGGATCAAGCCAGCCCAGCTAGATGAAATAGATGTGTTTTCAGGGCCCGACGAAAAGTCCAGAGGGCTGGTATCGTGCGTATCTCTGGGGATAGGTCGTTCCAGAGGGCAGGTGCCGCCACAGAGAAGGCTCTCCCCCTGGGGGTCACTAGCCAAAATTGTCTGGCCGACGGCACCCTGACGAGGCCCTTTCTGTGCGAGCGAACTGCCCAGTGGGAGGCTATTGGCGGCAGAAGGCGGTCTCATAGATACCCCGGCCCTAAGCCATGGAGTGCTTTAAAGGTCCAACATCTTGAAGCGCACCCGGAAGACCACAGGAAGCCAGTGCAGCTCGTGCAGGAGAAGTGTCACATGGGACCGCCCCATCGCTCCCATAATCCCCCGCGTGGTCGCATTCTGGACCAACTGGAGCCTCTGGGTGCACCCCAAGGGAAGTCCCATGTAGAGAGCATTGCAGTAGTCCAGGCGGGAAGTGACGAGTGCCTGAGTGACCGTGCATAGGGAGTCCCAATCTAGAAAGGGACACAACTGGCATATCAGGCAGACCTGATAAAAAAAACCCTGGCCAGGGCCATTATATGCTCTTCTAAAGACAGCTGTGTATCAGGAGGACACCCAAGTTGCCAGCCCTTTCCGTGGGGGCCAATGATTCACCCCCAATAACCAGCGATGGCACCAGCTGGCTATATCGAGATGCCAGAAGCCACAGCCACTCGGTCTTGGAAGGGTTGAGTCAAGCTGAGTTAATTTTATTCCAAATTATTAGTACTGAATTCCTAATTATGTGTCTTCTAAAGTATCCATAAGTATTTTGATTTTGCGGAGTTTTATATAGCTTTTCTTCTACTCTTTGGAGTTCTTCCTGTAATTTATTTTGTTGGTATCTTTTCTGTTTATTCCTCTTTGCAATATATGCAATTGACACCTCTTAATGTAAGCTTTCAAAGTATCCCAAAGATTTTGGGGCGAGGTGTGTTCTTTTTTGTTTATACTTAAAAAAAATCTCTTTTTTCCCACTAGTTGTTTGTATTCCTTTTCCTTACATAAATACTGGCTTAGAGTCCACCTTTTGTATTTTTTTTTTTTGTCCCTTCAATGTATTATTATAGGATTGTGGTCCGCCCATTCATTTATTCCAATATCTATTTTTTCAATCTCTAATTGCAGTTGCACTGTCATCCAGGTCATATCGATCCTGGACCACGTTTGGTGCGGGTGGGAATAGTATGTGTATTGTCTTTCTTCTTTGTTGATTTCTCTCTACGTATCTTTAATTGACTGGCTTTCTAATTAAGCCAACCGAAGTTTGAAATCTTTCCTTGATTAAAATGAAACAGACACATTTTGTCTTCTATGTACTTTGTATTTCATTATCTCATTAATTTTGGGAATTAACCAATACATTAGCAAGTTGCAATTTTGCATGTTATGCAGAGTGCATAGAATCAGTTACACAGCTCTACCCATTGACTACAGCTGCTGAATACTCAGGATGAAATCCAACCAGATTTTCAGTAAATTGTATCAACTCAACCATGAAAAATATTTTAAAAATTTTAAAAATGCAAAAATTGTTATAGACCAATCATTGAAATCAAACATTTATATTAATATGTTCTTATCCATTACTATTAGGAACATCTCATTAACATGCTACCCAGTATCTAACTCCTGTATTTTCCGTTTAATAAATGAAAAGATTTCCTAGTTTTGCTATAGTAGCAAAGTAACAGAGGGCATGTGATTGGGGCAATAATTACACAGCCTATCTCAGTCTGTTGTCAAATATCAAGCATGTTTCTAAAAACTGAGTGTTGGTACCAATTAATCTTAGACCTTTATTTTCTAAGGCTCCTGCAGGTAGTCCTGATTATTTAGTAGCAGCAGTATATTTTAAAAAGAGAAAGCACATAGATAAAAAAAATTAAACAAAGATATTGTCACATAGAAAAGTTTCAACCAAAATCATAATTATTCTAAAAATAGATTCTTAAAGCCCAAAATGTGCTTGGAAAATTTAGATTTTGAATGACAACTACAAATCAAAATTAAGCATAATGTAAAATAAGTATGAAGGGTGGATATGCTTAAGAAAAGTTATTCCAAAGTGTAATAGGTTTTTTAAAAAGTTTTTTTTATTTTAAACACATTAAAATAAACACAAAACATACAACACTTATGTACATATCATTTTTCTGTTGTTAACAGCTCATTTAGGTGATCCTTTCATATTATTTACATATATTCTAACTTTTTCTTGATCTGTTTAAACAATCTAACTTTCTTTATATCGACTATACTATAGTTTGATCTTCAACACAATCTTCTTTTTTTTCCTTTCCTCCTTTTTTCCTTTATTCCTTTTTTTGTTTTTCCTTTTCTCCCACCAATCATACCATCTGTACCACACTCTATAATAATCTGTATCCTCTCTTTCCTTAATTTCTTTTGTTAATTTATCCATCTCTGCGCATTCGAGGATTTTTTTAATTAAGTCCTCTTTTTTTTTTATTTGATTTATATGCCGCCCTTCTCCGGACACTCAGGGCGGCTTACAATGCGTTAAGCAATAGCCTTCATACTTTTGTATATTTTATACAAAGTTAGCTTATTGCCCCCACAACTGGGTCCTCATTTCACCTACCTTAGAAAGGATGGAAGGCTGAGTAAACCTTGAGCCTTGGAGAGATTCGAACCAGCAGAAATTGCAGGCAGCTGTGTTAATAACAGGGTGTGTAAACCACTGTACTATCAAGGCTCTTCTGTTGGTGGGCATTCCTTCTTCCAATTTTGCGCATATATTATGTGAGCTGCTGTTAATATATGTAGTGTTAAATATTGTATATCTTTTGTATAATTTTCTATTGGAATCCATAGTAAAAATTGCTCTGGCTCTCCCTTTACTGGTTTCTGTATTATCTCCTCTAGAAGCTTTTTAACTTTAGCCCAAAATTGCTTTGCCACCGGACAGGTCCACCAGAGGTGATAGTATGTTCCATGGTTATTCTTACATTTCCAGCATTTCGGTCAATTACCAGGGAACATATTTGCTATTCTAGCTGGCGGATGATGCCATCTATGAAATATTTTCATCTGGTTTTCCTTGTATGCCGTTGATATTGTCAATTTCATATTTATTTTCCAGATCCTTTCCCACTTCTCTAATTCTATCGTATGATTAAAATTTCTTGCCCATTTAATCATAGTGCCTTTCACTGTTTCCTCTTTCCATTTTATACCGCAATAAAAATTTATATATTTTACTAATTAATTTTTGGTCCTTTCCATATATAATTTTGTCTAATTCGTTTTGTTCCAATTGTATCTGATCAGTCTTTGTATCCTCTGTATATTTTGATCTGATTTGCAAGTACGTCCAGCATTCAACTTCCCTATTCAAATCCTGCTCTAATTCTTGTTTTGTTTTTAGTTTTCCCAATTGGTTTAATATATCCCTATACCTAATTATTTTGGTCCAATCTAATAAATTTGGATAGTTTAATGTTTCATTGGGCGAAATCCAATTTGGTATTCTCGTATAATGTTGTTTTTTAATTTTGTTCCAAATTAATAATAATGAGTTCCTAATTATATGTCTTTTAAAATATCCATGTGATTTATGTTTTTTGTTCCATAAAAATGCATGCCATCCTACCTGTAAGTCATGACCCTTGATTATTAAGGTTCTTTTATTTTCCAACTCAATCCATTCCTTTATCCAGGTCAGGCATGCTGCTTGATAATAAGTCTCCCAATCCGGCAGGGCTACTCCTCCTTTAGCTCTAGTATCTTGTAGAGTTTTTAATCTGATTCTGGGTTTTCTCCCTTGCCAAATAAACTTTGCAATCAATCTGTTTAGTAAATCAAAGAAACTTTTTTCTATTTTTATCGGTATAACCTGGAAGAGGAACAGTATTTTGGGCAGGATA
Organism: Arizona elegans; assembly: GCA_022577455.1. Classification (NCBI taxonomy): domain Eukaryota; kingdom Metazoa; phylum Chordata; class Lepidosauria; order Squamata; family Colubridae; genus Arizona; species Arizona elegans. Next base: position 24,469,782 of record JAKOOJ010000007.1, read on the forward strand.
TTCATTTTTATTGCCGCCACTCTTCCCATCCATGAAATTTGAAGGTTCTTCCAATTTTCCAAGTCTTTCCTAATTTGCAGCATTAATTTATCATAATTATCTTTTTTGATTGAGGAACCTCTTGCTGTTAACCAAATCCCTAAGTACTTTATTTTCCTTGTTATCTGAATATCTGTAGTATTCTCTAATTCTGCCTCTTGTTTTTTTGTAAGATTTTTTGTTAGCAATTTAGATTTTTTTTGGTTAATTTTTAGACCTGCCACTGCACCAAATTCATCTATTTTTTAAATAAATTTGGGGCCTGATTGTAGAGGTTCCTCAATTACAAAAACCAAATCATCTGCATAAGCTTGTAATTTATACTCTTCGTTTTTTATCTTCAGTCCTTTAATCTCCCGATCTTCCCTGATTTTTATTAAGAGTGGCTCCAATGATAGAATAAAGAGAAGTGGGGAAAGTGGGCAGTCTTGTCTCACGCCTTTAGTAATAACAAATTTATCCGTCATATCCTGATTAATAATTACCCTTGTGGTTTGTTTTGAGTAAATTTTTTCAATCATTTTTTCAAATTTTGATCCAAATTCCATTTTTTTAATTTGTTGTATCATAAATCTCCAATTCAAATTATTGAAGGCCTTTTGGGCATCAAGGAAAACCAGTGAAACCTGTTTCTCTGGGTGGGCTTCATAGAACTCTAGAATGTCAATTATAATCCGTATATTATTTTTAATTTGTTGCCCAGGCATAAAACCATTTTGGTCTAAATGTATAAACTTTTCTAGAATTGTCTTTAATCTTGCAGCAATGATTGACATATATATTTTATAATCGGAGTTTATTTTATTATTTTATTTTATTTTTCATATTTGTATACCGCCCTACTCCTGAAGGACTCAGGGCGGTGAACAGCCATAATAAATACAAATACATATAGAAGTTAAAAACTATTAAAAAACAGATTAAGTAATTTGGCTCAAAGATTAAAACATCCAAATTTATCTAAAAGAGGTCTAAAACCCTATTTAAAAGCCAATTTAAAAGCCAATTAAAAAGGGAGAATTAGGCCAGACCAGCTTGTTGGAATAGAAACGTTTTCAGGGCACGGCGGAATATGCGTAAGTCTTGGATGTTTCATAACTCCGGGGGAAGCCCGTTCCAGATGGTAGGTGCCCCCACAGAAAAGGCTCTCCCCCTGGGGGCCGTCAGTTGACATTGTTTGGCCGACGGCACCCTGAGGAGTCCCTCTCTATGGGAGCGAACTGGTCGGTGAGAGGCTATTGGTGGCAGGAGGCAGTCTCGTAAGTACCCTGGTCCTGAGCCATGGAGCGCTCTAAAGATAATAACCAAAACCTTGAAGCGCACCCGGAAGACCACTGGGAGCCAGTGCAGCTCGCGCAGGAGGGGGGTTACATGAGAGCGCCACATTGCTCCCATCACCACCTGCGCAGCCGCATTCTGGACCAGTTGGAGCCTCCGGGTGCTTCTCAAGGGGAGCCCCATGTAGAGAGCATTACAGTAATCCAGGCGTGAGGTGACAAGGGCGTGAGTGACCGTGCGTAATGAGTCCCGATCCAGAAAGGGACGCAACTGGCGAATCAGGCGAACCTGATAAAAAGTCCTCCTGGCCACGGCCGTCATATGCTCTTCTAAAGACAGCCGCAAGTCCAGGAGGATGCCCAAGTTGCGAACCCCATCTGTGGGGGCCAACGACTCACCCCCAATAGTCAGAGATGGCACCAACTGACTATATCGGAACGACAGAAACCACAGCCACTCGGTCTTGGATGGGTTGAGTCTGAGTTTGTTCCTCCCCATCCAGATCCGTACGGCCTCCAGGCACCGGGACATCACCTCGAGGGCATCATTGGGGTGGTCTGGGGTGGAGATGTACAGCTGGGTGTCATCAGCATACTGATGGTACTTCACCCCAAAACCACGGATGATCTCACCCAGCGGCTTCACATAAATGTTGAATAGAAGGGGCGAGAGGACCGATCCTTGTGGCACCCCACATATAAGGGGCCTCGGGGTTGACCTCTGCCCCCCTGTCAACACAGACTGCGACCGGTCAGAGAGGAAGGAGGAGAACCACTGTAGAACAGTGCCCCTCACCCCCAACCCTTCCAACCGGTGCAGCATGATATCATGATCGATGGTATCAAAAGCCGCTGAGAGGTCTAATAGGACCAGGACAGAGGAGCAACCCCTGTCCCGAGCCCTCCAGAGATCATCAACCAATGCAATCAATGCTGTCTCTGTGCTGTACCCGGGCCTGAAGCCCAACTGGAACGGATCTAGATAACTCAATTCATCCAGGTACTGAGGCAGTTGTCGTGCAACCACACTCTCAACAACCTTCGCAACAAAGCGAAGGTTGGAGACAGGACGATAATTTGCTAACACAGCTGGGTCCAGGGAGGGCTTCTTGAGGAGGGGCCTCACCACCGCCTCTTTCAAGACGGTGGGAAAGACACCCTCACTCAAAGAAGCATTTATAATCTCCTGGAGCCAGCCTCGCGCCACCTCCCGGGAGGCCAGTACCAACCAGGAGGGACACGGGTCCAATAAACATGTGGTCGCATTTAGTCTGTTCAGTATCCTGTCCACACTTTCGGGAGTCACAGGATCAAACTCTTCCCAAATAATATTCTCAGGACCTGCCCCTGTCATCTCCTCTGGATCAATCCAGTCAGAGTCCAGCTGTTCCCGAATCTGAGCAATTTTGTCATACAGATATTGTACAAAATCCTCAGCTCTACCCTCCAAGGGGTCTTCCCGCGTCTCTTGATGGAGCAGAGAGCGGGTCACCCTAAACACGGCGGCTGGGCGATTATCTGATGATGCAATAAGAGTAGAAAAGTAGTTACTCTTCTCTACTCTTATCGCCACTAGGTAATTCTTAATATGAGATCTTACCAGTGTTCGGTCGGATTCAGAACGACTAGCCCTCCAACTGCTCTCTAGGCGTCTTTTCCGGCGCTTCATCTCCCTCAGCTCCTCAGTATACCAAGGAGCCAGGTGAGACCGGCGCCGGGTCAGAGGCCGCAAAGGCACGACTCAGTCTAAAGCCTCAGCCGCCGCCCTATCCCAGGCGGCCACTAAGTCCTCAGCCGAGTCGTGTGCCAGAACCTCAGGAAATGGCCCAAGCTCCATCTGGAATCTCTCAGGATCCATCAGGCGCCTGGGGCGGAACCATCTGGTCGGTTCCGCCTCCCTGCGGCGGGGTGTGGCGGTTCGAAGGTCCAGGCAAAGGAGGGAGTGATCTGACCATGACAAGGGTTCAATCACTATATCCCCTATCTCGAGATCACTCAACCACTGTCCAGAGACAAAAACAAGGTCCAGTGTGTGTCCCCCCATGTGAGTAGAGCCATAAATTAACTGGGTCAGGTCCATAGCCATCATGGAAGCCATGAACTCACGAGCCACCTCAGACGTCTCGCCAACTGATGACAAGTTAAAATCCCCCATGAGCATAAGCCTGGGGGTGTCAACAGCCACCGCCGCTATAACATCAAGCAGCTCAGGCAGGGCTGCTGACACGTGGCAGGGAGCCAGGTACGTGACTAGCAAGCCCAACTGCACCCTATGACCCCACTTCACAAGGAGGGACTCACATCCAGCCGTCTGAGGAACAGTGGCCTCCCTCGGTCCAAGACCTTCGTTAATAACAACCGCCACCCCTCCGCCCGTCCCCTGAGACCTTGGCTGATGGAAAGCATGGAAACCTGGTGGGCACATATCAACAAGGGGGCTCCCCCTTCCTGGCCCAACCAGGTCTCCGTAATACCCGCCAGGTCCGCACCCCCCTCCTGAATAAGATCACAAATGAGAGGGGCTTTATTTACCACGGACCTGGCGTTGCACAGCATCAGCCGAAGGCCTGGGGCCCGAGGTTCCGTACAACCTGGGGAACGAGAAGAGCTTTGAGGGTTGGAGTGCGCCACCGCTTGTAAACAGTGAGGACGCACTCCCGCAGGATGATGTGGCCCCCTGCTCCCGCCATATCTGCCTCTCCCACCTACAGTATCGATGTTATGGGCATCTGTATCGTAAGATCTAATCATCTCCTTGACCCCCGAGTTCGCACCACCCATGCCACGCCCTACAGCTGGCCCAGAAACCCTCCCCCGCGGGTCTACCGCCGAACCCACGTAACCTACCCCCCTCCCAGAATCCCTTAAAATCTTATTAAGAAATTTCCCTAAAAAACCCCATAACCCTCTTTTTGCTGTATGTTTAATAACAAGATGGACCTATAATTTTGCACTAATTGCTGGTCTGAATCTTCCTTGTGTATAAGTGTGATTAATGCTTCGACTTCCGGTTTCCTTGTCTTCGGCGGCGACGGTGCTTTCTTTTGGCACCGCCACCCCCGCCGCTTGTAGAGCCGCTTCCTGATTGTGAAGCGGCTCGAAATCTTCGAAATCCTTAGGATTCAGAAGAAGAGGCAGCAGGGTACAGGTAGAGCCCCTGCAACCCCCCCAGGGAACTGTTTCTGGGGAGGAAGCAGGCGCGGCTCCCTAACAACCTGCTGAAACTCCGGGCGGCGTGGGACGTCTTCTGCCTGTGCGGAACAAGCCGACCTCAGGAAACCTTTAAAGAGCGAGGAAATAACTCAAATAAACATCCGCAATCCACTTGAACCCTGAAACTTTGAACTGCAAGTATTAGTCCTTTGCTGAACTCTTTTACTGAAGTGAAAGTCTCGGAATGAGTGAAAGTGATTGAAAAAATATGGCGCTCAGCAAATGAATTAGTGGGTGTGGATTGGTGAAGTTATCTTGTCTTGCTACAAAGTTAAAAAGTTGTTACAGAGCTGCTCCGGCTGCAACAGAAATAAGAGGAAAATCTCTCCCCTTTACTTGTCTTTGCTGCATTATAGCTTTGTTTTGAGTAACTCTGGGGGACTTTTTTAGAAGGTATTGTGGAGGTGGCAGAAGAGGCGGACCCTCCCTTTTTAAGAAAGCTAGCTTACGTGGCAGGATGGCTTCAAAAAAGCAGGAAGGCAAAACAGGGGTGGGATCCCCCCCACGTAAGCAGGATACGCAGTCACAAGCCCAAAAAAAAGATTTGGATATGGGAGAATTAAAAGCATTCATCTCAAATATTTTGGATGAGAAATTTCAAGACATGGATGACAAAATAAATAAAATAGATGAAAAAATTCAAAAGTCACAACAGGAAATCATGCAGGAAATGCAGCAGAGCCAAAAGATGGTGACCAAAAAAATAACGGATGTGGCGTCTGGTCTGGCAGGATTTATTATGAAAGTTGAGACAAAAGTGGATGAATTTAAATTAGAAGTTAATGCTAAGATGAAAAATAATGATCATAAATTTTTTGATGTTGATGACAAGATGCAGAGAGTTGAGAATGATATTGTTATGATGCAATTTCGTGCAATGGAATTTGCTATAAGGCTTCGAGGAATTAGAGAAGAGGAGAGACAAGATTTGAGACAGATCTGTGCTGAAGCCCTAGCTGTGATTTTAAAAGTTGAACCTGAGATGGTTTTTTGCAAAATAGATAAAATCTATAGAGTCAACTCGTGGGTGGCCAGACAAAGACAACTGCCTAGAGATGTGGTCATATATTTTACAGATAGAGCAATAAGAAATGACATTTTGCAAAAATCTTTTCTCACTTCTGTGCAAGTGAGTGGATCCAAGATTACAGTTTACAAGGAGCTCCCACCTAAGATGTTGAAATCTAGAAAAGAGTATGGTTTTCTTGTTAAAGAACTGCAGAATAATCAAATCCCATTTCGTTGGGACGCCCCAACTGGCATAATTTTGAGATATAAGGGAGAGAAACACCGTCTGAATACTGTGGAGAAGGCGGAGCAATTTTATAATGATATCTTTAAAGAAAGAACTCCATCCCCACGCACATCTACAGTTTTGGAGATTAAAGAACAACAATCTAAGCAGGAATTAGCAGAGCTGAAGGGTGCTGAAGGAGGCTTTTTGGATGAGCCTTTGCTGGAACCTTCTCCAATCTCGGAGCTGGCTTGGGCGGCTGAAGTTAAGGATCAGCGTATAACTCGAGCAAAAGCCAAGGAACTTAAAGAAAAGTTACAGCAGGAGAGTCAAGACAAGGCTGGGGCTGTGGGAAAAACAGGACAGAGGATCTCAGATGATATCCTAAGGTTCTGCGCTTCGCTCCAGAAGGAGAATAAGGATGATTAAATGTTTATCTTGGAATGTGAATGGGTTGAATGCAACACAAAAAAGGAAGAAAATATTTGCATATTTAAAACAACATAATAATGATATAATTTGTTTACAAGAAACGCATATTACAGTTCAAGATCAAAACTATTTGAAAAATTCCAAATTAGGAACACATTTTATATCCTCAACTAACCAAAAAAAGAATGGTGTGGTTATTTATGTAAACAAAAAATTAACAGCCAAACTTATAGAAGCTGATCAAGATGGTAGGTTTGTAGCAATTGAATTACTTTCTGCTAACAGTCAAATTCTTCTGATAGGAATTTATGCTCCTAATCAACAACAGGACTATTTTTATAAAATGCTGCATACTAAAATACTTCAATGGGATTATAGATCTATTTTAATTATGGGAGACTGGAATGGAGTAATTGACTCTAAATTAGATAAAAAGACTTTGGCAAAATCAAGAATTAGATTACCACAGACTTTTTTTGATATGAGAGAAGACCTGGAATTAAAAGATATTTGGAGAATACATAATCCAAAAGAACTGGACTATACTTTCTTTTCTGACAGACATAGATCCTTTTCCAGGATTGATTTTATTTTGTTGTCTGATGACTTACTTGTTAGGACAAAAAGAACAAAGATTCTGCCAAGAACTTTGACTGATCACAGTCCAGTCTGGATAGAAATTGAGACATGTAAGAATGAGAGACGCTCTTGGAGATTAAATGAAAACTTGTTTAGATATGAGAAAAATATAATAGAACTTAAAAAGCATCTGAAAGAGTTTTTTGAAATGAACTTGAATAAAGGCACCCCAATGGAAATTGTGTGGGACGCAAGCAAAGCTTATATGAGAGGGGTGCTTATATATATGAACTCTAAACATAAGCGGATTCGACAAAAGAAAAGACTTGAATTGGAAGCAGAAATAAAGGATAAAGAACAGTTACTTATTAAAAACCCAACAGATGAAAGAATACTTAGTGTTATAAAACTTCTGAAAGACCAATTCCAAATGCTTATAGCGGAACAAGTTGCAACAAACTTACAATATGCGAAGCATAATACATTCTGCAATGCTAATAAACCAGGCAGGTGGTTGGCTTACACATTAAGGAAGAAACAAAGCATACGGACTATTGATAGTGTTGATATTGGGGGGAAAGAAGTTTTTCAACAGAATTTAATAAAAGAAGCCTTTCTTCAATATTACACTAAACTATATGCCAGAGAGGAGGTGCAGAATGGACTTATAGAAAAATATTTGGACAATAAAAGAGTTACAAAAATTACTGAACAACAAAAGGAAAGAATGGATTATCCCATAACAGAGGAGGAGATAATAGCAGCAATAAAACAATTAAAAACAGCCAAAGCTCCTGGAACGGATGGTCTGACAGCAGTGTATTATAAAACTTTACAGGCAGAAATGGTGGAACAACTCAGAGACTTATTTTGCAATATACAACAAGGGGGAAAAGTACCTCCATCGTGGACTACAGCTTATATTTCTTTGATACCAAAAGAGCAAGCAGGTCCCAAAAAACCGGAGAATTACAGACCAATATCTCTTTTGAATACGGATTATAAAATTTACGCAAAAGTATTAGCCAACAGACTGATGCCAGTAATTCAAAAGGTGATTCATGATGACCAAGCGGGATTTATTGAGGGTAGGCATATGAAGGACAATGTAAGGCAAGTAATAGATTTATTGGAATATCTTGAGAAGAATAAACAGATCCCTGCAGTGCTGGTCTTTCTGGATGCAGAGAAGGCCTTTGACAGAGTGGATTGGAATTTTCTATTAAAGACATTAAAAAAGATGGACTTTGGGGACCAATATATACAGGCGGTCTCAGCAATTTATCAAGAGCAAAAGGCACAGATCATTATCAATGGAAGTTTGACAACAGAGTTTAAAATTGAAAAAGGTACAAGACAGGGATGTCCACTGTCCCCATTGTTGTTCATTTTAACACTAGAAGTTTTGTTAAATACAATAAGGGATTCTAACACATTGAAAGGTATAATGATAAGGCAAGAGGATTACAGAATAAAGGCATTCGCAGACGATCTGGTTGTTACCCTAACACAGCCAATGGAATCGATAATCCAGATGAAGGACATTATACAAGACTTTGGTAAAGTTTCAGGTTTCAAATTGAATCAGAGAAAAACTAAGATGGTAGTTAAAAATATGACACAAGATCTTAAACTGGAGTTAGAAAGGAGGGCAGGTTTTGAGATTGTACCAAAGGTAAAATATCTAGGAGTTCAGGTTGCAGAATCAAATATGAAATTGTTTCAAAACAACTATGAGGCGTTGTGGCGAGAGGTGCAAAAAGATATGGAGATTTGGGAAAAACTGCAGCTGTCTTTACTTGGAAGAATAGCAGCAGTTAAGATGAACATTTTGCCAAGATTTCTTTTTTTGTTTCAAATGATTCCGGTGCTCAAAAATGATAAACAACTAAAAGCATGGCAAACTGGTATTAATAAATTTGTCTGGAACGAGAAAAAACCAAGAGTAAAAATGAAAATTATGCAAGACATCCCAGAAAGGGGAGGTCTCAAACTTCCAAACCTACAATTATATTATGATGCAACAGCTTTGACTTTAGTAAGTGATTGGTTTGGAGGAAAAAAGACTGGAATATTGAATGCAGAAAGTTTTGATTTGGAATTTGGATGGCACGCTTACTTATTTTATGACAGCAAAGTGGATAAAGTATTTAAAAGCCATATATTTAGAGATTCTTTGCTGAGAGTTTGGAAGAAGCACCGAAACAACTGGAATTACAAAATACCGCTATGGCTGGATCTTGGTCATACCTTGTGGAATACAAATATAATGTCACTCGGGGGGTTTTTATATAAAGAGGTTCTTTTTGCAGACGCGGGCAGATGGCAGCTGAAGACATTACAGACATTGTTGGCTGAAGGGATTAATTTAACTTGGTTACAATATAATCAATTGCAATTGAGATGGAAAGAGGACCAAAAAACTGGTATTATGATGTATGAGGAAGAATTAGTTAGACATATAAAAGAGAAAGGCCCAATGCATATTAAAAGACTTTATAATGTTTTGTTAGAAAGGGATTCAGAAACTGAACTAGTTAAAGACTGTATGGTTAAGTGGGCACAAAATTTTGAGGAACCAGTGATGTTGGAAACATGGGAAAAAATTTGGGTTCAGAATGTTAAATTTACACAGTCGCAGAATCTGCGGGAAAATTTCTACAAAATGTTTTATAGATGGCATTTAGATCCAAAAAAATTGTCGTGTATGTACCCTAGTGCCCAGCCTAAATGTTGGAGATGTGACTGCTTAGACGCTACATATTATCATGTTTGGTGGACCTGTAAGAAAGTTAAGGCTTTTTGGATAAAAATTTGGTGGGTCATGCAGAATGTTTTGAAGAGAAAGATTCAATTTTCTCCACAACTGTTTTTATTGGGTATAGTTAAGGGTTCTACACTGGGGGAAACAAAAATGATATTGTACATGATAACTGCAGCAAGATTGTTGATAGGTAAATACTGGAAAAATGAAGCGCTGCCTTCGATTGAGGAATGGACTTTGAAGATGGCCAGTTTTGCGGAGATGGCGAAGATTTCAGCATATTTAAAAGACTGTTCTCAAGAGACTTATGAATGGGAATGGAAGAAGTGGATAGATTATGTTCAGAACAAATATCAAACTAGGAAGTACCAAATAGCTTTTATTTGAAAATGTTATATTAAGATAGAAATATTTCAAGGTTGAGGATGAAAATTTATTTGAAAATGTTATATTAAGATAGAAATATTTTTAAGGTAATCAGGATGAAAATTTATTTGAAATTGCTATATTAAGATAGAAATAGGTTAATGTAATGAAGATGAAAATTTGTAAGGGGAGGGCGGGGTTCAAGTTTTATACACAAAGGAGGGTTTTTCCTTTTATTTGACATGAGTATATTGTGAGGAAGTCTGGGGGGAGGGGTGGGTTAGGGTGGGCTAGGGAGGTTGGGAAGTTTGGGGCGGGTTGAGGGGGGGGGGGGAAAAGGGGTGAAAATGTAATTGTAAAACTTTTGCAATAAAAAAAAAAAGTGTGATTAATGCTTCTGTCCATGTTTTAGGTATATTTGATTGTTGTAATGCTTCATTAAATATTTCCAGCATTAATCCTTCTGTCTGTTTTTGTATTATCCTATGTAGTTCAACTGGTATTCCTTCTGGTCCTGGTGTTTTATTGCTTTTTTGTCTTTTTATTGCAAATTCAAGTTCTATTTCAGAGATTGGTCGATTTATTGCGTCTTTCTGTTCCTCCGTAAGCTTACATATATTTATCTCCTCTAAATAGGTTTTAATTTCTGATTCTATCATTTCTTCCTGTGTGTATAGTTTGGAGAAAAAAGTATGAATTATTCTTTTCTTATCTTTTTTTTGTATTGAGTTTTTCCTTCCTCGTCTTTCAGACATTGTATCATTCTTTTATCCTTTTCCTTTTTTAATTTATAGGCTAACCATCTGCTCATTTTGTTTGCATGTTCAAAATAGTTTTGTTTTGCCATCTTTATTTTCATAGCAATTTCTTCTTATCAAATTTAGTTTGTGTTTAACCATTCTCCAGTTCTTTTTTACTTTCTTATTTTGCGGGTCTTTCTGTAAAATTCCTTCTAATTTTTTAAGTTCTTCCTGTAAATTATTTTGTTGGGACTTTTTCTCTTTTCTTTTCTTTACCATATATGCAATTGTCAACCCCTTAATATATGCTTTTTGTTGCTGTAATTCGAGGATTGGACTCAATAAAGGTTTCAGAAATGTAGTATTCAAACAAAGTATTGTTTATTTACAGTAGGCATTCTATATTCTCTGAATGATTGCAGATAGAAGCAAGGAGGAGGAGCGTCTATCCCCTTTTATATCAATAAGGCGGGATTAGAGGTAGGAGTGGTTACATATGAATACATTAGGAAAGGAAGAATAAATTAACCCTTGATATTCTATGAGCATACATTTCCTCCATTCAAGAATAAGGCATTTACCCATGACAAATCCCCCTCTAAATGCCGATTCGACATACAACAGTAATTACATTCAGATTCAAAACAATATAAAACTTGTAATTTTGAAGTTAAATATTTATGTTGTTTAGATTGTAAAGGCTTAGTCAATATATCAGCTATTTGTTCTGTGGTTTCGCAATGAATAGCTTTAATGAATCCATCTTGAGATAATTGTCTTACATGTTTGAATTTGATATCTATATGTCTAGATCTCTGACCAATAGCATCTGCTCTAGATATCTCTATTGCAGCTTTGTTATCTTCATGTATAACAAATGGTAATGAAGGACTCTTCCAAACGTCTGATAATAGATCATTGAACCATACAAGGTTATTAGAGGCTTTTGACAAGCAAATATACTCTGCCTCAGTCGTTGATGTAGCTACTAGATCTTGCTTTCCAGTATACCAGTAGACTGGACAATTGTTAAGAAAGAATACATAGCCGGAAGTGTTTTTCCTGCACTTAGTGTCACCTGCCCAATCTGCATCAGCGTAACAAGTGAGAATAGGCTCTTTAACATCGTTGGGTTCTAATTGTAGGCAGAAGTCTAAGCTGTGTTTCAAATACCTTAGCACTCGTTTAATGGCTTCCCAATGATACATTAAAGGTTTACTGACATATCTGGATAATAAATTAAGGGGTAGAGCAATATCGGGTCTGGTCCAATTAGAGATATACAAAAGGGAACCAATAACTGATCTGTAAAGTGTATTATCATTAAACTCAGGAGATGATTCATTCATATTTCTTAAAAAATCAGCTTGCATTGGAGTATTACAAGGATTAGCATCATTCATATTGCATTTGTTCAAGAGTTCTATAATCTTATCTTTCTGGGACAATCTAAATCCTTTTTTAGTCTTACTGATTTGAACTCCAAGATATTTATTTACTTTCCCTAATGATTTTAAAGAAAAATGTTCATTTAATTTTGTTACAAATGTATCTCTTTTCTCTTTATGTTTGCCAATATACAAAATGTCATCCACATAAATTAACACAAATTCTAATGAATCACCATCCCTCCTAACAAAGAAACAATTGTCTGTAGTTGTGGCATTGAAGTTCATAGCTTTGAGTACGTTGACCAAACATTCATACCAACGTTTGCCGGATTGCTTTAATCCATACAAACTTTTGTTTAGTAACCAAGTTTCATTTCTATTTGTGTTTTGGCTATGAGGAGCTCTTACATATATTTCTTTATCGAGTTTTGCATGTAGGTATGCAGTTTGTATATCATATTGAAAGACTTCAAGATTAAGGGCTGATGCTATTACTAAAGCTGTCTTAACACTTTCAGTTCTTACAGTGGGAGAATATGTGTCGGTATAATCCTCAGGATACTTTTGAGCATAGCCCTGTGCAACTAGTCTTGCTTTATATAATGTGTTGCCTTCTTCCAGATTTTTAATTTTAAATATCCACCTAGTGCCAATAATTGTTTTGTCTTTTGGGGCTGGTGTTGGGGTGAATATGTTTAGTTCTCGCAAACTGTCCATTTCTTTGGCCATGGCTAATTCCCATTTTTTTCTTTCTTCTGTGGGAAGTTTTAATACTTCCTCATATGTATTGGGTGTTGATGTATCATCATTTATGTGCATTATGTAATCCTTATATCTATTTGGTACTTGGTTCCTGTTACATCTAATTGTTCTTTCTGGTCTGCTATCGTTATCGTGTAAGTATCTTGCTTCCTTTTGTGTTAATGAATCTGTTTTGATTTTGGGACAGTTTCCTATCCATGTTTTATTGTTGTCCTTTTTTGTACTGTGGTTATGTTCTTCTCTTTCTGTCTTATCTTGATTTTTAATGTCTGGTTTTGTAGTTGGAAATATCTCATTAAGATGTATCTTAGACCAATTGGCCTGTTCGTGAAATACAGCTGTCCTAGAAATTATGAATTTGTTGTTATTGTCAATAAATCTGTATCCTTTTGTGCCTGTTTCATATCCCATGAATCTGAGCCTTCTAGATACATTATCTCCCTTACGTCTCAATTGTTTTGGTATATGTACATCCCGCTGTAACTCCAAATACATGCATGTGGGCTATCTTGGGTTTTTTATTATACATCAATTCATATGGTGTTTTATTTATGACACTAGACCAAATTCTGTTTAGAGTATAATTGGAATATAATAGTGCTTCTGACCAGAATTGTTTGCCTAAACCAGCATCTTCTAATGTACATCTAATCATGGTTTGTAGTGTTGAGTTCTTTCGTTCTGCTACTCCATTTTGAAATGCAGAGAAAGGGCTAGAGGTGAAGTGTAACATTCCTTTGTCTTTTAGCCATTGGGAGAATTCTTTTGACATGAATTCAGATCCCCTGTCTGTCATGATCTGCTTTATTTTTACATTGTGTTGTGTTTCTACACGTTTATAAAATTCTTTAAACTTTTGAAATGTTTCATCTTTGTGTTTTAAAGTATAGACAAAGCCATAACGACTATAGTCGTCTACAATAGTAAGAAAGTATCATTTTTTGTATGTAATTGATGGGGTTAATGGACCAACTAGATCCATATGTACTAGGTTAAAAATATGATTTGATGATCTTGTTGCCTTTTTTGGTCTGGGTTTAGTTCTGAGTTTTGAGGACTTACATACTGAACATTCCAAATAATTTTTACAATCTTTTATTTTAACACCTTCAGCATGTTCAATCATTTTTTGTATTACAGGAAAACTAGCATGTCCTAATTTTCTATGTAATATATGTGAACATTCATTATGGATTGGTTTTCCAATTATTGGTCTTTTGTTACTATGTGTATCGTTAACAGGTGTGGTTTCATGGTTATGATTTGTTTCATGTTCCTCATTGTCACTGTCACTGTTATTTTCATTTTCTATGCTAGTGTCATTTTCCATGTTTGAATCAATGTTGTGTAGCCATCTTTCTTCTGTGACTAAGTATGGTAGATCTCCTTTGATAACCACATTACCTAAATTTGTTTTGTTTTTTTCTAGAGTTGCATTTCCCTTTGAGAACACTATATTTATGTTAGAGTCCCTGCTTAACTTTATTGCACTAAGAATGTTATGAGGTATTTCGGGTATTAATAAAACCCCCTCTATTTTTCCTAGACCGGGTAAATCTATACTTCCTCTTCCAATGACTTGGACTTCTTCTTGATTAGCTACTTTAATTACAAATTTATCTTCTATGAAGGAAGATAATATTTTCTTATCATGTGTTGTGTGATTTGTTGCCGCAGAATCAATGAGCCAGGCATTATCTTTTGAGTTTTGGTTTTTGTTTATGGTATACTTATCTAATCCATTTAATGATCCAGACTTTCTATCTCTTGAGTTATCTCTGCCCTCTCTATGTTCTCTAAAATTTGGTGAGTTTCTATACCTGTATCTGTCAATAGATGATTGTCTGTTATGATATTTGTTTCTATTATCATGGTTTTGTCTTTCTCTAAGAAGTTTTGGACAATCTCTTCTATAATGTTCTTTGGATCCACAAGTATAACATTCAATTGGTTCTTTATGCCTGTCTTGAAATACTACCCTTTTGGTCTGTCTGTGTTCTTTGTATGCGCTGTAGCGGCTTCTCAAATTATCTTCAGCTATTAGTCTATTTGATAAATTCTCTATAGATAGATATCCTAAATTAATTGTGTCCAAATGTGATATGTAATTATCCCATGATGAGTCTAATGAATTAATGATAACACTTTTCATTGTCTGATCAGATATTATTTCTCCCCTTAAATGAAGTTCTGCTCTAGTTGTGTTTAGTGATAGTAAATACTCACTTACAGTAGTTCCAGGTTTTATCCTGGCTGAGAAGAAATTTTTAGACGTTCTTGTTGTGGTTGCTACACTTTCACTATGAAACAGTTTAAACATACAATGAATTATTTCTGAGACAGTCAGATTATGCTTAATACTATGATAGATAGCAGGAGATATACTAGATATTAGTAAGTAGAATGCTCTGTGGTGTAGGCAGTCCAATTTTAGGGTCCATGGTTTTTTGGGAGGGTTAGTTATGAAAAATAATAAATTCTCTTTTAAGAAAACAACCTGGAGTTGTTGACTCCATTCCTGTAAATTAATACCGTCTATTCTCAATTTTGGAAAATCATTAGGCAAGTTTCCAATGTTATTTGTTGCATTACTTACAACTGGAGGCTGTCCATGATCTTGTAAATGCTGATAGTTGCAGAATGGTGTAGGTATGCTTGCGATTAGTCTGAATGGTTCTCTCTGTCCTTCATTGTCTCTATATTTGTCTGCATGTATTTGCGCATGCGTGTTGCTCATTTCGTTCCTGAAGCTGTCGGGAGAGGTTCTCGTCGCTTTAGCTCCCTCATAGTGTTCTTCTTCTGATGATTCGCTCTCTGGCTCGACTTTAGGTGTCCAGGTGATGATCGGGGCTTGCTTCTTTTCATCGAAGTTGTCTTGGTTGAGGCTTCTGGCTCCCAGAAGCGTTTGTGGTGTGGGCGAGTACTTGCAAGGTTCTCTGGGTTCGGGCGTTGGTGTCCTTGCCGTTCGGGTAGAAGCGGATAGGTGCCGAGATGTTTGCTTGCTTGCTTCTGCGTCTTTGCTTTTGAATTTTGTTGCTTGTCTCTTCTTCGCTGTTTGATCGGCTGCTTTTGTCGATTTTTTTGTTATTTTTAAATTTGGACCAAAAGTTGCAAAAAGTGTTTTCGTGGCTGTTTCGATTTGCAGTTGGTGTTTCTTCGGTGTCTGTATCAGATTCTTCTGAAGAGTAGAATTTTTCTTTTTTGTTTTTCATGCTGTGTAAGGCTTTTCGCGCCAACCATTTTGAACTCTGCTTTCTGATTGGTTCTGCTTCGGCCATTTTGGTGGTCTGTTGAAACCAAGATGGCTGCCATTCAAAATTTTGCACGGGACCGTTAGTCTTTCTTTTAGTTATACTTTCATCTATAGGTAATTCGCTTACCATTTTGAGGTCTTTAGATTCTGGTGCGATGGTGTGATTTTCTCTCGCTGCTCCGCTATCTTTTATGATGTCTTGGAGGTTTGCGATGAGATTTTTGTCATCTTTTTGGCTTTTCAGCAGTCTTAGTATCTCTGATCTGAGAGTGTTGTTTTCTATCTCGCTCACTTCTTGGTCGTCAGGTTCATCGATTACCTCTTCGTTGTCTGTAGTGGAGTTTTCAGATTCTCTTGTCATTATAGTTGTAGATTCATCGATCATTTCTTGATCTGTTTCCATTTCTTTGTTGTGTGCCCTGGTGTTGGGTCTTTCTCTTTTGTTTCTGGAGTTTTCTTTCTTTAGCATGTCTGTTTTTTATTGAGTCAGCCAACCATCCTCTGCTACCAGATTGTTGCTGTAATTCGAGGATTGGACTCAATAAAGGTTTCAGAAATGTAGTATTCAAACAAAGTATTGTTTATTTACAGTAGGCATTCTATATTCTCTGAATGATTGCAGATAGAAGCAAGGAGGAGGAGCGTGTATCCCCTTTTATATCAATAAGGCGGGATTAGAGGTAGGAGTGGTTACATATGAATACATTAGGAAAGGAAGAATAAATTAACCCTTGATATTCTATGAGCATACATTTCCTCCATTCAAGAATAAGGCATTTACCCATGACACTTTTAGTGTGTCCCATAAATTTTGAGCCGACATGTCTTCTTTCTTATTTATTCTTAGGAAGATCTCTAATTCTTTTTCTAAAAATTGCTTATATTCTTTCTCTTTGGTTCAGGGTCCATCTGTTATATTTTTTTCTGTCCTTTCCATTGAATAATTATCAGGTTATGGTCAGCCCATTCATTTGTTCCTATATCTATTTTTTCTAACTCTAACTGTAGTTGTGTTGTCATCCAGGCCATATCTATCCTGGATCATGATTGGTGCGGGTGGGAATAATATTCAAAGTGTAATAGGTTATATATGGCTATCTAAACAGATTTTAAGAGAATGGATCAAAATGTGAGTCAGAATGAACATTATGATAAGAATATTGAAGAAATGTGCAGGCAGTGAGAAAGACAGTCTTGAAGGCATTGGGGGATAGAAAGTAATCAGCCTATTGATTACTACAAAAAGCTGCAGCAGATATTATATTTCTAACTTAAGCTGAATAGCATTGGTGTCTAAAAGATTCTCTACCAGAGCTATTTTTGTATGGCTTTCTCATTCTGTATTGCAGAAGAACTTTTAAAACTTAGTACCATATCATAGGGCAAAGCAAATATGCCAACTGCCTGGGCATTTTGAGTTTCTGTCTCAACACAGTTGAAGGTTGGTAAATTGAAGAATGATGAATTAAGTCATGATAAAAAAAAATTGGGTTAGATCAATGAGCTAGGCTAACCAGATCTTTTTTGCCAGACAGATTTTGTTGACAAATTTTCACCATTTATAGCAATATTTGAAACAATTGTTTTATTATGGAGAGTGTGAAGTCAAATGGAGAAAAGATTATTGTTAGCCATAAGGATAAAGCATAAAGCCAAATACTGGGAAATATGAATATGTGTGCATGTTATAAACATGTGACTAGAAAAAGAAATCTTAAAATACCAAATTCTACTTACTTTACTCAAAGCTGCATATTTATTTTGAGATTGATTTGGTTTATGAAATATGTATTTGCCAATACATTTCTTTCCCTTCCTGCTTTAAACCTTCAGTTCCACAACTATGTTTTTAATCCTATTACTGCTAATTGGGTGAGGCCTGAAATCTCTTCTACTTAAGATAAATTCAAATTGTAATTGGGAAAATGTGTTTGTGTTGGTCTGTATGTGTGGAGAGAAAGTAACAAAGCAATTATATTTAGCTTTGCAATGTTATCTATCTATCTATCTATCTATCTATCTATCTATCTATCTATCTATCTATCTATCTATCTTTAAAATTCTAGCAGTGTTAAAATGATCTTTAAAAGAAGTTTGTAAATGTGAAACCTTGACAGGAAAGCATGGATTGGATGCATATATCAGGATGATAAAATTAGCTATCATAGTTGTTTGAAAAGCATATATAATCATCAAGACTCAAAATATATTTTTCCACTATACTCACTTTTTTCAAAAGTACAATAGACAGTTTAGGTGATTTTCTGATATGGGGCTACTATATCTTAAATTTATTTATAAGCATTTTTTAAACTATTCTATCTTATGTATATTTTTACATACATTATTAATTCATAGTTTTAAGAGGAAAAACAAAAAACATAGTAGTTTCAGGCCAATTTTGCCACATATCATATCCTAAAGCTCTATTTAAATGCAGGATAAAAATGCCTTTGTTTTATCTACCCATTTCCCATTCTTTGCTTCATCATACCCATTGATATGGATGATTGTAGCAGTTTATGATTCTGTGTATTTTTACCTACTGCTTCTTTATTTATTACATTTATGTTTCAGCTTTGATTCATTAACAGACCACCAGAAAGCAACATGAAAAAGGAAGGTATATTATATCATCATAAATATAAGCTGAAGGCAATGTTCTTCTCATAATCTTATTAAACATTGAAATGGAAAAAGTAAAATGGAAAATTGTTATAAGAATTTTGACAATTGGATGCATTCATTTTAGAACCATGTTTATAACTTTTTTAAAAAAAGAAATAACAACTCCTTGATCATTTGTTGATAACTTCATATTTTCCACTAGTTTACATATTTTCCTGATAAAGAAGACATGTGAGATGTTCTAAACAAACAATCCTTTTTTTCTTGATCTCAGAAATCGCACAGTCGTTTGTGCCAGTCGCACAAACAAGCTGAAGAACAGTTTTTATCCTTGGGCTGTCAGACTCCTGAATGAGAAATAACATCATAACTATGTAGTATGATGGACTGCAGGGCCGGCACAATGTGTAATATGTTCACAGTGGTGCAATAGGATTGGGTGTTTTGTTAATATGATTTATTGGATTAGAGATTTTCTGTCTTCACTGTGAGTTGTTTTGTGTTGTGGGGGGGGGGGGTGCACTGAGGGAGATCAACCAATCTCATTGTACATATGTTGTGTACTGACAATAAAGATTTGATTTGAATTGAATTGAATAAACTGTTAAATAGAAAACTTGTCTTTAAACTCTTTGAACATACACTTGTGACATTGTGCATAGATATATACAATGTCACAAGTGTGTATATATAATAGACACTTGCGTATACAAAAAAAACCACACACACAGTATACATGTGTGTATGTATGTGTACTGTATGTATGTATGTACGTATGTATCTATATGTATATTGTATATGCATGTGTGTGTGTATGTATTTCATGCTTCTTAATTATCCATCTCCATCCCTCTTGTAACTAAGTTATGGAAACTTTATCTTACTGGAGCTATATATACACACACACATATACTGTGTGTGTGTGTGTGTGTGTGTGTGTGTGTGTGTGTATATATATACATACATACATACATACATACATACATACATACATACATTAGAAGACAAAAGGAATATTCGATTGTGCACCTATTCCTATGATTAAGGAATAAAGGTATTAATTCTCAGATATGTATAAACATATAGCATAAATTTGGAAGGCAGTGCTACCAGACGTTTTTGATGAGGATGTTGAAGAAAACTAACCACATTTTTATATATATTAACAGAAGCTATTTAATTACTAGTGCCTGAAACATCCTTGTAAATAGGTTAATATTTAAATATGATGCACCTCATGATATCTCAATATACATTGGCCTTTTAATAATTCAATATTTCTGAAGAACACCAGATTGGAGATGTATTTGTAGCTTGTGAAAGTTCATTGCTATTTGTATGTATACATAATTTCCAAATCAGACAAAAATGAATACTGTTAAAACTGCCAATATGTCTAAGATTGTGGAAAATATTCAAGTCAGTGTGCAGTTTAGAAGCTGTACTATATTATTTGAATTGTGAATTCCAGAGCTCTAGCCTTTTGGAGCCCAATCAAATCTCTCGAAGTAGGTTGGCATCTTGATGATCCAGTCAATTCTTTAAACATCTTGTCCTTACGATTGGTAAATGAGAAAACATTTTAGGCATAACTTTAAAAGGAACCTGGAAGGTTGTACAAATGCCAAAAATGGGATTAATTGGCATAATGCAAGGTAGCTGGGCACAGTTGGGAAAGTGTCAGTGTAAGGAGAATCCCCACCAAGTAAAACTGTTTGAGCAATTAGCTATCTGAACTCTAACCCTTCCAGAATAATTAATGAATAACAGAGAGGATCAAGACAAAGACACAAAGTGATTTGGTGTGTGCTAGCAAGTAATACATCAAAGAATGCTGGTAATTGGCCCTGTGGCTTTCATTCTTTCCCCTATTTCTTTCAATTCATTGACTCAAAATAATGGGTTCAGGTTCATTATCAACAGGTTTTAGCTGTAAGAGTACAACACTTTAACAAAGCCAAGATTGTAGCACTCCTGATGGCTTGGTAAAAAAGTTTAGTCTGGAGCACACTCCCTTGAAAGGGACAAAAGCAGGGCAGGGAGTAACTTTGCACTTAATGAAAAAGTGGGTATTCAAAGTTTTTCTGAGTTTTCTCAGATTTGGCTGTCCTTGCTGTTAGAATGCTGGAATACAACTGGTATGGGCAGGTATGTATAAATCCAATTAAAGCCCTCATATCAGAGCAGTGAGAAAGCCATATCTAGCACGACTTCCAATATATGGTTGAATGCTTGGCGCCAAGTGCCACAAGGAAAAGCCAGTTTTTGCAGTAAATGCCAGTTTATTATCAGATTTATTGAATGAAACCACTTTCTGATTATTGGAGAACTCTTTTGCACTGTACATATGATTGTAAAATTTCATCCTCTTATTGTTATTGTAGTACTATTGTTATCATAATCATCATCATCCTATCTACTTAGTGCTGGTTAAGTTTTTTTCCACCTAGCTTTGGAAAAGATAAGGAAATATGGTTAGGGTTAGAGTTAGCTGCTGAAGCATTCTGATTATTGACTGAGTAAGGTTTGAAAAAAAACCAAGGATATGACAAATACTTCAAATTTTTTTAACCTGTGTGGAAGAAAATGATTTATCAGCAGTGGTAAAATAATATTTTTAAACCTTAATTTTATCTGTTTGCATGATGACTGTATTAAGTACAATACTGGGCTTGGAAGATGTTTATGATTTTGAGAAAAAAATTGTCCGACATGTGAATGTTAATACAAGAAAGAAAATGGCAATGCAATAATCTTTAGATTTTGACATTTTGTCAGAATATGTTTTGTGTGTGTGTAATTTACAGAAAGGAGGAATTTTGAAATGTGAATGTGTCACATACAAAAGTAGTTATTGTTTACATACTGTGAGATACGTAACATTTATATTTAATTAAATGAATCAAGCTACAATCTTCAATTATATATTTATTATCACAAAGAAAACTTCATCACCTATATTGATACTTACTTTTGGGTGTCAAAGTCATTAATATTTTATGAGATTGGAGTAAAGGTATTGAACAAGATTCTTAGTATGCGAATGCTTAAGACTCATTCTTAAATAAATAATACTACTGCTTTTTAATAGATTGGACTGGATTTTGGGCGAGACTACAGGATAGCTATTAGCACAATGCTTTGCTGTTGAATAATACTGTATTGTTCAGATTATGAGTGTAAATAATGCCAAAGATTGGCCTCTTTCCAAA
This sequence comes from Arizona elegans, assembly GCA_022577455.1. Taxonomy (NCBI): domain Eukaryota; kingdom Metazoa; phylum Chordata; class Lepidosauria; order Squamata; family Colubridae; genus Arizona; species Arizona elegans. The sequence continues at coordinate 24,491,672 of JAKOOJ010000007.1, forward strand.
CCATCTTTGCAATTTTCCTGCGAATTCTGGAATGCTTCAGTTATTTTACAGGATATAAAAACATTAACAATTTTTAATCAGAGTTTTTTAGATGCTTCTCTATATTTTAGTCAATTTTGAATGATACCGAGAAAAATCAATATTGCAATGGTTATCTTAATCTGGTGAATGTACTGTTTATAATCTTTGCTATCTATATTTTAACAATCAACATCCTTCTCTTTACTCAGTCATCAGTTTTATAATTACATAATTCGGTGTTTATCAGTAGAAGAAAGCAATATCTTGATGATTTGCATGTATAAATATCAGAGTATAAATTTATAGTCCCCACTGTCTGCAAGCCCAAATTTCAAGTACTGTAAATTGTCAGACATTCTGAAACCAGGTAATATATATCTTGATTGATCTGTTTAATTTTTAAATTGATTATTTTACATTTTCTCAAATGTCTGCTTGTTAACAATTGTGTATCAAAGGAATGCCATTATTCTTCTCACACATATAAGCAACATTGGACATCAAAACTACTGTTCCGTAGCTGCTCTCTTAGGGACAGATATCAAGGTTTTCATTGTAAAATGCATACAATATCCAGAATTTAGTTTTCTCTTTGTGTGAAACTTTTGGTTCATCTCAATTCTGGAAATGATTTGACCTTTTAAATTAAATTCTAGGTTTCACATTTACTGTGTTTTGTGCTGGAGTAAAAGTAAAAATTTAAAACTAAATTTCCAAGACTTATAGTCTTAACCCTTGGAAATTTATAACCCTTGGACTATAAAGTTGGAAAATTATAGTCTTCTGAAGTATTCATTAAACTTTATTATTAGTTCTGTTTTTCACCTGTAAACCTATCGAGTTTCACTATATTTTTATAGTATTGAGAAAAATCTTATGACCAAACTATATGTGATACAAAATACTTAATTAAGACACCCAAGTCTTTTTATTTGTGTCAATGTGTGGAAGAAAATCCCTTCTTGCAGAAAGCATTCTTTGTTCTAGAACAAGTGTTTCTGATCAAACAAGCAATTTATTTTTAAAAAGGTTCAAAAGGGATTTCTAATGATGTATTAAGCACCATATTCAATCTGGACCTTAGTTCTCAAAACCTGGGGTGATACAGATGAAACTGTGTTTAAAACTCTGGGGAGTCCTCCTCAACTTACCCTATGGTATGAGGGTAAAGCAGAGAATGGTCATTTTCCAGAACTACAATTTTTAGGATCCCCACCATGGGTCATGCTGCCTAGAACTCCTGGGAAATGTCATTTCGACAACAGAGGACCACAGTTTTTCCAACTCTGTGCTAAGATTTTTCTTGACGACTCTTTTGTATGGGCATGCAAATTTACCATACTCCATAAAACTTTCTTTATGTAAATACAGGCATTTCAAATCCTCCTGCCATTCCAGAAGTAAGTTGAAATGGGACTATTCCAGAAGGCTCTTGAGTCCTTAGTCATAAGCACCAATTATAGACAGTAAATAAACTAATTATTATCAGTGATTGTTTTAAGTTGATTGTGTATCAGGATTGCTTGCAGCCTATACTGTAGTCCAGAGAAATGGAGGCAGCCAATAAATACTGTTAGCAAATAAAAAATAAATGTCTACTAAAGTCCTTTACGTCCCTAAATGCAAACAGGAGTACAAGAGACTAGATAATGCCAATAACATTTTAGCATGATTTTACACAGATTAGTAAAAATACTTTCATGTCACCTAAATATAATAGAAATTTACATTCTGTACTAGATTGAATGTAGTCTTGATTATAAAAAATATTCATAATTTCAGTAATATCATTGTGCATTAAGGGCTTTTGCATAGATGGGGCTTCTTAATCTCAGTCTGAGATAAACATTCCTGCATCACCTAATTGGTTTGCCCTTTTAAATACGCAAAACCTTGATCCATATTCAGGACAGTGATTTTTTTTCTACATTCTTTGAACTTTCCTGCTGTGATGAAAGAGTCATCTCATCCTGTATTGATTTTGTCCAGTATCTTGAATATGATTATGTTATTACTTCTGGAGACAGATTCTCAGCATGCCTCTGAATTTTCTTAATCTAAAATAATATTTATAATGTATTATTATAATCTATTATATTATAATAATGTCTTAAATATTATTTGTTGTTTTATAATTTAATGAATTTTGGCTCCTAAATTTCAATATTTAATATGCAGGGGAGGGATGTCTGTTTGGATGTATGTATGTATGTATGTATGTATAGGTAGGTAGGTAGGTAGGCAGGTAGGAGTAGGAAGGTAGGTAGGTAGGTAGGTAGGTAGATAGATAGATAGATAGATAGATAGAAAAATAGATAGATGTAGGCAATAAATCTCATTTTCACTCATTTTCTAGTCAGTGAGTTACTAGTGGTAGCCATAAATTATTATTTAATTTTAAGAGTAAAGGAACAATGACATTTCATACCTTGCTCTTTTTTTAAAAAAGAAAAGAGCCCCCATTAGTTTTTTACCTAGCATTGTAAAAAGTGTGCCTCTTTGGAAGTCAAGAATTTCAGAAGAAAATGAAATAGAACCATTTAATACCCGCCACCACAGCCTGGGCTTCCCTGTCTAATTGGCTGTAATTCCTTTTGGCAGGTGATAATGTTTTTGAGTAAAACGCAATTAGGGCTTCTGTGCCATCTGGAAGCCTATGGCTGAGGACTGCTCCCACCCCAAAAGCAGAAACATCACAAGTCACTATGAGGGGAAGAGTTTCATTGTATTGAATAAGAACACTATCTGAAAATAACAAGTCTTTAAAGGCTGCAAATGTGTGGGCTTCCTTCTTCCCCAGGTCCATGTGGCCATCTTCCTTAGTAGTCTGTGTAATGGCTCAGCAATGGCGACTTTCTGTTTTAAGAAAATACTATAAAAATTTAACAGCCCAAGAAACGCCTGGAGTTCAGTTTTGTTCTTTGGGGTTGGGGCTTCCTTAATTGCCTTGATTTTACTATCCGTGGGATGGATCCCTGAACCATCAATTCAATATCCCAGGAATTCAACTTTGTTCACCCCAGTTTGACATTTTTCCTTTTGACTTTCAGTTTCTTTTGAAATCTGCCCAATGTCTCTTCCAATCTATTGATCAATTGTTCTTTGTTCTCCCCTGACATGAGGACATCGTCAAAATAGGGGACTACTCCTGGGATGTCCTGTAGAAGGCGCTCCATCATGCTCTGCAATAGTCCCAGGGCCACACTTACCCCAAACTGCAATTGGTTGCATTTGAATGCCCTGCGGTGTGTCACAATGGTTTGGGCTTCCGCAGTTGTGCCATCTACTGGCAATTGTTGATATTTTTCCGTTTCCCAGTGAATGTAGCAGATGTTGCATTACTGGCACGGGGTACGCGCTCTGTTGTAATGCTTTATTTAATGTGCATTAAAGTCCCCACAGATGCACACCAACCCATCTGATTTAATCGGGGTGATTATTGAGGTCTCCCACATGGCATGGTTGATTGGCTCCAGTATCCCCTGGGCAATTAGCTTATCTAATTGCTCATCTACCTTGGGCTGAAGAGCAAATGGAACCCTGCGGGGTTTTAGCATGATTGGGGTAACACTAGGGTCTAGGTTAAAAGATATAAGTTTTCCTGTATACTTGCTTAGGCTCCCATCGAAAACATCCCCAAACTTTGCCAGCAGCTGATCTAGTTCACTCCCGCTGATTTTGTTGATGCCGGTGACCCCTAATCCTAGGGGTTTGAACCACTCCAGGCCCAGTAGAGTTGGTCTGTCATTGTTGATGACAGTTAGGAGCATCTGCCCACTGAAGTCTTTGAACTTGACTTGCACTGATGCTCTTCCTAGCATGGGGATGCTATTTCCCTGGAAATCATTTAAAGTGATGTTTTGCGGATTGAGTTGTTTTTTCTTCATTGTCGGGATGAGGCTTTTCAGTGTCTGCCATGACACAATGGTGAAGAAGGACACCATGTCTAATTCCATGCTGCAAGGGGTCCCCTCTATAGGGATGGTAATGTGGTATTTATCAGCGTCACATGTGTCTGAGTGGCCCACAGTTGATTTATTTATTTATTTATTTATTTATTTATTTATTTATTTATTTAATTTGTATACCGCCCTTCTCCCAGAAGGGACTCAGGGCGGTGAACAGCCAAAATTAAAAAACATACAAATGCATAAGTTAAGATAATTAAAAAGAATTAAATCACTGGCTACCCAATTTAAAACCCCAAATCCATAAAATTTAAAATCCCAATTAAAAACCATTTAGGCTAGGCCGGCTTGATGAAATAAAAACGTCTTCAGGGCTTCAGGGTTTGATTTATTCCTCTTGCTTCTGGGGAGGGTTATTCCCTTCGCTTGTTTCTTTGGGGCCCCAGTCTCATGTGTCCTTGCCTCCCTGGACCAGCCTAGGGTCTGGGTTGGTATGGTATAGGCTGGATGGCCCTGCAGGGCTTGGCTATATGGCCCTTTCTCTGGCACTGGCGACATATGGCATCTTTGAACTGGCAAGCTGATCTAGCATGGAAACCCATGCACCCTGGGCAATGGGGTTGTTTAAAATCATTGTCTCTTTGGCTTACCCTTCTTTCCAGGTATATTTGGTTCACTTCCTCTTCCTCCTCCCAGTCTTCATCGTTCTCAGGGACCTCAGTGGCCCAATCGGGCTCCCGTTGGGTGCGATGTACTCCGCTGGTATTTCGGATGTTGGCGGCAAAATTATCAGATGCTTCTGAGGCTCTGGCTTTCTCGATCACATCTTTGAAGGTGGCTCCCCTCTGAATCAGCAGCTTCTTCTGTAGGGTCAGGTCCCTCATCCCCAGTCTATCTTTTATCATTTCCTCCGGATAGACGAATTCACACTTGGTTGCAATTTCTCGCAATTTGGCCACAAAATCACTGATGGTGTCACCGTGTTACACCATCACATGTCACCATCGTTTCAGCTCACCATTGGCGTTGCTGTTGGGGCATAATGGTCCCTTAGGATATTCTGCAGCATGGACCAGGTCCTTGATTCAATGTCTGCTGGTGATGCGAGGGTCTGAACCATCTTGTAAATATTTGGGCCACAGTGAGGAAGATGGCTCTTTTTCTGTTGTCTGGGAGGTCTTGGTAGTTGTTGTTCCAGGAACATTTGGAATCATCCCGTATAGATGTGCCATTCTTCCATCTGTGGGTCATAGATAGCTGGTGCAGCAGGGGTTTGGCTGGTCATCAATTTTTTTTTTTTTGGTTTGTTTGTTTCCCAGACAAGATCATTCCTTCCTAGAAAATGGCCGCAGATACCACAAGGTGAAGGTCAATGCCCTTTGCCCCCTTTTGTTATCCTTTTCAAAATCCCATCCTTGTCACCAGTGTTAGATAGGGGGTGCAAATAGAAGAGGCAGAACACCGTCTGAATGAACACAGTCCATTCAGCACTTTATTTCCAGCTGCTATCAGGAGCAAGAGAGAAGCAGGTTGCCAGAGCTCTCATTTTAAAGAGCCCCGGCAGTCTTGCCAGCCACTGACAGTAGTTTATTTTTTCCGCCGCTAGATTAGCGAATCAGCGGTGGGCATGCAAATGGGTGCTCCATACATCCATATGTAACAATACTCTGAATGGAAGCATCAGTTTAGGGATGGTTGGTCTGGCACCAAAGATTATCTATGAAACCTTTCTTCATGGCTTACCTCCTTAGACCATTCTTCCTGATTACATTCACCGCGCTCCCCCACATGACCCCAGTGCAACTAATCTTTCTTACACTACTACATTCCACTTTATTACTACTTAACACTTTCTCTATTCTTCATTTGTTACTATGGGCCACTTCTGCCCATCAACATGCTTTCTCTTTAAAAAAAAGCAAGCAGCATCAATAGTGCTTGACCCTTGTTAATTATTCAAGTCACATCCTTGGACTCAATAATCTTAAAGACACCATTAATATGTTAAAAGTGTTTAGATTATATAATTTAAAAAATAATCTTTGTAACCCAGGAGTGAAAATACTTAATACATTCTAATTATAGAAACTCTGCTATTATATAAAGAAAGAAGAGACAACATTACATTTCATCTAATGGAAACATGTATCTAATGTTAGTGAAATGTTCACTTGCTATGTATACTTAATACAGTTGTAAAAACAATTCACAGGTAATCTGGTCCTAAACTAGGAATTTACACTTAGTTGTATATGATTCCTCTTGTAATAAAATATATTTGCATGGAACCCTGGCTAAATGCTTTGAAAAACAAAGGTAAATTAGTTTTGTGTGTTAATGTACTCCTAATGTTCTCTAGCCTATTTCAGGAAACTGTTATTTCCATCTGGGTAAGCATGACAAATTTCCTCCACTTCCCCTAGTCAGCTATACTGAAAGATATTCTTGTTAGTTTCAGGAAACCACCCATCATCTTTGGAAAGCACAACAAATTCCAGCACTTTCACTGAACTAGTTGGAATAAGTTCTCCAGCACTGCTAATCTCAAAAATCCTGATATGAGTCCAGCAGCATCTAAATAGCTGCGTTGACAGTAGCCCATATTACTGAAGATCAGAGAGGATTGATTGATAAATGGAAACAATAGAGAATATGAAGTTAAAACCAGTTGTTTTGGTATATTCATTCTTCCTGTCAGTCACAGGATGGAAAAGATCCAAGGAAGATTTGAGAGTTCATATAAATTAGGAAGTATCATATTCTTATTGGAAAACCTTTGTCTAATTCTTTTTTTTAAAACAAGTTTTATTAAATTTTTTCTTTTACATACATATTTTATGAACAGAGTATTGACTGGGTCACATCTTTTACAATTTATGACATAGTTATATATTGATTTTTATAATCTATTCCAATCTTCTTTTTTGGTTTTTCCAAATACACTTTACATATTTCATTTTCTGCCATGGTATTATTTTTCTGTACTTTTTTATCTTATCTTAATCTCTTTTTATACAAAATATATAAACAGTATCACCTTCCACCCTTTAAATCCTAATTTTTTAACATTACTTCAATTATTTATCTTATTTCTGATTCGACCAGAAGCGTTGTGGCAAGACACTCGGGGAATTAGCGGGCTCTGATGAGATCTGCAGAAACCCGGACTGACGAACTGTTGCCGAGGGGTCTTCGGACCAAAACCGTCCTGTAGGGATGGGGAAGAAGGAGAGGCACCTCAGAAGACCAAGAGGAACAGGCAAGTTCCTTGAAGGTCAGAGGAAACTCTCTATGACTCAGCGGCAGGGGACGGCAGCCATTACGGCTGTCACGAAGCTGGGGCAATCGGACTAAACATTGAGCAGGAGTAGTGAATGGAACGGAGTTTTTTGAAGCTGGGTGAGTGACAGCCAACCCATGGTTGATACAACAATAAGGAATTTTTTTTTTAACTTTAAGACCCTTAGTGATAAAACAGCAGCTAATGAGCATGGGGGGAAGAAAAGAAGATTTTGAAGCGTAATCTTAAAGGGACAAAAACCCGATGGAAAATTGACTTTTGAACAAAATTATTTGAAAATAATTTGGAAAATTTTAAATAACTAGAGAAATTGCCCCAAGATTGGTTAAAGGATTGAAAAGAAATAAATAGATCCTTCCCCCCCACTTTCGTTTTCAAATTTCAAGAAAAACAAAAGAGAATGGACAATAAACCCTATAACAGAAGCGTTGTATAAATAAAAGGAAAAAAGGAAAAAAGAAGTGAGAAGAGCTGTTTAAATTTGGACTGGACTATAAAACTGATTTGATATTTTTAAAGCTAAAAAGAAAAAGAGAAGCTAAGTAAGATTTTTTTATTATTAAAAAGTTTTTAAAAATTTTACACATATTTTCCCTTCCCTCCTACCACCTCCTGCCCCAACCCCCCCCCGGACTTCCCAGAGCAAATACAGGATATAGCATTTAACAAACATATATATATATATAAAACATAAGCTAACTATCTATAGGTTTATCTCCCTTTTGCACTTTAACTCCCCTTGTTCATATCTGAATATAACTATTTAAACCAATTATTGCTTGAAAATCATCAATCCAACTTCGTTCTTGTCCATTCTTCAATAATAAGCAAGTCTTCTTTCTTCCAGCATTGCACAATGAGCGCCCAATTACAATTAAGCATCACGTCTCCAACCCTTACATATATTAACACATTAACAAAATATTTTAACCAATCTCAAATAAATTATATTATAAAAACCTTACTTTTACTTTTTACCCCATAAACTTATATTGATTCTTCCTGAAAACATCCCTTACTTAATAACTTTGCATAAACTTATTGATCTTATTCTCTATGCTTTAGTGTTAATATACTTCAAAACAAAAATGAAAATTTGGTCAGTAGCCCATAACAATTCAAACATAACATTACTTAATATAACTTTTCAAGACAAATCATGTCCCTAGATATAAGTAAATCATTCATTTTCACTATTACATAACTTTTCAAAACAAATCATATCCCTAGATACAGGTATAGTCATTCATTTTCACTACTACTATCCTCCCCAGACAAAAAGATTGTAATTTTTCCATCTCCATTTTTTCCTAACTTTTTTGCGAACCTTCTTCTTCAGTCTTATTCCTCCATCTTCTTTTATTTTTATAAATTCTTGAATTTTCAGCTGAAGTTGCTGTACCTTACAATCTTGTTCTCTTCGCAAAGTAATTCCTTTCAGTAAACACACCTCTTTAACTGCGATTGAGAGTCCATTTTTGTAAAAAAGTTGTAAAGTTCCACTTCGAATCACCTTCTTATATTAGAAATCCCAACGCTTCCTGACAATTTTCCAGTTGACTGTATCAAAGCCTCTGGAGAAATCTCTCTCAATATTTCCTGGTTACACTCCTTCAAACCTCTCAGCCTTTCCTTCTTAATTTGAAAAACATCCATTCCATTTTCCAAAGGCACATTAAACTGGATTGTTTCTTCCACCTCTTCATTCAGCAACTCACTATTATTTGGCAACTGAAATACCGCTACAGTATCTTCACTTGCAACTTTGTTTCGAACTTGAATAAAATCCTTGTTGAAAAACCCTTCCATTCTTTCCATCAACACGGAGGTAAATGATTCTAAAATTTCTTTAAAAAGATCCGCAATCAGTATTTGTGTTTTTACTGATGTTGGTAACAGTGAACCTTCATCACTTTCAAAAAAGCCAGCCATTTTTTTTTGTCCAATGAACAATGCTGGGTGTTAACAGCTTTATCGAGAGTTAACTTTCACTTTCACACCCTAATAAGCACAAGCGCCATTTTCTTCACTCCTTTAAGCAGCTTCAAAAAGTAGCAATTTAAGTGTGGAATTAGGAGTTTGTTACTTACGATTGTCTGCTCTCCTGTCTTCACTCCGTCTGCATAGATGAACAACTTAGATCTCAGTAAAGATTGCAGAAGTGGTCACGATGTTTTTTCTGCTTAAAGCAGAAGCGCCCTGGATCTCAGAGTTTCACCGGACTTCCTGGGGAGCTCTCACCCTCCAAGCCCCAAAAACTATTTCAGGGGCTTTCGGGGAGCTCTACCCCCATTCGATTGCTCTCCTTTCCCTCTTCTCCTCGGCGTGGCCAACTTTTTTAAAAAAAACTTTTCAAAGCATTTTTTCTGCAAATGCAAAAAAATGCTTTGAAAAGGCTCTGCTGATCAGGCAACACAGCTGGGATCATCAGAGCCTTTTCAAAGCATTTTTTAACCACCTCTTCCCCAGAAGAGGTTGCAGAAAAAAATGCTTTAAAAGTCTCAACCTCCCTGGAAGAGGTTGCAGAAAAAAATGCTTTAAAAGTCTTTCTGACGATCCCAGCTGAACCACGCGATCATCAGAGGCTTTTTTTAACTTTTAAAAGGATTTTTTTCAGCGGAAGAAGTTGTAGAAAAAATGCTTTTAAAAAAAAGCCTCTGATGATCTTGTGGCTGAGCTGGGCATGGCGGTGGGGGGGGAGGCACAGGGATTTTTGCTCCCGGTTTTCTGGTCGCCATCGCTACCAGATCGGGCAACCCGGTCCGAACTGGGAGCATTTCACCCCTGGATTTACAGTGAAAAGATAAAAAAGAGAGAAAAAGGGTGGAAAATAACAGGAAATATAGGGAAATATAACAGGAAATATAGGGCAAAGTAGAAGAGTTCAGGACTTTGAAATACAAAATGATAATACTGGGATAAATAGTGGGATAAATAGTGGTAAAACAAAAAAAAGAGAAAAAGAGGGGGAACAACAGGAAATATAGGACAAAACAGGAGCGATCAGGATTTTAAGGCACAAAAGGAAAAAAGGGGAAAGAAAAAGGGAAAAATAAAAAGGGAAAGGGAAAAAGGAAAGAAATGAAAGAGGAATATGATGTATATGACTAGAATTGAAATATGAATTGTAGTAAGAAATAATGTTAAATCATGTGATGGTGAAAATGAATTGAAAAATATTTGGAATAATAATTGAAATGTTTTTAATGGTTTACAGTGGTGTGTGTACAAATGATTAAGTGATGATTTGGAATAATACAGGGGGAAAGCTATATGATTAGAGGATAATAGAATATTTTTAAATTCAACTAAGGTTTTTTTTTTCTTCTGATTCATATATAAATGAAAAAGATATCTATATAATCAATTGATTTATATTAAAATGTTGGATTGTATTAGTTAAGGAAATGTATATTATAAAATAAGTGGGTTTATTATTACTCCAAGAATTAAGTAACTATAACACCACATAATTAATTAATTTGATGATGGATATAAAAATTAGATGATAATGGGAAGGGGTTTAATATAGAATAAAAGGGAAAATGGAATTTGGTCAAAATTAGAGATGAAAATGAAGGGTAATATTGGTACAAAATAGATGAAAATAAATGTTATGGCAAAAAAGGAGGTATAGAAATTGTAATTGTAGTTGAAAGGACTAAAAATTGTTTAAATTTGTTAACCGGCCAAATACTCTGTTCAGCAAAAATACATTGTATGTTTGTGTGTGTGTTTGTGTAAAAAATAAAAAAACTTTACCAAAAAAAAGTATAAAGTTATTTATAAAGTATATTTCTTATAATCCCCATCACATTTTTTGGTTATAAACAATAAACTTCATCTTATTTAATTTTTACATTGAAACCCTTTAACTTAATTGAAATCCTTTAACTTAATTGATGTTAATTAATAACATCATATCTTATTTCTTCTTAATACATAATAAGCAACATCACTTTTTTTTTTAAAAAAAATTGATTTATATGCCACCCTTCTCTGGAGACTCAGGACGGCTTACAATGTGCTCAGCAATAGCCTTCATCCTTTTTGTATATTTTATACAAAGTCAGCTTATTGCCCCCACAACTGGGTTCTCAATTTACCTACCTTAGAAAGGATGGAAGGCTGAGTCAACCTTGAGCCTTGGCGAGATTTGAACCTGCAGTAATTGCAGGCAGCTGGTCTTAATAACCAGCTTAATAACAGGGTGCCTTAGACCACTGTACTACCAAGGCTCTTCACTATCTGCCCTTAATTCCTAATTTCTATTATAGCATCAATTAATTATTTTGTTTCATCATTTACAACATATTATTTCAAAATCCCCATCACACTTTTTTTACATTTCCATTTTATATCTTAATTTCAATTATTTTCATAATTAAACCTAAATACCACTTCATATTTCATCTGCTGTTCCATTTTACAATACATCATGTTTACTTTTTGCATTCACAAATACTAATATTAATACAGTTCCCTTAGATATACTAATATATACTTTATTTCCATTCTTCCTTTCCACTATTCTTCCCCGTTTAACTATTTTCTTTTGGTCTCTTCAGAATTCCATTTTTTAATAATTTTCTCCCTTCATCCCATTTTCTTATCTTCTTCTTCTTCTTTTATTTTTTTATATTTATTGTATCTTTTCTCCTGAATCCTTTCTCTAGCTTCTGAGTCCATCACTTGCTTAATCACCCCCCGCCCCCCGGTTACCTAATCTTTTCTCATTTCCTTCTCTTCCCTTGGATTGCTTTTTTTTGGGAAAATATTCCCCCTTATCCATTCTTTTTTTGCCACTGTAAATCCCAGTGTAATCATCTAACTTTTTGCCTTCAATTCTTTCTTCAACATTGTTTTCTTGTTTCTCATTTATGTTCTCTTTTTCCTGTTTTATATGCTCTAACAAAATTTATTGCCCTTTATTGATTCACACACATTTTTAAGCATCTCAATTAATTCCTCACACACCCAAGACTCCATATTGTCAGTTTAAAAAATTATTGGTATTTCAATTTATGTTAATTAAGATTTAGGTACATATGGTCTCTTTTTTATTTCCAGATAATATCCAGTACAAATGTTTTTCCAATCCACTCCAATTTAACGCTTTATTATTGTCCACCTCCTTTAGAAATCAAGACCAAACAGCTTAAGACAAAACAAAAATTTCTCACAGCACTTATGGTGATCAAGGACACTGTAGTTATTTCCTTGAATTTTATAGCCAATTGTTGTAGTGCTTTCTTTCCATCAGCAGATGTCTCTCTCCAATCCACAATTCTCAAAACAACAAAGTATCCAGTTTACACAAGTACTTTAAATCCACATAGAAAATACTTTCTCTCAAATTGCTTTTTCTTTTATTGTTTTTAATTTCTCCAATTCAGTTTTAAATCCAGTTGTAAAATTTCCTTTCTTGGGCTTTAATATTTTGACCTCCTCTTTGTTCTTCCTTCAGACTTCAAAACTGTCAAAATTATTTCAAATCTTCATTAAAAAATACTTTCCCTCAGGTTTCCTTTTCTTTTATTAGTTTTAATTTCTCCAAATCCAATTTTAGATCCAAATATACAATTTTCTTTTCTTTTTTAAAATAATTTTTATGAAACAGTTTTTTTAAAAAAACAAAGACAGATACTTACATCTTCTTCTTTTCAACATCCCTGCATCCGTAATCCATATTTATCCATTTTCTCTTTCTTATCTTAATATATCTTTTATACATATATTTCTAATATATCATATATATACCATTATACTATATTCTATTATTCTAATTATTTTATTTACATGTGACATAAACATGTATCCAATTTCATTTTCACAATTTTTATTTCTTCCCATTTCTTTCTATATTTCTCCACCTAATTTGACCATTATTTAGTTCTCTTTTATTCCCCCCTTTCTCCCCCTTTTCCTCCAACCATTTATACCATTTCTCCCAAACTAAATAGTATTCTGTTTCATCTTTTTCTTGTATCTCTTTTATGAGCTTATCCATTTCCGCACACTCTATAATTTTTCTAATCACATTATCTTCTAATGGTATGCCATTGTTTTTCCAGTTTTGGGTGAAAACTATTCGTGCTGCTGAGCCAGGCTAAGATTCGATATTGGGATAAAACTCAAATATTAGAAATCCAAATCTTTGGTCAAGACAGAAGTGCCTCTTCCGTGCCAAGGTGCTGAGATGACAAACGGTATTTGACGTAGGTACAGCATTGTAAAAGGGCAAACTGACCCTAAACAGATACATTCTGTTGTTTAATGTTTATTGCATCCCAAATGTCATGCATATCCCTGGATAAACGGTGCTGCTTCCTTATTGGAACTGTACATCTTCCTTATTGGAACTGTACATCTCCACCCCAGACCACCCCAACGATGCCCTTGAAGTGATGTCCCGGTGCCTGGAGGCCGTGCGGGTCTGGATGGGGAGCAACAGGCTTCGACTCAACCCTTCCAAGACCGAGTGGCTGTGGATGCCGGCGTCCCGATATAGCCAGCTGGTGCCATCTCTGGCTATTGGGGGCGAGTCAGTGGCCCCCACGGAGAGGGCTCGCAACTTGGGCGTCCTCCTGGATGCACGGCTGTCTTTAGAAGAACATATGACGGCCGTGGCCAGGGGGGCTTTTTATCAGGTTCGCCTGATACGCCAGTTGCGTCCCTTTCTGGATCGGGACTCCCTATGCACGGTCACTCATGCCCTCGTCACCTCTCGCCTGGACTACTGTAATGCTCTCTACATGGGGCTCCCCTTGAGGAGCACTCGGAAGCTCCAGCTGGTCCAGAATGCGGCCGCGCGGGTGATTACGGGAGCGACTTGGCGCTCCCATGTGACACCTTGCCTGCGCGAGCTGCACTGGCTCCCGGTGGTCTTCCGGGTGCGCTTCAAGGTATTGGTTCTCACCTTTAAAGCGCTCCATGGCTTAGGGCCCGGTTATCTGCGAGACCACTTTCTGCCACCGATAACCTCCCACCGGCCAATTCGGTCCCACAGAGAGGGCCTCCTTAGGGTGCCGTCGGTCAAGCAATGCCGACTGGCGGCCCCCAGGGGGAGGGCCTTCTCTGTGGGGGCACCCGCCCTCTGGAACGAGCTCCCCCCTGGAATACGACTAATCCCAGACCTCCGTACCTTCCGTTGAGCTTTGAAGACCTTCCTATTCCAGCAAGCTGGCCTGGCTTAAAATTTTTTAAAGGGTTTTTAAGGGTAATGGGTTTTAATACTTCGGGAAGCCAATTGGATTTAATTTTGTTTTAAATTATTTTAAATTTTGTATTGTATGTATTTTAATTTGGCTGTGCACCGCCCTGAGTCCTTCGGGAGAAGGGCGGTATACAAATCTAATAAATAATAATAATAATAATAATAATAATAATTGCCCTTGAGGCGTCTCCTAGCCTCTTATCTCCTTTTGTTATGTCTTGAGCTCCGGAGCTGAAAACCTGAGCCTGTGGGAACAGGGCTGTTATGTCTTTCCTAGAGATAGATTAAAGGGTAACTTCTACGTGTGAAATGCATCACTCTCTGTAATACTTTTGCCTTTAAACTGTATAAATACATGGCCAGAAGAGGCCATCGGTGTTCAGACTTTTTGTTTGCCTTTGGGCTGTTTGAACCATGCACAATAAACTTTTTCCTGCATTGGAGAGCTTGGCCTAGTCTCGTTTCATTTCCTTCAACACTGCTGTAATTATATGGATGATTAAGTATCTTATTTCTTTTTCATATGACCCAGTAATTATTCCCAGTAGGAAAGTTTCTGGCCTCATTTCTATTTGTTGATTTGTAATTTCTTCTATTTGTGTTTTAATTATTTGCCAGAATTGTTTTGCCTTATGGCAGGACCACCACCAAATATAACATTTTCTTTTCTCGGCTTTAGTACTTTGACTTCCTCTTTGTTCTTCTCCCTTCTCTAAAATTCCCAAGTGCCAATTAGCTGCTCGTTTCCTCGCTGGGACCTTTTAGAGTTTTTTTTTTTTTTGAAAAAATATTCCTTTTCTACCTGTGAGTTGGCCAATCACTCACCCTGTATCAATACCCCGTCCAAACACCACTCCTGCACAAAATCTTATTCTGGTTGGCCCAGCTTTAAAGCGGTCATTTTAAATGGTTGCTGCCCCTGCCGCCAGTTTGAAGAGCTGCCTCTGACTTTCCAAAGAACTTTCCTGTTCCTCTTCGTTGTCTGAGGCACCTCTCCTTCATCATCATCCCTACAAGATGGTTCCAGTCCAAAGACTCACCAACAGCGGTTTGTCTGGCTGGATTTTCGCCGGGCTCATCGGAGCCTGCTAATTTCCAGCCAGTCTTGCTGCAACACTTCCGGTTTCCCTCACCTTTGTCTAATTCTTGATGAATAGGGATGACCTGCAATCTCTACAAACCATCCTAGATATTGAGTAAACTGTTACATATTACAGCAGCTCAGTTTACATAAATGGCTTGCTTTTAGCTTGCTATGAGTGCAAAGCCACATATTAGGTACATTCCTGATCACCATGTTAGATAGAAATATAATCATACTAATACTTCAGACTATACCTGTTTAAGAATTGTTTAATCTATTTTAATTTTATAAACTATAGAGCTGAGCACTGTCAAATTAAGATTTGTTTTTAAATATGCAAATTGCATTCTTCTCTCCAAGGATAAGTCTAGAGCCATTTTTTATTCTTATGTGTGCACCACAATGCAGGAGATGAGAGGCTATCACTTGCAGGAAGAGAAGGAGTGGATCCTCTTATTCTCCCCTTGCTTTGATTCACTGTTTTCTGAGTAAGCTTATCTTACTCTCAGAATTGGAGCTATTCTGGGAAAAGTACACTTGAACCTATATTTTGTTTTATAAAAAGTGGGCAAAATGAATAGAGAGGAAATAAGGCTTTAAAAAAAATACAGAAAGAGACTTAGCAGGTTAAGGTAGCACAATTTCAAATCCTCCCAAGATCCAGGAAGCCATAAATGCACTCCCACTCCCTCTCTCCCTCTCTCTCTCTCACGCATACACAGCCCCATTGTAAAATATATGGCAAATAAATTTAACAAATACTTACATTATTTATTTATATCCCACCTTTATCATTTTATACATAGTTCAAGGTGGTAAACAGGATTAGTATGTTGGTAAAGAATGTCAGGTAAAGAATGCCAATTGGTGGGATCCAGGAAGAGAGCCTTCTCTGCTATTGCCCCTGCCTTATGAAATATTCTTACCCCAGAGGTGAGGCTTTCCTGGCCTTCTGAAAGGGGGTTAAAACATGGCTCTACATGGAGAGCCCAATCATGGGATTGGTTGGAGCCTTGACAACCCTTCCTTTGCTTTTGTTAACTAATCTGTAACAGGAATTAATTATTCTTGCCTTCTTAAAATTTTATGATTTTTTAAATTATAAATTTTATAATTTTAACTGTAATTTTAATGTTTATATTGTGAAGTTTTATTGTACATCACCCACAATCCCTCGTTGAGGGAGATGAGTGGTTCAAAAATATAAAAAACAAACAAACATATTTAATGCTCCTTCTTCCCCATTTCCCACTCAACAACAATCCTCTGAGGTGGATTGGGCTGACAGAGTGTGACTGGCCCAAAGTCACCCAGCTCACTTTTATGCCTAAGGTAGGACAAGAACTCACAACCTGCTGGTTTCTAGGCCAGTACCTTAACCACTAAACCAAACTGTTGTCTATTTTGAATAGGGTTCTGTTTTAAAATAATCAGAGGGTGCAGGCTTATATTCTTGTTATTAGCTGAGTATAAAAGAAGGATAGCAAAAAAGCCACTGTTAACATCTTCCCATCAGAGAGTCCAAGGACTATCAAAGGATTTTTTTCCCCACACTCCAATAATTCCCATGAAGATACTGAAATAAGTTCATAATAAGAGGTGTATTTTATTAATTAGACATATTCCTTTCTGCATTACTAATTAAATACAAAGAAAATATTGTGTTATTCTCAGATTTAGAGAAATTCTTTGGAAATAAAAAATTAGGAAAAATCATTACTGAAGTTTACTGTCATATACAATTAACTTTTAAGCAATCTGAAATAACATTACATACAGTGGAACCTCTGGTCACAACCATAATCTGTTCCATAACTTTGGTCGCAACCCAATTTGGTCATGACCTGAACCTAACCAAAATTAATGCAGTGGCCACACGAGGTCACTGTTGTTTGGCGCTTACAAAAAAAATGGTGTGGAAGGGGAAATCGGCCACAGCCATGTTTGATCACCACCCGAGTATCGTGACCAGATTCAAAAATTTTGTGAATTTTTTGGTCGGAATCCGATTTTGGCCATGGTCAGAAGCTTTCTACTGTAATTAGGTTAAAGATGTGGAAAATAAAATGTCTGCTTAATAGTAATGTTCATGATTCCTTTTCTCATATTGAGGTTAAATTTCATTTCAGTTATCTCTAAATTATTTTAATATATGTATTATATAATATTTAGGCGAGAACTTTACTTAAATCTAAGTCTGAATAGAGCAGCGGTTCTCAACCTGGGGGTCGCGACCCCTTTGGGGGTCGAACGGCCATTTCCCAGGGGTCACCAAAGCCCTCTCTCACCCCCCCGCCTTCACTCACCCTCACCCTCTGCCTCTGTTGGATCGCCCGGTCGCCGTTCGCTTACCCCGCCCACTCCCAATCTATTGCTGCCTCCGGAGTCCCAGCTGATGGCTAGAGGGAAAAAAACTTTAAATTCTTGCCGCGGGGCTTCAAAGAGCTGGCTGCAAAGAGGTAAATTCCTGGAGCAAGTTTTTTCCCCCTACCTATGCTGAAAAGAGAAATTGAAACTAAGGAAGGGTCTTTGTTGCAACGTGACAAAATCAGGCAGAGAGATTTCTTTTTCTTTTTCCTCACCAAAAAAGGTAAGTGCAAAACTGCAAACAATGGGAAATTTAGGGCAAGAGGAGGTTCAAGATTTTAAAACACAAAAGAAAAAAAGCTCTATTTAACTAGGGAATTGTAATAATTGAGATACTATTAATTGTATATTGTGTTGAAAGCAGAAATGGTTAAGTTGTGGTTTGGAGGAATATATGGGGGAAATTATTTGGTTTATTATTATTGGTAAATATAATTAATTGATTTGTAAGAAATTGGATTGCATGGAAATAATTGGAATATTCATGTTCATATTGATTAATATACAAAAAAGATAGTTATATAACTAATTGATTTATATTAAAATGTTGAATTTGTATTAAACAACTGTATTACATAATTAACCAATGTGAGGATGGATATAAAAATAGATGACAATGTGAAGGGATAGAATAGAAGGGAAAAATTGAATTTGATTAAGATTAGAGATGAGGATGAAGGGTAATATTGGTTTTTTTAAAAAATAGATGAGGAATAAATATGGTAAAAAGGAAATATAGAAATTGTAAATTTAATTGAAATGACTAAATACTGTGTTGGAAGAAATATCCTTCTGGGTTCTGCTCCAAGTGGGGAAAAAGACACTGGAAACATGGAGACTGCTTGGAAAGATGGTTTAATGGTGGACAGGATCACATGGCTTGATGGGGCCATTATGTTAGTTTCTGTTGCTATTGTGTTGCAAATGTCCTTTGACAAAGGATTGACTTTCTGCCTCTGGCCCATTAACAAAGGCTGTGGGGCAGGAAGGTGGGAGCTGCTTTGTCTGTAAAATATGCTTCTCCATTTCTCATCCAGGTAGGGAAATATAATATTCTGCCTTTTTAATATTTCCCAAAATATTTCATTCTTCTAGGAAAGGGGTGGGTGCTAACCTCCTACAACTGTTTAAATTTGTGAACTGGCCAAATACTCTTTGTATGTTTGTAGGTGTGTTTCTAATTATTGCTATTTATTGCTATTTGTTCTCTTTTATTCTTTAAAGTTTAACAATTCATTCTTTATCTTAATATCTTAATATTTGTTTGGGGTTGGTTTTCTTCCCTTTCATCTTTTTTATTGTACAGCAATCTTTCTCCTCAAACCTACCACCTTTGTCTTTTCTTTCTTACTTACTTTCTCTTCCCCTCCTCGTCTTCTTCTCCCTACTTCCTCTTTCTTTCTCCTTCTCCTCCTCTCTTCCTCCCTCTCTTACCTTCACTCCTCCTCTAATTTCCCTTCCCTTCCTTCATCCCTCTCTATTGCTGTATCCTTTTATGCATATGGACTACTCAGAGGGCTGAAAAAGTTATTTTTGATTGGTCCTCACACTTTTGACCAGTCCTCGAACTTACGACTGTCCTCACAATTTATGTTTTTGCCCTATCTTGTCACCATGGTGAAGAGAAGCAGTTGTGAAATGAGTGATACAGTTGTTAAGAATGGTACAATGGGCATAAATGATGACCAGTCATAACTGCGAAGACCGGTCAAAAGTGCGAGGACCTGTCAGAAATCACATTCTTCAGTCCTCTGGGTAGTCCTTTTGTGCACAGGGACTACTCAGAGGGCTGAAAAAGTTATTTTTGACTGGTCCTCGCACTTTTGACCAGTCCTCGAATTTACGACTGTCCTCACATTTTACGTTTTTTGCCCTATCTTATACCATGTTGAAGAGAAGCAGTTGTGAAATGAGTGATATGGTTGTTAAGAATGCTGCACAGGCGTAAATATGAGGATGGTCATCAGTGTGAGGACCAGTCAAAAGTGCGAGGACCTGTTAGAAATGACTTTTTTCAGCCCTCTGAGTAGTCCCTATACACATAGCCATGGCCATCCGGTCACATGACCAGCTAGTCACGCCCACCCAGTCACATGACCTCCAAGCCACGCCCACAGAATAAGCCACGCCCACAGAACCGGTAGTAAAAAAATTAGAACCCACCCCTGGTTGGGGGTCACCACAACATGAGGAACTATATTAAAGGGTCGCGGCATTAGGAAGGTTGAGAATCACTGGAATAGAGGAATAATATTTATGACTCTGGGCAACTGAAATATACCCAACCTCAAAGCTTAGCATATTTGTCCCAACTCTATAGTTAATAATTAATTCATACACCAAACAAATATTTATCATAACATATTTATTTTGCTGCCACTTCCTATACAATCTTGTTCCAAATGATTTTTTTTTCCAGCATCAAAATATGTGGTTCAGTTTATTATGGTGGAAAAATAAATGTTATTAAAGAAAGTTTTTTTCTGCCTCAGCAAGAACAGAAGATACTACTTTCCTTGCTTCTGTCTCTATTCCCTTGGGAACTTTGAGGAGTGTGAGGGAGATGATTGGAAGTCGCAGTTAAGGGCTGGTAAATGAAATAACCAGGTTAGGCAGCACCAAGAGATCTGGAAGGTTTAATGAAATTATTTATGTATTTATTTATTTATCACATTTATATGACTGCCCATCTCACACAGGTATCTCTGGGTTGTGCAGAATAAAACCATTAAAATGTAAAAACCAGTTAGAACAATTATATAATTAATATATGTAAAAACAAAATCGTTAGACGGTTAAATTAAGATGCTATATGTAGTGCGACCAACACATGCATTCTATGTTGCCAGGGGTTTTCCAGGCCTGATGAAAAAAGCATATTTTAAGGCTTTTTGAGAGGCAACATAGGTTGGGGCTAATCTCAACTCAAGGGGGCTGATGTTAAAGACAACAGGGGCTACAGTAGAAGAGGCTCATCTTCTGGGTCCCGTCAGATGAAACTCCTGCAACATGATTTTCTTGCTGGACTTGATGGGAAGGGTAGAAGGAATTGGGGAGAAGTGGTTCCTCATATAACCTGGCCATCAACTAACATCTAAGGGGGATATATTTGCAATGGCACCTAAATTATCTGGGGATTACTCTATTTCAGAGAGACCATTCTCTCTTTTTTTAAAGAAAAGATTGTTTTATTGTTAAACAGACAGACAAGCATAGAATACATCTTTTCTGAACAGAACATTGACTCGGTCATAAATTTGTACAAATTTTTGTTCATCTTTAACACAATTTTATACATTCAATTTTTAGCATAACATCTATTTCTCTCTAATTTAAAAAAAATCTAATGTTACTCTTCATCTTAACTTAATTCAATTTTTTTCTTTTTCCTCCCTAAAATTTGATCACCTTAATTTGCATTGACACAACATAATACTATCTCCAATTATTTATCAAATGTACCAAATAATACAATTATTTCACATTTCTACATCATTCAACATATTAATAAAAACCAATTAAATCTAAATCTTACCCCCAATATGACAACTATTACAGTCTTATATGTTAAACTTATTCATATTTCTAAATCTTATTGCAATTTTAAACTTCCATACATTTTTGCCCTTCCTCTTAACTTCTATTCCTAATATAATTCAATTTTTTTCTTCCCTAAAATTTGAACCCCTAAATTTGCATTTACACAACATAATATCATCTCCAATTTATTTATCTAATATTCCAAATAATACAATTATTTCAGGTTTTTGTTATGGTTTCCCTAATTAATTAAGAGTATTCAATAGAGAATCAATTAAATAAAAATCTTAATTCAAATAATACACCACAATGCAGTTCCCAATCATTTCCTTAAATTCTCTCTATTCCCAAAAGTACAATTCAACAACTTTATAGAAACCAAATAAGTATGATTTTTTTCTACTTAGTTCATTGTCCCATATCATTTCAACTTTCTTTTCTTCTTTTCAATTCCAAATATATAATTAAAAATATTCCAATTATTACCATTTCCCTAATTAAGACTATCCCAATTATTACATTCATCATACATACATATGTTAAATTGCTTAATTAATATCACAATTCTCCCTTTCCATTTCTGTATTTTTTTTCTTTCTTTTTCTTTCTTTTCTTTTGTGCTTTAAATTTCTGAACTCTCTCCTCCCTTTTTCTTATCTTTCCACCGTTAATCCCCGTGTAATCATTTTGTCTTTTAAAGTCATAAACTCTTCTGTTTTGCCCTGCATTTTTCCTTATTTTCCATCCCTTTTCCCTTTTTCTTATTTTTCCACTGATAATCCCAGCGTAATTATTTAAGTCTTTTATATTCTTTTTATTCCGCCCTCTTTTTCTTTGCTTCTTTCCCCCTTTTCTGTTTCTTCCCTTATTAATGTAATCTCTGAATTTCTCTTTTTTATTATTACTAGCCGCATAATCATTTAGTTCTCCATAGTCAATCTCTTTGTCTTTGTTTTCTTTATTATCAGTCTCTTTTTCTTGCTTCTGCTTAATTATTTCCTTGTCAATCTGAATAAATTCTAAGTCATTTTTTAGTTCATCAGGTTTTGATTTTACATGCAATATTATAGTCATTTCCCTTATTTCCATCTTCAATGATAAGTACATCATTTCATCATTTCCTTAAATTCCTCCATTTTGTACTTTTTCAGTTAATAATATTCCAGTTTCAAATTGCATTGTAATCTTCCTTCTTTAATCATCAAGTCACACTTATAGACAAACCAAGCCTCCTTAAAAATTCACAGCTGTCTCTTTCAAAGTTCAAGGTTTATTATTCTTTTTTTTTCCAAAACAGAAATTCAGCATTGTAATGGACTTTTTCTTTCCTTCTGAAAATGGCTCTCTATAATCCACAATTGCAATCAGCAACCTAGAAAAGTATCCATTTTATTTGCAATCTACATTGAACAGTCTTTGCTTGTTTAATTTTCCTTCTTCTTCCTTTTCACTTTTATATGCATCAAATCAGTTTAAAAACTTGGTCCAAATTTACACAGTCCAAATTCCAACTTTACTTCCAATTTGATTTACAAATCAATTTCAATTTAAAAGCTTTAACCAATCCTTTCTACAGCGGGCTTTTCTTCTCTCTTTAAACTTCTTTTAAGGTTCACTAATTAGGGAAAAATCTTTCGGGTTGTCAATTCTTCTAATTTATTTTTTTTAAAGTTCTCCAAATATTTGAATCCAGCACACAATTTTCTAATCGGAGGTGTGGTTTTTTTGACTTTGTAGCTTCTGCTTTACTCTTCTTCTTCTGTCCTTTCTCTACACCTATTCGCCGCTGTTAAACTGCTAGGACTTTTATAGTTATTTTAAAAATAGTCCTCTTTTTTTCTCTCTCTCTCTCTCTTCTGCTTGTGATTTAGCTGTCACTCACCCAGCATTGATGTTCTGCTCACTTTTCCGCTCCTGCACAGTGCTTAATCTGTTTGCCCCAGCTTAATTGGCGGTCACAATGGCCGCCGCCCCCCGCTGCAGAGTCAGGGAGAGCTTCCTCTGACCTCCAAGGAATTTGCCTGTTCCTCTTGGTCTTCCGAGGTGCCTCTCCTTCCCTGTCCCTACAGGACAGATCCGGTCCAAAGACCCCTCTACAGCGGTTCATCAGCCCGGGATTTTGTGAAGCTCATCAGAGCCCACTAATCCCTGACTGTCTCTCTGCAATGCTTCTGATCGAATTTCAGAGAGACCATTCTCAAACAAGCACCATAACTGTAGACTTCCTTCTTTGTTAAGTTTCACTGGATGCTCAATCATGGTCTAGTGCAGCGGTTCTCAACCTGGGGGTCGCGACCCCTTTGGGGGTCGAACGGCCATTTCACAGGGGTCGCCAAAGCCCTCTCTCGCCCCCCTCCCCCCACGCCTTCATTCACCCTCACCCTCTGCCTCTGTTGGATCGCCCGGTCGCCGTTCACTTACCCCACCCACTCCCAATCTATTGCTGCCTCCGGAGTCCCAGTTGATGGCTAGAGGGGGAAAAAACTTTAAATTCTTGCTGCGAGGCTTCAAAGAGCTAGCTGCAAAGAGGTAAATTCCTGGAGCAAGTTTTTTTCCCCCTACCTATGCTGAAAAGAGAAAGCGAAAGGAGGGTCTTAGCTGCAACGTGACAAAATGAGGCAGAGAGATTTCTTTTTCTTTTTCCTCACCAAAAAAGGTAGGTACAAAACTGCAAACAATGGGAAATTTAGGGCAAGACGAGGTTCAAGATTTTAAAACACAAAAGAAAAAAAGCTCTATTTAACTAGGGAATTGTAATAATTGAGATACTATTAATTGCATATTGTGTTGAAAGCAGAAATGGTTAAGTTGTGGTTTGGAGGAATATATGGGGGAAATTATTTGGTTTATTATTATTGGTAAATATAATTAATTGATTTGTAAGAAATTGGATTGCATGGAAATAATTGGAATATTCATGTTCATATTGATTAATATACAAAAAAGATAGTTATATAACTAATTGATTTATATTAAAATGTTGAATTTGTATTAAACAACTGTATTACATAATTACATAATTAACCAATGTGAGGATGGATATAAAAATAGATGACAATGCAAAGGGGTATAATATAGAATAGAAGGGAAAAATTGAATTTGATTAAGATTAGAGATGAGGATGAAGGGTAATATTGGTTTTTTTAAAAAATAGATGAGGAATAAATATGGTAAAAAGGAAATATAGAAATTGTAAATTTAATTGAAATGACTAAATACTGTGTTGGAAGAAATATCCTTCTGGGTTCTGCTCCAAGTGGGGAAAAAGACACTGGAAACATGGAGACTATTTGGAAAGATGTTTTAATGGTGGACAGGATCACGTGGCTTGATGGGGCCCATTGTGTTAGTTTCTGTTGCTATTGTGTTGCAAATGTCCTTTGACAAAGGATTGACTTTCTGCCTCTGGCCCATTAACAAAGGCTGTGGGGCAGGAAGGTGGGAACTGATTTGTCTGTAAAATATGCTTCTCCATTTCTCATCCAGGGAAATATAATATTCTGCCTTTTTAATATTTCCCAAAATATTTCATTCTTCTAGGAAAGGGGTGGGTGCTAACCTCCTACAACTGTTTAAATTTGTGGAGCGGCCAAATACTCTGTTCAAAGAAAATATGTTGTATGTTTGTATGTGTGTTTCTAATTATTGCTATTTATTCATATTTGTTCTCTTTTATTCTTTAAAGTTTAACAATTCATTCTTTATCTTAATATCTTTATATTTGTTTAGGGTTGGCTTTCTTCCCTTTCATCTTTTTTATTGTACAGCAATCTTTCTCCTCAAACCTACCACCTCTCTCTTTTCTTTCCTTCTTACTTTCTCTTCCTCCCCCTCTTCTTCTCCTCCCTACTTCCTCTTCCTTTCTCCTCCTCCTCTCTTCCTCCCTCTCTTACCTTCACTCCTCCTCTAATTTCCCTTCCCTTCCTTCATCCCTCTCTATTGCTGTATCCTTTTATGCATATGGACTACTCAGAGGGCTGAAAAAGTTATTTCTGACTGGTCCTCGCACTTTTGACCAGTCCTCGAACTTACGACTGTCCTCACATTTTACGTTTTTGCCCTATCTTGTCACCATGGTGAAGAGAAGCAGTTGTGAAATGAGTGACATGGTTGTTAAGAATGCTACAATGGGCATAAATGATGACCAGTCATAAGTGCGAAGACCGGTCAAAAGTGCGAGGACCTGTCAGAAATCACTTTTTTCAGCCCTCTGGGTAGTTCTTTTGTGCATATGGACTACTCAGAGGGCTGAAAAAGTTATTTTTGACTGGTCCTCGCACTTTTGACTAGTCCTCAAACTTATGACTATCCTCACATTTTACGTTTTTGCCCTATCTTGTCACCATGGTGAAGAGAAGCAGTTGTGAAATGAGTGACACAGTTGTTAAGAATGCTGCACGGGCATAAATGTGAGGATGGTCATAAGTGTGAGGACCAGTTAAAAGTGCGCGGACCTGTCAGAAATGACTTTTTTCAGCCGTCTGAGTAGTCCCTGTACACATAGCCATGGCCATCCGGTCACATGACCAGCTAGCCACGCCCATCCAGTCACATGACCTCCAAGCCACACTCACAAAATAAGCCACGCCCACAGAACCGGTAGTAAAAAAATTTAAAACCCACCCCTAGTTGGGGGTCACCACAACATGAGGAACTGTATTAAAGGGTCGCGGCATTAGGAAGGTTGAGAACCACTGGTCTAGTGGTTAAGGCACCAGGCTAGAAAATGGGAGGTAGTGAGTTCAAGTCCCACCTTATCCAATGAAGCCAGCTGGCTGACTTTGGGCCAGAAATTCTCTCTCTGCTGTGGGTAAAATATAAGGAAGATGTATTGGATGAGTTCACTGCCTTGAATTATTTGTAAAATTAATAAAAATAGGAAATAAATAAATAAATAAATGTAATTCAGCCAATTCTATACATTCAAACTTTTGATTAAAGTTTGTCAGCTATGCTTTTTGCTATGTCATACAGTCCTCAATTTACAAAAGTCCATTTAATGACTGTTAGCAGTCACAACAGCCTTGGACTTCCATCATAAAACATTGCACTGTCCCCAGTCATATGACCGCATTTTGGGTATTTTGCAATCTGTTTGCCCTTACAGTCGCCAAATGCCCTACAATCATATGATAAGCACTTGCTGTCTTCTCTGATTGCGGTATTGTTTACTTGATTGCTGGTCTGATGTTAACTTTGGAGTTAATCTATGCTAATCTGGGTGTTGATTGCTGGTGAGAGGTGCTTGGGTCTTTTTGTTCCTTTTTGGGCTGGGTGATAATCTGTTTTGCATAATCTACAAAGGTTGTTAATATCTATGTGTCTATTGACGGCTGATTTGTCAGAGTGCCAGGCTTCTAGAAATTCCCGAGTGTTTTGGGACTTAACACATTTGGTCACATTTTCCCAATTAAAACTATGGTTAAATCTGTCTATATTTTGTGAAATTAGGAAATGTTTATCATGTCTTCTGACTGGTCGTTGTGTTTGTGGATGCGTTCTGCCAGTCTTCTGTCTGTTTGTCCTATATAGTGGTTGTTGCAGCTCTTACATTGTATGTTGTAGATGACTCTTGTTTTTTATTCTGGGATTGTTGGGTCTTTTGGCTTCCTTAGGATGTTTTGAAGGACTTAGTTGGCTTGTGTGCTATGCTGATTCCATGTGGTTGTAGTACTCTGTTGGTGCTTTCTGAGATATTCTTGATGTATGGCAATGTAATTCTTTTTAGGGTTTAGGTTGGGTTGGGTTGGGTTGGGTTGAGTGGTCAGGGACCTTTTGATAAAGTTGGACAAGTCTTTATTCAACTCATGGTTAATAAACAATCTAAAAGATAAGATCTCCAACCTCCATGTATTTTGCTGTGCCCTCAAGACCCTGCTGTTCCATCAAGCCGGGCTATCAATGTAATGATTTTTAAATTGGGTGTTTTAAATTTTTGGGGTTTTAAATCTGAGCTGAAATTTTTTAATAATTTTAATTATTTTTAACTGATGTCTGTCTTTGTACTTTTAATAGGCTGTACACCACCCTGAGTCCTTCGGGAGAAGGGCGGTATAGAAATAAAATTATTTATTTATTTATTTATTTATTTAAAACAATATGTAGATTTTGCCAAAATACTTCAATAAATAGTAAAAACTCTTCAAGTTTTACTTTTTTAGACCTCATAATGAATGCAAACTACAAGATGTTAGTAAGTTCCCATTCTATAAATTAATCAACAAATGGAAAAGGGAAAAATTTATTCACTTTCAGAATTACAGCAACTATTATATTCCATAATATCCTCTTTCCCTTCCTTCCTTCCTTCCTTCCTTCCTTCCTTCCTTCCTTCCTTCCTTCCTTCCTTCCTTCCTTCCTTCCTTCCAGAAGCTGAGTATATAAATGGTCAAGCCTTTATTTCATAGGTCAGAAAAATGAAAACAATATATTTGTTGTACTAGTGTGCCAAAATGATTTCTCTACCATTTCTATATCCTAATGTAAGTTTAATAAATAAAGTGCAGTCCAGTTATTTTGCATCATAATCTGAATTCTAATAATCTCTATCTACTGAATATGCTTTTCAGGGTTTATTATAGTTGTGAACTAAAATATGTAATATTTACAAATATATAACCTAATCCCTTTAATGTATTGATAAAGGCTTTATAGCGAGGGTGAGAAATTAATTTTCCCAAAGGGCCACATGAGAAACAAGAATTGGTGTTGTTCTGTCCTCACAACTACACACACATTACTCTGTGTGCAGTTGACATGCAGCTAAACCCACATAACCTCCAATAAAATAGGCTATGTTCATAGATCCGGATGCTTTATTAAAGAAACAGGATGGCTGCTAAGTCCTCGGACTTAGGACGTGAGTTCCTGATTGTCTAAGATGTGCTGCCGTTCCGGCGGGAGAATCCAGACCCTACCATTGATTGAACACTTTGACAGCAATCGTATAAATAGCTGTCAAAAATGTGAGTTACTGTTCTGTTCCTGTTGCTCTGTTCTTGCTGTGAGTTAAGCCAATAAAAGGTTTGTTAGCTTCTGAGCCTGCCTTACCTCAGTTATTAACCACCCATTGCCTAACAGAGCAATGGTGAAACTGAGAAAAATAGAAACACATGCAATGAGAACCCAATACAAAATAAGCAATGTTGAGTGAGCATAACAATTAAGAAATACAGATAACTCTAAATCTCACCAATGATGCGTTGTGTATGGGATGCAGATTTTTGTCCTCAGATGAACATGTGCCATGGATTAGGCTGTGTTCTGCCCCAACTATGGATCCCAAAGAATGTAGCACACACAAACTCCGAACAAAACTCAGTTTACTTCAAAACACAGTCTTTTGCAAGCTGTTAATAAAACATTCTTAACAACCTGCCAGAAATTCCACAGATAAGATAGAGTCTTACTAGAGTTGGCAGAAAGCCTAGAACCTAGGTTTGCAGAGAAAATTCAAACTCAGTGATCAGCGAACAAACGAACAAACATACTTTGTTTCCTGCAGCTTTTTACAAGCTGTGTGTAAACTTAAATAGATTAAGAGAGTGGCTAATTAGCCCTAAGTCTTACTCTCGAGAGACCTCCTCCTGAGTAACCACTTCTGCCTTCTGGCAGCTCTGTGTGCTCATGCATCGAGAAGAGGCTCCTCCACTTCATCCTCTTCACTTAAAGGAACCTCTGGAGGTTCTGAAGGCCCTGGCTGAATCCCTGCCTCTGGCACCACATCTTCTTCAGTCTCCTCGCTGTCCGACTCGAGCACAGGCTGCTGTCCGGCTCGCTGCACAGGCTGCTGGTGCGACACCACACCAGTCTCCTCATTGTCGGGATCAGCAACAATCCATGCAGGCCGCTGGCAGGCCATAACAGGCTGTATTCTTCCTGGTGCTTCTGTTTTCTCCAAATTCTAAAGGAAATAGAGTCTGGCTTCCCAGGATGCACTTATTTTTTGGAATGAGGATGCTGGGAAGATGATCCTTCAAGGGCCAGGTCATCTTCCAAACAATACAGATTAGTATTTGGCCCCAGCCACTAGATAGGGCCAGAGAACAACAGTATATACATGTACACAAATTATATATGGGGGCATGACAGTTGTGGAGGGCTGCTGTACCCCTCCACCATCCCCCACTGTACCCTTCCAGCCCCCATCTCCCCATTGCTGTCTGACTATACTCAATCCCTACACTGCCATCGCCACCTCCTGCTGCTGCTGTTTCCCCCAACAAAGGGTCAGATGTGGCCCATGGACAGTAAAATGCCCAGGTCTGCATTATAGTGTGCCACTGAAGATCTTAGTAATCAGTTGAATGTGATGGAGCTTGTGTTGCTCCATTCAGCAAAGCCATAAATCCTGTAGATTTTCTATAGTTACTAAAATTCCTTTTGGCAGGGCAAAGCAAAGTTGTTTTGCCTTCAATCATGTATAATGTAAAATGTGATCTCCAGGGAAGATTAACATTTTGGACTATATGTTTTAATATGGGTCTTAAGCTCACCATGAAGCACTCATGAATCCATCACTTATAAGAATGACCTCAGGATGCATAAGGAAGCTGTAACTAATAATAGCAAGGCTGGAAAAGACATTAAAATGAAATCAAGTAAAAATGTTTTACTTGTAGACCTTAAATGTAGACTTTAAAATAGTTATACAAATGAAACAAGGTTTTTTTGAAATACAGTTTTCATATAATATTATGACAGCTTTTACAAATTGTAAAAGGAGACAGCAGGGGAAGCATGTTATCTATTAATCCTGATTTTAATTCATCTCTTCAATAGCATGTACTGGAAATTGTTTTCTTGTGGTTAAACTAGAAGACAGATCTTGGAGGAAAATACATAGAAAGAATTAGATTTACATTCCGGCTGTGGCTTGCTTATGAACTATATTCAAGAATGTTAACTTAATACTAAACTTAGTGCAACCTTTCAATAAAACTAATGCCTGTGATGTAGTGACCTGTAGAAGAAGCCCCAGTAGTTGCACCATTTGAAGGTAGAAATTCAGATGCTATAAATGATAACTACACAATGTCACCTTGTCTTATTTTAAAATGATGTTGTCTTTCATGTCTTTCATCAAGAGTTGCTTTTTATTTAAATAAGTCAGTGCTTAGTGCTATCTAGAATTAAGCTGTTATTACTCTTTTTTTAAAACAGAAGATTGTTGACTATTCAAACAAATAGTGACATTATTCCCTGAGTGGTACTGAAATGTATATGCATAAATCTGTTGAAAAGATTATCATGGCCTCTGTTGGATATCTGCACAAAAGCATATAAAAATAGGACTTCCTGGGAGCATTTTAAGTGTGTGTAGTGGGAGATAATTAATGATTCAAGCCTTCCTGTGTTTATTGTTAACTTTCTTAGCTCAGTGTGATCTGGTATATGTTTTGTCAAAAAAGAAGATATTTGTGAGGTAGAAGCTGGACTGTTTCTTAAGTATATAAATATACATTTTTTAAAAAAGAAAAGGAAAAGAAAGAAAAGAAACACCTTAAGCCCTTACTGTAGCTTCATTAAAAACAATTCTTTGATGGGTTTGCTCATATTATTGAATTGCACTGTGTGCTGACCATTAGTGACACACTTAACATTACAAAAATGACAGTTGAACTGCAGGGATGGGACACAGATATTTGCATCTTTGAAAGTCGGTTTCACTTTGACAAGGTTATCTCAATACCCAATTTTGTATTCTTCCCAGCTGACATTCTCAAATGCCCCTTGTTATTTTCTGTAGGAAAGCAGTGTTGGTTTATAGGATCCAAATGCCAGATGGAACAAAAGCCTATACCTATTTATAAAATTCGTTGTTCTAAAAAGGTGACATCAGACTCCTTCTTTTACTGGGCAAACAGATATTAATCTTTATTATATTATTCATTTTAATTTATATTTTGAATTTTTATATTGCCAGCCCTACTACATGATCAGGAAATCATCTCCATGAGAAACCTAAAACTACTTTTATTGAGATTGGCTGTTGTTCTGTTCATGGAACAAAGGCTAAAGAAGGGAGGCGAGGCAGGATAAACACTTCACAACATATTTATTGGCTAACAATAACAGCTAACAGTGACTTGCTGTGATTAGCTAACTACCTTAGAGAGCGAGCAAGGTTTTGAGGCACAGACAGCTCTTTTATACTTCAGCTGTCAGAGGCTGGGCCAATCAGGAGCTGCCAATTTCCCGCCGGCTGCCTGCTGGTGTTTAGACCTGCTCTCTAGGCTGCTCTCTTGGCCGCTTGTGCTTGCCATCCGAACGTAACACCCCTCTCTTCCTGGATGGCACAAACGTACTCAGCGAGGTAAGCCGGGCGTCTTCTGGTCCTCCCTGATCCGCGTGGCCCCTCGGAGACGGCTGCGGTAGGAGGACCCATGCCTGGCGCCTCTGGAACTCCTGGAGACTGCAGTTCAGCTTCGGATGGCACTTCGAACGGCAACGTGGGTGCAGTAACAACGGGTAAGTCTGCAGACCCCTCGTTGTCGGTTTGAGCCTCAGGAGTTGACTTGCTTTCGGGAGATGAGGCTCTGGCAGAACTCGGTATGACTAACCCGGATAGGGCTTCGTCTGTGATCGTCCCTTGTGGGGGCAACCAGCGATGGCGCAGCTGGTCCACGTGCCTCCGCCAGGTACGGCCGTCTCCTAGCTGAACTCTGTATGACTGTGGCCCCGTAACCTCAATAATCTGGCCCGGCACCCAACGGGGATCCCCCCCATAATTTTGGGCATACACCCACTCCCCCTCTTGGAAGGAACGGGCTCCACCACTTGAATCCAGGGGCTTTTCAGGAACATAGTCAGGGTGTAAACGGTCCAAGTCAGTTCTCAACCAACGGCCCATTAACAACTCAGCTGGGCTGAGGTTTGTCGTCGGGCATGGGGTCACGTGCTGCGCTAACAAATAGGTAGCTAACTTAGTATGCCAATCCCCAGGCGCCAATTTAGCTAGGGCCTCCTTGGCCGATCGCACGGCCCTCTCAGCAAGGCCATTTCCAGCCGGCCGGAATGGGGCTACCGTGACATGCCTAATGCCATGTCTTGCTAAATAAGTTTGGAATGTGGCTGACATTAATTGACGCCCATTGTCCGTTACAATCAAATCTGGTAGGCCATGGGTAGCGAATACCCTCCTGAGTGCCCTGACTACTGCCTCCACTGTGGTTGAGGCCATTGCCACCAACTCAACCCACTTAGAATAGGCGTCAACTATGATCATAAAGGTATGGCCTTGGAAGGGGCCCGCAAAATCCAAGTGGACCAGGGACCAGGGGGTCCTTGGTAACTCCCATTCCTAACTGGAGTCTTCGGAGGGGCTGAGCTAGTATGCTGGCACTGCTGGCAGTCGGCGACCCAGTTCGCGATCGCTTCATCTAACTTGGGCCACCATAGGTAACTGCGGCCTAAAGCCTTCATTTGGGCCACTCCCAGATGGCCATTATGCAAAGTGGCCAGGAATTGCCGCCTTAGCTCTACAGGAACAACCACCTTGGTGCCCCACAACAGGCAGCCCCGCAACGTGGAAAGCTCATGTTGCCGAGTTTTGTATGGGAGAAACTCAGAGTTGATTTGCCCTAGGGGCCACCCCCTTCTCACCCAGTCCAGGACTTGGCGTAAGATTTTGTCTTTGGTGGTGTACCAAGCGACGTCAGCGGCAGACACTGGACTCTGTTGGTCATCAATCTGTAGAATAGATGAGGCCGGAGCAGGGTCGTCGACAGGAGCAGGAAGGGGGCATCTGCTGAGGGCGTCAGCATTACCCAAGTCCTTACCCGGGCGGTGGGCCAGGCTATAATTGTAGGCCGCCAGGAATACGACCCACCTAGTCATCCGGGGGACAGGATCTGCGGAGACTGACGATCGCCGGCCAGAATTCCCAACAATGGCTTGTGATCTGTGAAAATGTGAAAAAAACGGCCATATAAATAATCATGGAAACGTTTAACGCCAGCCACGATGGCCAACGCCTCCTTGTCAATGTGCCCGTAATTACGTTCAGCGGCAGAGAGAGTTCTGGAGTAATAAGCGATGGGGGATTCAGTCCCATTAGGTAGCTGATGGCTCAAAACGGCCCCCACCCCGTAAGGTGATGCATCACAAGTCAGAGTCAATGGGAGTTCGCTGTCATACTGCACCAATACAGAATCCGAAATGAGGAGTCGTTTCACAGCCCGGAAAGCATCGGCCTCCTTGCGTCCCCAGGTCCATGGTGTTGATTTATCAAGAAGGTGGTGAAGAGGCTCTGCGACAGTTGCTTTGTGCTGCAAGAACATATTATAAAAGTTTAAAAGCCCCAGGAAGGCTTGTAATTCGGCTCTGCCAGTAGGCGGTGGGGCACTCTGGATAGCTTGCACCTTTGCAGGTGTAGGATGCAACCCGGCAGCATCAACGAGGTAGCCCAAGAACTCTACCTGAGGCACTCCCATTTTGCATTTGTTGGGCTTGAGTTTGAGTCCTGCTTGCCGGAAACGGCACGGAGACGGCTGGCAAGGTCAGCTTCTGACATGGCAGAGACGAAAACGTTGTCGAAGTAAGGAATTACTCCTGGCAATCCGTGCAGCAGTCTTTCCATGAGGCATTGAAAAATGCCTGGGGCGACACAGACCCCAAATTGCAGTCGTCTACAACGGAAGGCACCCCTGTGAGTGACAATCGTCTGGGCCTCTGCGGTAGCTGCGTCCACTTCCAGTTGTTGATAGGCTTGCGCTATATCCAATTTAGCGAAAATTGAGCCACAGCCCAACGAATGGAGGAGGTGATGTACCACCGGAACAGGGTAGGGGCGAGCCTGTAAAGCCTTATTTATTGTCGCCTTGTAGTCCGCGCAGATGCGGACAGAACCATCAGATTTTATTGGGGTGACGATAGGCGTCTCCCACCGAGCGTGATCTACCTGCTCTAATATTCCCTGCGCTATAAGTCTATCAATCTCCTTATCGACTTGAGCACGGAGTGCCAAAGGCACTCTCTGTGGCTTAAGGCAGATGGGGGCGATTTTGGGATCCAAATTAAAGGATATGGGGGTACCTGTATATTTGCCAAGACCCTCACTAAATACATCAGAGAACTCCATGAACAAATCAGAAAATGCAATAGAGGAAGTTGCATGAATACCTGTAATAGCTAACCCTAAAGCATCAAACCACTCTAATCCTAATAAACTTGGAAGTGTGCCATCAACAACAATTAAATTAAGGCGGCCACTGAAACCCTTGTACTTGATTCCAAATCTCCCGGATCCCAAAACCGGAATGTGATTACCTTGGTAGTCACGAAGCCTAAATGTACAAAAGGATAAACGCTTCCTAGACATCGAGGGCACCAGTCGTTTAAGAGTGCTCCACGAAATTATTGACACAGAAGAGCCAGTGTCCACTTCCATTCTACAAGGTTTACCCTCTAAGAGAACTGTGAGGAAACATTTTTTCCTCAAGTCTGATTTTGACTGGCCTATAACTGTCTCAGGGTGGCAGGCACCCTTGTAAATATTAAAACATTCTTCTTCCCTCCTACTCTGCCTGTTTCGGGGTTAGTAATTTCGGCTAGGTCTAGGAAGACTGTTATAATTATTATTATTATTACTGTTATTAGCTGGTTGGCTAGCTTTACAAACCCTAGCAAGGTGGCCTTTTTTACCACATCGTCTGCAGTCAGCATTTTTGAATCTGCATGAGGAACGGGAATGATTCCCTCCGCACCCTGCACATGGGGCTTGAGTCCTCAATCCCTCAGAATTCCCACCTTTCTTTCGGGTTGTTTGTAAGCGACTTACATCTTCCTCGCCCTCTGACAGCTGGTCAGACTCGACCTCAGTTTCCTCATGGTGAACCATGGTAGTTTTCTGGGCAACTTGTGGGCTGAGGTTCTGCCTTATCTCGGTAGCTGATTTAACTGATAATTCGGAGGCTCTAGCCTCATCTATAGC
This sequence comes from Arizona elegans, assembly GCA_022577455.1. Lineage (NCBI taxonomy): Eukaryota > Metazoa > Chordata > Lepidosauria > Squamata > Colubridae > Arizona > Arizona elegans. The sequence continues at coordinate 24,527,042 of JAKOOJ010000007.1, forward strand.
TGTTTGCAACGTGATATCTGTTCTAGCTAATAAGCGATGCTGTAAGCGGATATCCCTGATCCCACATATTAACTGGTCCAAAAGGATATCTTCTAAGTAATCTCTAAAGTCACAATACAAAGCGGCTGCCCTTAAGGCCGCCATGTATTGATTAATAGTTTCCCCTTCTGCCTGAAAACGGTGCTGAAATGCAAAACGTCTAGCAACTCTTTTTTTTTTTTTAATAAAAAGTTTTTATTTTCTGATCAAACGAGTATACAATATAAACATTCATTCAAACTATCATCAAGAAAAAGAAAAAAAAATCAATCCTTGGTAAACTCAATCTTCAACCCCTCCTCACCACCCCCCACCCCCGACTTCCCAGAACAAAAACAGGGCATAGATTTCACCAAACATTTGCTATAATAAACTAGCTAACTGCAAGATTTAATAACTCCCAAAACCCCTTAACTCCCCTTTTATAATTTCATCAACCTCCCTTTTTATAAGCTCAAAATAGCGTATAATCCAATAACTCTAAGAGTTTTAAAACCTTTAACAAATATTAAACATTCAAACCTTAAAAATTCTCTTAATATATCAGTAAAGTATTCAATTAATTTGCAAAAACATTTTCCCCCTCTTACTTTTCTCAAAGTTCAGATATTTTGAAATCTCATAACAGAAAATAAACCTTAGGTATTCACTAATTAAATTTCTACATTTTTTAAATTTCTAAATTTCCCCCCTTCATTATTCCTCCCTCCAACTTTAAAAATTTTAAAAGATAATCATCAACATAATTAACCATTAATACATAAACTAAAAAACCAAAAAAGATTAATCTTACATTCAACCATTAATGCATCATATTTAAAAATCAATATTTAACTTTATACTTTTTCCCCCTCAGTAGTTATAACACCTAAAACATAATCATTTTTAACCATAAGTAGAACAACTGCAAAGCCAAAAGAAAAGGTTAATCTTCCATTCTTGCTTTCTTTTTATATTTTTTCCAGTCTTTCTGCATCCCTCCTACTTCTATTTTGAGGAGGTTTTTCATTTTAATTTGAGGTTGATGTAACTTCAAAGATTGTCCCCTTTTTGAGAAAATTTCCTCTGATTTAGAGCCCCCAAATCGCCTCTTCTTGCTTATATAAATCAGTTCATTCCTTCACCTGTAGGACCAAAGTTTGTCAAGAGTTTGTGGAAAAAAGTTCAGTTGTTTCTTTTCTATTAAATGTATAAATGCCACTGGCAAATCTCCTTCATCTTCTGAAACTTCGAAAGTCTGGTCATTTACTACTTTTTTCCAAACCAAGTCATAATTTTGAAAGATTCTATCAATTTTTCCAAAAAGAGCAGAGAATAAGCTCGAAAATTCTTGAGAAGATTCTTCCACCTTCTCTGCTGCAATCAGAATATCTCCTGAATTGTCATCATGCTCCGTACTTGTTTTTGTCTCCTCAGTCATTTCTGTTGTTATCCCTTTAAGAATTGCTATTTGATTACTTATAGCTGCAGTATGATTATTCATGGCTTCTTTTATAAATTCTGTAAATTCTGCATCAAAATCCTTATAACTCTGTAAATCAGACAACTGTTTCATTTCTGAGACCTCCAAATAGCTTCCAGCACTTTCAGGATCTCCTTTCTTAGAAGCCATTTTATTTTAAAAAGATTTTCTTTCTTCCCACAACCATAAAATCATAAAGTCAGAGCCATCCTTTTGAGCAGCTTTCAGCAATTTCTTTATAAATCACCAAACGAAATAATCTTTTCCCAAACAGCTCTTCAAAATCTATTCCAGCAACTTAAAACCAGTCTCTGAGCACGAGTCTATTAGCAAAAACTTTCCTTTCTAACTTTCACTTTTAAAATCGCAACAAAGAAACGCCATCTTTACTTCCAGCTCAGAAAATCCAATTAGAAACATTGTATCCCCGGAGTTAAGTATTATACTTGCAAAAAGCTTGTCCTCCTGCTTCTGTTCCGCCTGCTTTTTTGAAATCATTTAATCTTCTGTTTGACAGCAGAAATTGGACGCAACGCCTAGCTCTGTAAAAAAAACAGAGTCCCCCCGGATCCGGAGCTTCAGTGGGCTGAACGGGGAGCTCTCACCCTCCTAACCCCTGGAATTAATCCAGGGGTTTTCGGGGAGCTCTACCCTCACCCACCTGCTCTCCTCCCCTTCTTTTCCCGAAGGGGAGATTTTCAAGCCGTTTGACAGCTGATTAGCGCTGTCAGAACGGCTCAACGGGATCGCAGGGGGGCGGTCTAAAAAGACCGTCAATGGCGCTGCGGAGCCAACCCGGAAGTCCCGTCTAGCAACTCTTGAGGGTAGAGGGGCATAGTGGCTTTTTAAAATGGCTAGCAGTGTCTCCCAGGGCACATTATGGACTGTCTGAGGTGCTAATAGTGCCCTAGCTGTCTCGAACATATCATGCCCACAGACACTGAGGAAAACAGCTAACTTCCTATCCCCTGGCAGACTTTTATAGTCATTTGCGACCGAATGAAACGGTCGAAGAAGGAATCCCAGGTCTCCACTGCCTGGTTGAAAGGGGCGAATGTAGATAGGGTGGACATCTTCCTGAAGAACAGCGTCAGACCTTAGAATTTGCGATGTCTCGTTGCTGTGGCTCAGCTCAGTGCTTCAGCTCTTGTAGTGGCTTCGCTCGACCTGCCGCCTCAGAGTAATCCCAATCCTTCGTCGCCAGTTGTTCTGTTCATGGAACAAAGGCTACAGAAGGGAGGCGAGGCAGGATAAACACTTCACAACATATTTATTGGCTAACAATAACAGCTAACAGTGACTTGCTGTGATTAGCTAACTACCTTGGAGAGCGAGCAAGGTTTTGAGGCACAGACAGCTCTTTTATACTTCAGCTGTCAGAGGCTGGGCCAATCAGGAGCTGCCAATTTCCCGCCGGTTGCCTGCTGGCATTTAGACCAATCGGCTGCTCTCTTGGCCGCTCGTGCTTGCCGTCCGAACGTAACAGCTGTGATAACAATCTTGCAAGTTGATTGTGCTGTGCTTTCCTGTTCTTATAGTTCAACGAATTAGGGAAGCATCTGTCTGAATCACATCCAAAAGTTATCTTTAAAATCTGGCCTATAAAAATGCTTCTTTTTGCCACTCCTGTATATTTCCATCATCCTTACTCTTTACAACCTTTTCTTTTTCTTTTAAATATTGATTGTTACCTTGAGGGCTTCCCAAAAAGACATGCTTTTAAAATATTTTTAATGTTTTAATTGTAATATACTTTTGAATCGTAAGCCACCCAGAGTCATTGACTGAGATCAGTGGTGAAATTGAATGAATGAATGAATGAATGCTATAAATCAAATGAAATCTAATAAAAATAAATACTATGCCATTTTTTAATTAAAATATCCTGGATGGATTGTTTGTTCTATTAAGATGATGATGATAATTGATATCCATTCAGTTGAGTCTAATTTTTGGTGATTCTATGCCCTCCACCAGAAGCCTGGTGAGATTTGAACTGCCAAACTGCAGGCAGCCGGCAGTCAGCAGAAGTAGCCTGCAGTACTACACTCTAACCACTGCACCATCACAGCTCATAATCTTGCACATCTTCCAAACTTGCACTATTTCTTTGAATTTTTCTATGCTCTCGCTGGTGTCAGCTTTCATAGTGTCCAGCCACCGTGTTCTTTGATGGCCTAATTTCCTTTTACTGCTCACTCTTCTAAACACTAGTCTTAAAGTAGCTTAGAAGACTCTCATTTTGCAATTCAGTTGGAATATATATAAAAGTTGCAAAGGGCAACTGTTTTCATATGGGACAGCAAAACATTTTTAATAATCCACAAGATAGGTTTTTTCCCTTGTGGAAAAAAATCTATTTTATGTGTTCTCCCAAGTAGAAATACTGGGATTGAACAGGTATTATTTTTTGCTACGTATTTTTTTATATTGTATGAAAATAACTATAGTTACCTCTGATATACAGAGTATCAAATCAAATAAATATTTACAGACTTAGGTTAAACACACTTCTCACATAATGACAAAGCAAAGTCAAGATCTCTCAGTATCCAAGGCAGGAAATACAAATGGCATTTCTCTTAGTTGAAAAATGTAGAGTAGTAAATAAAATAAATGAATATCTGTTGCTCCTTTTGGCATTCTTAAATTTTATTTGACTTTAGGTTAACCTTATGGCCTCCTTAGTTTTCTAGTTGATCACTGCAGAAAGTAATGTGCTACAAGTAAAACAGATCTATGCTTTGTCTTATTATATTCTTAACATGATGGAGCATAAGAAATGTTTACAAAGCAAATGTTTGTTTTACACCAGTGTTTTAGTTCAAAAATAAGCTTGTTAAGGAAAAACTAATGAAACATAGTCATCCAGTAAAAAACCTGTCATGATTTAAAAAGGAATATTATTGCAACATTATGATATGAATCCTGCAAATGCCAATGGATTGAAATAGTAGTGGAACTGTAGTGCTATTGGTGGTAGAAGCATGTTTTTAAAATATTGGGTCCAGATAATGGTCTTAAAGTCTATTGGAAATTTTCCTCAGTCTTTCTTCATGTACATTTTTGTGAATATTTGTAATATTCTACCAACAATCATGTGGATGAAATGATTCAATAGAGCAAAATGGCTGTCATGGGAGTCACAAAATGGCTGTCATGGGAGTCACAAAATGGCTGTCATGGGAGTCACAAAATGGCTGTCATGGGAAAAAGTTTTTCTTATTCACAAAATTGCTATCATAACTTGCATAGGTTATCACAATATTCTGTCCCATTGACCTGGACATCTCGATTATAGATACCTCCAATGGGGTGTTCATCTTTGCTGTTTTTCTAAGGAGATGGGCACATTTTCAGCTAAAACACTGGCCTATAGCAATCCACTATTTTTCTTTTATAAGACATCAACAAAGTAGACCCAAAGGGCATTCTTGAAAATAAAGATAACTGTGCAGGGTGGTCCTTTGCTTTGCAGTATGTCAGCTACCAATTTAATTAAACTTAAATTAAAACAATAGTTACTGGTTAGGATTCCTCCAGAAAAATTAGCAGCAACAGCAACAGCAACATTAATGCCTAGGTTAGAGACACCAGTGCAAATTGGATTCAGGGTTTTTATTATTTTGACATGTTGCATTGTTGTTAAAATTAATTTTGTCTATGTATTCATTCATTCCTATATTTATAAAATTTCATATGCTTTCTTCTATATAGATCATGTTACTAGCTTGCAGGCAGTGTTAAAATGAGCTTCACAACTGGTAATACAGATACACACAAATAAATATATAAATGTAAATATATACCTTGATAAAAGATGTTTTCTGTTTCTCCTTCCTTGACTATTAGGGAAGCATATGCAATATTTTGTTATTGACGTCTTGTATTTTAAATGTATTCCTGATGTTGATATTCTTATTGTAATGCAACCTTTAATATTCCTTTGGGATTGTGCCTTAAATTTTCTTTTCCCTTCTTTCCTTGAACCATAGCTTTGTCCATTCAACATAATATTGCATATAAAGTATTGCTTTATAAATACTAGTATGCTCTTCTGTGTTTTTTAAATCGATTATACAATGTCTTGAATACAAATACATTTAAAAGGATGCATTTTAGACTTCAAAGGTCTATATTAGGAAGATGAAAGGCAAGGAAATATTTGTTGTAATCTACACTGCCAGTATGAAAAATTGTAGGAAAAGAAGCATTTTTGTTAAAGAAAAATTTAACTTGATTTTTACAAGATCGTATTTTCCATTGTAATATTTAAATGGATTCTGGGTTCATAAACAAAGCATACATGTAAATCTTGTACATACTAATGTTAATCAAATATACTGCTGAGTTAGTAGTCCTGTCACATGTGAGCTACCTATATTGTTACTTTAATGTATTCCCTTACTACTTTGATAAAAGCCTTAAGATGTTGTGACAGGTGCTTTGAAATTTTCTTCTGATGTTACTGTATTCCTTTCTTCTCTTCCTTCTTCTTCCAAATTTTCTATTTTGCATAAACATGAGCAGGCACGACAGTTTTAGTTAAGGGGGAAATCATCAGTTAAAAGGGCAAGAAAGGCATACTCTCTGTTTTAGCTAAAAATATAAGCTCAGTGAAAGGTATCTGTAACTGTTTACATTTGATAAACAGCAAATGTCATCTTATATCATGCACATAATAAGGAAAGATCTATACACATTTAATCCCAACAACTTTATTATTGAGAAAGTTTCAGAATGAAACATTTTAAAGTATACCATTTAAATTAGGGAACTCGTAGACAATAGAACTTTAAACAAGTGAAATTCTAGGAAGTATATCTATCGTTTTGTGAAGACACAAGAGAAAAAAATCACAAAAATATGAAAAATAATAATAATAGACATACTTTCTACATTTTAATGACCAAATAGGAAGGAATTATAATGGCATGGGAGAATATCAGCACAGGGACAAAGTATAAGATTGAAATATCATCCATAATATAATTCTTACAAGTCACATCATTTCTGATATCGTTTATGAATGGGAATGATGGAAGTCAAATTACTATAATCGTTGAATTCATGATTTATCTAAGGAGGCAACAATGTACATATACTAGAGACGAGATAATTCTGTTTTTTGGGGAGGGATGGGGTCTGAATATTTTTTACATTCAGTAGATTTACTTTTCTTTATATTATAGTCTTATTCTATGTGTTGATTAGATGTTCTGTTCTGATATATCTTGTGATTTAATACAGATATCTTCTTTCTATTTTTAATTTATGAAAATTTAGTAAATTTCATTTACTTTATTCAGTTTTTCTCCTTAAGATTCAGATTTCTTATATGCATAAATGCAAAACACATTTTCATCTGTGATGGATGATTCATGTTTTCAATGTATTTTTATAGTGCTTGCAGTATTTATATGTATAGATAACCTGGATGGATGGAACTAAAAGGTGTTCATTAACTGAAGGAACTGATGACAATGGCAATTTGCATATGCTTGCTTGTATTGAAAAGTCCAAAAAGCAAAAATGAATTTCTAATGAACTTCTACAATTTTACACACACGCAACCCCACCCCCTCTGGTAATTTCATAAGCATCTTTAACCAACAGGAAAGAATATTTGCAAGTCAAGGTTGAGATTCTTCAGCTTTCTTATTTTCTACTTATATTGATTATCAAGTCACTACAATGTTATTTGGAAATCAATTTAGGTACTATGAACTGTGCAGAATTTCAGTTTTAATCTTTCTCTTCACCACAAATCAAGAGTTACTATTATTTATTTCATTAAATCAAAGATCAGGAAAGATTTGCTAGGAAATTTGATTCTGATTAAGTCCAAATCAATGGTGGCTCAGGCACTTTCCATTTTTATTACTTTTCCTTTTTGTTCAGGGTTAATGAAGCTTTCCACAGGTACTAGGTGAAATGGTTTGGTGTGAGAGTTCATCTCAATCTATTCACTCTCTTGTCAAACATAAATGTCAAATCAGCAGTACTGAAATGGTTTTGGAAGGGGGAGAAAAAGGAATGTCTAGTGTAATGTGATGAGGTCCTTCAGAAGTGAAAATGAAACTTCAATAGTTAACATGAAAGACAGGTTTGAGGATTTGAAAATATAGGTTAAATTTTGCTAGCCTGGAGACTGACGTGTTAATGTTTAACTTGTGAGGATGTCAATTTTTTTATGTAGAAGAATCAGTTCTACAAGTTACAATTTGGAGAAGTGAGATTTCATTATCTTTGAGGATGCACAGCTTTGTGCTATATTTCAAATGCCTATGATTATAGGCACATTATGTTTCTTTTATTTATATGCGGTACTTATCTTAGGATGGTATATAGGTTACCTCTTCTCTGCTAGGTTGTTCTAAGAATTGGTAATTTGAGCATGGAGGCATCTTCTACACCTGAAGTCATATTTCTCTAATCCAAGCCCAATATTTTACTGGGGAGACTTTTTATTTGTCACCTGGTCTACTGCAAGTATAACCATGATCTAATTTGGCTTCTCACAAAAATGAAAGACTTGATAGAAAGAATTGATAAAAGTGGCAAACAAATGGGAGGTGTATATTGATTGAATGTATGAAGTATGTATATATACATATACATATACATATACATATACATTTTTCTTACTTCTTCGTAGGGTTTATGTGTGTTTTTCTTCTAGCCAGGTTTTCCCTACGTAGCCAAGGTTTTTTTGTAGCTCCAGCTCAGTAGAATCACATCTACTTGGTTCTGGGCTTTTTTCCTTTCTGACACCTAGCAAGCTGTAACTGCTAGGTGGGAGACCTAAATAGATCCATTTCTAGCTCGTTAGCTGTCATCAGTAGGCCATACCCATATCTTGGCTACGTAGGGAAAACCTGGCTAGAAGAAAAACATACATATACATATATATATATATATATATATATATATATATACATATCTAATCATACAGCGGGGGAAAGTACTCTGAAACTGGTACTATGAAATGCATTAGGATTTTTTGTATGTACTGTAAATCTGCTAAGTGTGGTTCAAATGTCATGTCCAGAGCAATTGATATATACGAAATTAATCTAGCAAAAAATAAAGACGAAACCCCCGATTTTAAAACAAAAAAATGTCATCTCATGATACTATGTATAAAGCTAGTGATGACAATGCAGATTAATAAAGAGGATTCCAAAAATTTTGTCAAAAAATATGAATGAATGAATGAATGAATATGAATTTAAAAAAAAGGAAGGAAAAGAGAATGGCTAGTCAATGAACTAAAGGAGTAGTTATTTGAAAAATAAGTAAAACAAAAATAGAAACAATTTATTTCTATTGCTCTTTTGGTGGTATTTGTGCATTAGAAGGAATAATTAGGTGGAAATTCAAATGCTTCTTTTCCCTTCATGCTAAGTTGTTTGGAAAAAAAATCTTTGTTGTACATTTGGCTGCTAATTTTTCTTTCATAATGATCTGTGATAATGAAGAATCTTCATCATAGTTATAAAATAGTGTTGTCATTTGCAGAGAGGGATGAAGTACATTCACTCAGATCCGCTTAGCCTTGAGGACATAATTGTAAATTTTAATACCAAACACAGGAAGTATTTATGCATCTGAGCATATGTGGGGCCATGGTTTATGCTTAGCCATCTTTTAGCTCTTCTTGCTTAGTCCTACTTTGAGCTAATGAAATCTTAATCTTCAAAAATGAGTGATTATGCCAAACAGCCTTTTTTATTGCATATAACTAGTTTTCATAAATAATTTACTCTAAATTTTTACTTTAATCAAAGTAAATATTATTTTAAACTTCTTTTTGTCAGAGAACTATATTGCAACAATAGAAGTGAATATTTGTAACTCAGGATCGAAATCCTTGGTGCTCTCTGAGCTTAATTATTTTCATGCAGGTATTTCATTAACAAACTAGGTAACATCATCAGTGCACTGGTAATGAAATATTTGCAAGAAAACAACCAAGCTTAGAGAACACCACAGACCCTACAACTATATTGCAAAAAGTATAATATTCAGAACAAACATAAATATAAAAGGGTAAATGTTCTATATATATCACAGCCTAAATGTAGGTATACTGAATTTACACTTCAGTTTGCATAACTGATTGAACTGAACTTCAAGATCCATAATGTTTGACCTTTAGCCTTGCTGGTAGCGAATTGTATGAGTTTAATTTACTTGATTGTGATAATTCTGTCTGTATTTAAATAATCTATTTGCCTATTTCTAGATATATCCTTAAATATACCTTTAAGCTTTTATTTCAGTAAGTAACATGAAATGTTTTTATCTTGAAAAGTGCCTTGTCACTTCTGCTTTATCCAAAATTCCCTTTCATATTAAGGAAGTATACAAATATACCACTTCTCTCGAAAAAAAAACCTCTCTAAATTTACACAAAGTAATTAGCCATACATTATTCATTGTCAAATATTTAACACCTTGTTCCTTGCTCTCTTGTCATTAGCAACCGACTTTCATTCCAGTAGCAGTGATCTCTGAGACTGGATTGCATAATAGGAGTGGTTATATAAATTGCTAAAATCCAATCAATCCAACCCTAACCAAGCTGCTAGGATCTTCTGCATACTGTTGCTTAACTAAAATAACCAAACCCCCTTTATCAATTTCTTCTTTTTAAAACACAGCATCTTATTGTGTTGCTAAGTAATTTTGGGAAGTAATATTTTATGTATATCTTTAATGAATATGGCTTATTCATAAGGCTGATTGAATTCTGATATACTATATTTATTTTAAGGATTATGTGATTTTAATGTGTATTAAGATTTTAGTCTGTTTTCACAGTTGTTGTAACATGGGAATATAGCAATGTGTTCTAATGTATGTGCAAAAAGATTTTAAAAGTTTATATAAATACAGATCATCATTTTAGCCATTGTCTATCCACTGCAGAATGAAGGCCTCTTCTGCATGTTTCCAAACAAAATGTCCTCGGCTTTCTTTTGCCAACTACCTGGCAATACTTGCTGATGTATGTTGTGTTATTTGATTATTAAAACAAAATACATATTTCTATTTTGATAATATTGCATCAGCTAAGCTTGATTTTTTTCAACAAATTATTTTAAAAATGAATACTAATTTTATGCTTTCTTACCCCAAGATTACAATCTTGAAGTCTTGAACGAAAGTTCTCATGCATTTATCATCCCCCTTCCAGCTGCTCCCAAATAACACAACCTAACCTACTAGTTAAGGTAGGTGATACTCAAGTCAAAGAATGTATAGTAGCAATGATACTGATATTAAATTGGCCTAAATGAGAATGAAGTAAACAATGAGAATCTCTCTAACTGAGAATGAAGTAAACAATTAAAGCTCTCTGTAATGTAGACTTCATTTTTAAGTAGTAATGTATAAAATCCCCCTTCTAGCACAAGTAGTGCCAGAAGGAATTCTGTTATGTATGTATCTATTTTGTGCGGGAAATTCAAATATACAGTGAATTCTGATTGGTTCTTTTTTATTTATTTATTTATTTATTTATTTATTTATTTATTTATTTATTTATTTGTTTATTTATTTATATTTCTATACCGCCTTTCTCCCGTAGGACTCAAGGCGGTGTACAGTCAAGAAACATATAGACACACAAACATCATAAAATTGCTAATTAAAATTATTACTTAGTTTGGTCAATTAAATAAAACCCAGAATTAGATAACATTTAAAAAATCATTGACATGTTCGTATGTTTAGCCCCGCCTGTTGAAACATCAGGGTCTTGAGGGCACGGCGGAAAGCACGGAGATCAGGGATATTCCATATCTCTGGGGGCAGTTCATTCCAAAGGATTGGAGCCCCCACAGAGAAGGCCCTCCCCCTGGGAGTCGCCAGTTGACATAATTTGACTGACGGTACCCTGAGTAGTCCCTCCCTGTGAGAACGAACTGGTCGGTGGGAGGCTATTGGTGGCAAAAGACGGTCTCGTAGGTACCCAGGTCCTAAGCCATGGAGCGCTTTAAAGGTGATAACTAACACCTTGAATTGCACCCGGAAGACCACCGGGAGCCAGTGCAGCTCGCATAGGAGAGGTGTTACATGGGCGTAACGAGCTGCGCCCATAATCACCCGCGCGGCTACATTCTGGACCAGTTAGAGCCTCCGAGTGCTTTTCAAGGGGAGCCCCATGTAGAGAGCATTACAGTAGTCCATACGGGAGGTAACTAGGGCATGAGTGACTGTGCGCAAGGCATCCCAATCCAGAAAGGGATGCAACTGGCGGATCAGGCGAACCTGATAAAAGGCACCCCTGGCCACAGCCGTCAAATGATCTTCTAAAGATAACCGTGAATCCAGGAGGACACCCAAGTTGCGGGCCCTCTCTGTGGGGAGCAAAATCTCATCCCCTATTGTCAGTGATGGTACTAGCTGACTATACCGGGACGCCGGAAGCCACAGCCACTCAGTCTTGGAGGGGTTGAGTCTGAGATTGTTTCTCCCCATCCAGATCCGCACGGCCTCCAGGCAACGGGACATCACAGCAAGGGTATCATTGGGGTGGTCTGGGGTAGAGATGTATAGCTGTGTGTCATCAGCATACTGATGAACACTCACCCCAAAACCACGGATGATCTCGCCTAGCGGTTTTACATAAATGTTGAACAGAAGGGGTGAGAGGACTGACCATTGCGGCACCCCACAAATAAGGTGCCTCGAGGTCGACCTCTGCCCCCCTGCCAACACAAACTGCGAATGGTCAGAGAGGAAGGAGGAGAACCACCGAAGCACAGTGCCCCCTATTCCTAACCCCTCCAGCCGGTGCAGTAAGATACCATGGTCGATGGTATCAAAAGCCGCTGAGAGATCTAATAGGACCAGGATAGAGGAGCAACCTCTGTCCCGAGCCCTCCAGAGATCATCCACCAATGCGACCAATGCCGTTTCCGTGCTGTATCGTGACCTGAAGCCCAACTGGAACGGATCCAGATAGACAACTTCATCCAGGTATCGGGGTAGTTGTCGCGCCACCACACTCTCAACAACCTTTGCAACAAAGTGAAGATTGGAGACTGGACGATAATTTGATAATATAGCCGGGTCCAGGGAAGGCTTCTTGAGGAGGGGCTTCACAACCGCCTCTTTCAAGGCGGCGGGAAAGACACCCTCACCCAGAGAAGCATTTATAATCCCCTGGAGCCAGCCTCGTGTAACCTCCCGGGAGGCCAGTACCAACCAGGAGGGACACGGGTCCAATAACATGTGGCAGCGTTAAGCTTGCCCAGAATCCTGTCCACGTCCTCAGGAGGCACAGAGTCAAACTCTTCCCAGATAACGCTCTCAAGATCTGCCCCTGTCTCCTTCCCTGGATCTACCCAATCGGAGTCCAGGCCTTCCCGAATCTGAGCGACTTTATCATGCAGGAATTGTACAAAATCCTCAGCTCTACCCTTTAAGGGATCTTCCCATACCCCCACCTGAAGTAGGGAGCGGTTCACCCTAAACAGCGCAGCTGGGCGGTTCTCTGCAGATGCAATAAGAGCGGAGAAGTAGCTAGACTTCGCCACTCTTATCGCCACTAGGTAGGTCTTAATATAAGATCTCACCTGTGTTCGGTCAGATTCAGATCGGCTTGTCCTCCAATTGCTCTCCAGGTGTCTTTTCCGACGCTTCATCTCTCTCAGCTCCTCGGAAAACCAAGGACCTAGACGAGATCGGCATCGGGTCAGAGGCCGCAAAGGCACAACGCGGTCCAAGGCCCCAGTAGCCGCCCTGTCCCAGGCGACCACCAGGTCCTCAGTCGAGTTGTGAGCCAGAGCCTCAGGAAATGGCCCAAGCTCCATCAGGAACCTTTCGGGGTCCATCAGGCGCCTGGGACGGAACCATTTGGTTGGTTCCGTCTCCCTGCGGTGGGTGGAAGTGACTTGAAAGTCCATGTGAAGGAGAGAATGATCAGACCATGACAAGGGCTTGATGTCTATATCCCCTATTCTTAGATCATTCAGCCACTGATCAGAGACAAAAATCAAGTCCAGAGTGTGATTCCCCAAGTGGGTGGGGCCTTGAACTACCTGGGTCAGGTCCATGGCCATCATGGAAGCCATGAACTCCCGAGCCATCTCCGACATCTCACCAGCGGATGGCAGGTTAAAATCCCCCATAACAATAAGTCTGGGGGTTTCCACCGCCACCCCGGCTATAATGTCGAGCAGCTCAGGCAGGACCGCTGTTACGTGGCAGGGAGCCAGGTACGCAATCAGTAGGCCCATCTGAATCCCCCGACCCCACTTCACAAGGAGGGACTCACATCCGGCTATCTGAGGAACAGTGGCCTCCCTCGGGCAAAGACTTTCTCTAATGATTGCTGCCACTCCCCCACCCCTTCCCTGAGTCCTTGGCTGATGGAATGCACGGAAACCTGGTGGGCACATTTCCACAAGGGGAACTCCTCCCTCCTGGCCTAACCAGGTCTCCGTAATCCCTGCCAGGTCAGCATCCCCCTCTGAAATAAGATCATGAATGAGGGGGGCTTTATTTACCACTGACCTGGCATTACATAACATCAGCCGTAGACCCAGGGTCTGAGACTCTGAACAACCCGGGAAACGAGCAGTGCTTTGGGGGTCGGAGTGGGCAATCGCTCGTAAACAACGAGTGCGCACTCCCAAAACATAATATGGCCCCCTGCAGCCGTCATATCTGCCCCTCCCATTTACTATACTAATGCCCATCGCTTCATCCCCCTGCATCCTTGTCAGATTTCTGTCCCCATCCTCCCCACCATGATTATCAGACCCATTACCCCTTTCAGTGGATTTATGGATCCCCCCAGATCCATTCCCACAATCCCTCCCAGAACCCCTTAAAATAGAACTTAAAGATTTATCTCAAAACCCCCAAAGCCATCGGTTTTTTGCAAACCACCTCTCAGGGTTCCAAAACCCGTCCTCAAGGGTGGCCCTTGATAACTGAGAGGGCCAGACATGCGAGAGGGGGGAATCTCGCAGTGCAAGGAGCTCCGCAGTTGAATACATCAAAGATAGGAGCGAGTTGAAGGAGAAGAAGGATCATTTTCTTCTAAGAGTGTTAGAGATGGTTAAGACAGGTAATTTAAAATAAGGGAGGAAATAGATGTAAAAGGGAGACCAGTATGTTACAAATGTCAATACATCGGAACATCATCGTCCTCTCACGACGATGGGAAGTCTTGTGGTTGTAGTAAGTCCATCCAAAGGAGGTGGGGGTAGAGGTCTCAAAGGGTCGTCCTCTCACAGCGACCAAACCATTTGAAACAAACAAAGAGAAGGTGGTCTATCTCCCCATAATCCAAGACTCTCGATGTCTTTATCTCCTCCAGTCCTGATACCAGTGATGGCCGAGGATTAGATCAAAAAAAGTAAGGCAGAGCCATTGGACAAAGTATTTAGGGTTAAATAATCAGGGTAATTTGGGGAATAGGTGGTAAATAAAGCTGCAGATCGATCTAAGATTGCAGGTCAACGCTGAGTGGTCGTAATAGATCTAGATCTGATAAAGGAGAGAGGGACAGTTGAGGGGGAGAGTAAGTCATCATCTCCTGTTTGTAATCCTCAGTCCCTATCCATCACCTTGCTCAGGCTACTTAGTTCAATTAGTTTAATAAGTCCTCAGAGTTTCAAGAAAGAGGAGTGCAACAGATCCCTAGAGGTTGAAGGGATCCTAACATTTATAGCCTTTGCAGCATTGCCCTCTCCTCTATTAACAACGAGGGCTTCCTTGCAGCCTCCTGGTGTTGCCGTCGCCGTCGCTGCCATTAGCGCCATTCCCCTCGCCATTGTGGTAACCCCCCTTGCCATAGACATCATCGCCGCCATGTTGCTACATGCAGCGCCTATTAGCCCAGGCATCATTATCAACACCCTATCCGGAGTCGCTGTTGCCACCGTCTGGCCAACCATTTCATCAGCTGTATTAGACTCAGTGGTTGACCCGGTCGTGACAGCCAGGCTTTGATGTCGACATTCTCCCCACCGCCCTCAGTCTTTTTACTGACAAACAGCTGATCTTCGGGCTTGGCTCGGGTTTTATCCTTGGGCTCCATCCACAGCTCTATTGAGCCGAAAATACCTCAGCATGCTGGGAGGGGGGTCTGTGGATGGTTAATTGACCCCCACACTCTTGAAAATGTCGAAACATCTCCCTCCTAGCCTCGGAGTTTCAGCTCTGAGCTGCCATTTTGTTTTGCAACTTGGTCGCCCCTGAAAAGTATATAAAGAGGGCTGTTGCCTGTGTTCCTTTGCTGAAGTCTCACCCTGAATTAAAGAGCTGTTGTTACTAGCCTGCTTGTGCCTCTCGTTATTCCCGCGCTACAACAAATTCACTGCTGATGTAATTATTGTGACTGATTGTCTTAACCCATTTAAATCAGATAAATAGACAATGATGACCGAAGCACAACTTGTAGGTTCTTCTGACCTTCTCAATAGCTTTTGCTATAATATCTTTTCTATTTGGAAAGGGGAGAGCCTTGTGCTGAAGTGATGCTATGCCTAATCAAATAGAAGGTGCTCCCAGGAGTATCTTGTATTACTCTACTACCAGTGCTAGGAAGCAAGAATGTCTGCAGGAGGAAGGTCGTGGAGTCAAAATAGTATTTGAGACTTCCATATTGACTTTTTAAAATCTCCCCAGTATGTATCCTGCAGTGATGAGCTAAATCTATACCATTTGTATCTAGCATCAACATTAAATCTAACAGAGTTACAAACCAGGAAGTCTTAGCTTGAAACTTATGTTTGCATTAAGTCTCTAGATGATTAAGTTACCCATTTATAATATTTTTTGGCTCTATGCATCTGTCTGTGTGAATATAAGTTGGAGTGTATTTTTTACAGATGAAAACAATCAATAGCTATTTTATAACTCTACTTTCCCATCTTTCAAGATATAGTATTGTTCACAGAGAACTTTATATATCAAATTATAAAGGAATAACTTTATTGGAAAAGCCATTAAGGCCTAGGTTTTGCCCCATGTATTTGGAAATAACTGAGTAGAATTCCTTTCTGGTTTAATTGGCACGTTCATTCCCCATTTTATATATTATATTTTGGGTAGGTTTTTACATTTTATATGGTTATCTCTGAATTTATTTTTTGTTCTGTTTCTTTTCTTTTTGCTGTAGTGTCGTATTTTGTCTAGAGTCACATTGCCTTAGATTAGGTGGTCCTATAAATAAATAAAAATTAAATATTAACAATTTCTGAGAAGATTCTTGGCCACTCATTGTGAATAGTAATATGTAAGTCCCTGAAGATTAATCCAGTTGCCAACTGTTGGTTTTTTTCCCTTTTCCCTTGAAGTTACAGAATTCAATATATACTATATAACTACTACTGCTATTACTACTACTTCCACTATGACAATGATGATGATGCAGATTTTCTGTCAATGCTCAACCTTAGTTGAACATCTATAGCTGCTATTAAGAGAGGATATTTGTAACTCAGGGTTGAAATGAGGGGTCCTTGGTGCTCTCTAAGCTTGGTTGTTTTCTTGCAGACATGCTGATGATGTTACTTACTCCTGTTACTCAGGAGATTTGATATAATTGATCATGGAATCTTTCTGGATTAACTGCAATGACTGAAAGTAAAAGTAGCTTTCCTTTCTATGTATCTGAATTCACTTGGTTTTGATGGGAGAGGTGAGATTAAACCAAAGCTCCTGATTTTCCAAATAATCTAAATGGTTCCATGACATGAAACATTTTTATTGCTATAGTAGTGTAGCAATAAAATGTCCTATGTATTACCTATATAGACTTCCAGACAGATCCTTTTTAGATGCATTTCAGCTGGATTTTTAAGAATAAGTTAAAAATAAAATAGCAAAATACCTGGGGAAATTTAATAGAAACAAATTTCCTTTGCCTTTATGCATTTGCCCTGTGCATATAAGAGCCTAATTCTAAAATAGAACTGTTTATTTGAAAGCAATAACAAATTTTGAAATTGGACATCTGACTAACTCTCATTTTCCTTATCTCCTGGAAAAATGTTTATGGAAAAACAATTTTGGGGTATAATTTTTTGGGGTAACAATTTTTCCCCTCTGCCTTTTGAAACAAGTAGTAAATATACTAGAGCTTCTCCTTGAACAAGTGAGTACACCAACTGAACACAGCTTTTAAAAGAAATTTTTATATATAATACTATAATACATCAATAGAATTGTACAAAAATACAAATAATATGATTTCTTTAAAAAAAATTGCAGCACAATAGATTCATTCATCCCTTATGATAGAAATCATGCATATAAATAGTAGATTGAAAAATGTATTTCCCCTGCATAGACATTTTAAGTTGTTTTACCTTAAAGTGGTCTCTATTTTGGATTGGTGGAAACTGAAATTATGGAAATTAGGCTTTCTAATTCCTGGTATATATAAACTCCAAATAGTAGCTGTTGCTAGCATAAATTATATCACAAGGCTAAGATTTCAGTTAAAGAGCTATGTACTAGGGAGGAAAGGTTTGTGAATGAAATATTGTAGGATGTGTCTGTTAACCAGGTTATTTGCTTTACTGCATTAATCAAGCACAAATTTAAAACTGGTTATTAGTTCATATTGAAATGGAGATGAGTGCCACCCCCTATAGTTGGCAATGCTAGCGGAATAAAATCCTCAAGGATTCCTTTTCTCCTTCCTTCCGTTCATATTGCTTTTCTGATTAAATCTTAGGTTTGCTCTGTATTAATGTTGTAATTTTAATTATTTTTCTTATAAATCACTCTGGGATATATGATGGAAGGGGTAAGTAAATCCATGTTGTATCTAGAAAATACTGTATATCTGGTCCATCAATATACTGTATATTCAGCTCAGGACTTTGAACACAAGTTCCCTCCAACAAAGTTGAACATTGCATTATTTAATTATTCTGGCTTCAAATTGGCATGTCAGTCTTAGTGTTATAACATTGCAAGGAATTCAAGGTCTAAAGATAGTTTCTCTTGAACTATAATACAAGAAGATTTAATAATGCCTAACAGCTATGATAAAAAAGTGTATACAGAAAGAGAGAAACCAGAACTATTTTTAGATTTTTGACATTAAAATAGACAGCTCAATAAGGCAGTTTGAGCAGCCCATATTGTAGCAGGAACCATGAAAATAGTTGTTACTTTAGTTTCTTTCATTTAACTCAAGGTTTGTTGAAGATTATGATGTCAAAAGGTTAATATAAATAACTATTTAATGTCACGTGAATGTTTTGTTTAAACTTCAAAGCTTTTACACACAATAACCTTTATTCTGAACAAGACAGATTAAAATGTAGCTATTGATGAAGATGAATATAAAGAAGATTCTATTTTCAGGGTTAAGAGAGAAAAAACTCAGCAATAATATTTGCAATCTGACCATATAAACCGATAGGTCTCCTTAGCTAACCTTAGGGGACCACATGAACATGGCCATATAGTTTTATTTATATCAAAGTAGAAGTAATCAGCCTATTGGGATTTTATTTATTTATTTTATTTTCCAAGCTTGTTTCCAGCCCCGGGCTTTTTTAATATTGTCTAATTCAAGAATGAACTGTAATTGCCACTGCTTAGCCTTTTTCTTAATCAGTGGAGATTTTGCCAACTACTGTGAAGGCAATAGCTAACTACTTCCATGTGGAAAGTTTGAAAACTCAAGGGAACCTTTAACTTTACCATGTAGAACAGCAGATAGCAGCAGAAAGAAGATCTTAGCATTTGCTGTATGTCTCCTAAAAGTGGACAATCTTTTCACTTGCCTTTGAAAATCAGAAACAAATAAGTAAAGCCCTAAGTGCCTTCCCCTCTGCTTTCACAATGCCAAAACATCAGAACAGCTCTTGCATCTTGATAAAATGAAATAAAGTTTGTTTTATTATTAATAACCAAGAGATTAACCAAAGGTGCTTTTTCAAGAGACAACTGGATTTTCTGATTTTTCTTGATGTTTCACTTTTCATCCAAGACGCTGAAGAAGCTTCTTGGATGAGAAGCAAAACGTTAAGAAAAATCAGAAAGTGCAGCTCCCTCTTGAAAAAGCACCTTTGGGACAGCCATGACCTGGATGACTAAGAATCTCCAAAGACAAGGGACTGGACCTTTCCTAACAATGTATGTTCAAATCCCAAGATGACCAAAGAAATCAAGTGTTTCAGTTGTGCCTCCACAAAAAGGTGAAACCGATTGTTCATGTATGAAGATTCTCATGATGCAGATGCTTTTCATTTTAAAGTTAAACTCTGATATGATGTACAGTGAAGATCATATTTATAAGAATATTGGAGGAATCAAATGTGGTTTAAGGTGGTCATTTCATCCGTGTAACATTCTATATGTTTAGGTACTATATGCTTACTAATTACTGTTAGTACCAGGGGCGGATTTCAAAACCCATCACTACCGGTTTACTCATGGGCACGCTTGTGCTCACACTCACACATGATGCTTCTGCGCATGCAGGTGGGCAGATCCGGGTTACCGGTCGCTACCAGTTTGCCTGATCTGGGGCGAACCGGTAGCAACCCACCACTGGTTAGTACTGGTGAGTCAATTGCCCTTCAGATAGATCACTCAAGTTTCTTCGATGTAAATGAAATGCTATGCAGAGATAAAAATGATTTTAGGAAGGGTGAATAGAATGATATAGTAGGATACTATTGAAACATAATGATTAATGTTAAATTGAAAATAAAGGATGTTGCAAACATCCTTTTTAATATTTAGTCAGGATTGTATTTCACAATTCAAATAGGTAACAGTTATATTAATGAATAATAATTTATGCAGATCCATAGATCTATTTCCAAGTAAACATGCATATAAATTATATAAATATAATCCAGAAGATTATTTCAGACCAGACTGAATAATAAGCACTGAAAAATAATTGTCTGATTTCAGATGCTGAATATTACATGTTTTCTCTTGGGAAATATTTTTAACTCAAAGATTGAATGCACATATAAAAATTAGTTTAAAACAGCCATGGTTTGTTTATGTGGCTACATAAACTATACAGTGAACATTGCAATTGTAATTGTGAATCAGTTACAGCTTCACTGGCTGCATGATCCAGTCAAATTGAAGTGCTGAAGCAGCACTAAAATAAAGTTGAAATATTTTTGGCTTAATTTTCTGACTTATGCGCAGTTCTTTCTATTCTGTAAATGCAAATATTTTTGTAGATGATTGAGAACTGAGATGGCTATCTTTAAACTCCACTTTAATGCTTCTGAATTTTTTGCAATTTTATATAAATAAATAAATAAAATGGGATAGAACTTTAAAAAAAGTGAAAAGCAAGATGAAATAATAGGATAGCTGAGGAAGCAATGGGTGTCTAAAAGATTAGTATAAGAATGTGAGTTTGTGAGCCTCTTAAATTTGCTTGAAAAACCATTATATTAACTAAAACTAGGATTAGAACTGTATGCTGCATTTAATGTTAGAAGTAAATTAAAATACAATACACAAAAGCTTCAGTATTATTTAAAACTTAAGAAACATTGGAAGGAAATTAGAAGAAATTTCTCATTAGTCATACTAGAGTATTTCAAGAAAGCCAGAGGCTGAATGTAACAGTACATATTTGTATAGCCTATATCCTTGAAGAAGATAAATAGTAGGAATGTGGAGAGGCTCTAAAATGAGTGTTATTTGAAGTTGTGGCTGTCAATCTGCACAATCAAAGGATGGACTGTAAATTAGCCATTTAGGACATGACCACTAACTTGATAATGCCTCTTTGGTTGCACAAAATTTTGTCATTCCCAAAGCAAAGCACTGAGAACACTGTATTGGTCAAGTCAGACTTTCATCATCTAATATACTTTCCTGGATAATCTGTGGTAAACCTGAAAATGCCTCATTTGACAGATTGGTCTTGCTATCAGGTGAGCTAATTTTTAAAAAGATGCTTAATGATTAATTACTTCGTTAATGTAATGCCCATTTTTTAGAATATTTGCTATTAGGATATAACTGTGTAGATAGATTTCATTTCAGACAAGTTTTTAAAACAGAGTTGCATGCTAATTGAATATTAAATAATGCCTAGGTATCTTTTCTAAATATTTATTCCCACCAATAGTGGAATGAAAAGTGACTAAAAATTGGAAAATTTAGAGAGTAAGGAAAAATTGTTTGAAATACCAGCATTTTTTATTGGCTTGTGAATGTAGCATAGATAATTCTGATGCAAGCAATAGCAATAACTATCTACTTGTATTAACATATCAAGGATATAGATTTCAAGTGGAAATATAATTTGTCACACTGCTACCAAATTTCTGTATCAGAAATTTGTATATCAGGCTTACAAAGGAAAAGTAACATTTCAGGATTTTTTCCCTATTCTTTTCAGGTTCAAGCCCACCTGGAAAATCCAATGAGGTATCACATTCCGCAAATTCCACAGAATCAAGTGAAACCATTCCTGAAACTGGATACCAAGTTATCTAACCAATCTCTACCACTGCCTCATTCCCAATCTGTATCTTCTTCAGGATCTACACCTATAATAAAGAGTGGTCATGTGCCACCTACTAGTAATATCAGCATTCCTGAAGGTCCAGTAATCAAGATACTAACTCTTGGAGGAGAACATGAACATGGGGTATGATTTATAGTTGTGAGATTAATTCAGAGAAGGCTATCATACTAAATGAAGTTAACAAAGAAAACAATTCTCCAGTTTGTTGAGCTCTTGCTGTTTAAATAAGATAGGGTTAAGGAAGGATGACTTCAGACATTAGTTTTATTGATTGCACCATAATCAAGCTTGCATATTAAAAAACCATAACTTCATTGTGTATTCAACTTCCTTTGAACATCAACAAGCAATACATCATCATTAACAAGTCTTTGATTATCATATCATCAGTGCTTAATGATGTATTTTGTATATGATGTGCTAAAAAATAACGTTAGTTTTTTCAAGGTATCTAACCATAGCTGAATAACCTATGTGAAAGGGAAAAAATATTAGGGTTGATGTTTGTTATTGGAGGTTGAAAAGTAAGGTAGGGGGGAAAAACCCCAACATCCCTTATTTGATCTGTTTCCCCATATTTTTATTTGAGACTTCTTTTCCATTTTTTAAAAAAATAGTATTTATTTCATGTAAATATACTATAAGTATTTCTTGTTTCAGCAAATAAGGATTGTAGAACTATTGCATTCTATACTATATAAGCATATTATTTAATAATATAACAGCTTCTATTCTGCAAATGTAGACCACAGGGCTCTCCAGATCTTTAAAGAGGCAGGTTGGTTTGGACAGAAATTGAAATGAATCATTTCTTGGAAATGGTTGTATAAAGCAGTAGGTTGCTTCACTTCTAGGAGTAAAACAATAATATGTATTCTTCCTCATTTTCAAGTTCCATGTCTTTTACTATGGAACAAATTTTTGACCAATTTGAAGCTATTCCAATTATTGGGATTCTCATGCCTCTTCATGGCCAAAATACTGATATTCCAAGGATAGAAACTTGTTTTCAAATGCTTTAAGTTCATTTAGTTATTTTTAAAATGTTTAGAACCATTATTTCTGCCATCTAGTCTACCTACTCTTATTTACTATTTCTCTTATCACTGTCAATTACACATAAATGATTCTAGCTACTAAGAGGTCAATAAATAGTTAATAAGATGTTATTATCATAAGCAGCGGTATAGTTTTGGCTATGTGATATGTATTCCACTGAGAGAGAAGGAAATACATTTTGGATTAGTCACGTGGATGATTCTAGTTGATTAGAGATAATAAGGAAATAGGATAAAATCAATAAATAACTAAAATCAATTTGATTGGCTGAAGACAAGTCATATTTCAGAGAGGGAGCAGACTTGGACTTCATTGTCTATTTCCTCAAATGGGTATTCTGATTCCCCCACCCCCCAAATCAACAAGTAACCATTTGGTTAAGTGGTAGATTTTTCTTTTTCTCTGTTCTTTCTTCAAAGAACTCAGAAAGTCTTACATATTGGTTCCAGGTGATCTTTAACCTACGTAGTATATAGGAACCATTCCAGTTAATTGTAGAAGGATCATGACATTGTGCTCTTTCAGACCATTCTGAATAGATAGGTTTACCAAATATTAGTTTTTTAATTTGGTTTTGCTCTTAAGTTATTATTTTTGAGACTGCAGTCCTCTACTTCATTCAGTGTATGTACCATTGATCTTCCTTTGGCATGAACTTTTATAGAATTATACTGTAAGTTTCTTTATTAACTATTCATTTTCACTCATTAGCAATTCTTGTTATATTAGATGGAAGAAGTTATTGATGATATAATCAACATGGAATCAAATTTTAATGATGAAGGGATAAGTCGTATTGAAACACCACTGCTCATGCCAAGAGTGGTAAGTAATTAGCATACTTTCTCATAAGAACAATTGAGAGTGTGGGTCAGAAAATTGTAGTTTGGAATTTTAATCAGGTAAAATGTGTTGCTTGCACTCGTTTGTCAAACTATCCTTTGCAATTACAAATTGTAAATGTGTGCCATAGAAAGCTGTATTGTTCAAAGTTGTAAACCTAAATTATAATCAGTGAGGTTGTAGATTCATCTTTTTGCTAGAATGCCTTTAATATTTTTATTTTCTTCACCAGTTTGTAGTCACTTTTTTCAGAAAAAAGTTCATGCAGAACAACATGCATGATTCAAATTCCTTAGCATTTGTTTTATTTTTATTCGCAAGGATAGCATTTATTAAGACAATTTTTTATGAAAATATAAATTATTGCCGAGAGAATATATGCCCTACTATTTTAGTATTGATTGATACTAAAATACTTTAATTATTTAAGTATTCTGTAGGTATGAAAAATATGAACAAGAATTGTATATAGTATATATTTACATACTTAACTATTGTTGTTGAAACTTACTGTTGTCAAATATAACAATATTGAAGTACAATTTCCTATATACAAATTGCAATTAAGTATAACACATTATTAAAAATTCAAATTCTCTCTATCCAACTTTTCAACATTTATGAACAATTATTAAAAATCAAAATTGTCTCTTCTCATCTCACCAGAAATTGAAGTCTAGCTGTTTTAAACTCCTACACTCAAATATTCATTTAGATCTTTATGGCACCTGAAGTATTTATTTATTTATTTATTTGTTTGTTTGTTTGTTTGTTTGTTTCTTTGTTTATTTATTTATTGGACTTATATGCTGCCCTTTTTCCACAAGGACTCAGGGCGGCTCACAGCAATAAGCATCAACAAGTCCAAATTAAAATTCAAACAATAAAAGAATCTAAAATTCCCATTACCCCTTGTAATGTTGTTGATATGAACAATTTCTAGCCAGTAATTACCATGAGTATTAAAGTTTAGTACATATTTGAAGGGAAAGGAGCTGACTAAATACTAACACCTCTATCACTAATCTTAGCTGACAGGAAAAGGCTGCTAAGATATCAAGGCAAATGACTTTGTCAAGCACATTTTACATTAGATCAGGCATAAATTCCAAGGAGGAATCAAAGGTCATTTGTTTTTGTCAGCTTCAGCAACTGTCAGTATGTCATGAGTACAAACTTGACAAAAAACAAAAATTAACAAGAAAAACAAAATCAAATTATGTAAAGTGTCCATACTGAGTTTTTAAAATAACCATTTACTTAGTTAAGCATAATGAATGCTATATAGTATGATTCAATAGGGCTGAGTAATGAGAATTGAAGAGTTGGCTTTGGTATACCATTAAGTGTGTCCCCTTTGATGAAAACGTTTAAGGTAAATTTCCCAAAAGGGGAAATTGGATATGAGATGGGTGGCAAATAAATTTCCTAAATAAATAAATATGAAAAAAATATAAATTGATCATTTATATAAGCTGTATCCACCAAACGTGCTGCAATTAACTATTTCTAGCAAAGAACAAGAAAAGTTGTACGGACCTTTTAGTGTTGTTCCCATTGGTTTTAGTGAATTGGCAAATGTTCTGAATTTTCAAGTTGATCTGATATGTAATTGCTAAATGCACTAATGCTGAGAAAGAAACAGTGCATCCATATGCTGTGCATAGATGATGATTATCAGCAATGGAAAGCAAAGCTTTCCCCTCAGTTCAGATTCTGCTGAAATATAGCTGGGTAGAATGTGGAAAGACATTGTATATTGAGTGTGTGCCATCTACAGCACACATGGAATCCATTTTGACATGAATATTGTATATTATTTCCTTCTCTCTTACCAAAGCTTGTTGTCTTATTTGGTATATCGTTCATGTGCACGGTGAGACATATGCAGATGAGCATTTCAAGAAATGCCTCCTAATCTGTAACTTGCAAAATGACTTCATTTTTCTTTTATTTCAATAGGAGGTGGTTTCAGGTAGAACTATCTTTTGATACCATCTTTCCGGTTAAGTAAGATATAATTGTGTAATTTTATGATGAGGATGTGATTTCATAGAGCTGTCATATCTCGATGTGGTCTGTTTCCTCTCGCTGACATCTAGTGTATTCCTAGATCTATATGTACAATAATATTTGTTCAAAAGTAACTAGGCTTTTGAAACAATTCAGCTGCCATAGTGTTTTGTTCTGCTTAATTTGTATGTAAAATATTTATACAACATTTTTGTTTCAGATAAAACTTGTCATAAATTGGAATTTAGTTGGTAAATACTTGCTTGCTATGTAAAGAACAAACTACTAGGTCACCTCATTTCTTTTAAATCAATACAATTTATTTCAGTATAGAATGCCTGCCTGCCGAACCTGACATTCACTCTGCCTCCCCTTTGTCCCCATGCAAATATTTTTGGAGTGATCTTTGGCTGTGTTTCTTCATCATGGCAGCTTAGCATCTTATAGACGTTCAACTTTTTACTTTGCATTTATTGCTGATAAAAACACAATACCTTTCTTGTTGCTTATTTCTACACATCTTATTAAAATATGTATCTCAGTATCATAGGATTTGGCATGACATTCTTAGCAATCTTGGTAGTTCTTGGCAGTATCCATTTTTCCTTATTAATATTTAATACATTTAATTTAGTATTGTACCCAAAATATATCTTCATATTTCACAAATTGGGTAAGTTATAAAGTTTCTAACTTGAGGGCTGGGTGCAATAAAAGGGAGTAAGCTTCAATCAAAATACATATAATATTCTGCAGGTAGAATATGTCTGGTTGATGCATTTTATGGCCCCATTTTAGTATAATGTGAAAGTGGGGTCTGCAAATCACCTAGCACATGAACAAATGTATATCTGGCATCCAAATGATCATTATACAAATTGTATAGCAATCACAATCACATAGACCACTTACAGAAAAACCCACTGTTAATGTGTAGAATTTCTGTTGAAAAGGATTGATGTCAGTCCAACTAGGTAGACTAAACTAGGAAATCAGCTCCAAAGAAAGACTAAAACTATACTTTGTTTAGTGGTGAGTTGCTAACGGTTTGCCCCGGATCAGGTGAACCGGTAGTGGCAGCGGCGGGAGTCTCCAGCCACCCGCCCAGTCGCTTCTGCGCATGCACACCCACAAACGAACTGGTAGTGACGGGTTTTGCTGACTTTGTTGGGATTGGCTATAACAACAGATTCTTGCAAGCCTGATTGTGCATTACCTCCTTTTATTTTATACCTTTGTTGTTTGCTATATATTTGTCCTTTGGACAGCCCATATACTTTCCTTCTGTGGAAGCATTAAAACTTCAATATATATTTAAAAAAGAATTGACAGAGAAGAGGAAACATTTGAACATTAAATCTTTTGGGCATTAATGACACACTGCTAATTTATTATCATGCCATTTTAAGAGGGTTTTGCTTTGCTTTCTTTTGCTACTCTGAAATAATCATGTCCTTTAAAAGATTAAAAGATTATTTGAAATGTGAATTTTAATGTGGATTGAATGCTTCATTTTTTTTTAGAATGAGAGAAGTCCCATATTGGCAAGAGGCAGTCTTCTCATATTCATTGCAGTAAATATTTAGATCCTTGTAGTATAGTGGTTAAGATGTTAGTGGGAATGCCTGTGAGGTGAGGTCAATAAAGCCAAAATGACAGCCACAACAGTCTTTGGGTTAATCACTCGCACATTTTTTTATATTCTGCTATAGAATTGTTCTCAATGAATAACCACAAGCTGATACTTTAAAGGTATCAAGAAGATACCTTAAAGTCTGGCTTAAGGAAAGATCTTGTTTTACACTATGAGAAAGTCAGTCCTGTCCAAAGATAGATATATTCTACTGGAAATGAGCTAAAAACTCATGTGATCAGAAATCTAGCACTGAAATGGATATTGTGGCATTGTATGTTCTACAATGCGGTGGCTCAGTGGCTAACATGCTGAGCTTGTCGGCAGTCCCTAGTGTCGTGTAACAGAGTGAGCTCCCATTACTTGTCTCATCTTCTGTCAACCTAGCAGTTCGAAAGCACGTAAAAATGCAAGTAGAAAAATAGGGACTACTTTGGTAGGAAGGTAACAGCGCTCCGTGCGCCTTCGGCGTTTAGTCATGCTGGCCACATGACCATGGAGATGTCTTCGGACAGCACTGGCTCTTTGGCTTAGAAACGGAGTTGAGCACTGCCCCTAGAAGCAGCAACAACCTTTACCTATGTTCTAATCTGAATCCTATTTGAAGAAAAGGACCACAGCATAATTACATATCAGCTGTTGACCTATTCTTTGAAAGGTTTTCTAGTTAATACTGCTGCTATGTTTCCATTATCTAACTTGAACACTATTCTCCTTGGATGTTCTGCTTTTCAAATATTGTCTGCCTCATCCATCTGCTTACTATATAATCAAACTCAGCATTTTTGCTTACCTAGTACAAAGACAAGTATTACCTTGAAGATAAAAGGTCTTGTAGATGGGCAGTTAAATCACAGAGAATTGAAAATAAACAATTAAAGTTACTTCAAGGTCATTTCTGTAATTTGCGGCGAATAAGACAGTCTCTCAGCCTGTTTATGAACAGGCTTAATTTAGGCTAGGACAAATAGACTACACAAAGCTGGGCTGTTTCCTCTCCAGTTTAAAAGGGGAAATATATTTTGATAGTTTTGTTTCATTGTATAGGTAGTTGCATTAGAGGCAGTGGATCAGTTTGCATTAAAAGAGCCAAAGTCAATGCATATTTGATCATTCATCTGCAAAGACATGAACATGGTTAGTTCATGGTTAGTTAAATTGAATAAACCTAAAGATGAAATGATAAAAAAAGGAAACAAATATTGAACAAATTCTATTTTAGTTAATTAAAATGAACCACAAAATGCATTTTTCTATCAATAAAATTTTCTATTAATAAAAATACTACTATATTCTTAAACTTTTGAAGCACTGTCATTGATGACTGCATTTTAAATCAGTGTGTCTGAGGTTTAAACTGAAGACCTATTTTTTAAATTTCCTCCTTGGAAATTACCAGAAAATCAAGTATTTTGTCACAATCTATGCCCCATACTTTCTAATTAATTATAGGCTAAAAATGGGTTCTGAATGCTGCTCTGTTGAGAAAAATTGTAACCGATAACTAGTTAAATTAGAAGCAGTTAAATTAACAGGTGAACAAAATAAATAAGTAAACAAGTTTAAATTTTGAATTAACTGAATGTAGAAAGAAACTTTCAGTGAATGCTGGACAGATATCAATCACGATTTTAACATGGCCCAGACAGGATTGATTTCACAAATAAGTACAAAGTAGTTCTTAACAGAACATCTGGTTACTTATAACTGAATGAATGAATTTATGATGTGAATGTGATGTATCTGTAGATTCAATGTCTGACAGCTGTTTCAGGTATGTTGCCTTAAGATGATAGAAGTATAAATGTAAGCATGGATAATAGTGACTGCTACAATAAACCAGGTGGGTAGAGATTGGAAAATCAGATTACAAATGGGTTCATAGCAGTGGTGGGTTGCCCCCGGTTCGCACCGGTTCTATAGAACCAGTAGTAAAACCGGCGGGAGGCTCCGCCCACTGACCCTGACATCATCAAAATGCTGCTGCGCTTGCACAGAAGAGCACACATGCATGTGAGCAAAGCATGCGCGCGTGCCCAAATGTCACGATAGGAAATTATTTATTCAAAAAACAAGCTATGAATTTTTCTGGAAAATGCATGCTAGAAAGGTGTTTTGTGTGTGTGTGTGTGTTTTGTTAACTCCCAATATGCAACATCCTAGACTGGACAGATATAGCTAAATGAGTTATGTGTGCGATTCAAGGTATTGGTTACCACCTTTAAAGCGCTCCATGGCTTAGGACCGGGGTATATACGAGACTGCCTTCTGCCATCAACAACCTCCCACTGGCCAATACGCTCCCACAGAGAGGGGCTCCTCAGGGTGCCGTCGGTCAAACAATGTCGACTGGCTACACTCAGGGGGAGAGCCTTCTCTGTGGGGGCACCAGCCCTCTGGAATGAGCTGCCCCTAGAGCTTCGTCTTAGTCCCAACCTGCGCACTTTTTGCCGCGCCCTTAAGACCCTTCTGTTCCAGCAAGCCGGACTGGCCTAGTACGAATTTTAAAATGGGTGTATGTGTGTTTTAATTCATGGGCCAAATTTTTATATTCAATTTTAATTGGTTTTAAATTTTATAAATCTATGTGTTTTAATATGGCTGTACACCGCCCTGAGTCCTTCGGGAAAAGGGTGGTATAGAAATCTAATAAACTTGAAACTTGTTCAAAGATCAAACTCTGATCCCAAGTGTCCAAACTGGACAGTCAAGATCAAACAGATTCCTCAATGATCATCGTTCCTCATGACAGACAAAAGGAAATAACTATTTACACTCTTTATCGTTTATCAATTTTGTTATTTCAAGGTATAGTGAAAGCCACCAATTTACATGGTTTGATCAAATAAGAATATCAATAGCTACTAATCATAATAGCTATATGTATAGAAGTAGAGGCCACTTATGAATTAATATCTTAAAAGTAGCTGACTGGCAGCTGCAGGAATAGAAATGCTCCAGCAGACCGATCGTTGGCTTGATCCAGCAAAATTCTTTTATCTTAAATAGAATAAATATACATACTGGGGCTATTTCATAAAATTATTGAAAGATTGGGCACTGTTTTTTCATGTGTGTTTTTTTTTTTTTGCAAAAAGTTTTTTTTTAATTTTTTTTTCAAACACACAAATTACATCTTTTCGGAACAGAGCTTTGATCCGGTCATCAATTTGTTCAATTTTTTGTCATCTTTAACCAAATTTTATATATTCTATTTGTCATATCACTTATTTCTTAGTCTTAAATTACATATTTCAACTAATACCATCTTAGAAAAAATTTATTCATATTTACTTAATCAAAAAACAATTACCCTTCTATTAACCCACCTTAAATCTTAACAATTAATACCCCATACTACATTCACAATTCTTATCCTAAATCCTCACTGTTAACAATACAGTTCAAACATGTTTATATATGTCAAAATTATTTCCATTTCTAAAACTTCCTTACATTTATTTATTACTTCATATAGTTCTCATTAAATCTTTATTCCAGTATTACTTTATTAAATTTAAATCTTATAAACAGAAATTAAGTAATTTTTGTTTGTAAATCATAATCATATATTGTTTCAATTTTTCTTTTCTTGTTTGCTTAAGTAAAAAATGTTCAATTTATTAGAATTGTTATACATATTTAAACAATATCCCAATTATTATGGCTCTGAGTTTTCTCAAATATACCATCCAGCATCTTAATAAAAATTGATTCATTATGTCCATTATTACATTTTCCTTTTACTTGATCTAATTTAACCTTTCTTTTGATCATTCCACTGCTATTCGCAGTGTAATCATATTTTTTTCACTGTTAATCTCAGTGTAATCATCTTGGTTTTTTCCATTGTAAATCCCAGTGTAATCTCTAGAAACCTTCTTTTATCATTCTACTGTTAATCCCAACATAATCATCTTTTACTTAAATAAATACATTATTAAAAGTATTCAAATTGTTACAATTGTTATAGTTATTTAAACAATATCCCAATTATTATAGCCATCAATTTTCTCAAGTAATATTTTCTAACATCTTAATAAAAAATTGATTCATTATATCCATTAATATATTTTCTTTTAACATAGACTATTTCTTGTATGTTTTAACTTCAATCCATATTTCATTTCTAAGTTTCTGTAACATATTTCATCTCACATTTATTAATCTCAATTTTATAAATCCAAGTCCTAAACCTTATTTTTCTTAATATCTTCCAACATTTTATTCTTTTATCATTCACTGTTAATCCCAGTGTAATCATCATTATGTTATTGTAATCTCAATATAATCTCTAGAGACCTTTTTATTATTACTATTCACATAATCAATTACTTATTCATATTTAAACACATTATCTTTATCTTCTTTATTCTCCACCTCTATAGTTTATTCCTCCTTCTTCATTTTCTTGTCCACTTATGTATACTCTATTTCAACTTCTGTATCCTCGAATTTTTGTCCTCGGTGCAATATTATAGTTATTTCTCTTATTTCCATTGTCCAAGTCAAATAGATCAATTTGTTCCTTGTCTAATTCCTGCGCCATTTTCCTTTTTAAGTTAATATTATTCCAATTATAAGAGTTCCGTTATGATACCTTCTTTTTATTTTATTTTTCTCCCAAAGTCAAGCCGCTTGTAGACAAGAAAATCCTCCCCCATAAGTTCTCACGGATGTTATCTGTGAAGTCCACATTTTCCAAAACAAAAACCAAGTTGCAATATTCCTTTTTACTCCAGATGGTCTCTCTGCAACCCACAATTTCCGGTTGTTTAAAAAGTATCCATTTTGTTTCAATTATATAACAATCTTATTTAGCTTCTCTTTTTCTTTTAGGTTTAAAAGTACCAAATCATATTTAAAGTCTAGTCCAAATTTAAATAGCTCTTTTCACTTCTTTTTTCTCCCTTTTTTTCCTTTTTTTTGTACATCACTTCTTTTTTTTAAAAGCTTATTATCCATTCTCTTTGTTTTTCTTAAAATTTAAAAAGAAAGAAAAAAAAAAAGAAAAAAGGTCTCTTTATTTCTTTCCAATCCTTTGACCATTATCTAATTGTTTAAGGTTTCCAAATAGTTTATTCAAAAATCAATTTTCTACGGGTTTTTGTCTCTTTAAAGTTACATTTCAAAGTCTTCTTTGCCCCCATGCTCCTTAGCCGCTATTTATCATTAGGGGTCTTATAATTGAAATATGTTTCCCTTGTTGTTATTTCATGTCTGGGTTGACTGTCACTCACCCGGCTTCAAAAAACTCCATTCCTTTCCTCTCCTCTCTCCAGCTCTATAGTTAGTCCAGTTGTCCCAGCTTCATGGCAGCGGGGATGGTCTGCAGACCCTTTGGCAACAGTTTGTTAGCTGGGGTTTTCATGGAGCTCATCGGAGCCCGCTAATTCCCTGACTGTCTCGCTGCAATGCCAAACTGGAAGTTGGCACTCTTTTTTCATCTTATCTACTTCTCTAAACAGCCTTATAAAATTATGATAAGGGACCCAAAAAAGCCACATTGAATTTTTTAAAGAATCAGTTTGGTCCAGTGGTTAAGGCACCAGGTGACCATGAGTTTTAGTTCTTCTTTAGGTATGAAACACAGCTGGGCAACTTTAGGCCAGCCATTTCCTCTCAGCCCAACTCACTTCACAGGATTGTTGTTGTGGGTAAAATATGAGGACGTATTTGCCACCTTGTTGAGTTATGGGTAACCTGGGTATTTGCGGGACCGCCTTCTACCGCTGATAGCCTCCCACCGACCAGTATGCTCCCACAGAGAGGGACTCCTCAGGGTGCCATCAGCCAGGCAATGTTGGCTGGTGACCCCCAGGGGAAGGGCCTTCTCTGTGGCAGCTCCTGCCCTCTGGAACAATTTGCCCCCGGAGATACGAAGGATATCGGATATTTCGCCGTGCCCTGAAAACTTTTCTTTTCCATCAAGCAGGGCTGGCGTGACCCCCCCTTTTTTTAGTCTTTTTTAGTTTTTTAGCTTTTTAAATTGTCAATGGGTTTTAATTTGAATTGTTTTAAATTTGGGGCAAAGTTATGTAATTATTTTAATAATTTTAAATTTTGTATTGGTATGTGTTTTAGTTCTGGCTGTGCACTGCCCTGAGTCCAGTAGAAGGGCGGTATACAAATTGAATAAAATAAATAAAATAAATAAATAAATTTATAAAATTTATAAATTTTATAAAAATTTATAAAAATAATAAAAGCAAGACTTTTTAAAAAAGTGATGATAATGACAAAAATGACAAAAAATCATCAGCTCCTAACCCCGACTGTATATAACAGGGGCATATATAAAAAACCTCCATATTTCAATCAAATAAAATACAAACCAATATTCTATTTTATTATTTTGATTAGCTACTACCAGAGCATATCTGAAATTTAATTTGGTTAGTGTATATGTATAGTTTATTGAATAGCCCGAACGCCTTTTCAAACAAAACAGAAAAGAAAAAGGGAAAAAGATAAAACAGTTACAAAAATAGCAATCTAAAAATATATGATAGATGACATTAAAATTTTACCATATCAAATTTCAATAGCTAAGTTGCCAAGACTAGAAGACTAGATAACCCAAATAGGATAGCTCCTCTCTAACTGAGCTCATCTTTCTTACAATCAATAAAATTTTCCTTGATATAACTGGCTCGTATTGCCGTCAACCTTTTAAGGTATCGAGTGATCGCTCTTACCAGGGGAGGAGAGTCAGCCCTCAACAGAAATGCTAATTTTTGGCTTATATTCCAGTGGGGAAATTTATTTATAATTGGGGACAGATATTGATTTCTAACTTCCTGATAGAGACTACATTTGAATATTATACGCGCCGTGTCCTCCACGACGTTTACCCCACATATGCATATTCTTTTGTCATACGGGATTTTCCGATAACGGCCGAATCTAACGTTAGTATCTAGAAGTTCGAATCTAAACTTAACAAATAACTGTCTCTCCACTGATGGCATTTCTAAATATAAATACTTTTCCAGGGTGAAAGTTGTTTTAACTGCTGTCAGCAGTTTAAGGGAATGATTAGTTGAAAGGGTTGCCATATCCATTTGCCCATGTATATCTTTAATCCGTTGTTTAACTTGGTTCAGTGTGTCACACAATGGGAACCCTACGCCATATCGGTTCAATATTTCTGACAGCCGGGTTAGCCAGGAATACCTTTGAGGATTTGAAATCTGCTGTTCCTCTAGTCATATTTTAGGGAGTCTGCTGGCATCCATCTGGATCATTTTTAGCCAGTAGGCTACCGCCCTAGTGATTGTATAGGTGTACAGTGAGAAATGTCCCAATTCAGCTCTGACGGCTGCAGCTGAAGTGGAATTGTTTACCCCAAGCATCCTCCTTAACAGATTATTTTGAGTTCTCTCTAATATGGGGGCCTCTGTAAGACCCCAAATTTCAGCACCATAGAGCATGATCGGAA
This sequence comes from Arizona elegans, assembly GCA_022577455.1. Taxonomy (NCBI): domain Eukaryota; kingdom Metazoa; phylum Chordata; class Lepidosauria; order Squamata; family Colubridae; genus Arizona; species Arizona elegans. Next base: position 24,562,035 of record JAKOOJ010000007.1, read on the forward strand.
CAAGTTTAGCCTGAAAGACTTTACGAAGAGGTAAAATGGAGGTTGGTTGGATTCGTTTACTTAATTTAGATACAAGGCTTGCTCCTGCTCTAACCTTTTGAGAAAGGTATTGATGGTGCGGAGTCCAACCTCCTGCACTGGAAAAAACAATTCCAAGATAAGTATATTGGGTAACTTGTTCAATTTTTGTGTCGTTAATCTGCCAATTGTGCTTTTTATTCTTGTTGCCAAAGATTAAAACTTTTGATTTAGTTACATTTATAGTCAAGTGGTTTGCAGTACAGTAACGTGTGAGCTTGTCAAGAAGTCTCCTCATTCCTATTTGGGTTCTAGAAAACAACACTAAGTCATTGGCATACATTAATACGTTAATAAATCTAGAGCCTATTTGGGGGCTGTGCGTCATAAGATCATCCAGCTGTGCTGGGATATCATTTATATAAAGGTTAAAAAGAGTAGGGCCCAGCAGGCAGCCCTGCCTCACTCCTCTAGTTGTCGGTATGCTGTTTGTTGAGGCCCCATTTGCTGCATATCTGACTCTAATTGCCGTATTAGTATAGAGAATCGATATCGATATAAGTAAACAGTGCTACCAGCACTGGTACCCAAAAGTCAATGTTGGACCTAAAGAGTTCAGGAGGCAACAAGTCCTCTCCAGGGACCTTCCCGGCCTTTAAGAATTGAATTATATGCTTAACTTCGGTAGGGGTAACTTGTGTCCATTCCGGACATTTCCTTAATTCTTGCTGGAGGATATCCAATTGCAAGACATTTGTTGTATTGTTACCATCAAATAAAGCAAGATAGTGCTTCTCCCATTTTACTGCTGATATATCAGTGTCCATAAATGGGGAACGTTGTTTAATATACTGGCTATCTTATGCCAAAAGATGGTAGGGAATTGGGATTTCGCTACCATTTCTACCTCTTTCCACATCCTGGTGTTATAGCTACTTTTCTTGTTTTTCAGGAGGGATTTGTATGCTCTCCTGAGTTGAACCATATTTGAATAATCACCATCCTGTCTGGATTGGTTAACTTTCTTAACTGCGGCTCTTAGATTTGACCTCAAGTTATGACAATCATCATCAAACCACTTTCTAGAGATCCCATCTACTTTTCTATCATTCTGGATCATTAAGTTCCTAAGAGTAGAAGTTAGCTCTGTATAAGCTGGCATTGGGGTGTTGTCTCCGGGCTTAGATTGGGAGATTTCCCTTGCTAGGTGTCTGGCTTCGTCTGAGCCCAAATAAGTGGTAACAGATTTGACATCAAGTCTGTGCCAATATAACCTTTTATAGTTATAAACCCGGGCGTTTGCTAAGGTGTCAATTTCCTCTCTTGAATGAGGCCTAACTTCTGAAGAGAGTGAAACCAGAGCCGTGATGGGAAAGTGGTCACTTTCCTCTCTAAATATAGCTCTTACTTCTGAAAAATGGTGTACTAAACTAGAGGAAGTGCAGATATAATCAATAGAGGTTGAGGTTTTGTTGGATGAGAAAGTATAGGGATATATATACCCATCACTCGAGCCGCTTAGTACTTGCATATCATTCATAAACAGGAGGGAAATTAACCTCTGGGCATATTTATTGGTCCTCTTGTCCATTGAGGACCAAGTGAACTCATTATAAAAGTATCCAGTTGGTACCAGGCCTTGGTTAGCATAGCTCTTCATTGAGGGACCTAGTCTTGCATTAGTATCTCCAGCTAATATAATTTTTGCTTGGGGAAAGCGTCCCTTTAAGGTAGCTAATACTGAGTCTAATTCATCCCACAAATCCCTTCCTAGAAGGTGGAATGAAAATGGAGCGATATATACATTGATTAAGATTAAGTCCATCCCCCTGTATGTACATCTAATAGGCAGAATATATTGGAATTGAGGATCTAAAGAAATTTCTTCACCCTTCCATCCCGTATCCCTTTTGACCAACATGGTTAAGCTCCCAATTGCCCTCCCTCTTAAATTGACTTTGCCTGCTGGTTTATGCCATGAGGCAAAACCCGGTAAGCTGATCTGTGGATCATTAGTAGTCAGCCAGGTTTCTTGAAGGAGGATAAGATGATGTGTTGAAATCAATTTTATAAAATCCATCCGGTTTGCAATGCCTTTCCAGCCCGCTATATTCCAGGACAGGAGGGAAAGGCTGGGGATATAAGATACCCTAGTTGTTGGCCATTTGTTGTCTAGTCAATCACCTCGAGGCACTACTCCTTGTGTCTCTTCCTCCACCCTTCTGGTGGAGGGGTCCGGAATTACTACCACCACCTTCTCTGGAGTGCCAAAGGAGTCAAAAGTGGCCTCTGTTTGTTGCGGAAGTGCCTCCTCCGTTCTTAAAGAAGATGAGACAGGTGAGGGCAGTTGCACTGTTGGGGGAGGGTGAACTTCTGCCGCTACGTTCATGGTCTTTGTTTCTTTGAAAAGACTTTTGCCTTCCCTTCTATGTCGCTGGACGGACTTTATGACTTTAGGCCTTGTCTGCACATGCTTTTCCCGTTCTTCCGACTTGGATAGCCTTCTCGTTGAACTACAGGCTTCTGCTAGCGAAGATCTTAATAAATCAAATTCAATTAACATCGACCTTTGCTCCTTTGGAGACAAGGAGACAAATTCGCTGATTATAACATCCTCTGGCTTGTCGGTGCTTGCCTTCATATATGGGACTTCCCTGATCTGGCCTGCCTCCATAGTGTCTCCGGATTCTGGAGGAAAGACCCTGGAGGTAGCAGAGTGGTTCCTAGGTACCATTTTTGATGTTTGGTTAAATCCTTGTAAAAGCGGTTTAATAGGCCCACTCGAGAAGACTCTTGTAGGAATGACTTCAAATCTGAGCAGGGATCCTTTTCTTTTCATTACAGCATTCGGTATAGTATTGCTGTCAAAATGCAGTATTAGTCGGACACAATTGCTATGCTGGGGAAGTTTTTCATATCTGAGTAGATCTATTAATAAAGGATCAGATTTCAATAGCTGTGCAAGTGAGAGGATTATCCTTTCCTTTGAAGTCCATCGTCCTCTATTGCATGGGATTTTCCTTATCCTTAAAGCGATTTGTTTCTTTAACAACCTTCTTCCTTGATGAGGGTTAGCATCCGTACTTGCAATGCTTTGTTGTTTGGGTTGAGGTCTTACACCCTTCCATTCTCTCCGCGCGTCAGGACGGTGTGCAATCTCACCCTCCTTAGCTGCAGAGTGAGGGCCATTTAAGGATTGGAAGATCCTCTCGATGTCTCTTTTGATCGATGTCAGTAAATCATATATTGAATCTACTGTGTGCGCAGTTAACATACTCTGAGTACAGACCATCTCTCTGAGGTCTGAATATGTCGGAACTTCTTTTAAGCAGCTAGAAGTAGGTGAGGGGATAGAGCTTGAAAAATCACCCATTCTAGCAGGCAAGTTTGAATCTGAAATCCGGGAAGAAAACTCCCCTTCTGTATCTCCCTCTCCCAGTGATACAGTCGACAGAGACAAAGTTCGAAGTTCAGATTGGGGTTCTGGATTACACCTCTCCATAAAGTCATCCAATTTAAGCTGTTTAAGAGGCTTGGAGTAATTAAGTTCCATCATAGATTCTGGGGAGAGAGAACAAGCTCTCTGCCTCTTACCTTTCTTTCCCATTCTGGTAGGCAGTTGATCCAGCTTCTCCCAGTGGAATTAAGTATCACAATAATTTATCCTCCCTCAGCCATCGTAGTTAAGGTAGGCCTTAATGATGGTCTCAGCCGAGGCACCACAGAGATAAAAACCAATCTCCTTTCCAAACAACGGCTTGTCTTTTACTCCTACTTCTTTGCTATCATCTATTTTCAGAATTGTTTAAATTGTTTAAATTATTTCACAGGGAAATATGTGGGGGAAGCAGACTAAAAGCTGATAGGGTTTCATTAAAGGCAGTCCTACTGGGAGCGTCTGCAGCCAGTTCCTTACTGTACTCGTTCCAAAAACAAACAGCTCAAAATCCCCTCTGAAGTTAGGGGCCTCCAGTGAGGTTTGTCAACAAGTCCGATAATCCGAATTTCAGGCCTTGCGAGGAGGAGTCACGGGAGTAGCCTAGGCCAGGAATGCAGGTTGTAGTGTTGTTAAAATATGTCTAAAACAAACAGTAGCCACACTATATGTGCTTTGTAAGAGTCCGGTATAGATTAAAAATAGATTAAAAATGAGTTAAAAATATAAAAATACTTTAAAACGTTAAAAAAAAAAACCTAATTTGCTTTTGGGCGAGCCGCACATTTTACAGCCGTTCTCCCTCCGACCTATTAAAGCCCTGACTCGGCTAGTCAGGGTTAGTGAGTTCTTCGTATTTCTGCAGTTGCATTGTCTAAAGATATATGGTTAACTATTTGCTGTGTTAAACAACACCAAAGTAAAACATTCCTGGATTGAAGGCCTGCATCATGTGTTATTCCAGCTAAAGCAAGTCAGACTGCAAAAGAAGGCTTTAGTAGATGCTGTTTTCCAACCATTCACCGCTCAGCATGATATGCTTTCAGTGAAATGATAATCCAGACACTCTTGTGTTCAGATAATATTCAAGAGAGGAGAGCTGGTGTGCAAAAGATCATCGACTTGAGGAGTGCAGATGATGAAGCGCTGGGAGATTTTTTTTCTGTACATGCAAGAAAAACGCCTTTAATCAATGCCAGAGCATCCACTCTGCTAGAGTTGATTGACTGGTCTGAAGATGTTTATGAGCCACCTTTGACATGCAAACTGACCACAGCGGAAATAAAGAAGTTCATTGGCGAACCAATGCAAGTACCACAGTGGTCCTGTCATGTCCAATCAATAGGGAGATGTGTGAAACAGGTCACAGAGGCAGAAAGTGGAGTATATACACATGAGAAATGTGAGGGTTATATTAGAGGCCAAGAAGCAAGTTGGCGGATGATATTGAAGAATGAGTCAAAACAAAACTTGATGAAATTTGCTTAAACATTTTTGTAACTCAGATAATTGCTTTCTGATGTTAGATTATGATTGCATGGATTATTTTTTGCTTAGCTAGATAAGATTCATGCAGAAAAAAACTTTATTTTTTGTAGCACAAGGTGGGTTGCAAGAGACTTTTGTGGGGTATATGATCAGATGTGGATTTACCATACCAAGCTAATTGAAATTGTGCAATTGCAAAATAACAGCAGATTCGAATACAGGTGTATTCAACAGCAGGTGTAAAAACACATATTTTTAGAACCCCTCACTGAAAAAAATGGCAAAAACTAATTTTCACCCCGTTAACTGACAAGCCCACTCAGACTCACAAATGTACGGTAAACATTCAGTGAAACTCTAATATGTATGGTAGTTATTAACAAATTAATCTTCCAGTGATAATGTTAACTTTATAATCAGCACTGCCTTCTTAATGGTCACTGTATCCTTTTCTCCTTTCATATAATTTCATATTTGCTCTTTATTCTTTTGTAACTATCCTGATTCCTTCAGCATACCAACATTATACATATTATTGATAATTTGGGGCAATACTTAATGTAGCTGATGGAATGTATGCTAGTCCATTACACCTGATTCCATCGAAATTTCCAAGTTCTCCACATTTTTTATATTTACACTGAAGTTCAAAAGTACAGTACATTGGAACTGAACAAGGGTTTACTTAGACTAGGGTATTGTCAGCCATCTCAGGAAAACCAGACATGAAACAAGACTAGATGACCTAATTCTGCTTTATTGAAAAGCTACATTAACAGAAGCTTGCAAGTTGAAGTTATAAAACCACTTCCCATCATCACTTTTATCGACTTCATCCAGTGATGGAATTCAAATAATTTAACAACCGGTTCTCTGCCCTAATGACCAGCTGGCTAGGTGTGTCTGGGTGGGCATGTAACTGGGTTGGCATGGCCGGGGTGGGCGTGACACAGGACTCGTGTGTTGCTAAGGCAGGACTTCCCTGAGACCCTCCCTCACTCTCATTATACAGATAATCTGCCAGTTACAAATGTAATAGAGCCTGCCAATTACATTTGTAACCTGGGGATTCATTTGATTGAATCACATTAAATGAACATGATCACTCCTTGCTTTCCTCAATGCATTTGTTAATCAAATGTGCAGGTCTTTAAATGCACATGAGGTATCTCAGGCTGAGGAACAGCATGTGGGGCCTAGTGCTGGAGCAGACCATCCAAGGCCTCCCCCAATCCACTGAGATACCTCATGCTCCCCTGGGGTCCCCACAATTGCTTTCCCACCCAATCCTGCCCTGCTGGCAGACTGGGCCTGCTTTGCTAGCATCTCAGATTCCACTTACTCCTCCCCACCCCATTTCCCATGGATTATGCACTTTTTGAAGATCTCCAGAGGTCCAGAAGATGCTGACCCACTGACAGAGCAGCCAAAGTGTTTTATTCAGATGATGGTGAAGATGTAAGAACATGAAATCTAAGGAAAACATTTTCACCAGCTTCTGAAGACTTCGGCTGGGGCCATGTGGCAGGCTGGCCTAGACCTGGACTGGGCCACAGGAGCAGCAGCAGCAATCAACGAGGAGGTTGCTTCCTTTGCCTCATCGGGCTGAACTGCAAGGCCCTTGTTGATTGGCTGCCATGCCCCAATCCCTGAAGCTGCTCATTCAAACTAACAGCAAGCAGTTTGCTGCTAGTCAGCAGCAAGCAGACTGGGCCCAAACTAAGCCTGACCAGATGGGGTCCAAACTAAGCCTGCAGGCCCTCATGGCAGAGAAGCTGAAGTCTTTTATTCAGATGGGGAAAGCTGTTTTCCTTACTTCTCATAGTCTTACAGCTTCACCGGCTTCTGAATAAAAGACTTTGGCTTCTCTGCCATGTGGATCAGCCTCTTCTGCAGCTCTTTAAAAAATAAGTACAGTAAAGCCATGGGAAATGGGGTGGTGAGGGCTGAATCAGGCCTAGGGAGCCTCCATTTCGGCGTATAACAGGCTAGGGGAACTCTAGGGAGGCCCAAACAGGGCCTGGAAGAGCTGGATTGGGCCCAGCTCTTCTTCCACTCTGGCCTGTAACAGGCTGGAGGTGGCCTAGGGAGGCCCAAATGGGGCCTGGAAGGGCTGGATCAGGCCCTTTTCTGCCTGTAACACACTGGGAGAGGCCTACACAGGCCCAAACAGGGCCTCACAAGCTCGGCCAAATGGTCAGTAGGCGAGACAAGCCTCCCAGTGAGGAGAGACTGGGGGGGAGGGGGAGACTTTAGCCGGTTTGGTGAACTGAACAAACAGTTAGCAACTGGTCCTAACAAACCAGTGCAAACTGGCTGAATCCTTCTACTGACTTCATTCTAAGTCTCTTCATCCTAAGTTTCTTCCTCTGACCTTTAAAATATTGGGGGCTCCTGTTTCTCTTGTCTGATGGTTTCCTAAGCAGCATCTCTTTCCCTCATTCCCCAAGCTCATTCACACATTCACACATATAGATCTATATAGATTGATATATGTGTGATATTTGCATTAAAAAAACTACCCCACAACTTCTTTGAGAGATGCAACTGTAAAATATATATTTTAAATATTGCCCATAAAAAAGGAGGATAGTTAATTGTTTAAAATATTTTTACATTTAAAAAATTTGTATTATGAAATTTATTTGGCAACGTTTAGCATCCACAAAAGAATATGTATTTACATTAAAATTTGCATATGTCAGGAACACTGATCATATGTGAAAGTTGTGAATGAAAACAGGTGATTTTTATGAAATCAAAGCAGAACTGAAACCTGATGAATCAAGTTATATAATGGACAAGATTTGTTGAATAAATTGTATACAAAACTGCATGTTTCAAATTCAGGATAGAAAATGCATACATGCATAGAGGAAGAATTTGCTAGTCATCCAATGAAACTGATTGGAGCAATGTTGGGAGAAAGAAAGGACCTTTCTTCACACATACATGTATGAAGTCTACTGCTATAAATAGGCATCCATGAAAGTATCACAGTGCAACACTGTTTTTATCATTTTAATAAAAACATCAGTTCTTGCAAATACATCTGATAAAATTGCAATGTTAATTGGTTTTTATATTTACATTTATTTTGGATATAGTGTTAAATACTCCAGTTTACTGATATTATGGATTATGATGCAGTTTAGATATTTGTTTATTTGGATTCGTTTAATCTGTCTTCTGATATCTCATTGTACTGTTTTTGTTTGTTTGGTTTAGTTTGGTAATTTTTGATGCCTTTGAATTAGTCTTGACTCATGTTGACTGACCAAAGAAGTCCCTTGGCAAGCAGTTTGCCATTGCTTACTTCTTAAAGAGTGTGGAAGAGTGGCCCAAGTGGCCTTGTGCCTAAGGCGGGGCTAAAACTCACAGTCTCCTGGTTTCTAGCCTGGTGCCTTAACTACTATCTCTCTCTCATTACTCCTTATTTGTTTTCTGTAAGAGTTCCATGTAGCCATATCACAAATAGGGCAAAACAGTCAATTGTTGTGCAGTGATCTTGAAAAGAATAAAAAGCACACTCTTGGGGCTATAGAATCTTAATAAAACAAAAACCTTATGTAGGGCACTAGGTAAGAGCATATGAAGGTTGATTGTATGTCCACTGGGTAGCCATCTAGCAAGTTAAAATCCTGGAAACAGTCCCCTTTCCAAATCATGTAGCATCTATCTATGGGGAAAAATTGCAGGGACACAAAAAGCAATCTGTATGAATCAATTGTTCATATTGTGTGGGGTTCTATCAATCAAGGGCATTACAAATTTGAAAGTTATTTTAAAAATCTCAACAAAATGCAAGCTTAATTTTATGTTTGGAAGGATTTTATATTAAAGATCAGAAAATGAATAATCAAATAGCAGATTATAAAATTTATGTCAGAGCAGATAGAGAATTAATTACCTAATGTCTCCTAATGCCCTTGCAAGACAATTGCCCATAACATGGTCTCATATGCTCTACCCAGGTCTATTTTAAGATGCTTTGCATAGCTGCATCTTTTTTGTATGCTGCACAAAGCACAAACAATTTAGGAATTGAGTTCAGGGAGATAGTTAAAAATTCACTTGGGTCTCAGGTAAGATCAGCAAGGTTATTTTCCTTTCAACTTAACTCATATTTGAAGTGTAGTAACAGTAATCCTGTTATTGGAAAATATGCTATGGCATTAATTCAAAATTAGACATCAGGGGCCATAACCAAGGCATCATTCTGCATATAAAACTCAAATCAATCTCCTTCTAGTTTCTGCATATAGAACAATTACAGTTTTGACCCTTAACATTTTATTTTATTTTATAGATGATAAGGGCAAAATATATATTTTTAGATGTGCATTTGCAGTCCCCATTGAGATTAAAACATGAATACGCATCTGAAATGGAATTTTGTTCTTAAATACCTATATATGCTTTTCCGATGACAAAATCATGAATTTATTTTTATTCTCCCATATCTAATTTTATGTCTTTTTCTTTTATTCTCTCTGTGTTCTTTAAAGCTTTCAAGTAGCATTCTGGATATATACAATAGTGACCAAAGAATGACGGCTGCCAATATGGGTCTTACCAATACTTCCTGTCCTTCTAGTTTGCCAGTTAAAAGGGAAATCACAGGTAATACAGCTTTGAGATTTTGGCACACTAAAAAGTTTGTTTAAACAAAGGCTGAAGCATCTATCTGTTTGTAGAACAAATGTAATCACGCAAATCGAAAATATAGTAGAAGTGATTTAAATACAAATTGGACATCTTCACGGTGTACTGTTTCTACTCTCTAATTCCTTATTAACTGGTTTTAAAACCATCCATGTGATTGTTTTCACTCTGTAATGAAAATTACAGGTAATGAATTATGAAATGTGGAGAACAGGTAAGGAACATCATTAGTCATTTAGCATTCTATTTCTAGATGACTAGTAGCCTCCCTGAATCAGAATGTTCTACTTCAAAACATTTTTCTCTATTTGTTCTGAAGTGAATATCCTAACAATAAAAGTCATGGTAGTCCTTGCTGGACCTTATAACTAGACACATGTAGCTAATGGCTGTAATTACTGTAGGAAACATAATTGATCTGCACACATTTTGACTTCTGGCCCATGATATAAATAAATTATCATCTATTACATTTGTTCCAGGTCATCATAAGTGACTCTCTTAAAGGTTCACAATACAGCCATTCACCACATTAATGAATTAACATCTTTCAGACTTTCATTCAATTAATCTAAAGAATGTTAACAACCATGCAGTTTATCAGTGCAACTTAAAGGAACAAAGAGATGATTTTCTTCAACATACAAATCTGATTATGCCTGGCAAGATAATAATAGGAACTCAAATTCACTTTAAAGTATTATAAAGTTTTCTATCACCACAATGTAAAGTACAACAAATTGGATACTGCTTCCCCAGAATTTTAAAAATTAAAAATGCATGATATTAAAAAAAAAACCAACTTAACACATACAGTAAACAACAAGTAAGGAAGTAGCAAGTAGCAAAAAGAATTAGAAAGTCTGAGATGGTAAAGTTTTCTTAAAACTTTGTAAAAAATTTATTGTTCACATAGAGTAATCTATAACCTGTTTAGTTAGACTTTGCTTTCTATCACAGATACACACAGAATCACAAAAGAGAGACTAAAAAAGGACAACCATAATCTCAGTGAGTACATTTAACACTTTCCAAATATTTATTATTGTTAGTAGACTGTGGAAATAACTCTTTCCTTTAGAGTTATTGTTGAAGAAAGACTGAACAAATGTTTTTGTATGTGAAGGGGATAGACCTGAAAAATTGAATGGACAATAAACCAACTCTTCCAATTTCTCAGCCAAAATCATGTCTTCAATTTCTTTTTTTAATGTCCCAATTGTAACCCATTGCCAGATTTTATCTTCATCTACTTTCCCCTCGATCTGTTATAGAAATTGACCATGTAATGCTATTTCATGCCAGTATTCTGTTCTTGTTTTTATTATATTATTTTGTTTCCTACACATTCAATAAATTCCAATCTTAAACTTACATCAGTGCCTGTTCTTCCTGTCTTTTATGCAATTATTTTCTTGTTTGACAATTTGAAATAAACCTTTCCTCCATTACTGTGGGAAAGACATCATCTATTAATATTTCTGTGGAAATGTAATATATAGTGAATCATCTTTTACTTCATTGGTTTTACTCCAAATTTGCCAGTTCCTAATTCCAGCAATGTATTATATCATAGGTATAGCCCAGGTATGGCTGCATTTGATGGTGTTTCCATCACTCTTTTCTCACTCTTTTCTCTTTTCTCACTTTTTGTATGTGTTGCTTAGTAATCACATTTTAAACTTGTCCATGTCTGATGTTATCCAACTATAATGGTTCCTGCTGGTTTCATCATTTAGCAATAGCAATAGTATTTAGATTTACAGTATATACAGCTTCATTGTACTCTACAGCCCTTTCTAAACAGTTTACCGAGTCAGCATATTGCGCCCAACACCCTCGGAAAGGTGTGAGGCTGAGTCAGCCTTGAGCTGATCAGGATAAACTTCTTGCAGTGGGCAGAATTAGCTGGCAATACTGCATTCTAACCACTGTGCTACAATAGCTCCTTTGGCATTTCAATTTCATATATTGTTTTTGATTTTACCCCAAATTATTAAATATTAATAATACTGCATTATTGGTCTTCAGTGCCTTGGGTTAATCTAGATATGTTGCCTATTGCTGCGTTGCATAGAAGAAAATCCTGAAACGACCAGAAATTGATTTTTAGGAGAAAGAACTAGAATGCTCAATTTGCAGAGATTGTGTGTATGGCCCATATCATCTTTCCAGGAATAAATTGTAATAACTTGTGCCATAAAGCCCCCCTCATTTGCGATCTTATTCAGGAGGGGGGAGCGGACCTGGCGGGTATTACGGAAACCTGGTTCGGCCACGAGGGAGGGGTTCCCCTCGTGGATATGTGCCCACCAGGTTTCCGAGCATTCCATCAGCCGAGAGCTCAGGGCAGGGGCAGGGGGGTGGCGGTTATTATAAAGGAAAGTCTTGAACCGAGGGAGACCACTGTTCCACAGATAGCCGGATGTGAGTCCCTTTTTGTGAAGTGGGGTTGTGGAGTACAGATGGGCTTGTTGATCACGTACCTGGCTCCCTGCCGCGTGGCAACAGCCCTGCTCGAGCTGCTCAATGTCATAGCTGAGGTGGCGGTTGGTACCCCCAGACTTCTAGTCATGGGGGATTTCAACCTGCCATCTGTCGGCGAAACGAGAGTTTCGAGAGTTCATGGCTTCCATGACGGCTCGAGAGTTCATGGCTTCCATGACGGCCATGGACCTTACTCAGTTAATTCATGACCCCACTCACACGGGTGGACACACTCTGGACTTAGTTTTTGTCTCTGGTCAGTGGTTGAGTGGCCTTGATACAGGGGATATAGTCATCGAACCCTTGTCATGGTCTGACCACTCGCTCCTTCGACTGGACTTTCTAACCGCTGCACCCCGCTGCAGGGAGGCGGGACCGACCAGGTGGTTCCGCCCCAGGCGCCTGATGGACCCTGATAGGTTCCAGATGGAGCTTGGGCCATTTCCTGAGACTCTGGCTCATGACTCGGCTGAGGACCTGGTGGCCGCCTGGGATAGTGCGGCTGCCAGGGCCTTGGACCGTGTCGTGCCTTTGCGGCCTCTGACCCAGCACCGAACTCACCTGGCTCCTTGGTTCTCCGAGGAGCTCAGGGAGATGAAGCGCAGGAAAAGACGCCTGGAGAGTAGTTGGAGGACCAGCCGCTCTGAATCTGACCGAACACTGGTGAGGTCTCATATTAAGACCTACCTAGTGGCGATAAAAGCGGCGAAATCTAGCTATTTTGCCGCTCTTATCGCGTCATCAGATAATCACCCGGCCGCCCTGTTTAGGGTGACCCGCTCCCTCCTCCATCTGGAGGTGCGGGATGACTCCTTGCAGGGCCGAGCTGAGGACTTTGTGCAGTATCTGTATGACAAAATCGCTCAGATTCGGGAAGGGCTGGCCTCTGACTGGGTATGTCCGGACGGGATGACTGAGGCAGGTCTTGAGAGTGTTATCTGGGGGGAGTTCGATCCTGTGGCTCCCGAGGACATGGACAGGGTCCTGGGACGGCTGAACGCAACCACATGTTTATTGGACCCGTGCCTCTCCTGGTTGGTACTGGCTTCCCGGGAGGTGACACGAGGCTGGCTCCAGAAGATTGTTAACGCTTCTTTGAGTGAGGGGGTCCTGCCGGCTGCTTTGAAAGAAGCGGTTGTGAGGCCCCTCCTCAAGAAGCCCTCTCTGGATCCGGCTGTTTTGGCTAACTATCGTCCAGTCTCCAACCTTCGCTTTGTTGCGAAGGTTGTTGAGAGTGTGGTAGCGCAACAGCTTCCCCGGTACCTGGATGAAGCTGTCTATCTAGACCCGCTCCAGTCCGGCTTCCGGCCTGGGCACAGCACGGAAACGGCATTGGTCGCGTTGGTGGATGATCTCTGGAGGGCTCGGGATAGGGGTTGCTCCTCTATCCTGGTCCTGTTAGACCTCTCAGCGGCTTTTGATACCATCGACCATGGTATCATGTTGCGCCGGTTGGCGGGGTTGGGGGTGGGGGGCACCATTTTGCGGTGGTTCTCCTCCTACCTCTCTGACCGATCGCAATCTGTGTTGACGGGGGGGCAGCGGTCGACCCCGAGGCACCTTGCTTGTGGGGTGCCACAAGGGTCGGTCCTCTCGCCCCTGCTATTCAACATTTATGTAAAGCCGCTGGGTGAGATCATCCGTGGCTTTGGGGTGGAGTTCCATCAGTTCGCCGATGACACCCAGCTGTACATCTCCACCCCGGCCACCCCAACGATGCCCTTGAAGTGATGTCCCAGTGCCTGGAGGCCGTGCGGGCCTGTATGGGGAGAAACAGGCTCCGACTCAACCCCTCCAAGACCGAGTGGCTGTGGCTTCCAGCTTCCCGATATAGCCAGCTGACGCCATCGCTGGCTATTAGGGGCGAATCACTCGCCCCCACGGAGAGGGCTCGTAACTTGGGCGTCCTCCTGGACGCACGGCTGTCTTTAGAAGATCATTTGACGGCCATGGCCAGGGGGGCTTTTTATCAGGTTCGCCTGATATACCAGTTGCGTCCCTTTCTAGATCGGGACTCTTTACGCACAGTCACTCAGGCACTAGTCACTTCCCGCCTGGACTACTGCAACGCTCTCTACATGGGGCTCCCCCTGGGGTGCACCCGGAGACTCCAGCTGGTCCAGAACGCGGCTGCGCAGGGGATTATGGGGGCGACGAGGCGCTCCCATGTGACACCTCTCCTGCGCGAGCTGCACTGGCTTCCGGTGGTCTTCCGGGTGCGCTTCAAGGTGTTGGTGACCACCTTTAAAGCGCTCCATGGCTTAGGGCCGGGATACTTACGAGACCGCCTTCTGCCATCAATAGCCTCCCACCGGCCAGTACGCTCTCACAAAGTGGGCCTCCTCAGGGTGCCGTCCGCCAGACAATGTCGGCTGGCGACCCCCAGGGGGAGAGCCTTCTCTGTGACGGCGCCCACCCTCTGGAACAACCTTCCCCCAGAGTTGCGTACAATAACAGACCTCCGGATTTTTCGTCGGGCCCTGAAAACCCATTTATTCCAACTAGCTGGGCTGGCTTGAGCCAAATTTTAAATTTTAAATTTTAAATTGATTTTAAATTGGGTTGTTTTAATTTACGGCCAAATATGTAATTATTTTAATACTGTTTTTAAATTTTGTATGCTCTGTTTTTACCTTGGCTGTGCACCGCCCTGAGTCCTATTTGGAGAAGGGCGGTATAGAAATTAAATAAATAATAATAATAATAATAATAATAATAATAATAATAATAATAATAATGTTAGATATCTAGGAAAATTGCATTTTCCTACCCAGTTTAAACTAAGTAATGAAACCAACATCCCACTTCATTTAATACCATTGTATTGAATTATGCAAGAATTGATGAGGTTAACATAATTGGACTGTACTTTATTCCCATTGTTTCTGTGCAATTTATATATGCATCATGCTCCATGGGCATCTTAAAATGAAACTGCACATTCCAAATAAATTATGTCTGTATGTCAAATAATTTGAACAATATTCTAGTTAACCTGATATTTTTATGTCTGAATAATCATTTTGGTGAAATGACCACTAACTGTGCCATAACGTTCTATAATAATATGAAGCAAGTAGATAGCTGCATGCAACAAGCAGATATCAAATGTAAAAATGTTGGGTGTGAAAGATCAGGTTCACACAAGAAGGTCAAATTAAACTGATTTAATGTTACTAATCCCTATGCACAGGAATATTCTCACCTACTAAAATTTAAATAAGGATCAACAGAATTAAGGGAGGTTGGACTTCCGCTTGTGCCCACATAGAGATTCTAAGATGATCCCTGTTTTAACTCCACCCTCTGCCCCTCCTTCCCCTACAAGATATTTTACAATCAAAAAGTGACTCATACTGTTTGTTAAAAAAAAAAAAAAACACTTGTAAAGTAATTTAAAAACTTTACAAACAAAGTATATTTGTTATGTACTGTTGAGCAGGGCTTTCTTTTACGAAATTTTCAAGCATGAATGGTAATCAAGACTTACAATTTGTGAAAGAATAAGCATACATTTTTAAGATCAAAGCTAGACCTTCCTTAAAGTAAACATGGATGAAACTTCAAATATTTTCATTCAAATGACAGCAAACACATGATGGTATTATCACCTCTTTGCAGCCTTTCAAAATAACTTGTCTGATATGATAAAAGCACTGATCCATGAGCACTGATTCACAATTTTAGTTCATTGTCAAATCAAATGAGAATGACAATTTGAACACACAGCCTTAATGTTAGAGGTACACATTGTTATATTTATCTTATACATTAAATCCCTATAAAAGCTTTGTTAGTTGCATAATTTAAATGAAGAGTTAGGTGTTCTTTCATTAAAAATAAATATTTTTGTATTCCTTATTTTTCTCCTTTTAAAAGAAGTTGTCTCCAGGATAGTTAAACTAGCTATATAATGGTTTTCATAGATTAAATATTTTCAAGCTTTATAAAGTTGAAATACTGTGACGTTTTGAAAGAGAGTATGGTGTTTTGTAATAGAACAACTGTGTTGCTATTTGTTAACAAATTATATTCTGCTACTATTAAGATATCTTGTTTTATAGTTGAAAGAAGAAGAAGGTATAATATTAATTACCGAATCAAAGAGCTTGGCACCCTTATTCCAAAGTCTAATGATCCGTGAGTTCATCTGTCATTTTTATCATTGTATTTAGTATTTAAATAAAAAGAAAATACAATAAATGGAGCAGAGTATGAAACAGGAATTTTTGATGTCATATTTAGTGTGGACATTTTGTCCAAAATGATTACTAGAGTCAATTTTTGTGTCAGTTGATGGATAATTTCAGATTCCAATTTAACTGATAATCTACATATAATATATTGGTCCACAGAGTAAGATATTTTTAACATGATACTTGAAATAGCATACTTATAAGATAAATGCCATTTTGGACTAAGTATCTCCTTATTAACAGTGACAAATCATATTAGCCTAGATATACAAATCACTTTCATATAGTATTTTATGTAAAAGTATGTTTTAGTTTGTTGTAATCATACAGGTTTTAAAATATTATATGGAATTGTTGCTAAAGCTAAACTATGATTTTGGTGTATTATTAATACTGAATATCAAAATTAGATAAAACCTTTTATCTAAACCTTTTATTCAAATAAGAATAAAAGCATGCTCATTAGAAGATCAGGTGAAAAGAGTTATAAATTTTAAATTATATTCAGAAATTTATGCTTAAATTGTCAGTAATATATGGTTCCTAGTTCATTAATGGAGAGTTTTACACATAGATTTTAATCAAAGTTAATAACAAAAGCATTTTACTAAAAATATAAAGACTATAAAAATAGAATCATGAATCTGCATTTAGATCTTACACAAAAGATAAATAAAGGCACTTTATTACGTTCTTTTGACACTTATTTTCATTCTGGGATTAATTTTAATATATAAGGGCTTTTTAACTATTCTATTAAAATTTCCATTCAGAAGCAATAATATCTAAGAGTGAATAATGCTCATGCAAATCATTATTTCATATTAATATAAAAGATTTTGTACATTTTTATGAATTTTGCTGACATGCACAATTGTGAAAAGGTTATCATTACTTTCTACAGCGATATGCGCTGGAATAAAGGAACTATTTTAAAGGCATCAGTGGAGTATATCAAGTGGTTACAGAAAGAACAACAGAAAACTCAAGAATTAGAGCAGAGGCAGAAGAAATTAGAGCAAGCTAATAGAAGACTGTTGCTACGAATTCAGGTTTGTAGAGAAAAATGCTCATTCAAAACCAATCTCTTCCTTCTTCCATCTTTTGATTTTGCTACATCTTTTACATGATCAAACTGTGTTCAATGATTATAAAACACATACGCATAGATCTACACCTTAAGAAATCTATATTATTTGGAGACTTAAGATACATTTTGAAAAATGTTCCTTACCTTGTTTTACGTTGGGGTACATTGTCCAGTAGTGGCTTTCAAAACCCGTCGCTACCGGTTCACTTGTGGGGGTGTGCACACTTGCATGTGCACAACACTTCTGCGCATGCACAGAGATGTCCAGGCAGGTAGGCAGAGCCTCCTGCCGCTGCTATTGGTTTGCCCGATCCGGGGCGAACTGGTAGCAACTCATCACTGACATTGTCCAACATGAAATTAAGCAGCACCTAATTTTCTGGTCACTTCCTATAATAGACTGTGATTGATCTACACAATTTTTAATTGGATAAGGTATGCACACAGGTTCTAGATAACATTCCTAAATATTGTAAGAGAATTAGTGTGCAAACAGAGGCATTTATAAGTATTTAGTAATGCAAGGCAAAACCCATGGGCCTGTTTCATTTTCAGAGGCAAATAGTTCAACCAGAATCAAGCAAATAATCATCAGCCACAATAATGCAGACAAATCCCTGCAGTTTTCTTGGAAAGATTTCAGAAGTGGTTTGCCATAGCTTAAATTAAATTAAAATTAAATAGACATGTATAGGACTGTGTTGTAAGGTATCTTAGGTAACAGAGTACTAAAACTGTACTAAGGTTGATAGGATTTCCATGTCTAAGTAACACAGCGCTAAAAACACTCTGAAATTACAGGGTTTGAAAATACATTATCTAGATATGCATAACATGGTTAATAGATATTTACTGAAAACAATCATTGTTTCTATAAAAACACTCACAGTGAAAATGTGGGCATTTTAAAATTCTGAGAGGCACACAGCAAAACGTGCACTGTTCTCCACTTGAATTATTTTTGGTCCGTTGAACTCAAGAACCCAGACAGTGGGAATTTGTGGAGAATTTCTAATAGAATATCTATTAGGATCATACTTCAACTGATTAGTTTTTCTGACATGAATTAAAAATGTGATCTTGATAATTTCAAATAATTTAATTTCTTTGGAGATGAACCTAATATGAGTTAAGCCCAGGCAATTGCCTCCATACTATCACTGCTTCCCCATAATTAAAAAGCCCTGTTAAACAGTTATATTAAGCAACCGTTCTTTATTCATACATTAGATCTCCCTCATTTTCCCAGTATCGTATCTGACCTCTGTCTTCTTCAGATGTCACCTGTATCATGGAGGATATTAAGAATTCATTCTACCGGCAGAATTGCATCTACAAGCAAAATAGGAAGGCCATCTGATAATATTTTAAATTATTAAAATATTTATATGTTAATATTCTAAAATTAGGAAATTTAAAATTATTAATTTTGTTATTAATCTTGTTTATAATATTAATTTTATTTATTACATTATTTGTTATGTACACAACATTGTTAGTTGGATTAGTTTACAAATATTGAAAGATACATACATACATACATACATACATACATACATACATACATACATATATATATATATATATATACACAGTTTTAATCAAATTCTACTTTATGGAAACAAGACAGCTTGATTTATAAATGTTTAAAACTGGTTTAATTCAATCAATTATAAGGTATAAGCAAGGTAAGAATGATGCCAAATTTCCATTATCTTAGAAAGTGAAAGCAAAGGTTTCCAATCTCATCTGTCCTAAGAAACAAAAGATATGCCTAGGTATTTAATATTTCTGTAAACTCTAAAGCAAGGGAAGAAAAATGTTTTTGTTTTGCTTTGAAAATTTTGGAGAAAAATGGAATATTTTTATTTTTATAGTTATTTTTAGCACTATACAGTTATTTAGTTCAGCACTCATTATGGATAGCTATTCAGATATTTGACTTTCTTTCTTTCTTTCTCTTTTGTTCTTTCTTTCTTTCTTCATCCCTTCCTTCCTTCCTTCCCTCTCCCTCCCTCGCTCCCTCTCATCCTCCCTCTTTTCTTTTTTTTATTTTGCTTTCTTTCTCTCTTTCTCTTTTGATTGCTGGGATAGTAAAATGAAAGTATACTTTGCTGAGAGAATAATTGTAACATTAACTGAATTTATTTTTAATAAACATTTTACTGCAAATGCATATGCAAAATGGTTAGCTTTAAAATGAAGCATTCTTCAATTTTGCTTATTTAAAGAAGGTGATAGGGAAAAAACAATCCTGTAAACAGAAAGAATTGTCAATTTTATATGTGTGTGTGTAGATATATATGTGTATTCTGGATGCAGAAAGCACTAATTTTCCAGAAAAATTGTGAAGAAGGTCGGATTATATATTTCATCACAAAGGCAGTGTATAATTTCCTTTTTCAGAACCAGAGCCTCCCCCCAACAGTTTTAATTTCTTGTAAGCCTTTATTTTTATCACTCTATTATGAAATAATAATTTATTATAATATTATTGTTTTATGAACTTTTGGAAACATAGCAATTTTTCACTAATATCATAGATTAATGTCTTTTGCAACTTGGCCATTTTATATACCAGTGATGGCTAACCTTTTCGGCACCGAGTGCCAAAAGTACATGCACGCGCGCATACACATCCATAATGCAATGCATGTGTGACCTCCCCGTGTGACCTCCCACACATGTATGCGTGACCCTCCCATGTGCGCACAACCCCCACACAGGTGATCCGTTTTCCTGTGCATGCGCACGCATCTCCCGCATGCACCCCACTCCTGCGCATGCGTGGCAGAGACCTGAAAACCAGCTGGCCAGTGGGAGATATGTGTGCATGCGTGGTGGAGCTGAGCTGGGGCGATGGCTTGTGTGCCATAGGTCGGCCATCAACAGTTATATACCATTTTATGTATCGTTACAAAATAAAGTAGTATGAAGTATCTCATAATCTATTTTCCATTTTTTTGAAGGAAAATGCCTTAGAAGTTTTTTTTTATTCCTGATTTTTTGTTCCTGAACTGGAACTGAGGCATTTATATTTGTACTTGAAACTTAGTGTCAGATCCGTGTATCTGCCATTCTTCGTGAAAGAAGGGAGGGGGATTGGAGTTGCCATATTTAGTTCTTTTCCTATGTGTCCTAAGTATCCAATTTCTTGCCTGGTCCTCTTTGTATAAACTTTAACCTGATTTATAACTGTTGCCTGGCGCCAGGAATGCCTGGAGAATTCTCACACCTCGGGAAATGAAAAGGGAGGGGGAAACAAGTGGATTGTAAGATGACCCTGAGAAACTCTTCATATCTGTTTCCCAGAGAGGCTGGTACAATTCATTTTTATACTGGCAGATTGGTCGGAATCCACATCGGAAGTGGGGGAGAAGCTGGTCCTTACACTTAGACTCCCAAATCATACTAAGAGTCCATGGTTCATCATTATGGCTATTATGTAGTATTTATATGGCTTTAAGAAAACATAAAAAACTAGGCTTGTCACATTAGTATGTTACATTTTAAGCATACTGTCAGACTAGATTTCAGAACTGCACCAGATATACTACCATGATGCATGGAATCCCTATGATTTTTTTTAACTCCTGCTCTCTAAATATTTTGTTTTCTCACACAGGAGCTAGAAATACAAGCACATGCCCATGGACTACCAATCATGTCTTCAGTCAGCGTGGTTGACTTAGCATCCAGGGTCATGAGACAACAGGCATATCCAGAAGAGAATTCAATAGACTATATTCAACATCTAGCCATTGCTCATGAGCAACATGTTGATCTACATGACCCAGCTGCAGCCTTTTCTGATCCACTCTCCCATTTTACAGACTTGTCTTTTAGTGCTGCCTTAAAAGAACAGAGACTAGAAGAAATATTATTAGATGATACAATATCGCCACTTGGGATAGACCCTCTTTTATCTTCTGTGTCTCCTGCTGTATCAAAAGGAAGCAGCCGAAGGAGCAGTTGCAGTTCAGGTGATGACGTATAACATAGAAGTTCATTCCATAAATAGAATAAAAGGAATTCTCCCTTGATTTACTGGTGCTATATTTAGCTTACTGCTTATTTCAGCATTATCAGGTTGGTTGCTGATATAATCTGTTTTGGAAAGGTTGAGTGTGAAATAAAAAATAAGAAGAACATTTTCCAACTTTATAGAAAGTAGTAAGATTTTACTCTTAGGCAAGACGGGTGGGGGGGACACATTTTCAAGAAGAACATTACTTTTTCATGCACACAGGGCAAACATTTTGAATGACAACTTAATTTATTCATTACTAAGCCTCTGAAGCATGAAAAGAAGTTTGAGATAACTCTTTGGCCTCTGTGCATGGAAGTTAATATATAGAAGACCTACCATACCTTTTTATGTAGAAACGTGTAAAATCTACTTATTTCCATAACTCTCTTGTTTGGAACTGATGACTCAAACCATCAGACATTTTGTATCATTCTTATTTATTTACCAGGAATGCTGCATATACATTACCTTACAATTTTATTCCACTATTGTATTGAAGCAGGTTGATGCTAGAGAATGTTGGGGTCAAAGGTAGCCCATTGCATATCAATCTAAAACAAGAGGTATGTGTTCTAGTAGTTCAATACTGCTATAGTTCAAGGATGCTTGAACTATCGAAAATGAGAAGCAGGATCCTAAAATAAATATTTGAAGCAGGACCCTAAAATAGATATTTGGCAACTTCTAGAAATTATTCTATGTATCATACTGCATCCATAATAGCTTACAAAGATTCAAGTTCAGAAAATGTAGTTCATATCCTGGAATTCTTGACATTGGTCATGAAAATATTTCCTACCAATTTAAATTATTTACTCATTAGGAATGAATCTTAGTGGGTCATAAACCTAACAGCATGGAAAGTGTGCATTAGGAATATAAAACTATATTGCATGTGGGAAGACATCTCTATCTTCACATAATTGGACTGCCCTATTCCTCATAAATAGGGTATAGTGCCCAGCAGTATCACTTGAAGGTGAATTATATTATTACAAATTAGTGTACTTTGTCCCAGTGCATTTTGGGGATAAAATCATCCAGTGGTTTGAAAAAGTCCAGGCCATATAAATAAAGGCCTAGATTGATGCAGCCTAATATTTAAAGATGGTAAAAGACCTATTATGAATGTAAATTGTTCCAATCACTGAAGAATGGACATTTTATTTGAATGGAGAAATTGTACTATAGGAGTATAGCTGTCGGAAACTATACCCCATTAAAGTCAGGAAAAATTTTGTGGAATTCATTGTGAATATTATTTGAAATGAAATATCAATGTTAGGTATGAAAAAGGAGTAGATTGATAGATAGGAATCAAGGTCAAAGAGATTGAAAAACTCAGAATTTTTGGCACTGGAGCATTTCATATATACTACACAGAAAGTGTCTGTTTATAATACACACACACACACACACACACACACACACACACACACACACACAAAAACTTTATAGAGATTTACCATCCAAAAGTGAAACTAGTTGACTTTGGGATAACCTTTGAAAATTGGCTTAAGGATGTGCTTTATAGTGGAAATGCTTTTGTAATAGATGTCCACAAAACATAGATTGATGATGAAAAAAGAATTTTAGTAGTAAGAGGCATGGTTTACCTCATTTTTGGCTATATGGCATCCTGGAGAATAGCATGAAATTTTGATACAAAAAAAAGTAGAAGCATACAATGAAGTAGGACTGACAAAGAATCTAGGCAGTTTCAAAATAACCTTATACTGGACTCTTTCCTAATGAATATATTGAAATTAAATGGATTATATGTCCATTATAAATTAGATTCTATTGAGGTGCTTGCTATTTTGTTTTTTTTTAATCTTGCATTTTCACCTGCAGTATAATTTTATTGATGATGTTACAATATACATGATTTATGTTTTAAATCTCAATTTAAATATTTTAACAAAGGAACTTGTATATTTTATGCCTCCCCCCTCTCTTCTAAAAAAATAAATGCACTTCGTGCAAAGAAGACGTTAGAACAATTTGCACAGTTCTCTCTCTGACTCTTCTCTCTCTCTGAGAGAGAGAGACACACACACACACACAGAGAGATAACTGCAAATTGCTCTAATGTCTTCTTTGCATGAAGTCCATTTATTTTTTTACCAATATTTGAAATATAGGATCAAGTATTGAAAGATCTTAATTGTGTCCTTTATGCAAAGAAGATAGGATTTGCCTTCTTGCTGTATTCTCATATATGGGGAAGAGAGGTAGGCCAAATGAATATTTGAGTATTTGTTCAAATATATTTGAAAAATAACCCAAAAGCTTTCAAAAGAACTTAGTCAAGACTCGGTAATAAGTATGTACTTTTCATGTGTTGAAGGTCCTAGGAATTTACAACTAAATTACTCATTGGAACAGGAACTTTGGATATTTTTTATCTCTCTTTTTTTAGTAAGAGATTTTTTTTTTAATTTGATTTATATGTCGCCCTTCTCCGGAGACTCGGGGTGGCTTACAATGCGTTAAGCAATAGCCTTCATACTTTTGTATATTTATACAAAGTCAGCTTATTGCCCCCACAAACTGGGTCCTCAATTTACCTACCTTAGAAAGGATGGAAGGCTGAGTCAACCTTGAGCCTGGTGAGATTCGAACTTACAGTAATTGCAGACACTGGTGTTAATCACAATGCTATCAGTCTGCTGAGCCACCAGGCCCCTGGTGGCTCAGCAGATTCTCTAATTCGTTTAATCATAATACACAGTAAAATTAAGAAAAAGAATTGAAATATTGGTCTTATTTAATTCATACAGTAAATGTAGGTACTCATGAGATAAAATACAAACCTAAGCCCTAAGATATCTTAGAACAGAGATAAGATTCTACAAAAACTGAAAAAATGAAAAAGAAAAAAAATGCTATGGCTTTATATCCCTGTAATAATTCTATCGCTTGATATTAAGAACATTGTTATAGATAATTTGATTATAATAGGGCTGTGTTTATAAAAAAGAAAATTATTGTAATTTAAAATTATGTGAAGTCTTGTAGATGATTTGCATTTACTGTTATTTACTGTTACTGTTATAAATAATTGTTATTTTTATAACAATTAGTATTTTTAATATTAATACAATCACTTTTTTTAAGCAACTACATGCAAAAGAGTATGCTTTTTACCAACTCTGATTCTATCTTTATTAAAATAGTTTAAATACATGCTGATATTTTATTTATTTAAAGTATGCATAAAATATACATAAGAAAAATTGATCTTTTTATAACTTGCATGAAGTCAGAATGGCACTAAGCAATATATCCAGTGACACATAATAATAATACTAGTTAAGCATGCTTACTGAGGAGACAATGTTGAACAATAAATACACAATGCCATTCTAAATCATGTTCATGTTGCTATGTACTATGTCCTTAATATAATACTGTTTTTTTTTTTTTTTTGTTTTTTTTTTATTCATGTTGTTAAAGTTTTGGAAACAATTTAAAATGCTGTAGTAATTGCTGGTAGGCAAGATGATACTGAATAATTAATAAAAAAGCTGTACCAACCTTTTAAGTATATTAAAACCTCCTCCTCAGACAGTTTAAGAGAAACAGAATATTTTATCTCAGCAAGCAATACATTGGAAATCATTGATAATTACACAACATTGTGTCATTCAAAAGATATCCATGTTTCATGAATTTAAGAAAGAATTTTAGCATTTACAATTCCCAGCACTAAGTGTATGTTTTTCTAGAATATATTTAAAAGATTATGCATATGATAGAATGGTACATTGTGATTAAATAGAATACAATGCTAGCAATAGCTTTGTAGCAACCTTGCATATTTTAAAATTCATAGTCTTTAAAAAGGCTATTTAGCATGGCATGTGAGTATACATATACTGATTTATTTGCTTTGGATTTATTTAATTATAACTCTTTTCATTATTTTGTTGTACACAGTGGGACTAATTAAC
Source organism: Arizona elegans (assembly GCA_022577455.1). Classification (NCBI taxonomy): domain Eukaryota; kingdom Metazoa; phylum Chordata; class Lepidosauria; order Squamata; family Colubridae; genus Arizona; species Arizona elegans. Next base: position 24,587,401 of record JAKOOJ010000007.1, read on the forward strand.
ACTTGTAATTCAATTAATTTTGAATTTGATGAACTAGAAAAGGAAATTTAACATGGGAGCCAATGATGCAAAAGCTTTAGTATGTTTGAAGTCACAGAATGATCTGTACGTAAACAGAGTTGGGTCACTCTGTTAATTCAGTTAAATAGCATGAGAAAATGGAATCACAACATACAGATTACAAAAACACAGTTTGCTATCTACTTAATTAGAGACAATGACATTAACAAAAGACTTCCAATCAAACTCAGTGTCAGCATCATTTGTATAGAAAGACAATGTTGATTAGATGCAAACTTGGGGAGATTTGATGCTAATCAATGTCAAGTCTGCCAGACAAATCAAGGATGCACCAGTTGTGAAGTATGCCAAGCAATGTTGGTAAATCACTGATACCCATCAACTTAAATATACATCAGTTTCATTAATTGGCAACTACAAGACAAATGTCGAATGCTCAGGATAGCAAGGATTCTGATACGATCCACCACACTGTGGTTAAGTATATGATTCATGTAATAAGAAAAAGGTGCCTGCAGGCTATTGTTCCTAGCATGGATTAAAATTTGCATATTGCCTCTCCTTATGTCAAAACACCTGGTGTCTGCAAATGCTAACATTTCGTTAAAAAGTTTCATGAGCAAGGAAAACTAGCCTGGAAATATTGCATGTGACTCATCCAAGCATTATAATTGAATAAGAGACAGGGCTACAGAGAGAAAGGCTGATGGAAAACAACTGTATAGGGAGAATTATGGGAGGGTATATATTGTAAAGAGACAGGAACAATGTTCATATTATACAAACATTTTCTTCCAGGTATCATTAAAAATGACAATTATTCTGATTGAAATTAGCTGTGATGCTAGAATGTCACTATTAAGATAATAATAATATATTAATTTCTATCTGGAATGGGGATAAGGAGAATGCTTTATCCAGCTGATATTCTTAATACAATTTAAAAAAAACTTGCTATTTTCTTGGTATCATTGCATATCTTTCTAAACTTACATGTGTCCATATATTTTCAGATGGAGTAAAATGAGTGAGCACAATTTAAACATTCCTCTTAGTAATTTGTGTGGTTCTAGGTACTAGGTATTAGAAGTATGCTAATGTTTGCAGATGTAAATACAGTGTTTCTCCAAAAAGACGATCCACCTTGAAAAGAAGCCCTATCACATTTTTGAGCACATGCAATCAAATTAAGCACCACCTACAAAATTAGCCCTAATTAAGACCCTGCCCACCCCAGGGTGCAGGTGGTGGGGTGAGGCACGCAGGTAAAAAATAAGCTAGGGTGGGGATGTGGGGTGGAGCTGCCCTACTTACCAGGCCTCACACACCCTGATACCTGCCTCGTCTTCTGTGGCCACTTGCACGCATTGCCCTGGCCTCCATTTCGCCTTCAGATGCCTGCTGGCATCTGTTATCTGCAGCCAATAACAGAGCTCCGGATTGGTCCAGAGCAGTGGTGAAATTCAGCTGACTCTATCCGGATTGCGCAATCCAGTAGCACCAGTGGCGGGAGGCTCCAGAGGTCCAACCACCCAGATGTAATCATGTCCCATTTTTGACCCTCTGCGCATGCGTGGAGGCGCGCGTACTCACATTTGCGAACTGGTAGCAAAGGTAAGTGAATACCACCCCTGGTCCAGAGCTCTATTATCGGCTGCAGAGGACTTTCCAGAAGGCATCTGCAGCTGATAACAGAGCTCTGGATCGATCTAGAGCTCAGTTATCGGCTGCAGATGCCTTCTGGCAGGCATCTGAAGGCAAAATGGAGGCCAGGGTGATGTGTGCGAGTGGCGGCAAGCAGCCGCAGATGTGGGCCAACAGCGGGCTCCTGCTGGGCGGGGCTATCGGTGCCACCGCTGCCAGGTGAGTCAATAATTAGAGCCCTCCAAAAAGAAAGCCTAGCCATTTTGGGGGGGTGGTCAAAAGAAAATAAGACCCACCCTTCTTTTTGGAGAAACCCAGTATATTGCCAACCTTTTCTGAAAGCTCAGGCATGGAGGTACTTGGTTAGGACTTGAAGGGAAGGGTGGTTTTTTTGACAATTCAAAGGGTATAACTAGATTAAGAAGTTCAAAAAAATATCCTAGAAGAAGACAATAGCAAATCACTTGCACGGTTTTGCCAAGAAAACTGCTTGGATGAATTGAGCTGAGATTGATTCGATATTATATGTGATATTTGTACCTTCCAAAGAAGGCACAAAAGGTTATTTGAATGTCTTAATGATCAATATCATACTGGTTTTACAGCCACAGGAAGTCAAGAAATTCCTACATCTCTCAATGAGACTATAAAAAATGCCATTGTATATTTCATATTTACTAACTTACAGACTCTCTTAAAAAGCAGTGCTGACATGTATTTTATATTTCACATTCAATAGCAATAGCACTTAGACTTATATACCACTTCACAGTGCTTTTACAGCCCCTCTCTAAGTGGTTTACAGAGTCAGCATATTATCCCGAACAATCTGGGTCCTCATTTTACCCTCCTCTGAAGGAGCCGGCGAGATTTGAACTGCCAAACTGCAGCTAGCAGTCAGCTGAAGCAGCCTGCAGTACTGCACTCTAACCACTGCACCACCTCGGCTCTCTATACACCATGCTTGTTTATATATTTGTATGTAACCCTAATCATCTGCAATAGGCCATGAAGAAAAAAATCAGAAAAAGCCAATAATCCAGTAAATAATATCCCTAATTTATATACTTAAGATGATGTCCCCCAATCGTTCATTTTGAGTCAAATATAGAATGGAATCCTACTGTATGTTTTAGCTCCGTATGAAATGCAATAAAAGTTTAGAATGAATGAGCTGGAAGGGACCTTGAAGGTCTTCTAGTCCAGCCCACTGCTCAAGCAGGAGAACCTATAGTATTTCAGATAAGTGAATCTTCTTAGAAATATCAAGTGATGGAGTACCCACGATTTCTGGAGGCAAAAGAAAGGGGCAAAGCATTTCTTTTGGTGAATTGTGTCCCAATGTTTTGATTCAATATATGTGAAAGTTGTGTAGCCAGAAGCACATACAAGTATATTTGATTGGACTAGGGCTGAGTTAAGTTCTGAAAAAAAATACTACTTATTTGTACATAAATTCCTTCTTGATCTTGTTTTGCATCTCTACAGAGCAGAGTCTGCAAGTATAGTCCTTTTTTCAATGTTGTATTTTTTTTGCTAGTGTATGAACACCCAGGGTAGGATTAAATTAACCAGCTTGTTCCATTCTTGTGACCAATTTTCCTTGGAAATCAGAAAATCAATTGCTGTTGGAGTGTAATGGGTACCATATAAATTTAAAATTAAATAAATAAGGGTAGCAGAAGAAACCATAATATCTCTATTGCTTCCTTAAAATTAGTGATGAAAATCAGCATTTCCATCAAAGTGGAAATGCAGAAAGATATAATAAAATTTATTCATATTAGAATAAATTCCTAACTTCTCTAACTTAATTTTTGTTTGTATCACTTGTAAAACAGTCTGCATTTTTTGGTACCTTTCAATATACCATTTCTAAATGTAAGTATTTGTCAAGACACAATTAAATTCCATTAAATAAATGGAAACTATCCATTTAGTTCCGATAAGGATTCGTATGTAGGATGTATGGCTAATTTATGGCAGAGGCAGAGATTTTCATTTAATAAATTTTTGTTTGATAGCATACTGTAGATAGCAAATGAAGAAAACTTTCATTTTCTTCATTGTTTACTTTCTAGAAACCTTTGCATATATGAAATGAAAATGCTGAAGTCTTGCAGCTCTCAGGCTAATTAACCAGTCCTCCTCTAGCATCTGATTTTGGTTTGAAACACCTGGTATTCAGGAAATCAACTGGTGAAAATATCTTTGTGCATGAGTCAGAAAATTTCAAGCACACTCCTGAAAGCAGCAAGACTTCTCTTAAAGTAGTTGTCCACAACTATTACTTTCTATACTTCCTAATAAACAAAATCCTAGCATTCTTTCCCTAGCATTTATCCTAAAGCACTTTTAAATTTTTTTAAAAAGACCAGCTGTTGGAAAAACCCTGCACCTTCATACCAACATAAAACAACCACAATAAAGAAATTGGTGAATCATCTAGCTCCACCCAGTTCTACAACAGGGGTGGGTTCTAAATTTTTTACTACTGATTCTGTGGGTGGGGCTTATTTTGTGGGCATGGCTTATTTTGTGGCCGTAGTTTGATGGTCATGTGACAATTATTTAGGATTTAGCAGAGGTACTGGTCTACCAGGCTGTACCAATCTACCCATTTATTTTTGCAGGCACTGGTCTACCCATTTATTTTTGCAGGCACTGATCTACTCATGTATTTTTGCAGGCACTGATCTACTCATTTGTTTTCTTTTAACACTGATCAGCTGTAGGGCGGCCCTTTGAAGCCCCGCGGCAAGAGTTTAAACAGTTTTTTTCCCTCTAGCCATCAGCTGGGACTCAGGAGGCAGCACTAGATTGGGGTGGGGCCAAATAAAAGGTAAGAATAATGCAGGGGTGGGGGGGCAGGGGGCCAGAACCGGTTTGGTGACATCATATCGTCACCGCTACCGGCTCGGCGGAACCGGGAGGAACCCACCACTGTTCTACAACATTGATAGTAAATGAAACTTGAAAATGGAGAACTGTAGTTTGAAGAAAATCTGTAGTCATCGTTTGCTTGAACTTGAATATGGATCTCTATAGAATCCATGGCCTTAATAAAAAGGATTTAAATTGTCTAAAGAACTGGTATTTTTTCCAAAACTCAGACAGAAGGGCTAGAATTGTGTGCATGGCCCATTTTTACCAGTTTCAGTGTTACAAGCCTATTATCTAACCCATGTTGTTGAAGCTATAACTATTCATGACTTAATTTGCTGCTCAACTTTTGACAACTATAGATCAGTGCCCATACATATGTGGACACATTGTCAGACAATTTGCAGCCTTAAGTAAAAAAGTCAAAATGGTTTCTCTCCTGTTTACTGTGCAAATTAGGGGACAGCTGAACTTTCCCCAAAGATTCTTATATAATAGGATTGCAGCTCTAGAGACTAAGACATTTTGCAAGTAAAATGACATAATTTTAACAATTATCAAAGTTATTTCAGATTCAGAATGTGGACGGAGAACCATGAAATAGTGTTTTTTGCCATCTCACAATTATACCATATGGACAATTGAATAGAGACAATATTTTTTCTAATTATGATTCATTAACAGATCCAGTTAATAACATACATTTTACTCTTGAAAAACATACTACAATACATGAAAATGAGACTGGGAAAATGTCATCATCTGAATTCTAAATCCAAAATTTATCCAAAAGCTATTTTTGATGGTATGTTAATATCAATTCTACTTGAAAAAAATGTAATTAGTGACTTTTCTAAACAAGTTTTCACTTATGCATTACTAGAGTTTTTCACACAAATACCCTTCTTGACTTTTTCTCTTCTCTGTTTTAATTAGGTTTAATTTTAGTGGTGTCATATTTATTATTTATTGGTTCGATTTATATGCCGCCCTTTTACGTAGACTCAGGGTAGCTTACAATGCGTTAAGCAATAGCCTTCATACTTTTGTATATACCTGCTTAGTAGGGCTTCCCCCCCCCCAAGCGGTGTTCTTTTTTATACAAAGTCAGCTTATTGCCCCCACAAACCGGGTCCTCATTTTACCTACCTCGAAAGGATGGAAGGCTGAGTCAACCTTGAGCCTAGTGAGATTTGAACTTGCAGTAATTGCAGGCAGCTGGTGTTACTTAACAGTGCTTTAGTCTGCTGCGCCACCAAGGCTCTTTATATGTCCTTACAGTAAAATAAATAAGATGTATATCAGTGAAAATGAGTCATTCTGATATGGAAACTGAAAACATCCCAATGGTTTTTTGATGTCTCTTTCATTTAATATTTACTTGTAGGCATATGTGAATTCCTTCCATTGAGATGATATCTAGATACAATTTATGGAATGACACTAATGCAGGCATTCTATCTTAAACTCACAAAACTCAGATATTCTCTTAATTTTACTCTAAGGAATTTTAAATTGACTCTGTTAAAGCCAAGGTTATTTGCCTTGGGGATGCCTAATGGAAGGAGCATTATAGCACTGTCCACAAATAGGTATCTTGAGAGATCCAAGTGCATGGTACTTCATTGACAGTTAATAGATTGCACTATTGCTGTAGCACAGTGATCTCTGAGGCCAAGGGTCATACCTTTCCCTTAATATTTAAATAAAGATACTTGACTAGAGCAGAAAACAGCTTATTGCTGGTTACAGCTCCTGCTCAATTTCCAAAAACCTTTACAAAGTCATGCTAATCCTGACTCTTTAGAATGCACGATAACCTTTCATAAATCTATCTTTTCCAGATGTCCTTGGAAATGGCAGTTATAAAACTACAAATGATTTGTAATGCAAAAAAGGGAATGGCAGACTTAGAGATTACTTCTCCATGTACTAAAATGACTGAAGACTGTAACTAAGCAAGGATCAAAATGCATTAATGGGAAGATAAAATAGTTTTTGGCTGTCTTAATGATATTTAAGAGCTACTGTTGTGAAGAGAAGGGAGAGGCTTTGAACTGTTTTTGTAAAATTAGGAAGCAGTCTTAGGATCCTGCAGGAGAATTGCTATGAATCCTGCTGAGCAGTTATGTACAACAAATGGAATGCTATCTCTTCTCAAGCTCCAAGAATTTAAAATGGATTATCTGTTCTGATTTTTTGTTTCTATACATACTGAATTGATATATCATTTTGCATAGATTTCCCAGCATTTACCCTTTTCAAATTGAAAAATGCCTTTTTGGTCATACTGTTACCTCATATATATGGTTTTGGATTTTTTTTTCCTTTTAACATAGTAAAACAAAACATTGACAGAATTTGAAATACAACAAGCAATAGTTAACTCAGATTTTACTTGCAAATAATAGATAATTTCCACTGATTCCAAAGCAGTCCAAGTAATTGATGTCATTTGATGTACATTTGTATAATTCTATAATTTGTGACATTGTGATTTGCATATTAATTGTATAACTATACAAATTACTTTGTACAAATGAAGTTAAATCTGTCAAATACATGAATTCAGATTTAAACATTCAAATTTATTAGATATCTCTTCCCTCAAATTGAGATTCTATTGTGTATACATGTTTGCCCAAATTTTCGAGTTGTACTCTATATAAAATATTAAAAAATCCCTTGATACCCAAAGCGATAAAACTAGGAACTAGGTGTGATATAATAGCAGTGTTCTAATATCTAAGGGGCTGCCATAAGGAAGAAGGGGTCAACCTATTCTCCAATCACCTGAAGGCAATACAAGAAGCAATGCATGGAAACTAATCAAAGAGAGAAGCAACATAGAATGAAGGAGAAATTTCCTAACAGAACAAATAATCAGTGAAATGATTTGCCTATAGAAGTTGTGGGTGCTCCAACACTGGAGGTTTTAAGAAGGAATTGGACAACCATTTGTCTGAAATGGTATAGGATTTTCTGCTTGAACAAGGGGTTGGGCTAGAAGACCTCTAATGTCCCTTCCAACTCTGTTGTTCTGTTAAAAGAGGAAGTGAAGGAGACTTCACATAAAAAGGGAAATTTTTGTAGGCAAAAGTATTTTATATTCTTCTGTATATTTTGGATCTTAAAATTAGTGGAGCCACCTAAAAATTATGGTGAACCCCTTTTTTCTCCATCCCACAGGTAAGTAATGCAACTAGGGAAGAGTAGTAGCTGAATGGTAGAATGGGATCTTTTTAGGAGTAAAGCCTGTAGGTTTTCTGTGAGAATTCCTTATTTGTTACTCAAAATGCATAGTATTTGATGAGCAGTGGTCCATTTTTGTGTAAAGAAAACTTTTATGTGTCATGGTAGAATTAGCACCATCTACTAGAAGCTTTACATTAGAGCTACAAGCTCTGCTGACATGATTTAAACCAAAGAAATCCAAAGTGCTATTTCTTCTTGAAATTTCCTGCCCATTCAACTAAATCAGCAATATAAGTTTTTTTTACACTATCTTTTGAAATATGAATAAGGGGAATCTAGAAGATTTCGCATCTGGAAAATTTGATATTTTTGTCAAAGTGATAGTAGATCACACCATGCACTACATCCCTTTCAAAGCTGTGTATTAACCGTATAAAAATGCCCCAAGTTTACATCAAGTTATGCAACTATCAGTTGTGAATGTGGTCCAGCCTTCTTTTATTATTCTTTGACTCTCATTTGAATACAGTTTGGGATTGGAAGGCCTTCAGTGAAAACTAAGCTTATTGTTTCATCTTTTTAATGGCCTGCCATTGCTGCAATGGTCTACCAAGGATGGGGCAGTAGAAGTGGTCAGCTATCAGGTGCAGGCATCTGTGTGTGTATTATCTGTAACTCTAGAAGTGATCTTTTGAGAGCCTTTTAATGACCTGGGGACAAAATCTCTTACCTATCAAATGATGCTGAAGATGCTATCCAACAGACAGGTAATGAGTGAGTCACTGCTGCTGGCATGCCGATTGGGTATTTGGTATTCAATGGCATATTGCAGTGGTAGAATTGGATCTGATGGCACTTCAGAGACATTTTAATACAATTTGACAAGTGGAATCTGCTGTGGGAAAACAGACAGCAGCTCTAGAAGACCAGATGGCAATGGTATTCTTATTTGGAAGTATTGGTTTACTGGCAGCAGTAAGGGCAGGATAAACATTTCTTTTTTCTTTTTTTTATGCTATAAAGTTTATCTTTTATTTATTTATTTTACTGGCATGATTATTGTTCGAGAAAAGAAAAAAAATCATTGCCTGAATTTATTTTCTGACATCATTATTGCTGGTTTCAAGATTATTACTGAAAATAAATTTATCATATGAGGAAGAAGGTTTTAAAAGGTTTTATCTGCTCTGAATATCAAATATACTAGATATGCCATTGCTTTGCTATTTTATTGTTTTGATATCCTTTTTAACTGGTACATTACTGAAACATAGCTATTTTCATTCATTTATTGCAATGAATTGCAATAAACAATTGGGGAGCAGTGTGGTGAGCTCTCACCTCACAATCAGAAGGCTGAGAATTTGATCCTAGGTAGTGACAGATATTTTTCTCTCTGGGCGCAAAGTGAAAATATTTGCTGCGAGATGCACGTAGATATCTGGAATGGCATCTGGCCAGTAAATGCTCAGCTCCATTCAGTCAGTATGATTCCATCCTGATGCAAGGGATTACAGGGTCATTAAAAAGAAAAGAAAAAAAAAAAAACCAAACTGGATAGGGCCCATAGAAATATGGCTGACATATGGCTGGATTCTAGCTGAATCTGCTTTCTGAAACATTCTGATGTGAAATCCTTATATTAATTTTATGATTAGCTTAAGACATATCTAGCATGTGAAGGCTGTTTTAAATTGTTTTGTCAAACATTTTACTCTTAATCTGAACATGTTCAAATTCATTTTATCATTTACTGTAGATGTGATACAAATGTACCTTGTGACAGAAAAGTTAAGACACATTTGCACGTTTATCCCAAGACTAAATAAGGCACGGGAATCCCTGAAATCTCCTGCTAGCAACCAACACCTTTAGGGCCACATCTGCTCAATATATACAGTAAACACTTGGACTATCCAAGAGGCCAAAAAGAAACCATTCTAGGAATAGACTATTAATTCACTGCCTGTAGAAGTCCTATCCTCTTGGCAATTCACCTCTTCTAGTTCTGGAACTGACAGAGATGTCAAAAGATAAAAATCTCTTCTCCTGCACTTCTGTCTTGCTTATCATATGTTATGATATTATATCCCTTAGAGTAAAATATTAGATGTGCCCTGCATGCATAGTTTTTATAGGCTTTTTCAAAAAGTTCTCATTTCTTATTTTACCTCAACTTGTCTTTATTGAAGAAGCCCAAAATGGCATCATTAAATTGTAAGATCTATAAAATAATAGAGAAAAATGTTATTCTGTTGAAAAGTGGTTCAAATGCATATAATTATTTTTCAAAATGACAGTACGTAAATAACTGGTCAGCATTGACTTTACTGACATACAATGTACATATTAATAAATGTTTACAAACTACTTTATTTCACTGGTTTTACAAAATAGTCTTTTCAGTTAGAATCCAAGCATAATTAACATTAACCTATTGTATAATAAATAGATTTTCCTTGCAGTGTGCAAATATATGAGAAGGTCAGTTCAAGTGAAAAAGCACTAACAATGAATCGAGGATCTTCAATTTTCTGTCACTTAAAAAGTAATGATTATTAATAACCCCCAAAAGTCAAGAAATAGCATCCTCAGAAACTCATTCTGGATTAACTTGCCTCATAAACCTTTAAGGTGACAGCATTAGCTGATAGAATTCACAAGAACTGCTGTAGTAAGAAATATTTCTTTTACAGCACATACTTATCAAATCTTTGTTTCTCCTATGTTGCTCTCATAGTCTTTCATTCATCTCTCTCATCTAAACAAACATACTGTTTTATGTCATATTTTCCCCTTGAGGTAGAATATAATACATCCAAGAAAAAAGTCCTCTGTGTTTTTAATTAATATTGAAGGGAGATTTAATATTTCCATTCCCATTTTCCTTTCCTGGTTATCTTAAGATACTCAGTTCTAATATTGACAAAAGCTTGAAGCCTTCCAAACAACCATATACAAGGCAGCCTCATTGTGTCACATTTCAAAGTGAAGCATCTTTGTGATAGAAAAGACAGCACAATTATTCAGGTTTGAAATATTTTGTTCTTGAAAAATATGCCAACCAACAAAATTAGAAGCATATGAGACTACAGCAAGAATAATGTCTAAAGAGAGAGCAGCAACTGAATAAACATGGAGAATAAATATAGATAGATTTTAAATGATTGAATAAATGAAACAGAGTTACTCTGGTACTGAAAGAACATGAGTTCATTGTAAAAATCAGAAGCTCACCTTGAGTGTTGATAAGGAAGTGTAAGGGGGGCAAATGACAACATGTGTGTCCCAATCTCATGTATATGCTGAAACTTAACATATTTATCTCTGACATCAGGATGCAAATATGTAATTTTCATGAAATATCACCATGCGCTTCATTATGCTGATGTATATGATTTGTAGAAAATGGTGTTGGAGGTACCAGTAACTTTAACTATTGATATCTTCATTCAGAAGATAGACCAATAGTTTGGGATACATTGGAATGGTTTTTAATAGCACTCATCATTTAATAATTAAAGTCAAATAATATTTGACCTTGAATAAAGTAGCAACAACCGAATAATTTGCACAATGGTAGAATGGTCAAAAATTGCAAAGTCCTATTAGATGAGTGGTACGAGAATGTTGTTCTTCATTCCTTGTAGAGATAATGACTATGAAAATCTTGTCAGCTGAAAAGTGTCAAGCATTCCACTAAGCAATTGAGCCATAGAAGTATATAATTAATGCAAAACAAGAACAAGCGGAATATAACAGAAACTGACAATAAAAATATTGCCTCTTTGTGATCTCTAGAATGATCGTCGAAATTATTGCAAAAAGAAATAATTTGTTATCAAGGAAAAGAAATGCTATAAATAATGCAAGCAGCTGCCCCACAGTAGCAGATCTATATTCTATATTGTGTTCTATGTCTATTCTATGTCCTGACAACATTACTGCCATCCTATTACTGGAAGCGAGCAACCTGGAGTAGGAAGCACTGTGTTTTAGATTTAAATGAATTTGAAAATAAAATCACAGTCTTGGAATATATCAAAATTTAAGTAGGCTTTCTTGGAATCATATCAAAGCTGAAGCAGATGTATTTCATTATAATTTCATTATTTCAGAATAATTTCATTATTGATTCAGAGACTCATATGAACATGGTGACAGGGTCAGTCCCTTAGCAAAAATTGATAACTCCTTTCCCAAATGTTCAATATAAATAAGGAAAAAGGAGAGAGGGAAAGACTGTAGCGAACATCTTTGGCTTCTATATATACTGTGTTTTGTGATAGAAATGTTGAAGTAACATACTAGAGCAGTGTTACCTTGAACTTGGCAACTTTAAAGTGTGCGGACATAAATTCCTAGAGTTCCCTTGCCAGTATGAGAGATGACATGCACACGTTAAAGTTACCAAAACAGTCTACTAGAGGAGTGCTCTAGACTTCAATACTTTTTTTTAGTCTCTCTTAGAAGCAAAGATGGAAAGGGAGGATCTGTGGGACTCAGCTGTAAGTAATGAAAGATTGCTTGGAAAATGCAAGTCTGCCTGCTTCTACTTCTGCTCCCTATTCACTATTTCAACTGTCATTATAGTTCCCTAGATGTTGGTGCTAATTGAGCAGAAAACAAAAAAAGCTGTAAGCAGTATTTCATTCATCACCATTTCCAAGCCCCTGCAGCTATCCTTCTGAAATACGCAAGTGTTTTGCCTAGAGTCATTTTATGATATATGTCATTTTTATATAATATCTATTAAAACAAACTCAAAGGAGAGGAAAGGGACTCACTTCCCTCTTCCAGATTTAAAAATCAGTGTTCCTAATCTTCTGAAATATTGCTGGCTTTTTATCTAGGGTTTCTTCTACAGTGTGTGACACTTTATAACATTCTCATTTTGGAAAATGCACATCCTTTTTGGGGTTGTAATGTAAATGTACAGTAATTTATTAATTTGGAATTTAGCTAGTTTGATCCTAGCTAAGGGACAAGTTTGCCAGCTGTTTTCATTTAATTATGCCAAGAAAAAAGGTTTTTCTTGTATTAAAAAAGTAAAGTTAGCTAGAACAAAAACTCCCAAGTGTGAAAATATGCTACAGAGAAAGTTATAGCACTTGATGATTTCAATTTTTAGTCAAGAGTTTCATGTTTGTACAATAAGATTCAGAATCAGGCCTAAGTTGAGTTAAAGGGCTTCCAGATCAATCTGAATTGTATTAAACTATTTCCCAAACTGCCAATTCAGGATTCAAATAGAATATTTCTAGTGATACAACTAATTATGGGATATAAAATGCCTCCAATTAAGTCTTCCAGGAAGGTCCTACTATCTCAGCTGTGGTGGTACACATCGCTTTCTCATAATATACCTGTCTTGTAGATCTCTTCTCTCAGATTTGCTAGTGCCAAGGCTTATAAGCTTTGGATACCTTTTAAACACAAACCATTTTAAGTTAGTTCTATAGCAATTTCACTCCCTTTCATCTGAAAAAGAATCTGAATGCTTTCAATGTTCATATTTGATTTGCAAACCACTTGAAGATTATTTTCTATGAGAAACAATATAAAATACTTTTAATAAAGGGACAACTAAAATATATATGGAAAATTTACTGAGATTGTTTATACATTAGAATATTTTTAATCAGTTTTATGTTGAATGACATACATTTACTATTGTAGCCACAAGATGTATGTTGAAGGACATTTTACTTAAAGCAGAACAAGAGGAATAATTATATAATGAACAAGCACTGAGCAAAAATATAAGAAGGGGAAAAGAAAGAGAGAGAAAACTTTCTTCTAAAATGTGCTATGACTGTGAGAGCAGAGATGGCCCTAAAGAACACAATATCCTAATCAAGGATCTAACAAGGATAAAACCACACACCCTCCAGCACCAGCAGGATAAGCTACTGTATATAAACAGAGAGCAAACACCACACTCACTTGACTGATATTATCTAGTTGGGTAATGAAACGTCTACAAGAAAAAAACCAAACTCTGAGAACTCCAAGGATTTCATAGTTCTATCCTGAGCTAAAGAATTTTTTTTTTCTGTTGGAACCACATATGGGTTTGATGCTTCAGAATTGAAGAAATTTGCAGGTACACAAAACTTCGTCAAGGAACAACTGTTTTTATGCATGAATGCCTACAATAGTTTGCCCCGCCCATCACTGTCAGATACAAACCTCCAATAAACTGCACAGCTGTATGAAAACAGCTCAACAAAATGATTGAAAAATGTTAAGCTAATGATCATGGATGCTTACCCCAGGCTAAACAATATTTTTCCATCCTCATAGTTTACCAGCTACCATCATCTCATCCTTCTGGTCAGATTTCCGTAGGTTGAAAAAGGCAGTAGCAGAGCTGTGAATGAGAACTCAGCTCCTCTACCCCCATTTGGTCTCAAATTATCTGAAATGCTTGCTCTGATATTTGTCTTTGGCATTTTGGCTTCATTAACCACATCTAAAACAGTACACATTCAAAAGAGCCCAATCACTCTCTGTGGTATAAATATGATTCAGCTGGCCAGGCTAGTGTTCTCAGCAGCCCCTCTACCCTAGGCTTTTCTCTGGCCAAATTAGCCCCTTTGTCCAGGCAGAGCACCTCATCTTGCTTCTCAATGAAAAAAAAAATATGCATATTGGCAAACATGTCTGAAAGCCGGGGAAGTATGTCAAAAAAAGTCAAGCTTGCACTCTTGAAGGCCATGTTGCATTGATTGCATAGTTGCACCAACTCTCTTCTTCCTTAAGCCCCTTCCCAGCACTCCTTGAAACTGGTACTTAATTTCCAGCCACATTTTCAGTGGGCATTGCTATTTTAGTTCCTATATGAGGAACTATATTGATCTTTGATCAATAACCCTAGAAACAGTTTGAAATTGTGGTTTTTAAAACCACAACATTAAAAAAAAACAAGCTTTTCTTGTTAATCCTTTCTAAAATACTGACTTTCATTGTGCTTTTGGCTGAGTGATTGCTTCAGCAGTTGAGGTTGCACTGTTCCGTGTCTGAGGCCCTCTGAGAAGGATCAATGCAATGACTTGGATGCCCTGCTTCAGGGACTATTTCTGCTAATATTACTTAAAAGAAGAAAGAAGAAAAAGGAATGTCTGCTTTCCCTCAATTGCAAATGCCTTGATTCCTCAAACCAAATCTTATTCCTTTTGAGGGCTTCCCTAAACTCAGCACCTGAATGCAGGCAAACATCTAAAGCAGAACTAAAGAAGCTTAGCCCTTGTTCTAGTAAGTATGCTATAAATCAGTACAATGTAAAGCCTATTGGCCAACAAAGCCTGTGTTTAATTTCTTCAAAGATGGCCCTGAATGCAAAGTCAATTTCCATATCAATTTGCTTGATATTGTTCCAGTATTGCCCCTCATGTAATTAAACAGTATTTGCTCACCATTTGACTTTTAAATATTTGAATATTCTTTCAAGATATAACAAGAAATATTTCACATTTCAATTCTTTGGTGTTATTATGAAAGACTCCATATTTTCTAAGCATATGTGTTCTGTCACTTGATTTCCTTTTTGGAAAAGAGTTAGGTTTCTTTAAAAAGCTGATCTTTGATAGGAAATAAATTTTCTGGTCCCTGAATCATTATCTGACAGATATAGTGAGCCTGTATATAGTTGATCATTCCTGATTGAGATAAGGTTGATATTGGGTGTACTGATACTTATATGATTTGCGTCTAAAGGCAATTGGGAATAGAGAATGGACACAAGGCAAAGGTACTTTAGATAACATTGGAAGGAGAGGAGAGGAGTAAAATATTGGGCCAAGGTTTTCACTCTCTAACAATATTCATGGTGCTCTATAAAGGAGTCTTCAAATGTTTGTGAGGAGCAAGTGTGTTCTTGCCAGAGTGCTAGTAACATTCAACTATGGAACTACTTGGTTTTTCAGACAGAAAAATGTATTCAATAGTCCTAGCAAGAAAAGGGGATGAACAGTGCTTATAGGAATAAGTCAGTGGTGAGTTGCTCCCAGTTTGGCCCAGTTTGGCGGAGCCCGTAGTGGTAATGATGTGATGTCACCAAACCGGTTCTCTTTGACTGGGAGCTGGCCCTCCCACCTGCCCCCGCTTTACTCCTACCTTTATTTCTTGTTTTTTAGCCCAGCTGTTAGGCATGGCAGAATGGATTGCCACACCTCAGCTGGGCAGAAACCTAATGTGCTTGCGCAGAGTGCAAGTTTGGCGTGTGTGTGAATGAAGCGAGCATGCGTGCTGCAATTGCGCGCAAAGCGCATGCACTAAGAGAACTGGTGGTAACACCAGTTGGAACTCACCACTGGAATAAATTCTTCATGTTCACTACAGATTATGGCCCTTATACAGCCTTGGTCTTGAGAAACTAAACAGAATTGGCCTAATTGTGTAGTACATGGATGTGAAAACAATAAGAAGTTTTAATGCTGAGAAGTTAAAAAGAAAAGAAAATAAATATTGGAAAAATGCAATAGCAACCTAAGTATTGTCAACAGAGATGCCTTGCAGGTTATGGTTAAAAAAGTCAGAATGTTGTCATGTTCGTGCAAATGAAAGTTTGCCTATTTTTTACGTCCATCATCTGTATGACACACATTAAAAAACATCTGAAGCTTCACTTGTGCCATTTCAGCTGCAATCTTGCCATCCCCCCCCCCACTTGATTGTTAAGGAACCAACATATAATTAGCAGGAGTTAATCTTTTATACAATGAGATATTGGCAACAACTCCTTTAAAAAATGGCTCAAAGCCCAAATTATGATAAGTTGACAGAGGTAACTTAGTACATTTCTTTGTTTTTGAGATGAAATATTGTTCTGCACTCCATTCTTTGCACATGGTAAGTGCCATATTATAACTGCATTAAAATAATTTCATTTCAGTATCTAACAAGGATTTAGCTATATGCAAGTTTATAAAATATTTAATAGATGGCACCTTTGATCTTTAACTACCCACATTAAAAGGAGAGGTAAGGGGAATCGTGCAGTCATTTCTTTTGGAAATGAAATTCCAAGCATGTGAGCTTAAAAGTTTCAAAATACAGAACATTTGTTGCATGCAGCATTGGCCACTAGAGGTCTCTCTTGGAACAGCTTTCTTTTGAATTAAAGGAAAGCTCCTTTAAATATTTTACTCAAAAGAACAGTTTTAGCTTTTTTATTGCAATTCCTCCCTTTAACTTATGCCAGAGAAAGATATAATGCCTCCTTAACCAGTTCACCTGCTGATGAGTAGATGTTGGCTTGACTGAATGAATCATCTTGGATATTTTAATACACAATGGGTAGACTTTGGCACAGAAGTCTGAGCTTTCACCCTGGTTTTCCAAAGACTGAATATTCTGACCAGATAAAAACAATACAGTAAAAGTGCCTTGCTGTTGAGAGGTAGGCAGCATGAGACTTTCAGCTCCACTGAAAATGTTTAAGATTCAACATATACTTAGATCCCGTAATTGCAAGCACAAACCCTTTTTGACTCCTCTTCGAAGAGAAAGGTTGAGTGCATCATTATGACTTTACCGATTTTTTATAAAAATGAATTGGAAATACTCTATTGAAGGCACACATTTATCTTTTATTAAAAATAGTCATAAGGTTTATTCCAGTGGGCAAAGACAGCTGAAAGAATGTAAAGTAGCCAGTATAAGTCATACTTTATTTCATTGTGAATATGACCAGGTCAAATATGCACAGTAGCAAATCATCATTGCTTAGTCTCTGAAGCTATCTGGAGCCATTGAATCCCCCCCTGCTAGATTAGGGTTTGGAATTATTTTTCTTAGCCAGCAAATCCTTTTGCAAAGTTTTGGCAGGAACATTGTTTCATTTAGTTTATTCAATTTATGATCATGGAGCAATCATACAAAAAAAAAAGAGAGATAAAGGCAAAGAAAAACTATGCCTTCCAGATAAAACAACCAAGAAACCTAAACCATGCTACAGTCTTGCAAACATTTATTGGAAATCTGGTTCTGCTGCAGAGCAGCAGCTACATTTTTCAAAGAAAGAATAGGATGAAAAAAATATGGGACAAGTTAACAGGCTACCTGGAAAAAAAATCATCTTCTAATATATGACAAGGCATGCATTATTTTAAGAGTGACTTTAATGTCAGCTGATGATAGATCAATTTATTCTAAGGAGAAAGCAATTTTAGACTGGTGAAGTTGAAATGACCTGCACTTAGCATGTCCACAACATTTACTTTTATTTACTTTTCCCAATATTGTGTTTCCATCTTTACATTCTGAATTAATTTACATTGCTGATACCATAACCCTAGCTAGCAGGATTCCAATAGAAAACCGCAATGTTGGTGTCAAACTAAAGTTACCTGCAAATGTTGGCCTGATGCTTTCATTGCTTCCAAAGGAGAATCCAAAACATTTTCTGTCCTTCTACATCACCATAAACGTAGAACATGTTTTTGAATCTTCTCTGAATTTACTTATAAACCTCTGTTGGTGAATCAAATCAGTTATCAATTTAAGGAATAACAATGGTTAAACCATGTTGTAGTCTACATCAAAGATAGGTTGTAGCATTTTTCTCTTGGATACTACAGGAAAATTTCAGTCAGGGGTAATCAGAGGTAGATCACATAAAAACCTAACTGAATATCTGATTAACTGAACAAAATATCTGAATAGGAATTCCTATAACTGCATATAAAATTGCCCATTCCCTCCAGAGATTTACATTTACTTGGACAGAATTAGACAATTTTTGTGTAATAAAAAGCACAAACTCTTCAGTATTTTGGATTTTCTCAACGTTCTGATACTGGCCATTGACTTGAATAGATCAAAACCAACAGAGGAGAGAAAATTCAGAATATTCTTAATACAGAATCTAGTATCAAGAAAAGGTGTTGGAGTGGGAAGGCACAGCTGAATAATTGTCCCCTGGGCCTCTTGGAAGTTTTAAAAAGTCCCTGGGGAGAGCCTTTTATTTCAGCTTCAAGTAGTTATTATGAAAGATCAGCTGGGGTTCAGCAAAGGAGAAGGCAAAGGAATCTGGGAGCTGATATTCAAAGACCCAATCTGCACCCATCCACATTGTTTCACTATTTTCTTAACAATAGTTTCTTTTGTATTCCAGAGCTCACCAAAATGCATATTAATGCTATTTTCTTTCTGATTCTTCCAGCACAATCTATTTTTCTCTCTCTCTAAAAAGTAAGAACTCTTCTTGGCTTATTTGTAGTGCCCAGTTATTTATGTTAAGGGTGACTTTTGTACCATTTCTCACATGTGAACAAAAAGAAATCAAAATAGGCAATATTGTTTCTCCCTAATCCCCCTTCTTCCATCAAGATTTTTTGGTTTTGCATGTATGTTCCTTCTTGAATTTGTTTTCCTATTTTCTTTTACCTAATTATTCTGCTATACTTATATTATTATATATATATTTCTTTTCTAGCCCCAAGAAGGGCAGAAAGAACAATCTTGAGCATTGAAAAACTACTCTTAAAAATTTTGCCGTGCCAAATTTTCAATCTGCCCAACTGTAGGGCTAGAATCTGTCACAAGGGTGTCAAACTCACAATATCACACTGTCGTCACATGATGAATTGTGACTTTCCCCCCCTTCGCTAAACCTGGGGTGGGCATGGCCAGCACATGATGCATCCAGCCTGCGGGCTGTGAGTTTGACACCCCTGATCTAGCATTTTAACAAATAAAAGCTGAGATATTTAGCTAAGGAATATGCAACAAAGGAATTAATATGGATAACTGATATTTAGAAGCACAAAAATGGCATCAAGCATAAAAAATGGAAGAAACTGGGTGAGTTTTTAAAATTGTCTATTTAAATAGCTATCCTGGGGGCCATCTTGCTAGGATTCCTCCAAGCTGCCCCAAGGACAAAGGATTCTTTAAAGGTTTTAAATCAGTCACTTTCAAGATTCTGTTGTTATAGTCAGTTCCAATGAAAGTCATTTTAGCCTTCCTGTGGAGCTGATTTCCAGGTCTGGTCTACGTAGTGGACCTGACTTCAGCCTTGATTTTGTTATACCTCTGCTTTCTTCTTATATTTCAGTAACATTAGGGAGGTGTGTGTCTTCCAAATGTTACCTTGTTCTGAATGTAAAATATGTTTCATCTCTTTTGCCTAGGCAATGGTCCTTACATATCTCTGCCAAGATTATCTGTCTTCCTCTCCCTACCAGCTCTTTATCCTGTCCCAAATTAGAGTGTTATTTACACCAGACTTAGTATGTATGTAAAAATAAATAAATGCTATTTTTTTCTTTTCTGTTGATTGTTCAACCTAAGAACTCTTTTAATATGGGTAATGATAATAATATTTATCCACTCAGTCACGTCTGACTCTTGGTGACTTTATGGTAAATATCAGTGCCTTGCCTAATATTCTAATCCCCAGCTACATTTTTTCTTAGCGACACAGAAAGATGAATTACAACAAGCTGATACATAATTCAGATTACTTACATTGGCTAACAATACATCTTTAAGTTCTTTGGGCAGATGTCTGATCTGGAAATCTTAGGATTTGAACCTGGAATCTTTTATGAAAATCACAAAGATCTTCATCAGAGTTATGGTTCTTCTCAGTCTAAGGAAATCACTTAGTGTATTCTGCTTTTAAAAAGTTCAATTTAGTAAAGGTTTTATGTAAAACTAAAGTTGAGTTGAGATTTTTCCAATGCTTTAAAAAGATTGGAGGAGGGGGATGTCAGAAATTAATGGAATGGTGTGTGTGTGTGTGAGAGAGAGAGAGAGAGAGAGGGAGGGAGGGAGAGAGAGTGGGGGAGAAAATATAAAACAACATTGGACAGAATGTTATTGGGCAGATCCCTAGGACTGTTGCATGAAAACTGTTGCAATCACCCTATGTTAATGGTGCCAGCAGATACAGTAGAATCTCTGGTCATGAATGCTTCTGACCAGTTAATTTTTGCTAAAAAATTAACAAATTTTTTTCGCGGCCGATTTTCCCTTCTGCACCACTTTTTTTGTAAGCGCCAAATTTCCAAAATTAGGTTCGGGTCACAACCAAATCGGTTTGTGACCAAAGTTATGGAATGAATTATGGTCATGACCAGAGGTTCTACTGTATTTGGAAATTTGCATTGTAACTTGGGAAAGATTCCTTTCTGCCAAAGTCCTATGGAAAGATATAGAGCCAGGATAGCTATTCCAACCCTGGATGGGCTTGTAATCCATGGCAAAAACTAGTGGAAGCCCAGTTGGGTAGACAGCACTTCTTTCTCTGCCCCTGAACAGCCTTTTACACAATGCCTGGCACTTGATAACAAGCAAGTTATAAAAGCAATTACATTTAAATAAACACATATCAATGCTTCAAGAGTTATGAAATCCTACATAAATATACAAATATTGGAAACTGGGAAATTGTTCAAAGAATGAGATTTTTAGAAATGCAAGTAGAGCTGAAAAACTAAAGCCACAATTAAATCTAATTTCAGGTTTCAGTTTTATGGCATTTCTCTATATATACTTTTTTGTACTAGAGAGTTAAATCACAGCACAGTCTCAAATGTAGTTTGGAAGCAGGCCTGACTTTCACTAGATTTTAGCTTATGTCAAGCAGGCTTAGAATATTGCTCTTTTAATGCTACTTTTGAAATCTTGTACATTTTTACTGCCTTAAACCTTCTAAAATGACTTTTGCAGTAGTGTTACAATAACATAAGCCCATATGCTTTGCTTACAAATAAATCTTGGCATAAATACATAGAAATATTAAAGAACAATTGCCTTGTGGATGATTTAACCAAGGCTGTTAAATCATCCACAAGCTGTCATCAAGAATTGAAATCTCCCTGCATATTTTTGGTATTATGTTTGGCTGTCTAATCAAAACAATATGTAAACTGTTGGCAAGTAGAAAGGTAAACCAAGCCAACCTTGTTTACAAGTTACATCTGCGTTCCTGGAAATTTTCTGAAAAGCCAAAGCAAAACACAAAAATAGTATTGCAATGAAGCAATGTCTTTGTTCTGGATATAAATTCTCCACACATCACAAGTGATTTTTTTACTTGCATATTTTCCTCCCTCCACCCTCCTCCTCAGCTCTCCCATTAACAGTAAATAAATTTTCTCAGCTAGGGCATTTTATATATGCACCTCTAGATTATCTCTGTCAACATAAAATACCAACATCAAATGTAATTGTAAATGTAAAGGAGAATTCTATGTGCCCACTATTTCTAAATTCTGATGGATTTTAATCTGCCCTCACCCACAATCTGCTAAAGGCACAAAGGCTGAGTTAGGCAAAAGGTGGCAATCTTCTTTGTGATGTTCCCTGTAGTAATTATTCTTTATGTGACTCACAGGTAGGTGGTACTAATGCTCAAACATCTCACTCCTAGAAATACAAAAGCAATGATCATGTTCTAGCAAGATTAGCACAATTTTTCAAGAGCTCAAGAAAAATGAAGTCTGTCCTCTGTGCCACGGTATTTTATTTTTCCAATGCCAGCAAATTTTATCTTTGTTTAGATCTAGGATAATGCAAAGACTTCCTGCTAGGTTGGTAAAGGTGATGCAAACTGGGCTTTTAACTTCCCAGAAACAGTTTCTAAAAACAAGTTCACAAACTATAGTTTTTTTTAAAAAAAAATATTTATCTCTGATGGTTTTTATATTGTGATATGACTTTAATCATAATTTTGCTTGTAAAATGCCCAGAGTAACTTTTTGTGATTATAAATTTGCTAAATAAATAAATAGATACATAAAATCTCTTTACAGGGTTACTATTAGCATTCCTGATATAGAGGTACAATTAATTTTTGCAAATATTGCTGTAATTTTATGGATGGATAGAAGAGAGGAACTCATGCAGGATTCATTACTGTTGTGGTATGTAGGTGGTAGGGTTTTTAAAATCAGTTTTTAACTGTTTCGTGTTTGTTAGTGCTGCTCTTTCAACATATTTCATTAACTACAAGCAGATCTATACTTGGCCAATTGCCAATACAGGCCAGACACTGCTTCCAGAATGAAAAAAACAGATAATTTGTCTTCCCCCCACTCCCTGGTGTCTCCCAGCTTCAGTTCAAAACTGTTTTTGTTCAACTTGAGCTATCTTAACTCTTTCAAAATGGTTTGTATCCAGCACTTCTCTTCTAGTAGCAATCCCAGTTACAGCTGCAGACACTCCTTTTCCAGCAGGGTTGGTCGCTGCTCTGTTCAGGCATTTCATCCTGTGCTGCTAGGCTAATATGTTGTCAATATTTTATAATTTTGCAATAGATCCAAGGATGGCTGATAAATCAAGGACCTATTCTTCCAAGCTAGAAGCTCATGTTTCATACAAACTTTACATCTCCCAAGGAGCATACTAATGGTTTATGTCCAGGCTGGGTGAACCACATTTTTCTACCCCCTGCTCATAATACTGCAAATATTCCCTTCCCTTTCTTTATATTTAACTTCTTTAAGTTGCAATGTAAGAAGATTCCTTCTTTGTTTCTATGAAGCTAAACTGTTCAACCTTGCTGCAAAATTTCCATGAAATCTCTGCCCTTTTCCTATTGTTATGACTATTTGTAGCATCAAAGCAATGCTACAAATTGCTTTGCCAAGGAAAAAAAAAGAGTCTGTGTTAGTGTCAAAAGATACAATGTGGGAAGGAGTGTATGAAAGCAAAGTAAAAGCATAAGGACCAGTGAGAAAGAAATAATCACTGAATGCACTGAAAATGTTACCTAGTTGGGTAATGAAATATATACAAGAAAATAACAAGCTCATAGACTATCAATGACTTCACAAAGGAAAAGGTAAATAGGAATAGACAATCACTAAGCTTGGCTTCCCTGAATGGATGGGAAGGACAAGCAGAAGGATTGTCAATTAGGTCTTGCAGTGGCCATCATTTGAATGAATGCCAGCCCAGTCTCATAGCCAGCATATAGAAATTCAGACTGAAGCCATGAATAGCATAGCAGACTAACTGTGCCTGTTCTAATGCAGGTTTGTCCTGTGTCTTTCAATACTAATTGAAAGGGAAATAAAGGTAAAGGAGGATAGGCACTGGGATGGTAGAAGACCTTGTTTTTATTAAGATCTTGACTGTGGGTGTCCCCTTCTTCAGCCAGATCTTCCTCTTTATTTCTTCACCCTGAATTCAAATCTTTTGCTGAGATGTCAGTCAACCCTGATATTTGGGAGGCAGGCAATACAACATATGGATGCCTTACAGTCATTTTAGAATCCAGCTCTTAAGCTTTTATATTTTAAAAAAGTTGATTTATTTTAAAGATTTCTTCCTTTTCATGTAAAGAACTTCAAGGTAGCTCCACAGTCATACTCAATAAATTAAGGTAAAACTGGAATGCTACAATGCAAGTCATAGGACATAAAAAACCCAACCTTGATTTCTGTCAAAAGTCTTTTATGATATTTATTAAAATCTTAAGATTTCCCCTTCCTATTGCAACTTTTTAAATCGCTCCCTATTTAAGAAAAAAATCCCAAACACCATGTTGTGAGCTGCAGCTGAGAATGGGAATGTCAAAAAGAATAGTGCCACTTTAAGTACAAAATGGGCCCAAATGAACTGCAGTCTCCCTTTTTAGTCTCCAGCTATTTGTTTTCACAATGTTGCAAGTTTCTATTATAACACTTGCCTGCCTGAAAAACTCTGGAAAGACTTTGGTTTCCATGGTGATACTTTTTTTCCCCCATACATATTTATCATTTAGAAGCAGGAAACCCACCCTCATTTTTTTTTCTATCAGTGAATGCTACTTTTAGCACTTAATAACCGAAGTCAGCGCTGATTTATTTTTTGTGTCAGTGTGTCTTAAAAATATCCCTCCTATCAATAAAAACTCACGGAGTGGCACAGTAATTTTCAACTAAGTAGTTTATTTTAAACATGTCTTCTGAAAACATTCTTTGTCTCTCATCCCCTCTAAACAGAAGTGTGTTCCCTTCTTAAACTCCTTTTCAATTAACACATATACTTGGCCAGGTTTCTAACTATTGCATCCTGATCATGCCAAATATCGTCTTTAGCTGGGCACAGAAATATCACTGATTTTCCAGTGGATTTTTTTAGTGAGTATTTTTGTATTTTAAAAAAGACAATTTAGTAACAATTTAACAAGAAAAAAATGATGTTCAATCTTTCCCTGTTAACTAAAGCCATATAATATGGACTTTTTGGATTTTACTTCACTTGAAGTGAAGCCTGCTTTAGAATTCGAGTGTAATTGTCTATTTCATAATCTGTATAAACAAAAATGTTATGTCTACATCCCATGTTCACACTCTGTCGAGCCTAGCAACCTGCTCAACATCGCTAACGCGTGCTGAAAGCATTGAGGGACATATACATACTTGGTGGTGGTGGCACTGGGTGAAGGTGGCCGTATGCGGGGTGTGGGGTGGTGGTATCGGGTGCGACGGGATTAGGGCCGTTCCGGAGGACACAGCGGCAGCACCTTCCAGAACATGCTGAAGATCAATTACGCCCCTAAAAGAGGGGCGTGGTAATAAACAAGGACGTGGTCTATGCCCCTAAACGAGGGGCATGGTAACAAACAAGGGCGCAGTCCTAATGAGTTAATGGAAAGATGGGCTATATAAACGCCCCATTCTTGGTGTAACGTAGCACCGATTTCAATCGTGTTTACGAATCACAGTGTGTGGCCGAATGCGGATGTGAATAAACCAGCATGCCAAAAGAGCTGAATAAGGCTGTAGCTGTGTTTTGATTGTGTCTCGCACAGCATTCCTGAGAGGAAATCGGCGCTACCCTTTGCAAGCCTACGGAATGGCAGAGGGAGTGGATACTACTGTTGCAACGCCGCCCTCGGAGGAGGAGGGGCTGCCTGCAGCTGAGGAAAGCCCGGCTGAAGCTCAGCCCTCGGTTCGTCTGAAAGAACGCTGTCAAAGCCAGGGAGTGGATGGTAAGGATGCTGTTGCAGCAAGGGGGGGGGCACCCCGTCAAAGCGTTATTTTATTTGCCAGCTGAACTCATCATTTCTGGACTGTCAGACTCTCCATAGTTTGCCAACTTCTTATCAGTAAGCTACGTGTTTCCGTATCCACCCACATTCCTTCACTTGCTTCACACACTTTTTCCTTTGTTCTCTTTCCAGCAAGGTCTGGCTGAGATAGCCGGCAAGAATTACTTTCAAAAATGTAGCAATTAACTTTTCTTAGTTAGTGAGGTGTTTTATTTTCTTTATAACAAATAAATGAGTTTTATTAGAAACTTTTCTTCGCGTTTCTTTATCAGAATATTGCAACAAGGAATAAGCCACGATCCATCTCCTCTAAACCAGGGTGATTTTTTCCCAGAGCCAAACATGGGATTAATTGATGCCCTGACATCTGGTAGCTCTCGGACGGTTGATTTATGGTTTTTTCCTTGTTTTGTTATTTCTGATAAGAGCGCATAGGCAATTAGTTTTTAGCTACTGAGGTACGCTAATTATTTTTGTTAAAATGCCGAAACAGAAGAAAAAAGGCAAAATGAAACTAAGACTACTCTTCATAAATGATTTGATTGATCAAATCAAAGGAGAGCAGACAGGAGATTTTCAGATTTCCAGCCCCTTACTACAGCCACATGCCTGGAACAAAAAAAAGCCGTGGGAACAGAAATGGAGGGAGATAACACAGAAGCTGTTTTTGAAGGAGAAGCACTACGACTGAGGTCAGTAACTCCCCCTTCTAATTATGCCAGCTCTCAACCTGTTTTCCCAGAACCTTCTGAATTTGTAACGCTCGGTGCAAGGCTAAAGCAAACTACCGAGCAAAATTACTTCCACGCAGAGAGAGAAACAATTTGTTATTCTCCTCGAAGCTCTAAGCTCACCCTGGATGAGCTGGCTATGAAAGCCTATCGTGACCGTATAAAACTCTATGAACAGGAGCTATCCCAGGCAAATCCATGCTTGAGCAAGATAAGGGAGATAACTTAAGATTTTCAAAAAGCGCCATATTGTCTTCTTCCTCAGAGCCAAAGACACTCCCCCTGGTGGATTTTGTGTCAGGCCAATTAAGACAGAGGGCACTGCATATGTCACATGAAAGTCTCCCTGATCAAGTTACATATAAACCTGCCACGCAATCATTTCTTGTAACTGCAAAGCTGCCCGAAGCTAAAGGTGCAGCACCATCTGCTGGCGAAAGTAATTTACTACAAGAAGCTGAAATGCCACAAGTGTTTCCACAGGCCCAAACTCAAACACCCCCTGGTGGTGTTGGTGTCCTTTTAGATGGAACACAGCCATGTTTTATGCAGCAAAGGCAAATGACTGGATCTCCAGCAGGTCACGCCAATATTGCAGCTCAAGCACAAATGGCAACTGGAATACAGCAGATTCCAGTGCATCAGCCACAGCAGCTACAAATGCCTGCATATGTGCCACAGCCACAAGTGCAAATAGGGCCACCTCCTGGCCCACCTCCAATGGCACAACCAAGACCATTTTTAGGTCAACAACAGGCACAGCAAAAACCACAGGCATCTCTGCCAGCACAGCCAGCATATCAAGTGCAGGCTCCTTACCAGGCATTTTCTGTCTCTCCACTAACTGGTGAGTCAAAACTAAAAATGTCAGGACATAATTACAAAGCCTGGGTCAGTGAGATTACACTATTGCTTCTTAGAGAAGGCACTCACTGTATGGTATTTAACCCTCCTGCACAACCATGGGATTTTGCAATACGAGATTTAGAGATAAGGGCTCGCACAACATTATTGATGTCCATGGATACTGAACTGCAGGTCACTTTTCCACCAAATACAACAGCCCAACAAATTTGGGCTGAATTGGAAAATTGCTACAGGCCTATCTCAATTGAATCTTCATGTTTACTCATGTCTGAACTCCACGGTTCTAGATTGAAACCTGGTGAACAAATTGGAGGACATTTGACCAAACTGAAAGGACTGAGAACAGAATTGAGAGAAAGAGGCCACAACACTGAAGATATTCAAATGATCAGCATCATTATTAACTCTTTGAATTATGAATGGAAAGATGCTGTTACAAAAATTAACCAAGTCCCAATTGCTCAACACACAGTGGACAATGTCTGTAGACTTTTAATTGAAGAAGAGGCATTCATGTTGGCCACGCCACATTTGAGAGGACCACCCGCATCAAGAGCTCCAGCTAGGCGCCCCTTCCGAGGAAGGACCTACGCTCTAAGGATGCCAAGATGCAACACCTGCAACCGTGTGGGACATGCTACCCGGGATTGTCCCCAACGAGTTCTAGCTCCCGTCACGTACCAGCCCAGAGGAACAGATTCCAGAGGCAGAGGCAGAGGCGGAAGACAAGGTCGTTGTGGTCCCCGGCGTGATCCACAAACTCCACTTGCCACGTTGGCTTTAACCAATGATCCACAACCTCAACCAGAGTATGACAGACGACTCCTGTGGACTTTGGACAGTGGTGCAGCATTGCATGTTACCTACAGAAAAGAACTTTTCACAGAGATGCACGAGCCTGAACCAGAACTACGTGAACTTTATTCTTTTTCAAATCATCCTTGTCAGGTCAAAGGAAAAGGAAATGTTTATGTTGAAGAGCTCGATGCATTCATTCCTGATGTTTATTACATACCAACAGCAACCAGTAATTTGCTTAGTCAGAGTCACTTGACTAGAGCATTAAAGTTCCAAGTTCACCACCTTGAAAAAGCAAGTTACATAGTTAAAGATGGAGATATTGTTGCTGAAACCATATTAATTGGTGGTGTTTATTACTTAAAGCCAAAGCCTAAAACACAAACACAGGCAAATATGCAAACTCCAAAAAGGGAATGCACAGGCCCAGAGAGAGATGCTCCAGAGAGAGATCCTGTTGCTACCCCTAAGGCTCATAAAGCCAACAAAAATAGAATTGGTAAACAGGTTGCTCAGAGCAAGCCTGAGGTTCCTCATAAAAATGTTAATGTTGAGAATTCACTAACAGGTAAACCTTTGCATTCCAGGTGTATCCATAAATGGCATAGAAGATTGGGGCATGCCAGTTTCCGTGTTCTTAGGAAGATGCCGGAGTTTGCAAAAGGTTTGGCTCTAAAGGGGTGTAAGGTGTTTTTGGATTGTGCTGTCTGCAAAAAGGCCAAATCCAAAGCAGCAGCCATTCCCAAACGCGCTACACGGCTGTCAACACGCATTTTTGATTTGGTTCACGTTGACATAGTTGGTCCTTTCCCGCCATCATTTGGTGGTAGAAAATATTTTCTAACAATTGTTGATAATTACTCTAGATATGGGTATGTATATCCTATGAAAGAAAAATCAGAGACTTTTCAGATCTTTAAAGACTTTGCAGCCCTTGTTTCTACCCAACACCAAGTTCACATCGCCAGAATCCAGAGTGATCGTGGTGCCGAATTCATGTCTCAGCGTTTCCAGGACTGGATGCATAAGAATGGAATTATTCATCAGACTTCGGCCCCTTACACACTGGCTCACAATGGAGTCGTAGAACGAAGACAAGGAGTACTGCAAACCATGATGCGTTGTCTCCTAGAAGACGCCTACCTTGGTAAGATATACTGGGGTGAAGCTATCAAGTATGCAAATTACATTGTAAACCGTACTTGGAGCAGTGTTACAAATCAGACTCCTTTCTTCATGTTGTATGGCTACAAGCCCGATCTTAAAAATATTCATATTTTTGGTTCATATGCTATGGTGAACATTCCCTTAGCTCAAAGAAGAAAAGGAAGTCCAGCAGCAAAGAGACTGAGATTTATGGGTATTGATGATAACTCAAAATGGAGCAGATTTATTGACTCTAAACATGCAATTGTGATTTCCCAATCTGCTAATTTTGAAGAAGATATTGACTGGTCCAGGATTCATTCCAATGATCCTGGAGTTTATTTTCCTAGAGATGATACTGTTGATGCCACGCAGATTGATGATCAAGATTCCACTGATTCTTCTCAACCCAATGTTCCGTCTTCGCAAGCCGCGGATGCTGACACTAGCGACGAAAGTGAGGACGAGGACAAAGCAGAAGAAGACAGGACAGTTGTCCCTAGACGTTCCAAGAGGGTCGCAAAAGGAATCCCTCCACAACGATAATCTTGGCAACTGACAAAAGCACCCTTGCCTTTGATTTGCAATGTTACACTTCCACCTGACAATTTCACACAAATCAAGCAGCTCCCTGATTCAGAGCAAGACAAATGGTATGATGCAATGCAGGTTGAAATGGACAGTCTAAAGAAACTTAAAAGTATTTACACCTGCAAAACCTCCAGCAAACAAAAAGGTCATTGGCACTCGATGGGTCTACAGAATCAAAAAAAAAAACAAAAAACCCCAAATGGTGAGTCACTGTACAAGGCCAGACTTGTAGCTCAGGGTTTCGCTCAACGTTATCCTGAGGACTACACAAATACCTACTCACCGACAGTCAGAACTGAGAGTGTAAAAATTGCTTTAGCAACTGCAACTATCCTTGTTTAGAAGTTTTCCAGTTCAATGTTGACACGGCTTATCTGCATGCAGACCTAGATGAAGAGGTCTATGTGAAAAGTCCTCCAGGATTCCGACAGCAAGAAGGGGATACCTGGTTCCTAAACAAAAGTCTTTATGGTCTGAAACAATCTGGTTTAATGTGGTATTTATGTCTTACTGACAAACTAAATTCAATGGGCTTTATTAAGTCAGAAACTGATGAGTGCGTGTTCACAAAAAGATCTAACAATGCATATGAGATAGTTCTCGTTTATGTTGATGATATTGTTTATATTGGTCCAAATAAGCAAATGAGTGAGATTTTTGCCAAAGCTTTGCAGAGATACTTCACATTGAAATCATTAGGTCACATTAGTACTTATTTAGGTGTTCAGATTGAAAAAACACAGAAGGGGTTTAGTCTTTCACAAGAAGATAAAATTGAACAAATTTTGCATCATTGCAACATGAAAGATGCTAACACAACAAAGACACCCATGCAAACAGATTTTCACAACTTGACACAAGAAGAAAGTCCTGAGTTTGAGGATCAAACACTTTATCGTTCAGTCATTGGGTCACTATTGTACATTAGTAGTTGGACCAGACCCGACATTGCACTTAGTGTTAATCTCTTATCTCGACATGTAGGTAAGGCAAAACAGTTTCATTGGACATGCATTAAGAAATTATTGAGATACCTAAAATACACTAAACACATGAAATTATTGTTAGAACCAACACATACTGATTATGCAGAATTATGTTGTTATGCAGATTCTGATTGGGCAAGTGATAAGAAATCACGTAAAAGTACTTCAGGTTATATGATGTTCTTAAATGGATGTCCAGTTTATTGGCAAGTACGTAAACAGAATTTTGTTTCTTGTTCATCTACTGAAGCTGAATATGCTTGTGTTTCAGATGCATGTAATTCTCTAACTTGGTTTGATGCTTTAGTCACAGGTATCTGGACACACCCGATCCGACCGATCACCGTGATGGAAGACAATGAATCGGTGGTTTATATTTCTGAATCTCATTTCACAGGTTCTAGGTCCAGACACATTGACATCCGTTATCAAAACATAAAACATTTAGTGAAAAAAGGTTTTGTCAAAATGCAATATGTATCTACACATGATCAAATTGCTGATATGCTCAACAAACCACTTCCAGCAGCTCAACACGAGTATCTGCGTATTTGATGATGTACTCATATTCGCTCAACTGGCAAAGATGGGGAATGTCACTGCGTTATTTTATTTGCCAGCTGAACTCATCATTTCTGGACTGTCAGACTCTCCGTAGCTTGCCAACTTCTTATCAGTAAGCTACGTGTTTCCGTATCCACCCACATTCCTTTACTTGCTTCACACACTTTTTCCTTTGTTCTCTTTCCAGCAAGATCCGGCTGAGATAGCCGGCAAGAATTACTTTCAAAAATGTAGCAATTAACTTTTCTTAGTTAGTGAGGTGTTTTATTTTCTTTATAACAAATAAATGAGTTTTATTAGAAACTTCCCTCCCAAAGCAATCCCTGACCACCTACCACACAATATGCTGCAACCCAATTGCTTGGATCATTGGCGGGCGTGGCTACAGGGACAGCATCTGGGTCGCTTTGTCCCCCTCCGGGGCAGGGGCCAAGTCAGGTCGCAGGACAGATAGCTTATCCTCCAGTACCAACTGGACAGCCTGGGGTATGGGGACCCCAACCTTGCAGACCACCTTTGATGGCAACCCAGACCGTGTAGCCCTGTTCCTGAGCCAGGTACTCAGTTATATTGATTTATATGGGCGCTTATATCCAACTCAGTGGTCCATGGTAGTGGCCATTACAACAACTTTAACAGGTGAAGCTGCAGATTGGGTAGCGGACTTGCATAACGACCACGCTCGAGAGCTCACTGATGTTGGCTTATTCCTGGAAGGCCTCAGGGTACGATTTGAAGATGACATATGAACACAAGTAGCTGAGGGGGAGCTTGTGGCCCTGAAACAACGGGGCCATTCAGCAAAGGAATACGTAAAAGAGATTCGTCAGCTAGCGGGGAGCGTTAGGGGTTGGCCCGAACGCATGCTTGTTCATCAATTCCATCTTGGACTGGATCGTGACCTAAGACAAGCCTGTGTATATCGGGGCATGCCACCCCGTTTGTCTGAGTGGTGTAAAGCAGCTATTGACCTGGACGTGGGACTAAGAGAGTTCCAAGTTAGGGGAGGTGTGAGTATGACCCCCATCCGACGCCAACCAGACCGGCTGGGTCCTGTCAGAGCAGCGGGGCGAGGGGAGCCTGATCCTCGAGTAGCTGATTCCACACGGCGACTGTTATGCTGTTTCCGGTGTAATCAACCTGGCCATAGGGCTCTGGAATGCCCACTACCACTGGCTCATCCACCTGGACTGAACGCCCTGACAGCTAGTGGAAAGTCCCGTGTGCGACCAACCCCGGAAAAGACCAGAGGTCTATCGCAACCAGGACAGAGCCCCAATGGAACCACAACAAAGGAACCGGGTCCTGCTGTACATCCTGGGATAGTTCCTGTGGTGCTAGCTGATAGTGATGAGGAAGAGGACACCAATGACCCAATGGTAAGTGAGCCCATCCGTCCCTTCCTCATACCCATAACCCTGACACCATTACAGGGGCCAACACGTGTACAGCATGAAGTCCTTATTGATTCTGGGTGTACAAGGTGTTTGATAAGGCGAACTGTAGCCACCCGTTTGGGTATACGATTACGGTCGTTAAAAACCCCAATAACATTCGAACAGATGGATGGATCTACCTTAGGGGGAGCCCCAGCAACCCAAGTGACAGAATTAGTAAAAATGGAGATAGGAGCTCAGTGGGAAAACATACGGTTTGTGATGGTGGACACAATGATCGAACCCGTGATTTTGGGATTGGCTTGGTTGGATAAATGGAAGCCCACGATCTGGTGGGAGGGGGGTTTCAGGAAACGCCGTCTGTCGATAGGACCAGATCCAGGTAGCTCACAGAAGGTTCCGAAAGAGCAAGGAGTTTCATTGGGGCTGGATAGCAATATATGTCCCGTTGGAGTACCAGCAGTATATGCAGATCTAGCGGCAGTGTTTGATGAAGGGGAATGTGATACGTTACCACCACACAGTCCCTCTGACTGCACTATTGAACTAATACCTGGGGTAAAGCTGCCAAAACCACACATGTATGCCATGACCCCAAGTGAGAATTACGTAAATACATTGAAAAAAACCTAGCCCGTGGGTTTATACAACCTAGTCGGTCATGTATGGCCGCTCAAGTGTTGTTCCATGAGAAAAAGGATGGAGGGCTTCGTTTATGTGTGGACTATCGAGGTTTGAACGCAGTAAGCATAGAACCATTATACCCGTTACCCTTAATGAAGGAGCTGCATTAGCAACCGGAAAGTATTTTACAAAATTGGACTTACGGGAGGCCTACTATAGGGTACGTGTAAAACAAGGAGACGAGTGGAAAACCACCTTTAACTGCCCATTGGGCAGTTATAAGTTTTGTGTTATGCCGTTTGGATTGCAGGGTGCTCCCGCAGTCTTTAAGCAATTGATTAATGAGGTATTACATGATTATCTATACCAAGGGGTTCTAGTGTATCTAGACAATATCTTAATATACACCGAGTCTATGGAGGAACATATTAGTTTAGTCTGTCAGGTATTGGAACGGTTGTTAAAAGCCCACCTGTATGTTAAGGTGTCCAAGTGTGAATTCCATCGCACAGAACTAGACTATCTCGGATATAGGATATCCAAGGACGGTATAGCGATGGATCCAACAAAAGTAAATACTGTGTTGGAATGGCTGGCCCCTACAACAAGGAAACAGTTACAAAGCTTCCTTGGGTTTGCTAACTTCTATCGTCAGTTCATCCCAACATTCGCACATATTGTTCTGCCATTAACAAACCTGCTACGCACAAAAGGGGAGGGGCCTCCGCAACCTGGACGGCGCTTGGATTGGACGATGGAGTGCCAGACAGCTTTTGAAACCCTGAAACGTTGTTTTGCTGAGGCACCCGTACTACAACATCCTGATCAATCGAAACCATTCATAGTACAAATGGATGCAAGTGACGTTGCGGTAGGGGCCGTGTTGTTACAAACCGATGTTCAAGGTCAGTTACACCCGTGTGCGTACACCTCCAAAAAAATTCAGTCCCACGGAAAGGGGTTGGGCTATCTGGGAAAAGGAGGCGTTTGCTGTTTGTTGGGCTCTTCTCACCTGGAGGCATCTTTTGGAAGGAGCACAGGTACCATTTGAGGTGTGGACGGATCACCGCAACCTTATAGCATTACAAACTCCCAGACGACTGTCTCCTAAACAAGTCCGGTGGGCACATTATTTTCAGCGTTTCCGGTTCACGCTAAAACACATGCCCGGTGGCAAGAACTTCTTGGCCAACACTCTCTCTCGGATGCCTCAATTCCAGAACAAACGGGATGAGATAGTACAAGCTATGGTGCCCAATGGTGGTAGGACTGCAGCAGCCGTAACCACAGAGACTACAATAGACTGAAAAGAGCAGGTGCAAAGGGAGTTAAACACTGATAGCTGATTTAAGGAAACCAAACACCTCATGCATAGGGACGGGTTTTTGTGGAAAGGGGACAAAATGTATGTACCGGAAGGGGTCCGGGGCCTGGTGTTACACCGATGCCATGATAATAAATCGGCTGGGCATTACGGTTTCCTTAAAACCCTGCATTTAACACGGCGTCAGTTTTGGTGGCCACATATGAGGAAAGATATAGAAACATACACACAAGACTGTTCCATATGCGCCAAGGCCAAATCCCGCCCTGGAAAACCTTTGGGAGTACTACAGACTGTAGCCACACCTACCCAACCATGGGAGGAGATAGGGATGGACTTTATAGTCGATTTGCCAGACAGCAATGGGAACATGGTTATTTGGACTATTATCGATTTATTTTCTAAACAAGCTCATTTCATTCCGTGCCGAGGATTACCCTCAGCTCGTAAGCTATCTAAGCTATTTATACAACACATTTATAGATTACACGGGGTACCCCATCATATTATTTCTGATAGAGGGGTGCAATTTACAGCCCGATTTTGGAGAAACTTCCTCTTGGCTATTGGATCAACGCAAGGCCTCAGTTCGGCATTCCACCCTAGTACCAATAGGGCTGCAGAGAGAGCAAATGCAATGATAGAGCGATACCTTTATTGCTATGTTTCATATCAACAGACCGATTGGTCTTCACTGCTACCGTTTGCGGAGGTCGCCTATAACAATGCAGTTCATAGCAGTACGGGTCTCACTCCTTTTCAGGTGGCAATGGGACGAGACTTCGTAGCGATACCCAAGTTAGATCAACCACCGACAACGTCGCCAATGCCCCATGAGTGGGCCGATAAGATGAATACGGTATGGCCCCAGGTCAGAGAGGCATTAGATAAAGCAACTCTCGCATATAAAAGCCAGGCAAATAAGAAACGAGCACCGTTTCAACCATTCAAGGTAGGGGACATGGTATTTCTCTCTACCAAATACATCAAATTAAGGCTTCCTAGTAGGAAACTAGGACCAAAATATCTGGGCCCATTTCCAGTGATACGAATAATAAATCCTGTGACTGTAGTACTAAAGTTACCTCCGTTATTGGGGAAGATCCACCCCGTATTTCATAGTAGTCTTCTCAAACCCGCCAAACATATCCAAGTATTCGACCATCCTGGTCTGGTCACGGAGGGCCATTACGAGATTGATGAAGTCCTAGATTCTAGATGGACAAGGGGGGTCCTCTCCTACCTTGCTAAATGGAAGGGTTATCCAGTAGAAGAGGCTTCTTGGATACCGCATAGTAATGTAAAAGCAAACCGACTGATTCGACGGTTTCATAGAATGTATCCTCACAAACCACGGTTATCTACTAATACGTGTAACTTATCTCTTACAGAAGGACACGTGGTGAAAGGGGAGCCGCCTGTTGAGCCTAGCAACCTGCTCGACATCGCTAACGCGTGCTGAAAGCATCAAGGGACATATACATACTTGGTGGTTGGTGGCACTGGGTGAAGGCGGCCGTATGCGGGGTGTGGGGTGGTGATATCGGGTGCGACGGGAATAGGGCCGTTCCGGAGGACACAGCGGCAGCACCTTCCAGAACACGTTGAAGACCAATTACGCCCCTACAAGAGAGGCGTGGTAATAAACAAGGGCGCGGTCTACGCCCCTAAACGAGGGGCGTGGTAACAAACAAGGGCGCAGTCCTAATGAGTTAATGGAAAGATGGGCTATATAAACGCCCCATTCTTGGTGTAACGTAGCGCCGATTTCAATCGTGTTTATGAATCACAGTGTAGCCGGATGCGGATGCGAATAAACCAGCATGCCAAAAGAGCTGAATAAGGCTGTAGCTGTGTTTTGATTGTGTCTCGCATGGCATTCCTGAGACACTCTTTTTAACTGTTTGTATGCTATTGCTGTATGTTAAAGAAAATAGGCTAAACTGCAATGGGTTACAACTAGTAAGCATATTGAAAATTCAACAGTATGATATATTTCAGAAGTCTCCTGTAGCAGAGGTGATTTTTTTTACCCTGTGGGGAAAAAAATGGAAATCAAAGGAATTGATCCCATTGTTCACTTTACCCAGAAGTAAGATAATTTAGATGTGTCTTCATGCCCTTGCTTATCATTAAATCATTCTGGAATAAGTGAATCTATTTTCTGAGTGGTGATTCAATCTTTTTTTAAAAAGTCCATTTAGAGGGTTCAATAACACTTTAGGGTCAAAAGTGGGTCAAGCAAGCTAGAAATCCAGTGGGCTTCAGTTGGACCTTTGGGCTGTCTCTTCCTGTTCCATCTCCAATAACAGGGTCTCAAGCACTAAATTTGGGAATTGTGAAATAATGGCCACCCAACCAGACCACTGAGGGTGACCAAGCAGAAGGGTGAATGGCAGGCAGATGCAGTGCTATTGGGACCCCAAAACTTAATGAGCTAAGGACCAGCTTGAAAGAATGGCATTCCCTTTAAGGCAGATAATAGCCATTAATCATTGGGCCATATTAACTTTGGGGATGTTTTTCACATATACCCTATTATCATCTTACAAACAAATGGCCCATTACCCAAAGTGAGGCACAATATTTACTGTTTAGACTAGAGCAAAGAGGTCCTAGTATTCCATAAGGCTTGGGTATTTAGTGGAGCGTGGAAGACATTGCAATAACAGTGGTTATATTTTTATACAATCAGGAACACAATAGCAACATTGTCTTAGAAATTTAAAATATAACATTTTAGGATGTTAAACCCATGGAATGTTTTCAGGCCTCTCTGGGCCAACCCCCATGAAGAGGTATCTAGAATCCACCTATTAT
Source organism: Arizona elegans (assembly GCA_022577455.1). Classification (NCBI taxonomy): domain Eukaryota; kingdom Metazoa; phylum Chordata; class Lepidosauria; order Squamata; family Colubridae; genus Arizona; species Arizona elegans. The sequence continues at coordinate 24,624,984 of JAKOOJ010000007.1, forward strand.
ATTCCGGCTATATTTCTGGGAGGTTTATGTATCAAAAGACACATGTGCTTTGTAACTTAATAATAACTGTGCAAGTTACAAGAGGTTGTTCTGCCATGAACAAATAGCACTAAAGTTAAAAATATTCCCTGAAATCAGAATGCTTATGAAAGGCATCTCTTCCATATGTGCTTTCCACCCACTTCTTTCACATGTGCTTTGTGTTACAGAGCAGACTTATAATAATATAAATTATTTGTAATAATAGAAATCTAGCCAGCTTCAGAAACGGCTTTTTTTGAAAATAAGCTCAATATAAAGGAGGAATAAGTGTTTTAATGAGTTAGTACTACTTTAGTAAAAAGAGCAGTTGGAGAGATTTTAACATCTGAAATTTTATTGTAGGCCATAATTATAATGAAATTTATTTAGAAGGTCCATTACTTAGCTTGCTTTAGAATGATCCATTATATTTCTGTCCTTACTACAAGCATTTTCATTTTCTTTTGTCAAAATTTGGATGCGCCTATCATATATAACTTGTTCCATCCAGTGTGATAACATCTCCTATATTTATTTATCCTCTATTATACAGCTGAGGTGGTCTTCATATATGCACTAATAATATTTACATTTATAAAATGGAACACAGACATTCTGCTGCAGTGAAAGATCGTGAGGTCAACAAAACACTGAGTCTATCTGTCAGCCTCAGCTTTTCCTGCTTCAGCTGCCATAAGAAACGGGGGAGGGATTAGTTATGGAGCAAAGGGGGGGAAGGAGCAGGAGATGGTTTTTTTTTCTTTCCTGGTAGGATGTGTCTTCATGAGAAAACGAAACTGGATCTTCAAAAGGAGACGGCTGACCAACTGCCCTACATTCCTGATGAATGACGCTGCCAGACGTGTTGCCACCTGACCTTTGGAAGACCTTTGGATTGGCTGATGATTTATGAACACGAGGGGGGGAGAAGCTTAGTAGATGCATTTCGCGCGTTTTGCTCACTTCCAGCTTTACCTGGGTTGCTATCATTTCATATTCAGTAAAAGTACTAAATTCTTCAAAATGCTTGAGTTTGGGGGTTTCTTTCCTGGATACTGAAGGAAGCATACCTGACATTAAGCTGGAACTCACAACCAGTCATCCCGGACAAAAACCGAGGGGACTGTAAATCCAAAATATGTCAGATTGGGGGAGTGATGGAGAAGAGAAGATGGGGGCAGCCAGTTCAACTGCCCTCCAGTCGGAAAAAGAGACTGTAGAATGGTTGGAAAAACTCCATTTGGAGACGGAAGAGGCTAGATGGTCAAAGGGAGACTGCCGGACTGGGGAGAGGAACCCCGGGGAGTGACAACTTCCAGACCCCGGAAAAAGGAGGCAGTGTGGATGCAAGAACAAAAGGAACGTCTCATGATAGACCAAGCCTTGCAACTTATCCGTGATGTAGAGGAAAGCAGAAGAAACCGTGAGTCTTTTGGAATTCCTGGGGAGAAGGGGAGAGAAAGCCCCAGGGGGGAGCCAGGAGAAACAGCCTGTGGGGGAGAGGAAGAGTTTGAAGAGGGAGCATCCCAGACTTCGGCAGCTCGAGGGAGAGATGCAGCTGGCCAGAGAACCCCAGCCTTGCAGCCCCCCCCCCCCGCAGACGTAAAAAGCCAAAAATCCCCCCCCCTTCCTGGGAAGTTTGATGGGAATCCTAAAGCCTTGGGATTTTTCCTGATCCAAGTGTGGAACCACATGCAGGACTGGGGGGAGGACTACGAAACAGAGGCGGCAAAAGTCAGAAGCGTCGCGAATGCCCTAGAGGGAGTAGCTGCTGAGTGGATGGTGGTTCTCCACAATAACAACTCCCCCTTGCTGAGAAATTACAACCAGTTCATGAGGGCCCTTAGAAGACGGTTTGAAGACCATTTAGCTGAACGAAAGGCGAGACTCAGAATGAAGAGCATTCAGCAGGGCCGGAGGCCGGTGGCAGAGTATATCCAAGAGTTTCATGAACTGGCACCCTATATGACAGGCTGGTCAGAAATGGCTCTTTTGGAGAGTTTCAAAGATGGATTGAATGAAGAGATATATCGAGACTGCAGGAGCATGGGGGTCCCCGATGATTTGGATAGATGGTACATAGTAGCTGAGGATGTGGAGATGGAGCTGAAACGGAGCGAACTCTGAGGAAGGCGGATGGGGGACCAGTCATCCTCTTTCTACCGTAAGGGGGCGCCCAAGATGACTGGCGGGAAGACCGAATCCAAACCCAAGTCAAAGCCCTTCACCTGTTTCAAATGTGGGAAGGAGGGTCACCGAGCGGCCGAATGTTTCTCCAAACCACCGCCAAAAGCCACCGGGGCCGGCCAAAAGAAAAGCGATAAAATACCCGCCAAAACCTGCGGCACCGCCCTGAAAGGAGAAGTCGTTGAGTTCGCTCCCTGGAAACCGGGTGAGCTGGGAACTCCGACCAACGATGACGACAGCGAGACGGACTCCGACTCCGACACTGATGAACAGGTGAGTCACACGGAAGAACCCTTACTCATCCCCGTAGAAGTAAGGGTGCCCTCCACAGGAACTCACGCGCAATTGTTAGCCCTGTTGGACTCAGGGTGCACTAGGTGCATAATTAGCCCCAAAGTAGTGGAGGAAATGGGACTGAGACTGAAAACTTTAAAAAGACCCATTGCATTTTGTCAATTAGACGGGTTGATTGCAGGAGGGGGCCCAGCTAGTTTTATGACCGAACCCCTTGAACTGCAGTTGGGGAATCATGTAGAGAAGCTCAGCTTTATTGTAGCACCTGGAATGGAAAGGCCCTTCATTCTAGGACTGCCCTGGCTTCATAAATGGAATCCATGAGTAAATTGGAAGACGGGGGTCCTGCGCATCCGTACGACAGAACCGACTCCGTAAAAGGAAGCCCCCCCCCAAGGGATGACATAAGGCCAGAAAGGGTGGCAGTAGCCATTAACTATATTGAGGGAGAAGAAAAAATTCCTAAAGAATATTGGGACCTCAAGGAAGTGTTTAGCGAAAAGCATCAGATGCCCTGCCTCCCCACAGGGCCACTGACTGCACCATTGAAATACTCCCTGGGGTGAAGCTTCCCAAATCAAAAATTTACCCCATGACACCTCGAGAATTGGGGGAGTTGCGGAATTTTATCGATAAAAACTTAGAACGTGGATTCATCAAACGAGCCAAACCCAAGGTGGCAGCGCCAGTAATGTTCCGCGAAAAGAAAAATGGCTCCTTCAGATTAGTAGTTGATTATAGAAACATGAACGCCATTTGTGTAGAAAATGTCTATCCCCTCCCACTCATGAAGGACATGTTAGCCCATTTAGGGAAGGGAAAATTTTTTACCAAACTTGATTTAAGAGAGGCATACTACCGAGTGAGAATAAAAGAGGGAGATGAATGGAAGACAGCATTTAATTGCCCACTGGGATGTTTCCAGTTTAGAGTACTCCCTTTTGGACTACAGGGAGCCCCGGCTGTATTCATGCAGTTGATCAATGAAGTGTTGCATGAGCACCTATATAAGGGGGTTTTGGTCTATTTGGACGATATTCTAATTTATTCTGACAACATGGCCGACCATGTACGACTGGTTCAAGCGGTCTTGAATAAACTCAGAGCAGCTGAACTCTATGCCAAACTTTCTAAATGTGAGTTCCACCAAGACAAAATTGACTATCTTGGATATCGTATATCGCATGAGGGAATAGAGATGGACCCAGAAAAGGTCCGGGCAGTGATGGAATGGGCCGCACCACACACCCGTAAACAATTACAGAGTTTCTTAGGGTTTGCAAATTTTTATAGACAATTTATCCCCTCTTTCGCAAAAATCGTGCTGCCAATTACAGACTTGCTAAAAACCAAAGGGGAAGTAAAACCCAAACCCTCGAAACCACTAGAATGGACTATGGAATGTCAAGCTGCTTTCGAGAAACTGAAACGACTGTTTGCAGCTGAACCAGTGCTCAAACACCCCGACATGGAACAACCTTTTGTAGTACAAGCTGATGCTAGCGACGTCGCTGTAGGAGCAATACTCTTGCAAAAGAATGAGAACGGGATATTACAACCCTGTGCTTACACGTCCCGTAAACTATCAGACACGGAAAGGAGATGGGCCATATGGGAGAAAGAAGCGTTTGCAGTTAGATGGGCACTGTTAACATGGAGACAATTTTTAGAAGGGGCGAAACACCCTTTCGAGGTGTGGACTGATCATAAGAATCTAGAAGCACTAAAAACACCACGCAAACTATCACCAAAACAGGCTCACTGGGCCCAACACTTCAAGCGGTTCAATTTCACTTTACGTTACCTTCCTGGTGGGAAAAACTTCATGGCGGATGCACTTTCCAGATTGCCACAGTACAACAGCATCAAGAAGGAAGTGGTTCAACCAATGATCCCATTGACACAATTAGCAACACCTGTCACTACCAGAGCTCAGCGTAAAACTGAACCAGAACTCTCGGGAGATTTACTTGAAAAATTGCGAGAAGCTCTAAAAACCGACGAGTGGTTTAAGAATCACTCGAATGAATGCACACTTCGTGACGGACTAGCTTGGGTGGGATCGAAGTTGTATGTTCCAGCCACTTTAAGGACAATCGTATTAACATATGCTCATGATGCTAAGGCCGCAGGACACTTTGCGTTTGTCAAGACTCTGCATCTTGTTAAGAGACAATTTTGGTGGCCTGCACTTAAAAAGGACATAGAGGCATATGTAGCTAGCTGTCCAGTCTGTGCCTTGGCTAAAAGACCTCCAGGAAAATCCCCTGGATTATTGCAAAGTGTGGCTAGACTGAACGCCCCATGGAAGGAAATATCTATGGATTTTATTGTGGATTTACCCGATAGTGAGGGCTGCACTGTCATTTGGGTAGTAACTGATTTGTTTTCCAAACAAGTACATTTCATCCCTTGCTCAAAGATCCCTTCAGCAAAAACCCTCGCAAAACTGTTTATTTGGCAAATTTACCGACTACATGGATCTCCGAAAAGAATAATTTCTGACAGGGGGTTGCAATTTACTTCCAGTTTCTGGAAGGAGTTTTTGAAATTGATAGGTTCAGCACAGGGGTTAAGTTCCAGTCACCACCCTCAGACAAATGGGGCCTGTGAAAGAACCAATGGGGTACTCAAGCAATACCTGAGGTGTTACGTAAATTACCAGCAAGACAATTGGGTAGACTTGTTGCCATTTGCAGAAGTGGCATATAACAATTCTGTACATAGTAGCACCGGATTCACCCCTTTTAAGGTCGCATCGGGCCAGGATTTTGTACCCATTCCTGAGTTACCACAAGATGATCCTCAAAATCCTTCCTTGATGGATTGGATTGAACAGCTAAAGAGCACATGGGCAGTGACTCGGAAGGCATTAGATGAGGCACACCGGGCTCATAAGGCCCAAGCCGATTAGAAAAGGTCCCCAGCTCACAAGTATAAAGTGGGTGATAAAGTCTATTTGTCGACCAAATACTTACAGACTACCCAGAAGTCCAAAAAGCTGTGGCCTAAATATGTGGGACCATTTCGTGTGATTAGGTTGATTAATCCAGTAACAGTTGAATTGGAATTGCCAAAAACCTTGAGACGAATACATCCTGTATTTCATGTTAGTTTATTGAAACCTGAACACTCATCTCCTTTAAGGGCTGATCAAAGCACCCCTCCAGTTCCCATTCTCATAGAAGGGGAGCAACATTTTGAAGTTAAAGAAATTTTGGACTCGAGAAAACACCATGGTAAAGTCCAATATCTGATTGCCTGGAAACATTTTCCTTTATTGCAGGCTGAATGGGTGAATAAACGAGATGTCCGAGCTCCCAAGAAAGTACAGCAATTCTATACCAAATACCCAGATAAACCATAATTATTGTATATATTCTGTTTCTCTCTCTTTTCTTTCCCTTTACTTAGGAATAACATCTCTTCTGCAAGGGGGGCCGAATGTCAGCCTCAGCTTTTCCTGCTTCAGCTGCCATAAGAAACGGGGGAGGGATTAGTTATGGAGCAAAGGGGGGGGAAGGAGCAGGAGATGTTTTTTTTTTCTTTCCTGGTAGGATGTGTCTTCATGAGAAAATGAAACTGGATCTTCAAAAGGAGACGGCTGACCAACTGCCCTACATTCCTGATGAATGACGCTGCCAGACGTGTTGCCACCTGACCTTTGGAAGACCTTTGGATTGGCTGATGATTTATGAACACGAGGGGGGGAGAAGCTTAGTAGATGCATTTCGCGTGTTTTGTTCACTTCCAGCTTTACCTGGGTTGCTATCATTTCATATTCAGTAAAAGTACTAAATTCTTCAAAATGCTTGAGTTTGGGGGTTTCTTTCCTGGATACTGAAGGAAGCATACCTGACTGCGATGCAGTGAAATTCACAGATCTAGATATCTATCTTCTCATTGTGCAACTGAAGCCAATATGTTACTTAGATAAAAAGTTTCTTCATTGTCTACCTTTTCAGTACTTAAAACAAAACAAAAACAAAAAAGAATGAGTACTACTTATTTGTTAGTTAAGATACTGAACACTTGTATAAACAATAAAGCGATAATTCTCACATGACCACAATCCAGGGTTCTTTTCTATATCAGTTTATCTGCTGAAGAATTTTTGCACAAAGTTAGTGAAACATCATTTTAGATTAGTTTGGAGATATATTTGTCCAAATATTACAATTATGTAGAGTTGTAACCAGACTGTTGGGCTCAATACAGCCATGTTTCCCCTCAACTAGGGGAACTCAACTAGAACATTCCCAGAAGCTTTAATATACAGAGAAAGGGCCATATGATGCTTTAACGATTTTTGCTTTACTACTAAATCTCTCTTTGGAGTCTATATAAAAAAAGATTTATTTTATACTTCCAAATTTAGGTTAAGAAATAAATGTATTATCATTGGGATTGAAGTCCCGATCCTTCAAAAGTATAAAACTTCCTGGCACAGTGAGTCTACATGTGTTGAACTTCAGAGTGTAAGAACTCCAACATATTGTAGTAGAGATTCTAGAAAGACCCATTTGATTAAAAAGGTTTCCTGGATTTAGCTATCCAGATTGAACAATAATTATTTGGAATTATTTGTTTATTGTTTATTATTATGATTTATCCTTGGATTTCTAGCACACATTTCTAAACAATTGAAATTTATTCTCCAAACATAAACATAAATTTGAATCTGAATTCCTGCTGGAGCTTTTGATTTTATCTACTGTTTTCCTTCAACCAAAACAGAACAATCCTGATAAAGAACTTCAAATGACATCCTTCTAAGGTTTTACCAATATATCTTTGGAAAACTAGTAAACGGATCTAAATAACATTTACAGAAATGCTACTGATATTAGCGTTATTTCTGTAACATGGAATTTATATTTTATATCTGGATAGAATGTTGCATGCCTGTTGCCTGGAGTAACTTTTCAAAAAGTTCAGCACTTTTCTCTTTTCTCCCAGTTGCCCAATGATGTTATTGGACTAAACTCTTAGAAGTATTCATTACTTTCTCGTGGGAAGGGTTTTTTTTAGAGAGGGCTAGGTCAATTTTTTTATTTCTTCCACAATCACAGCTCAAGCTAAGAAGTCACATTTGAAATAACCATTACCATTAGTATTAATTTTCTCATCGTTCCTATCACCCATCTCCTCCCACTTATGACTGTATGACTATAACCTTGTTGCTGGTATCCTTAAGATTTATATTGTCTGTTTCCCTATGACTATCATTAAGTGTTGTACCTTATGATTCTTGACGAATGTATCTTTTCTTTTATGAACACCGAGAGCGTATGCACCAAGACAAATTCCTTGTGTGTCCAATCACACTTGGCCAATAAGAATTCTATTCTATTCTATAAGAGTTGTTTTAAGCTTGTACCCTAAACTATCTGTCAGATAGGTCTGAAGACTGTTTTTGTACAGCGTAAAGGTGATTGTTGCCCATGCAACAATTCCTTTTTGTATGATGTTGATATATGCCATCTGCATTTCCCAATATTGCTTTTTCAGTTCATCCTTCTACAGAAATGTTGTTTTGTAGATTTTGAAAAATAGACTCTAAATGCAGAACTTGCTGAAAACTTTAATCATTTTAAATTCACATTTATCCCATATGTGTTTGGGATAAACATCAATTCATCACAAGTACTGAAATGCTTCAACATGTGACTTAATGCTAAAGAATCCCAGGAATTGGAATTTGGTGGGGTACTGAAAAATCTAAGTTAAAGTTCTAAAATTCTATTTGCTATCTTTACTTACTAGGATTCCCTAGGAAAAATGAATTGCTCTTAAATAACTTTAAAGATTGGGCATGGATAGGCCAGGTATAGTTGCTTCATGTTCTTTGATTGCATTTGTGAGTGTATGTTGCTAGCTTAGAATAAATATTAAATAAATAAATAAATAAAGGTACAATGCCAGGCTCCTGAGGAAAGGGTATAATCATATCCTTGATTTAAAAAAAAACCATGCATTTCTTATAATAAAATTATTTCATTTCCCAAATCTAGGCTTGATGAAATCCACATGCTCTGGTATTTTTAGGTTTTAGATAGTGGATGATGAGCTAAATCCCACAAGGTATTGACCCTAAGGTCTTGCCAATTCATCTCCAATTTTTGATGCCAGATACTAAGTTGAACAAACAGATATGAATGTTTAATTATTCATGTCTATAATTATCTTTCTTTACACGCAGAGACACTTCAATGTTGCCATTTTCAATTCATAATTCCACTTACTTTCTGCACAAAATTACTTTCCACTATTCTATTTTTCCAATCAGTACCCAATTTTTCTTTCTCTATCACAAAGCCGAGCAAATCAGCCTGGTTCTTCCAGGACTGGAACTCTGAAATCCAAAGAAATACCCTGTAGTTCAAGTTTGCAATCTGAGTTTGGAGAGCAAAATAACCTAATGTGGACTATTTAAAACTTCAAATGGGAAAAAGAAACTAGTAAAAAATTATAATGAGAAAGCTGCTGCTTTATTTTTTTTCAGACATGGATGAAAATAAGAGGGTTAGCAAACCCTTAAGAGGACATTCATAATGCTCAGTTTTGGCCAGATATCGTAAAGGATATCCACTATATTTTTGGTAAGATTTTTTTTTTTTTTGGCAAGGCAAGGCATAGATGTTGGTGTGAGTAAAGGACAGCACTGTAACCACCAAACTATCCAGCCAAAGCCCAAGTTATGTTGGTTAATCAAAGCAGGAAATGTCATATCTTATCTTGAAAAATAAGAAATTTTAAAGAACTATAATCAATGAATTTTTCATTTGATTTTCTTAGTGCCAAACTTGGCATGACAATGAAGCTCAACCATCAATCTACTCTTATGGGATTTTTGTAACTTTGCTGCCCCTAAAACACTGGATTTTGCTTGCAGACAGAGGATTGTCTTAATTTATTGACATGCTGGGACCTTCCAAGAAAGGATTCCATCATGTACATCTGTATCCATATATTTTTTGGATATATGTATTGGATTTTTTTCCTATGGAAATTTTTAAAAGCCCCTCTCACTTATAGGACTCAATTTTATCTTGCTGGGAATACTACATGTTTGTTTGTTTATTTACTTTATTTTAAATATTTATATAGCTGCCCATTTTATGTAAAATCCTGGTAAATTCCAACCAGGAGCAGAATGCAAAATTAAAGGGACATAATGAGATTCAATGCCAGGGAGATAGACAAGCCAAAAGAAGGACGGTGACACAGAAAAACATCATTTGTTAACTGCTAGTATATGTTTAGACTAGTATTTATAAATAGTCTTAACAACTAGAATCTTATTTTTACATTCAGCATGATTGTGGCTAAAACTTATGGAGTTGACAGGCAGACTAAAGATATAATGGAACTGGGTTGGATAAGTGTGGTAATTCTTCCTTTAAGTTTATAAATTCATAAAGTTCAATAAAAATATAATTGTTGCTCTATGGATGTATTTTTGACCCTCTCTAAAGCCAGCTTGTTCTGCAATGACATTGTTCTAAATTAACCAGTCAACCAATTCACCTTTAAAATGTCCAGCATACAGTTTATATAGTGGAACTGTTTAACAGATTAACAGAGTTGGAAGGGACCTTGTAGGTCATCTAGTCCAACTCCCCATCCAAGCAGGAGACCCTACACCATTTCTGACAGATGGCAGTCCAGTCTCTTCTTGAATGCTTCCAGTGGTGAAGCTCCCACAACTTCTGAAGGCAAGCTGTTCCATTGGTTGATTGTCCTCACTGTCAGAAAATTTCTCCTTATTTCTAGGTTAAATCTCTCATTGATCAGTTCCCATCCATTATTCCTTGTCTGGCCTTCGGGTGCTTTGGAAAACAGGTTGGCCCTCCTCTCTGTGACAGCCCCTCAATCTAATAGATTTCCCCAATTTTTAGGAAATATGAGCTATGCGATCTGAGTAAAAATATTTGCCAGAATTGAGGACCATTGTTTGTTCTTAGCCTTCAATAATTTTACAGGGAGAAAGTTTTGTCAGGGCTTTTACTTGCTTCAGCTGCATGGGGGAAAAAGCCAACAGGAAATTGCAAGCTGCTAGATCTTCTGGGCAAAGCAATGTACTATTGCTGAAGTTAGTGTTGTCCTGGAATTGAGCCTCTCCACATAGTATCTGATTTTTATTAGGTTAGGGTTAGGTTAGGATTCCCAAAATGTTTTAAATTCCATTCCCAAATGTACATCCCAAGTTTAAGCACCCATTCTTAGTGGCCAGGTATCTCTTTATCTCCTGTGCAACCTTAGAAAGCTTTTACATTAGCCACCCTTAAACGGGGGGAGGCCTTTAGCAAGACACCTACTCAACAGTTTCTTTGCTCTTGTCTATTGGGAGAAATTAATTCAATCACTCACAATCTCTTCCATGGTTGTAAGTCAAGGACTACCTGTAGTTCCATTGTAACCACTTCCTGAATATCAGCAGGGATGATGCCATCTGAATGAAGGAATATTCTTCTGCAGTAGCAAAAAAAAAAAAAAAAAAAAAAAAAAAAAAAAAAAAGTCTCCAAAGCATGATATATTGGGGAACTCTAAAATCCCTATTGAACCAGATGAGAACACAGTCCTAAGAATTCCTGGAGTATTGCAGCTATTGACCATGTAAGAGTGCTGGAAGGACAATAACTCAGGGGTACAACATACCTACCTAATGAAGGGTTCTTGATACTTTCTGAGTTTGGTTCTTTTCTTGCAGACATTTCATTATCCAAACTAGGTGGCATCATCAGCTAGTAATGATGATGTCATCTAGTTTGGGAATGAAACATCTCAGAGAGCACCAAGGACCCCTCATTTCCCTGAGCCACACATTTTCCTTTATTGATACATAAATAAGACAGATTCAATCCTTTTAGGCTGAGTAAAGAAACATCAGAATTGTGTCTGAAACTTGAAACATGAATCTTTCTATTACCTATAATTATTTGTGATGTGTTTATAGAAGATACAGTTCAAAGCACTGGGAAACCATAAAATTATTCTTCTGTAGTTAATCCAACTGAGGTAAAAGGCTGCTCTCTATGTTCTAAATATCACTATTCAAATATTGATATCAAATATTTTGTGCCTATATCTGTCACAAAAATATGAAATAGGGTCACTTTATGTGGAGTGTTTCTTGTTTAAAAAGTGTGAACTGTGGGACATAAGTCTATTTTTATCTATTATACATATTTATGCTAAAATTGGTCTATGAAATTCAATGTGGAAGACTGCAATTTATTTTTTTTATTTTTTATTTTTTGCTGCTGACCGAGATTGGTGTACAAAATAGTTCAGGGGATGGAACCAATAATTGTTTTAAATTCTCTTGGGCTAGAATTAAATTTTATAATTAAAAGCAGATGATGTTCCAATTCAAATAACACTGACGCATAACATGGCATAATTTTTACCATCTGAACAGTTTCTAAGTTTTATTTCCAAACAGTCAAGTAAATTAAGTCTACAATTTAACACAGAGTTAAGTGTAGTTAAGGTTATTCACTATGACAAAAAATCCTAATAATGTCATCCTGTCTATTTACTTGGGTATAAGCCCTAACATATTTAATGGGATTTTCTTCACTGAGTATAGATAAGTTTGTAAGTTGATTTTTTTGATAAAATGAATCATATATATTATAAATATATAAGATATATTTATATAAAATATATATTCTTTATATAAATATATAAAGAAAAAAAGAAATCTTAAATTTTATTTTAAAAACTATTTTTAAAAGGTTTATATAAATGAAAAGAAATACAAATTCTATATATCATACCTTACTCCTTTTCTTAAAATGTTGACATATAGGAATAAATCTTCAGAACAAAAATTAAGCTATTTCCTATTGCTGGGGTATTCAAATGACTTACAATGGTCAAGAAAACAAAAGCATGCTAGGTATTTTCCAAGTTAAAACACATTAAAGCATATTAAAACATATTCATCAATTACACTACACAAAATAAAGGTTGTCTCAAAAAATGAATGTTCTCATTGTGCAATTTAAGTTTTAAATCAAAGTTGACAACAAAGCCTAAGATATCTCTCTATATGACCTATGGGTACCTTTTGCATATATAAACACAGATTAGCATTTCATGGCAATTTGTTAATTTAATTAGGTATTTTCAGGATTTATTTCTAGTATTACTTAAGCAGAACATCCCCTCTTTCAGGCTTTTAGCTAAAGGTCATATGAGTGAATCTTGTTTTGCCAGGTGGATGTCTAACATATACAGGACTTTGATAAAAAACAGTTGTAGCTGCCTGATACCAGCTATGGCCGAACTGCAAACAAATATATCTTGGCCCAAATACTTGCCACATCTGCCAACAATTAGTTATCTATCAGAACTGGAAAGCGACACAGAATAAACATGATCTGATTTCAGAATAAGCAAACAAACAAGAACCTCAGCATCATTATTCATCAAGTGGAGGTGAAGTTACCCAATGTGTAGACTCAGGCTCAAATCTGTCAACTGGTAAAGTTTATTGGGCAGTATTAGATAACAAAAGATCTGATGATCTGAATGCTTTACAGATGTTCTGGGACTGAACAAACCAATCTGTCTTTGGGCTCTTCAGGGATATCAGATATGAGTGTCATGGTACCTTCCATATCACCCTAAGCATGTCTGCATCTCTGCTTAATCTTCTTCCTTTGTTCAGAATCTTCTTCTTTTGTTCAGAACAAAATTTATGTTAACTTTATTAAAGTAGCACGTTCCAGAGGTTAGCAGGCTTTCTGTCTCTTAGTGTAAATTTTGGTTCTTCAACTTAGTTTTGGGAAGTCAGAAAACTTATAGACTAGTCTATTTAGCTTAGTACTGCCTGCTGGATTTCTATATTCTTTATCTTCTCAATATACATAAAGCTTTTGGGAACTGAATTTGGCAGAGCACTGAAAGCAAATTGACTTCTGTTGCTCTTGGCATTTCTCAAACATGGCTCTAAGGCTCAGGGACATTTTCCTCCACCAGTTTACTTCCTAGAGAGACAGCAATAACAATTCATTCCTTTTGCCCAATTCTTGGTTGCATAGCAGCATGATTCCTAAGCTTGGTAAGATATCTTAATTAGCATTTTGTTAAAAAAAAAAAGATAGCGCATCATAGTACCTTATAGCCCTTTCCAAGCAGTTTACAGAATCAGTATATTGCCTCCAACCATGTGGGTCCTCATTTTACCAACCTCAGAAGATTGGAAGGTCGAGTCAACCTTGAGCCAATCAGGATCAAACTGCTGGCAGTGAGCTAGTCTGCAATATTACATTCTAACCACTACGCCACCACAGCTCTTTCTGATCACCATGGCATCCTTTCTGATAATCAATGACATTCAGCTCTTTCTCTTGTAGTCACTTTCATAGCAAGATCATAGACCAATGGTCCCCTACTGTTCTGGCAACCTTTGGAAACCTTTTGGTTTCATGGAAGACAAGTTTTCCACAGATGGGAAGGTGGAAGGGGGAGGGGAATGGTAACAAGATGACACACAGGGAAGTCTTCACTAGAAGAGGCTTTCTTTTGCTCCAGGGGAAAATCAGAAGACACAGAGAAATGTTCACTTGAAGAGGCTCTCTGCTTCTGCTCTAAAAGAAACCCCCAATCAAAGACTCAGGGAAGCAGAAAGAGGCATGAATGTGCACTGTCTGAACTTTTCAATGGCTCATCATTGTTTTTTTGTTTTTTTATTTATTTTATTTTGTCAAGAATGTATTTTATGACAGATACAAGTGTAAACATAATTATAAATACATGAAAAGGATACGAATAAAAGAAAACATTAGGACAGGGCTGGTAGGCACACTGGTGCGCTTATGCATGCCCCTTACAGACCTCTTAGGAATGGGGTGAGGTCTACAGTAGACAGTCTAAGGTTAAAGTTTTGGGGGTTTGGGGAAGAAACATTCCAGACATTTGGGGGTAGTGCATTCCAGACATTAACAACTCTGTTACTAAAGTCATATTTTCTGCAGTCTAGTTTGGATCAGTTTACCATGAATTTGTATCTATTGTGCGCTCTTGTATTGTTTTGGTTGAAGCTGAAGTATTCATTGGCTGGTAGGACATTGTAGGAGATGATTTTATGATTTTATGCTTCAGGGGTGAAATCTAAAATTTGTTACTACCGTTTCTGTGGGCCTGGCTTGGTGGAGGGGGGTAATGTGACTGGGTGGGCATGGCCAACTTTCTTTCTTTTTACTTTTAAAAGCATTTTTTCTACAACCTTAAGAGGTTGCAGAAAAAAATGCTTTTAGAAGCCTCTGATGATCAGGCAAGTCAGCTGGGATCGCCAGAAGCTTTTAAAGGCATTTTTTTTCCTACAGCCTCTTCGGCCGAAGGGGTTGCACAAAAAAATGCAACCTGAAAAGCCTCTGACAATCCCAGCTGAGCTGCACGATCATCAGAGGCTTTTTTTTTTTTTACTTTTAAAAGCATTTTTTTGGCCGAAGAGGTTGTAAAAAAAATGCTTTTAAAAGTAAAAAAAAAACAGCCTCTGATGATCGCGCAGCTCAGTTGGGCATGGGGGGCGGGCACAGGGATTTTTGCTACCGGTTCTCTAAACCACCCGCCGCCATCGCTACCCGATCCAGTCCGAAGCGGGAGCATTTCACCTCTGCTATGCTTAGGTCAGACCAAAGACGGCGAAGTTTTAAGTTATCTAAGCCCAAAATTTTGAGTCTGGTAGCATAAGGTATTTTGTTGCAAGCAGAGGAGTGGAGGACTCTTCTTGTGAAATATCTCTGGACTCTTTCGATTGTATTAATGTCCGATTTGCAGTGTGGGTTCCAGACAGATGAGCTGTATTCAAGAACAGGTATGGCAAAAGTTTTGTATGCCGTAATTTGAAGTTCAATATTACCGGAGAAGAAGCTGTGCAAGATTAGGTTAACAACTCTTCATGCTTTTTTAGCAATGCTGTTTTTTTTTTTAATTTGATTTATATGCCGCCCTTCTCCAGAGACTCAAGGCGGCTTACAATGCGTTAAGCAATAGCCTTCATACTTTTTGTATATTTATACAAAGTCAGCTTATTGCCCCCACAATCCGGGTCCTCATTTTACCTATCTTGGAAAGGATGGAAGGCTGAGTCAACCTTGAGCCTGATGAGATTTGAACTTGCAGTAATTGCAGGCAGCTGATATTAATAACAGTGCTTTAGTCTGCTGCGCCACCAGGGCTCTGTTACAGTGAGGTCTGGCACTTAGATAATTTGAGATAAGTACTCCAAGGTCTTTGACAGAGTGAGGGTGGTCTGTTAGGTCATATCCGTCCAGCTTGTATTTTGTGTTCCAATTTTTTTTGCCAATGTGTAAGACAAATGTTAGTTGAGATTTGGAGTTGCCAATTGTTTGACCATTCTCACACATAGTCAAGGTCTTTTTGTAGAGGAGCAGCATTGTCAGTGGTGTTGAGTAGTTTTACATAATCTGCAAAGAGAACACACCTGCTTATAATATGATCACAAAGGTCATTTATATAAAGTATAAAGAGCGTGGGTCCTAAAACACTGCCTTGGAGTGCTGTTAACAGGTGCAGGGTTAGATAAGTCATTCCCTATTTTGACTACTTGCTGCCTGTTTGATAGGAATGCAGCTATCCACTTATGCAGGAATCCAGAAATGCCATAAGTTTGTAGTTTTAGAAGTACCTTGTTATGTACCACTGAATCGAAGGCTTTACATCTACAATAGATGCATAAATTGCATCTATTGATTTGCCCTGGTTGAGTTTTGAAGTCCATATGTTTTTGCAGCGCAATAGTTGCAGATTGCAGGACAATTTTTTTCTAAAGCCAAATTGCGAGAGAGTAAATTGTTAGTCTCTAGTAGAGGGTAATGGATTGGTTTATGATTGATTCCATGACTTTTCAGGTGACACAACATAATGAGATTGGTCCGTAATTATCAACTAGGCTGGGGTCACCCTTTTTGAAAATAGGGATGACCATGGCTATTGACCATAAGTTTGGTAAGGAGCTGGTTCTAAAAGATATTTCGTAGATTATGCTAAGTGGTTCTGCTATGATGGTTGAGAGCTTTTTAGAAAGTAGGCACATAATCCATCAGGGCCAATCAATAGAGATGGGTTTAGGTTGCGTAGTGCCTTTTCAACGGCATCTTCTGTGAAATTGACATGTAGTAGATTGTTGTGAGTAGTTGTGGTACGATTGGGAAATGAGGGGCATGAGCCATTGCTGTTTACAAAGACTGAACTGAAGAATGTGTTGAAGAGGTTGGCCTTAATGGTTTCATCATTACAGTCTTTCCCGTTTGGTCCTTTTAGTGGTGGGATGGATCTTGAGTCTTTAAGTTTGTTGTTTACAAAATTGTAGAAGGCCCGGGTGGATTTAGTGCATATTAGTTTTCCTCGTTGGCCGTGATAACTGATGCAGTCTGCCTTTATCTGTCAGCATATGGTTTTGTAGTGACTTTTGAAGTTAGCTACATAGCCAGTTTTGTTTTTGCACCAAAGAGGTTTTTTTTGGGGGGGGTCTGAAGCTTCCTTATTGTTATGGGTAATTTATTTTTCCTGGTTTTGGGGGTTATTAGTGGTACGTATATTTTGATGATTCTTTTGACTTTTTGCAAAAAAAAATGTTATAATGGTCTTCAGCAGTGATGCAGCCAGTGAATAGAGTTTGCCAATCAAAAGATGAAAGGTCATCAGTTATGAGATCATAGTTGGCTTTTCTAAAGTTATAATTTGGGATTCCGTTATTATGATTGTCTATGTGAGGATATAAATTGAGATAAAATTCTATCATGCTATGGTTACTGTTGGAAAAGGGTTCTTTTATTTGTAGTCCATAAATTGAATTTAAACTGTTGCAGAAGATGAGATCAAGGCAGTTGTTGAGTCTAGTGTTATTAGTTACTAGTTGATCTTGTCCCAGATTAGTTACAGCATTGTACAGGGTTGCATGTATGGATTCAGTTGTACATTCATTTAGGGTCCAATTAATAAGAGGTAGATTTAGTTCACCAAGAAAGATAAGAGGGTGTGGGCAGGAAGCTGCCCATGTTAGTAGTGATGTTAGTTTGTTCACATGTACAAGGTCGTAATCAGGGGCTCTGTAACAGAGTATGAAGAAAATTGTGGTCACAATTAGGGAAAGGTCACATATAATGGTCTCAGGAAGAGCTAATTCCTGTGTAACTTGAATTTTTTTTAGATTTAGGGATTTTTTAATAGACACCCCCTGCAGATTTCACGGTCGGACCTGAACACGTGATAGTCTCTTACTGTGGTAATGGAGTCTGGTAGTGATGTTTCCCTTCCAGATTACACCAGTGAATTTCTGTTTGTAAGAAAGTGGGAAGGAAGTGGGGGAGAAGAGACAATCCTAATAGCCTTCCAGCAAAACAAGCCACATTAAGGAAGTGTTGAGAAAAGAGAGAGAGAGTGTGCGCAAACCAACTCTGCATAGAGCAATGCCACTTTGCAAATAAATCCAAAGTGTGCTTTCCAAGCAGTAAAAGCAGTGGTGGGATTCAAATAATTTAACAACCAGTTCATCCAGGATCAAGTTGGCTGTTGTGGGAGGCATCACCCATCCCCATTTTCCAGCTCTGCCGTACATGTGGGACGAGCCTCCTGTGATGGCCAACCTGACCCTGGGTGAACTGGTTATTAAATTATCCCCCCCCCCCCCGTTATAAAGTGGATCCTGGGCACTGTGCTACAACGGAGAAATGGGAAACGGAATGGCCAGCACGAGGGAAGGAAGAGGCCGCTTTTCCTCTTTCTTTTCCCAGCTCCTCCTCCTTCCCTGGTTCGTTTCCCATTTCTCCATTACAGTGCAACACTACACCCATGGAGCTTTCCCCACCCAGCATCGCCCAGATTCCCTCGCTTCCCCCAAGCATTTCTTTGTATACCTGATTTCCAGGTCTGCTGCATTTCTCTGTCGCATTTCTCACCATCGTGTGCAGGGAAACAAAAGTTTGTGGGAATAAAAAAAAGTTCAATTAATCAATTCCAACTTCTCATGAAAATAATATATCTTGCAAAGTTGGAAGTGATTAATTTAACTTTTTTTTTAGTCCCACAAACTTTTGTTTGCCTGCACACAACAGCAAGAAACACGACAGGGAAACACGAGGGAGTTGGAAATCAGATTAGTAAAGAAATGTTTGGGGGAAATGAGGGCATCTGGGTGCCAGGTGCTGAAATGGGCCCATCTCTCTCCAGCAGCTGCCCAAGCCTGCCGGAGGGAAGGCCAGCAACCAACAGCACTTAACCATGACAGCATTCCAGCTCTAGCCAGGAAGGGCAGCTGGCATTGGTGCTGCAAGCAGGATGCCCACTCACTTCAGCACCCTCCCCGACCCTCTAGTACTCTGCCAGTGCTTTGGCCCTGGGCTGCCGTCTTATCTGCAGTCCATGCCTGAGTGAAATGATCCAAGGTGCCATGACTCCTTTTGGTTTCTGTTGCTCCTCTCTTGGACTTTTGGGGAAGGATTTTTTTCCCTACCTGGAAGGAAGTTGAATGAAAACCAGATGTATTCAGGAAAACACAGATTTTCTGGAACACATCTAATCCGTTCGCTGAACTCAGCAAAAAATTAGGTATCAGTTCTACCAAACCGGTGGGAACCAGCTGAATCTCACCACTGAGTAAAAGCCTTTTAAACAGCCCCCCCCCCCCCCACACACACAGAGAGAGAGAATGAGAATCACAAATATCAAATCAGACTGCAAGAAGCAAGCAGACTGGCCAAAACACATGACGCATCCTCAGACATCAAAACAAAAGTGAAAAATGTGAGTTGAAACACAATGGAGCCCAGCGATCTTGGAAAAGGTTCAAATTAGACAGGGATTCCCTTGGAGATGCAGCAGTTAAGGGGAAAGATAGCTTCTAGCCACTCCTATTTGCACCCCAAGGAAAAGATACTCTCCCTTCACACATTTGGGCGGTCCCTCTCCAACAAGTTTTTGGAGAAGCCCTTGGTTGCAAGCCAGGTTGCAGACTTTGAAAGCTGCATGAAGGCAAAATGAGCCCAGTTGGGGTGCCGGGAGTGGGAGAGGAGGAAAGTGAGGAGGAGGAGAAAAAAGAGGTAGCAAAAGGTAGAGGAAGCAGGACCAGGAAGAGGAGGAGGAAGAAGAGGTAGCAGAAGGAGCAGGAGGAGGAGAAGAGGAGGAAGGATGCATAGCTCAGAAGTGGCAAGCCAGTTGCACTGGGCAAGATGGCTTCTGCCCCGCTCCTCTCCTGCCCCAATTGCCACCCCTGAGGACTCACCACATGTCTGGAGGTAGAAAATGTGCTTCCAGCTTACCTCTAGACGTGCAGCTTGGTTTCTAACTGGCCGCAGAGCGATATCAGTCTACGGACCAGGGTTGGGGACCTCCACCATAGATGAAGAGTCCTTAACTCTGAAGTGATGAATTAATGGGTTGCACAAATTGGCAAAATCACAATGAGATGAGATTGCCAAAGCAATAGCATCAACCCAGCACTTTCCCATCTAAAGTTCTGCTTTAAAGTAATCTCTTTTGAGTTTTCATGTCATCTAGTACAAGTATGAAACTAATTTTTTAGAAAGAAAAGAAAAATTGCTCAAAAAATATGACCAGTATAAATAGAAACCAAAATAAGTATTGATTTATATCTTGCCTATTATACCAGCTTCAGGAAATCAGAAAAGAACAAACAAGCCTCAACCAACATATTGTGCAACAAATATATTACATTTTACAAATATTTGTCTTAGTTTTGTCATATAACTTTAAGATCTAATTCAGGAACTTATGGCTTTTCATCTCCAAGGTCACATATTTGGATTCCTAAACCCCATAGGTGAGAAGATTCCTACAGAAATTTCCTTGAAGAAAGATCATTGCTCATTGACAGAATACTTTACTTGCATGTGGAAGATTCCTGGTTCAGTTCTGAGTATCTCCAGGTAGGATTTTTCAACATTTTAAAGAGCTGGTGACATTGTGTGAATAAATTGAACTGATCAACTAATGATCTGACTCAGAGCCATAATAATATCAAGCATTATTTCTTTCTCTTCACTACCACAAAATATGATCTTTTCAACTTTCCCATTTTTTTTATGGGGTTTTGAAAAATGCATTTTGAATCTTTAAGTAGTGATATAGTAATTGTAAATTGAAACTTTATAATTCAGGCTCTTTGTTTCTTTTTAAAAACTTAGGCAAACTTTATTCCTGTGGACATTCCTATAGATGTCCACTTAGTCTTCTTGGCAATAGTACAGATATAGTTCACCACTCTTTTCTGGGGTGTTTCCTCAACTTTCTAGTTTAGCCTGCAGCCCAACGATTCATTGATTGCTTCCCATCTAAAGATTAATCTAATCTGGTCCTGGTTAGCCTTTTCAGGCAAAATCAGCTAAGTGAAGCCTCATGCTAAGACCTTCTGTATGCATCTGTACTGATTAGGGAAGGGCATGAAAGAATGTGCATTTAGAAATCATTTTTATTCAGCTGAAGACACTAGTTTTGTTTTATGCCATAGTGCCATAAGAATCATAATGCTTACAACAGGCTCATTTTTCTATTGTTCCTATACTTGGTTGTTGTATGATATATAAAATATATTACTGTAGCTTTCTAATAGATGTTCAGAATAACTGTATTTTGGTTGGATATGTTTTATTTATTCTTTACATTTCTCATGTTCGTTTTAGCATGAGTTATTATCATATGATTCTTTGTTGGTGCACATAGGATAAAAGTTCTTAAAGTTGGCTTTAAGAAGTGATTGTGCTTTCACAGTCACTTCTTAAACCAATTTAGTTGTATTTTTTTCTTCCATTCCTCATTTTAGACTCTTTATAACCCTCCTGAGCTGTCAGTTTTGTATTCATGTACATGAATATACAGAATTAAATGTAACAAATAACAATAGGGCAAAATTATCCTTGTAAATCAACCTGCTGATGATTAGCTTTGATAAGTCTTTTCTCACTCTGTGCACCAATCATTCCTTTTTGCCAACAATAGATACATGCATGCTGGGAGTCTGCAAAAATGTTGTGCGGTTCCTAGAATGGTGTTTTGACATATTTTAATCGCTGTAAGCATGCTGTTCCTGATGTTCTGTACCCTACTAGGAATGCCTATTGCAAGCTAGGATACAAATTATTCTGTGAGAACAAGTTTTGACATGATTGCAACTCTGACAAGAGATAAGTCCAACAGCAAAATAAGAGACAGGTGGAAATAACTGCTTATGCCCCAAAAGAAATATCTTCAGCCCACTAGAGAAAGATCTTTGAACATTGATTTCAGTATAAATAAGTATAAATTTTGAGCACAGAAATCTCTAGAATCCTTTCATAATGCCTTTATTAACTTTGTTACCAGAAATCTATATAATATAGTATTGGTGCCTTTGGAAAACTTTTCTTTCAGTGTCAGTAACTCCCAATAAAAGTTCCTTTTGAAATGCTACCAGTTTCAAGAGTTCTGCTTTCTTGAGGAGGTAGGGGAGGCAAGACCTTACATTAAGCAGGATCTGCAAAAATGGTCAATCTGGAGAAACTTTGCTCTACTGAGCACTCTAGAAAGAGGGGACCCTGCAACCATGTCTGACTAGGGCAGTGATCATGGAGAAGGAGAGTGCTGGGGGGGGGGGAACCTCCACCACAGCCCAGGCAGATGCAGTCTCTGGAGTCTCGGTGGAGGAACCGGCTGCCCTGGAGGACCCCGTGAAGCAGAGATGGTCTGTTGGCATGGGGAAGAAGGACCAGTGGGAAGAGAGAACCAAAGGAGTCACCCTCACTTGAGGCAGTTGGCAAAAGAGCTGGAGGTGTGATCTGGAAGCCCTGTCTGATGACAATGATCTGGATGATGAGAGGGTCACATCAAGAAGCATGTCATGTGCTTCCTATTGGAGGTTTTCCAGCACCTGAAAGCCCTGAGTGTCCTGGACCATCTGGATGGAGGCAAAGAGAAACCAGGGGACAGAGAAAAAGGAAGGTCGAACCCCAGGAGCATCTGGAAATGCCACCGGGTTGGATGGAGCAGATGCCACACCAGTGGTGGGTTGCCCCCAGTTTGGACCAGTTCGCAAGAACTGGTAGTAAAACCGGTGGAAGGCTCCACCCACTGACCCGGACCGGATCAGGACCTGGATCAACTTTGACCATCATCAAAGTTGATCTGCACATGCACAGAAGCTTCTGCACATGTACAGAAGAGCGTGCGGGCGCGATGCAAACCTGTAGTAAAGGTAAGTAGAACCCACACCTGTGCCATACCTGCCAACTCTGGGTGTGGTGAACATCCACGGCGTGAGAGCAGGGATCTGGGGGTGGTGAATGTCCACAGGGTGAGAGCAGGGAGAGTCCCCCCAGCTCAAATGAAAAGCACCACCCCTGGGCATCAAGTTCAATGGGGACCCCCACCAATGGGGTTCTTCCTCACCCACGTCCTCACCTTTATGCAAGAGTATGGGCGAGACTTCCCAACCTAGGGACCCTGAGTCTGAGTAATCACTCTAGCTCTGGAAAGGGCCACTGCAAGATGGATGGTGACCCTCCACAATGTGAATGCCCTGGAGCTCCGGAATTCTAACCATTTAATGATGGCTCTCCAACCAAGATTTGAGGACCCCTTAGCTGACTGTGAAGCCAGAGACTACATCAAAACCATGAGGCAGGGCCGCCAGCCAGTGGCCAAATATATTGAAGAATTCAGAGATCTGGCCTGTCACATGGACTAGCCAGAGGACATCCTTGTGAGCTCTTTCAAGGATGGGCTGAATTATGACATCTATCATGGCTGCATTGCTTGCGGGACACTGAATTATCTCCATGACAGGTACATTCTGATGGAGGAGACAGAAATCGACCAGGTGAGGAACCAGTACCGGTGCGCCTGCATCTGGAAGGGGTCCCCACCAGAGAGGAAACATGAAACATGAAACTGCAAAGCCACATTCCACTGCTTGTTTGAAGTGTGGAAAAGAGGGTGACTGAGCTGGTGAATGCCATTTGAAAACCCTGGCAAAGAAAAGCAATTGCTAGCCTACAGGAAAACCAGCAAAGCCAGACCATACTCCAAAGACATGGCCCTGAAGACCGGTAAGGTCATAGAGTTCTGCCCATTCCTGAAAACCAGAGGGAAAACTCTGACCCCACCTGAAGGAGACCCCAGGCCATCTGACAGCGACCTCAAAGATGACCCTTTGGTAAGTGGACCCATCAAACTGGTTACCTTACCCTTAGAACTGTTAATTCCCATTCTGGGGAGGAGAGTAAAATAGAGGGCGCTACTAGACTTGGGGTGCACCAGATGCTTAATAAGTTCAACCTTGGTGGGGAAACTGGGAGTCATCCTGAAAAAATTAAGGAACCCAATTGTGTTTTGCCAGCTGGACGGGTCTGTCATAGGCTGAATCCCTGAACCCCTGGAGCTAGCCATGGGGAGCCACACCAAGACTCTAATCTTTATAGTGGCACCTGGAATGGAATGGCCCCTCATCTTGGAACTTACATGGCTGAAGTGCTGGAACCCCTGAGTCAACTAGAAGGAAAGGAATTTGAGGTTGCCGGGGGGGGGGGGGGGACAGCTCCTGGCATTAGCAGCCGGAAGCAGGGAGATGGGCTGAAAGAGGAAGTGGCTGCTACTTCGAAAGACAAGCTGCTGCAGGGAATCCCCTGGGAGTACAAAGACATAGTTGGAGCATTCAGCGAGGTGGCTCAGATGAACTCATCCCCTCCACCCACCGACCCACAAACTGTGCAATTGAAATCATCCCTGGGACTAAGTTGCCAAAGCCGAAAGTGTATTCCATGACTCCTAGGTACCTGGAGTAACTATGCGCCTTCATAGACAAAAACTTAGCCCCGGGTTTCATCCAACCAGCCAGACCCAAAGTGGCTGCCCTGGTGTTGTTCCGGGAAAAGAAAGATGGGTCTATTCCAGGGTTTCAAAACCTGTCACTACCGGTTCACTCGTGGGTGTGCATGCGCTTGTGCGACACTTCTGCGCATGCACAGAAGCATCCAGGTGGATGGGCGGAGCCTCCTGCCACCACCACCAGTTTGCCCGAACCGGGGTGAACCTGTAGCAACCTACCACTGATGTCTTCGCTTATGCATGGATTATAGGGGTCTGAATGGAGTGTGCATGGAAAATGTGTACCCTCTTCTTCTCATGAAGGACATTCTGGCCCACCTGTCCAAGGGAAAAATCTTTTCTAAACTAGACCTGTGTGAAGCCTATTACAAGGTCAGAATTAAAGAAGGGGACAATGTGGGAATCAGGTGGCCATAGTATATGTGTAGACCAGTCTAGCTGGTTGGACACGTGTATGGAGTTTAGCACCAAAATAATCTGACTATGAAAAGCGGGTTCAATTGGATGATCTCTGAAGGGCCCTATTTGTTCTCTCTTTGTCCATAATATTGTAGAACATAGGCTGTGTTTGCATAGCAGAGACATCTCCTTGTATAACATTCCTGAGGATTGAGGTAATCTCTGATAACGGAGAGGTGGGCCTCTCAGCTAGAAGAAGAAGATGCTGGGAGAATTGAGTTTCGTTTTTCCTTAACTTTTGCTTTCCTGAAATCCACGTGATTTACTGTAATATTGTAGAATGTGAAACCTATATGGAGAATATATGGATGCTTTTCTTCTTCATGCATGTAATATGAGATGTGTAGCCATAATAACGCCTTCTGATGATGCTGTATTTTGATTACTAATAAAAGAGATGGCAGGGTTTTGTTCTTTGCTCTCTCATCCCGAGAAACACCTGTCCTTGTGTTTTCTCTAATCTGAACCTCTCATGGGAAGCCCGCCGAGATGATTGCAACAGGACAAGTGGAAAACAATGTTCAACTGCCCCTTGGGTGTTTTCATTTTAACGTGCTTCCCTTTGGACTGCAAGGAGTCCCTGCCATGTTCATGCAGCTGATAAATGAAGTCCTCCATGAGCACCTCTACAACAGAGTTCTGGTGTACCTTGACAACATATTGATCTACACAGAAACCAAAGTGCAGCATGTGAAGCTTGTCCACATGGTCTTAAACAAACTCTGTGCTGCAAAGCTATATGCCAAACTTTCCAAGTGTGAGTTCCACAAAGAGAAAATAGATTATTTAGGCTACTGCATTTCCCACAAAGGAGTAGATATGGACCTGGAAAAGGTGTGGGCAGTAATTGAATGGGCCCCTCCCTGCACCCGAAGGCAACTACAAAGCTTCCTCAGTTTTGCCAATTTCTATAAGCAATTCATCCCAGCTTTTACCCAGATTGCGCTGCCTATTACTAATTTACAAAAACCAAAGGGGAAGAAAGCCAAAACCTGGTCAGCCCATAAAATGGACCATGAAATGCCAAGTGGCAGTCGAAGGATTAAAGAGACTTTTTTTCTGCCAAGCTGGTACTAAATCACCTGGACCCAGAATGACCCTTCATCATCCAGGATTCCAGGTGGATGCCAGCAATGTGGCAGTTGGGGCTGTCCTATTCCAGAAAAATGAGCAGGAGAAATTTCAGTCCTGTGCATACATTTTGAAAAAATTAACATACACAGAGCAGCAATGGGCAATGTGGGAAAAAGAAGCCTATGCTGCCTGCTGGGCCCTCCTCACTTGGCACCATTTCCTGGAAGGGAGCAAGATTCCATTCCAGGTGTAGATTGATCATAAAAACCTTGAAGTATTCAAAACTCTGAGGAAGTTGTGCCCCAAACAAACACACTTGGCCCAATATTTCCAGTGCTTCAATTCCACCCTCCAATATATCTCAGAGGGAAAAAACTTCCTGGGAGACACTTAGTCAAGGCTGACACAATACAATAGCAACAAACAAGACATAGTTAGGCCTCTACGCCCAGCATCACAATTAACAGCAGGAGTAATTACTAGGGTGCAAGCGAGGGGAGTCTGTCCCCCCCAGACAGTGCCACCACCCAGGCTTTTGAACAGGTGTTGGCTGACGACAAGGGGTTCTTGAACCACAAGGACTCGTGTTCAATGAAAGAAGGCTTGCCATGGATGGGGGGAAAGCTATAAGATTAAAGCTTATGCAAGCCTGCCATGACTCCAAGGCAGCAGGGCACTTCGGATTCGTAAAGACAATTTTGGTGGCCATCCCTCAAAAAGGACATTGAAAGCTATTATATCTGCTACTCTATTTCTGCAGCAGACAAGAGAGAGCAAGGGAAAACTCCTGGCCTACTACAGCCGTAGCTGAACCTTCAGCATCCTGGAGAGAGATTTCTATGGACATTATCATAGAATTGCCCAAAAGTGCAGGAAACAATGTCATTTGGGTAGTGACGGACCTGTTCTCAAAACAGGTCCACTTCATCCCATGTCAGAAGATTCCTACATCCAAAGCCCTAGCCAAAATGTTTCTGCACCATATATATCATTTGCATGGTGCCCTGCAAAGGATAATCTCAGATGATGGGATTCAGTTCATGTCAAAGTTCTGGAGGGCATTCCTGGCCCTCCTCGGGCCTGATCAGGGGCTGAATTCAAGTCACCATCCTCAAACGAAAGGTGGATCAGAACACACAAACTCAGTTCTGGAACAATACAGTACCTAAGATGCTTCATACACTATCAGCAGGACAACTGGACTGACCTCCAGATCTACTCTAGCATGTGGCTCACTCTTTTCTGGGTGGCCACAGACCAAGACTTTAACCCAATGCCAAAATTTCCAGCTGAGGAACCCAGCATACCCGCCCTAAAAGAGTGGATAAAACAATTATAAAACATGTGGCCAGCAGTAAGAAAAGCATTAGAGGAAAGAAACTGGGATAAAAATTTTCCCAATCATACACATTATAAAACCAGTCATGGTAGAGCTTCAGCTGCCAAAAGCATTAAGACAAGTACACCCAGTATTTCATTGCAGCCTCCTGAAATCCGAAATAATCTCCCCCATCAGACCTAAAGCAGTTACACCACCCCAGCCCATTATGGTTGAAGGCAAACAGCACTTTGAGATTAAAGAAAACCTTGATTCAAGAAAATACCATGGCGTGACCCACTATCTAGCACCTTAGAAAAACCTGCCCTCATCTGAAAAGAAGTGGGTACATAAAAAACATGTTAGAGTTCCTAAAACACTTTCATTCCCAATATCCACATAAACAAAATGACCGTTTGTATTCTCTCCCTCCCCCTCCTTTGTTTTTCCTTCCACATGGACTTCTCCCCCTAGGGGGGCAGTATGTCAGGTCCCGATAGATCCCTATGGGGATGTTGCCATTCTTGTGGGAGGGCGCTCGGGTGCCATTTTATAACCTTTTCCTGTTTCTGGTGTTTCCTTTACTTTGATGTACCTTCTTGGGAATAGGAGGGGAGAGGGATAAACCTAAGGCCATCTGTTTTGTCTCAGCCTTGGAGAAACGAGCAGGCAGTGCCTGAGAACAACTTCTTATCATCTTCTCAGCTCAACATTCTCACAATAACTTCACATCTGTGAATTGGTTCACCTCAGACTGAACAGAGGGGAGGGGTTTCTACAACTTTTAACCTAAAGGTTTTGAGCAAGAACTTCAGATCCTGCCTTATTCTTCCTCCTATCACTATCTCTCAATAAAAGTTCCTTTTGAAATGCTTGAAGTTCCTTTTGAAAGAGTTCTGCTTTCTTGAGGTGGTAGGAGAGGCAAGACCACATTGTTTAGATCAGGGGATTTCAACCCTTGGTCCACAGACCAATACCGGTCGGTCCGTGGCCGGTTAGGAATGGGGCCCTGCAGCTGGAAGTGAGCTGAAAGTGTGTCTTCCACCTCCAGGCATGCAGTGAGTCCTGCAAGGGTGGGGCTGGGGCGGGAAAGCAGTGGGGCAGAAGCCATCTTGCTCAGTGTAAAAGTTCCCCATGATGTTCACTTGCAACTGGCTTGCCACTCCTGGGCTCTGTGTCTTTCCTTGCTGGGCTCCATTTGGGCTCCTTCCTTGCTGGGTTCCATTGAGCTTCAACTTGCATTTTTCACTTTTGATGCCTCATGTGTTTTGGTCACATCCTGCCTGCTTCTTGCAGTCTGCTTTGATATGTGTGATTCAGAGGTGGGTTCTACTTACCTCTACTACCGGTTCACAATGGGGCTGTGCGTGCACACTTGCTTTGCTCACACACACACACGCTCTTTTGCGCATGCGCAGAAGCATTCTGATGATGTTGGGATCGGTGGGCGGAGCTTCCCACCGGTTTTACTACCAGTTCTATAGAACTGGTGCGAACCGGTGGCAACCCCCACTGGTGTGATTGTCGTGTGTGTGCATGTGTGTTTAAAAGGCTTTCTCTGCTTGGAAACCAAGCCTTTGCAAACTGAGGGGGCTGCGCACTTCAAGTTTCTTTGCAAAGTGGCATTGGTCTATGTAGAGTTGGTTGGTTCTCTCTCTCTCTCTCTCTCTCTCTCTCTCTCTCTCTCTCTCTCTCTCTCTCTCTCTCTTCCTTCCCACTTTCTTAGAAACAGAAATTCACTGGTATACTCTGGAAGGGAAACACAATAATGAGCCATTGAAAAGTTCAGGCAATGCTCATTCATGCCTCTTTCTGCTTCCCTGGGTCTTTGATTGGGGGTTTCTTTTGGAACAGAAGCAGGGAGACTCTTCAAATGAAGATTTCTCTGTGTCTTCTGGAGCAAAAGAAAGCCTCTTCTAGTGAAGGCTTCCCTGTGTGTCATCCTTATACTCCCCCCCACTTTCCCTTCCCTCCACTGTGGAAAACTTGTCTTCCATGAAACCGGTCCCTGGTGCCAAAAAGGTTGGGGACCACTGGTTTACATTCAATAGGATACATAATATAAGTGCAATGTGTCAATATTATTATTATTATTATTATTATTATTATTATTATTATTATTATTATTATATAATTGTTTATTATTATTTATTATTATTTAAGTTATTGTTATTAAATAATGATTAGGTTATATGGGCATAATGATAAGTCCTACCTTGATTGGTAAATCTCTATGAAGCTTTAGAAAATACAATTTACACAATAAGTATTATTTTACTTACTTCTAAGGTGCCATTCTGTTACACTGAGATAACATTACATTTGTCTGCACAATGGTAACCACCTTGTATCATAGTGCTAGAGACCTCTTGACCTTCGAAAGAAAGAAAGAAAGAAAGAAAGAAAGAAAGAAAGAAAGAAAGAAAGAAAGAAAGAAAGAAAGAAAGAAGGAAAGATTGTTTTGGTAGGTTACAGATGTTTTACCATTTTAGACTTGTTGAATAGGCCCGCTCAGCATGATTCACAGAGATGCTGAAAATCAGGTCAGCAAAAGAAAATGTCAAGATGTTTCAAATGCAAGACTGAATTAAAGTGCTGTTCCAAAGAGGGTCACTGACCTGTTTGTAGTATCAGATTCTGAAATGTTTAGGTGGCAGCTTTGGGAAGTGTACAATAAACTTGTATATCCCATTGATGCCAGTGGGTGATACAGCCTCAGCAGCATTTGAAGGTTAAGTAATTAGTGACCTTGTTTGCCCTGCCCTAGTTATAATAAATAGTGGATGCTGTTGTTTAATTTTATTATTTTTGCATGTTATGTACAAAGCTGTTTCTTTTCATTTTTGCAAAAACAATAGCAATCCCACTGACACTATTCCTCATAGAATGAGAAAATAAATATGGTTTATATTTGTGGAAATTCTATAGACATTTAAAGTACATAAATATAGGCATTCAAAATATATAAATTAGAGGATAGGATGCCATAGAATTGGATATAATCCCTTTCTCCCTCACATGCTTTTACCATATATTTTGGATTGTGTTAACACTGTAAAAATGAGGCAGAAAATCTATCAGAAATAATTTGTACTGCCCAAGCAATTCTATTAAATGGTTAGCTACTTCTCAGTCAGGCCAACTCATAAGACTGATACAGTTACCTGGTACCTTTTACAGCATTCCTGAATTATTTGAAAAATAAGAATGGTATAAATATTTCAAGCAAATTCATTGATTCAAAATATCTCAAGTGAAAATTCCCCATTTAACTAATTCTGTGATAATAACAAGATAAAATAATGATCTCATACATAGAGATGATCTGGTATGTTGCTAATCTATCTCTGCTCTTTTGCCTTGGTTTGTAGATAGAGTACAAGCAAATGATTAAGTATTCTCTTCACTAAGCAGTTGTTTTGTTTTATTTAGGAGTTCAAAGAAACATGTAACTCAAATTAAAACAGCTGAATGTGTAAGGATGTCTTTGCTAGAATCATAAAGGTGTGATATAGGCAGCAGGTAATCTGTTTAATGGGTGGGGTTTCTCCTAATTAGAGTGCAAAGACACTCTAATCTTAATATATAATTTCCTCTGACCAAGGATTTTCATGAGTAAATTGCTATGGGAAGAAATGCCCCTGCTATGGGAAGAAATGCTTTAAGGAGCAGTTTAGATTTTCAGAGTTATGTTTTCTTGGGCCAAAAGTAGATCAAAGCTTCAAATTAATATTTATGGTCAGAAACCCCATATAATATGTTTAATGAAGTGATCAGAACAGGGATCACTGTGGCCAAATTACCCCAGAAAAAGTCTAGAAATGGCCACATCTACTGAAACATCTGAAGGTTGTGATGAGATCCTGTACAATCAGTTTACCAATAAGATTTAATAACACGTACCTCTCCCTATAGTATACTTCTGCTCCCAGATCCGTAAAGTGACTCTATAATGATTCTATCTTTGTCAGGATTCAACTTCATTTTGCAGCATTTTCCATCACAAGGTATATTTGCTAAGGGAACACTTGACATTCAATTAATTTTCCATTTAGGTTCAAGAAAATTAGCCAAATTAATGAATGGCCAATAAGATCTAAGCAACTTTTCTGTATCAATAATGTCATTACTTGGAGAGGTCCTTCCCTGAATTCAAAGCCTCCATAAGGAACTATTTACCTCTCCTTTCCCAGTTGACAATGCCTCCTGTCACGTGGTGTTGTTCCCTAGTTGGAATATCAAATAAATGGTTAGGAAGGATGAAGCAGGGAAAATGTAAATTAAGCACTGACAGTTCATTTTCACAGCTTGTATTGTATTCATCACTATGTATAAAACTCCTGTCAGAGTTGCTTTGTGAGTCATGGATTCCATGAATTTACATTGTGCATGACCTCTGACACTTGGGCATTTATCTGGTTAGATGAGCTGGCAGCATGATAGCTTTAGAGTCAGCATTTAGTTCTGATGTGTGATTCTGGTGATCTCTCTAAAATAGCAAGCAAGATTACAGGCAGCACTCTTGATTGCTTAGTATAGTGGGAAATTGCAACCAAGGGAGATTTCAGTGGTCCCAGACAGCCTTTCTAAACAAATTCCAGTGGCCATTGAACTTATTGGGAGATATTTGGTAAGACTCTTTAGCTCTTTGTTGGCCATTCTAAAGATAAGCCAGCTTTTCTGCAGGCCCATAAAATTATACTTGTAAGTATAATTCAATATGGTTTTTTCCCCTCTTAGTGTACATGGCAGGTAAGTCAGATGTTAGATAAGGACCTGCAGAGTGTTCTGCAGAGCATGTGGGATAGCAAGACAGAAAACAAGGATTCCCATGAAAAGAAGGCAACTATCAATTTCCATGTGAAATATAAAGCTACAGTATTTATTTCTTGGAATTATCTAATACTGAAAGATAATTTAGAATGGAGAAAAACTGAAATTGTTCATTGTATGTTCTTATGAATGAAGGCAAATATGTATGTTATTTTCATGGTCAAAGGAGAGAATCTGGAATTTCTCTGAGGTTGTTCCTAACCTTACAGGCTTTTAAGAAGGCAATTAAGTCCTGGCTCTTTCCCTGAATCTTGGGGTCAGGAAGAGTTTAGTCCCCAGATGATGAAGATTTAAGTTCTAGGTCATTTTTTCATTATTTTGTAATGTTTTAATGAAATATTATTTTTGTATTAATTCTCTATGGTTTTCTTTCTTTTATTTTGTACACCAGTTAGAGTAACATGGTTTAGGTTGAGCAACCATATAAAGGCTTTAATAAAAATAAATAATATATAATAGAGGAATAAAGGTCAGATATATCAGCAGTGATTTCATCTTAGAATTTAGCTTCAGCCTATTCTGTCCCATCCAGATCCTTTGTTCTGCTGTGCTCTCTCTCTGCAAAGAAAGCCCCTTTCTCCTGGTTATTGAACAGCATTTTCCTTTGCCTACAGTTCCTCAGTCCATCGTTCATCCAGCAAAATTGTCAAGCTCCTCATCTGAGTCTGAGTTCACCAGGACAATGTGTGAAGTCAACAGGTGGTAGAGCTCCTACTCTCCAATTTTTTGGAGTTTACATACCAGAAGGAATCCCAGATAATATAGCCAATGTTGCAATTTATTTTTTTTTGGATTTGATTTATATGCTGCCCTTCTCCAGAGACTCAGGGTGGCTTACAATGCAAGTGTTATCATATTGGACCACAAAGACCTAAACTGGCCACAGGAGAGGCCGGCTGAGGCGAGGAGTTCCTGGGAGGGAGAGGGGCGAGCTGCATGGTGATTCAGCCAGTTTGCTGAACTGCACACAAAGTTAACAACTGGTTTGGTAGAACTGATGTGAAATGGCTGAATCCCACCACTGTCTTTGCTTATGATTCTGTCTCTGCAGGAAGGTCAGAGGGCTATACATTATAGACACTATCTCCATTTGCACTTAGGCCCTTCAACAGACAGGTTTTCAAAATTTTTAGATGGGCATTTGTAATCTAATGGATGACCTTTGGTTGACAATCTTTAATTTTATTTTTAGTATGGCAGACATTGTGGCTCAAGCAGTGAGAATTTTACTACAGTGAGGAGCATACCCCTGACAATGATATATCCCATGATGTTGTTCTGCTGGAATGACATCTGCCAGTGAAATGAATTCTTGTTTCTCCAATCTGCTCTGTGGCATTTTGAGATCCTTCCTCCTCATGGTTGAAAGAGGTAGAGAGTAAGAGTAAAATGAAAAGATATCCCATTTCTCAAACAGAAGCCACTTCACAATCTTACAGTACCTGTATTACTCATCTAGTTTTGTTGACTCCTTTGACCATCCTCAACCCTTGAAATGTATTGAAATATTAATTTCCCCACTAACACTGCTTTCTTCAAGCCTCATTCATCTAAAGCTATCACAATATTTGATCAATTGTTGATGGATTTGTGCTTTATCAATCCCTGAAGAAAAGATGCTCTAAACTTCTCCCTCTAACTAGCAAATGCAGCATGAATCAGCTCTTGTGTGCCATTAGTTTCAAGCAGGAAATGATCTCACAGAATAACATTTTACGAGCCATACAATGAAACTATATCATGTTGCCAACTATATCAGTATAGGTAATAAAAAAGGCATGAAAAATGCTAGGTCGAAGAGGGAAATATCCCAGGACAGAAGAATCATTTACACTATTACCACTAATATTGGACTTCTTTATTCTGGACCTCTATAATTAGGATTCACCAGCACTGAGCTTCTCAGAGCCCATAGTGAAGTGGACAGCTTTGTCCAAGGATTAGTCCAAAAGTTAAGATGGAGGCTTCTGCCACATAATTGATGCCCATTTGATGCATTTTTACATACAACACTCATACTTGCATGCAAAAAAGGCACAATGTTTTGGTCATCTGTTTGCAGCCACCAGCTTGACTTTTTTGATCCCTGTGGATCCCCTGATTTTGTCTGCTTTTTTTAAAAAAAACATTTTGGAACACCCTTTAATATCCAGATGTGAAGGCCATGTTTACCTTTCTTTGTATTCTGTTTTATAGTCCCAAACAACAGAAAAGGGGCAACTGGAATGTTTAACACCACTGAGTACAAAGTCTATGAACAGGTTTTTTATTACTCATTTACTTTCAGGTCACTTCTGAAGGACAGAAAGGCACTCTAATAAGAAAGACATGAAATAGAATGATTATCTTATTAAACAGATAACATTTATTATATGACCATGTCTCCTTTTTATTAAAGAGCAAATGTTTCAAATAATATTATCTAAGATGAAAGCTAATCACATCCAGTGGTTCTAGCAGTGCCCAGCAACTTGCCAAAAAGAACCAGACCCTTTTTTAAAATGATAATTGCAGTTTTTTTAAAAAATTGGAGAGCGACAGAAGCTTCTGATCATGTAATGAACAATTACTGATAAGTCAGATGATATTTAAAACTAACTACTAGCATTTGAAAGAGGTCACTGAAGGAAATTTTGCTAAGTTCTTCTATTTTCTTATCCAACTGTCATTTTAATGAATATTAGACTAGATAAAGATTCAAATTGAGTTTTAAAAATGGAATTTCCTATATGTTTTTAATTTTTGCCGATGATGACTCTCCATCCCTATATACTTATAACTTGAAATGTATCCATTTATTACATTTATGTCCTGCCTTTCATTCAGAGCTCTGAGAGAAACCGACTGGTTCAAAATCACCCAGGGACCTTCTTTACTATTCCTACTCCTTAAACGCTCACTGTGGGTGCAGGATCATTAAACTGGTCAGGTTTACTTATTGCTTAGGATTTAAAAAAAATACTTTCTTAAAAAATACCTTACTTCATCACTGAGAAAATGAAGAAACTAATTTTAAATGTACTTGCTTAACTGAACATTCCAAACGTTCAATTAGTTACAATTCATTATAATTATTATCTACAAGTAATAAAAACTATGATATTTAAATTGATCAAAAAAGGCAAAACTAGGACTATAAAATAGACATAGAAAGAAAAGTAGTAAAAAGCATTACAGATAAAACCATACATCATCAGTGATATTACCTATGATTAGCTTCACTATAACAGTTTTCAAATATGCTTAGAATCAGGACTTTCATCACTTTTCTGGATTTCTTTCTGGGTGTATTTGGTTCATGCCAATTTAATTAATTCAGTAGACAGTGATTTTGTT